>JARACZ010000005.1:15345000-16545000 GCA_029255805.1 Keiferia lycopersicella
TAGGGCACGGCTGGCCTAGAAAAATTCAATGTCAGGATATATTGCCGTATTTCCAGTGTAAAAATGACCTGGAAAGTGGGTGTCTGATGCGTGGTCATCGCGTAGTTGTTCCGAGTAGGTATAGGTATAAAATATTGAAGGAACTACATAAATCACACCAGGGCATAGTCAAAACAAAAAGCGCAGCACGCTCGCACGTGTGGTGGCCGGGTATTGACCTAGATATCGAACAGTTGATTAGTACCTGCGACGTGTGCAGTTCTCTGCGAGCGGCGCCGGCGCGCGCTCCGCTGGCTAAATGGCCCCATCCCGATAATGTTTGGGAAAGAATACATATTGATTACATGACTATAGCTACGAGGAATTATTTAGTTGTCATAGACGCATATAGTAAGTGGGTAGAATGTCTAGACACGGGATCCAATACAACCACTCATGATTTGATACGTAATTTAAAGAGTTTGTTTACCAAATTTGGGTTACCTAAAGTAATTGTATCGGATAATGATCCAAAGATCGCATCACAGGAATTTTTAGAGTTTTGCAAAATTAATGGAATAACACATTTAACTTCGCCAATTTACCACCCATGTAGCAACGGCCAAGCGGAAAATTCCGTAAAAAATTGTAAAAAGATGATTAAATCAATAATGAGAAATGAATCGTGTGTGAAAAATATTAATGATAAGTTGCAGGACTACTTGTTTGTATATCGCAACACAGCGCATTGTACGACGGGCGAGTCACCCGCCAAGTTGATGTTCGGCCGTAGTTTAAGAGGAAGATTAGATTTAATTAAACCGCCTGCTCCGCAAAATATTTGCACAGAGAGTAATGTTAGTAATAAGCACGACAAGGTTAGATTATTTTCTATAGGTCAAACTGTTTGGGTTAAATGTTATAAGAATAGGAAACCATTTTGGAACAAGGATTATAACTAAAAAAATAGGTAGTAGGTTGTACGAGGTGCGGTTATTAGATCAGAATAGTATTTGTAAACGACATGTAAATCAGCTGTTGCGTTTTGCGGGTGAAAGCGATACGGTGACAGAATTTGAAAACAGTCATCCTATTAGATGTAATGAATCATCGACATTGACAGATGTGACGTCATCATCCATTTCTGGTGAATCGTCAGCCTCCACCCATGCTGGTAGCATAGATAATGAGGATATTGTAAACAACCCTGTTTCCACCTTTGTGTCCGACACCGAGTCGACGAACGACCCGTTGAATCTTGGTGTCAGAGTTTTTAACTCGCCCACTGCTGATAGTGAAAATAATGATGTCTCATTAAGTTCCGAGCAGGATGATGAGGTGTGGCAAGAGGCTACAGGGGAGGGAATGGTGGAAGAGGATGACGGGGAGGAGATAGTTAACGATGAGCGGCCAGTAGACAATGTTGAGGAGCCCCCTGTATCACGTAATTTAAGACCTAGAAATAAGCATGTAAATTATAAATTTTAAGTTGTGTATTAATATTTTGTCATCAGGTTTCCAAACTAAGGAAGGAGGAGATGTACTGTATGGATTGCGTGAGCGCCTTTGTGTTTAGTAATAAACTAGCTACGACACCGGACGCACGTTGTTCTTATTGATAGCTATCGATACCTACCCTCTACAAACACCTTACATACTCACAGGAACCCTAGAATAGCTAGTCAACCAGACCCACGTGTCGCCGCCAGGAGCTGGACCCTTGGCTCCTGTCTTCCTCATCTCTGCAGCGTCCTTCTCCTCGAGTTCAGCTCTCATCTTAGGGTTGAAGAATTCTACGTGAGGAGCTACTGTGTTGTCTTCTTGGTCTGCTGAAGTTTTCTGAAAGATTGCAGAATGAAACTCTCATAGCTTCTAATGTGGAAAAGAAATACCACCAGGCTACATTTGGTCGACTAGCTGAGCAGTCCCACTAGATAAAGACGATATCTACATCTGTGAGAGAGGATAATTAATCGTGAATTGGTACTCCTTTTGCAAAAAAATTAAGAAAAGGACATATAATAAATACGACTGTGTTTATGTGGACGACGTCCCATAAACGCACAATAAATTTTTCTCCTGTCTGCGTTTCAGACATAAAAAGTGTTTGTCCCTCACAATTTTTTTAAATATGTCATGATTTGTAAAAATATATCTAAAAATAGAATAATTTACCGAGCCATTTTTCAAACAATGTCTACAGTGTACTTTATATACTATCTTCGCATGCAAATCTGAATTAATGTTCTTAAAAAACATCTTACCAGCATTGCTTCCCTTTTCGTTCTATGCGCTGCCATTCTCATAACGTATGCTTCTATTTTTGCTTCTAATCTATCTTCTAGAACATTTTGTACTAACTTCTGTGCGTCTACATCTAAATTCACTTTTGGATCATCTACGTAGTTGTAAGTTTGCAGAACTATGGATACTATAGCGCACGTACATGCGAATAGTGACAGTCTTTTGCAGCATTTTGAATCTGCACATTGTGGAGATAATTTACTCTTTCCTCCCATTTTGATACATTCTATCTTTCCCTTGTTCAATTCTCCACAGTTTAGTCACTTTAATCACTTATTATCACTGTTTCTTCACAAACAATATTTAAATCAGAATCTTCTAAAACTATTGCAGCTAACTGTTTTGAGTTTATTTGATTTAGAGCTATAGCTTTTCCATAATTTTCAATATTGATGTCGTTTTTAAACAAAACATTTGCGTTATCCAGCGTGTAGTGGTCGACGGGGAGAGCGTCGGGTTATCGTTTAGTAATCCGGACCAAACGGTCCTTCCGGCACGATACGCGGTTGTGCAAGTGTAGTACTGGATACTTGTGTGCTTTGATTGTATGGGTCCGTACTCGGCCACAATTGACCGATGTAACTGATTTAAAGAGAATAATTCAATCAACTAATCGACAGTCTAGCATGGGCATGGGCATGGTTTAGTTGTAGATTTGAGTATCACAATTGACTAAACCAATGCAGAACCATGTCAGAGGCCTATTAATAGGATGTTTAAAATTCTGACACTAGGGTTCATCAATTCAGTGTTACGCGAAAGAAATAGGTGAAGATTGAGTTAAAGTTTCATTTCCAAGCCACAATTATTGAAGAACTAAAGCGTAAATAACAATTAACTAAACAAAGTACTAGACCCGTTAGTTAGTTAGGATATACGTGATAATCGTATAACACATTAAGTCAACTTCTTTATATTATCCTCATCATAACATGACCCCATTATTATCAGGGACCCCGCCGGCGCCAACCGCTGGCATACAGTATGGAAACCAAGTAGATAGCAAAATCTTTTCTTTGCAAATAAATATCTGATTCTGATTCTGAAAATACAATACCTACATTGAATTATGACATTTAGCTGGTTTTCTGAACAAGGCAGTGTCACTATTACTTCTAAAATTAGTTTAACCGGTCTGGTTTGGAATATCAAACTCTGGTGTCCCATGCTTTAAAGTTCCCACCAAGTTGGGTTTTCAAGAGGCTTTTCTGCGCATGCGCGGTAATCTGTGTCAGGGGCACGGCCTCTGTGTATACTGTACAACCAGCCTTACAAGGTCATTCGAGTTGCCACTAGCTTCTGTCACTTCAGCAGAAACCACGCAGGAAGCGTATTCAGTGTTCAAAATACCATATTTGGTCTTTGAAATGGATCTGGTACCTCCTCTTGCAGCTGTTCAAGGTAAATTCTGTGACCAATATTCTTCTGGATTTCTAGAGGGTTGTGTTAGGATTCAATCTTGATTATTGATGAAAGTGTACGTTCTGTTGCTAAGAAGAATATTATGTAGAGAAGTCGGTATATATGTGATCTCATGAGAGGATATTTAACTATGATAAGATAATACTGACACGATAAATAAGAACTCCATTTGGTTTTGCAGATGTTTCAAAATTTTTTGTAAAATATCCGGCTCGGTGGAAAGTTTAAGAGAAAACCATTTGATTTGTCGCAACACACACAATGGCCTAAGATATTGTGTTAGATTTTTTTTGTACATGAGATACAAGGAACCAGATTAGTTTAGGTCTTTATAATAACTCTCTACCTAACCTAACCTAACCTATAAGAAACAAAAAATAGGATATATGCCGTTTAGGATATAGCTTACATAAATTATTACAAAGATTAAAATCTTGTATACTCGTGGGCCGTTTCCACACCGTTTTCGCACAACGAAATGCGATAGAATAATGTTGCTTAACGCAAGCGTCTGTCAGATCCATATTAGAAACGTCATTCCCTATACTAAAAACAGCTCTGCATGCAGATGCTCTAGCGCTGCGTTGTGCGTTAAGTATGAGAACGAGCGTATAAAGGTTTCATAAACTATTTTTACAAATCCACACATTAAATCATCAAAATAGAAATACTAATTTCTTATCAAATTGCAGCAGCTTGTAGCGTCCAGCCTTTAGAAGACTATGACGCCCCAAGGGCTCCACTCCTCAGACAAGTGTCTCTGGATGAGGAAAGGCGGGATGGTTGCCTCGGGCATTGGAGGGGGCCACAGCTGCAGGGCGAGGAGGAGGAGAGAGGTGTCAGGCTGTTCAGGGCGATGCTACTGCACCATCTTAGGCTGGAGGAGCTGAGGCCACCGCCTTGCGTTCTGGCTCCACCTAGACCTGATCCCAGGTAGGTATAGTGAGATTGACTTCTGACAAAAACTTGAAAACAAGACTACCTTTAAGTTGATTTGTACTGAAAGCCGCAGAAAAATGTCTCCACAAGACTGCTACCTCGGTAGACGGTACATTAGGTATTTTTATCAGTCTGCAGATGGGTCATGTCCCCCGCTCTGGTTTATTCCTGGTCCTAAGGCTGGCGATCGGTATCCAGTATGGGCACCTTTGGACCGGGAGCGTCCTGGGGCGGCTTTTTTACTTAAGTGATTGATTATCATGTTTTAGATTTATTCACATGTATTTTAATCAGTTTTGTTACTTTGATCAATTTCAGAGGCTGGTGGATGTACTGGCGCGACTGGCGAGCCTTAGAACGAGCAGCCAAAAGGTTCAGGGAGAGCAAAGCCCAGGCTCGACTGGCGGAGAAGGCTGAGGAGATCCCGCTGCTGTGTCTGGATGAAGTGGAATTTGAAGATATCATGCAGGAGTTGTGTCAGGTAGACTTCCCTTTATTTTGTACTCGACAGAGAAATGGCAATGTATGACGATTAGTTTTGTATTTTTGCGTAGGTCCCGGTTGCTGTCTATGATCACTTAGACGGCGTCGTTACACAACCATGTCGGAAGCCATGTAGAAGGCGGTTGAAAAATTCTGACAGTAGGGTTCATCGGGTCGTTGGACGACTCGGTGTCCCACACGAAAAGAGAGAGAGAGTTTTGCATTATGCTTTATGAATGCTGGGCTGCATTTAGACAAAAATTGACAACTTTTTAAATACTTTTCCAGTCATGCTGCCATACAGAACAGAGGGCGTTGGTGGTGCTAGCATTCCTATGTGAGGTGTGTGCCCGGGCTA
The DNA here is from genome assembly GCA_029255805.1 of Keiferia lycopersicella. Lineage (NCBI taxonomy): Eukaryota > Metazoa > Arthropoda > Insecta > Lepidoptera > Gelechiidae > Keiferia > Keiferia lycopersicella. Next base: position 15,350,486 of record JARACZ010000005.1, read on the forward strand.
TCCGCGTCGGAGGCTGGTGCAGGGCCACTGACTGGGCCGCCAACCATGTTGCCAAGTGTGCCACTCCTTGGGCCATCAGGCATGGTGGCTGGGTGAGTTATATTTCCTAACCTATGTTATACAGGGTGTAAGAGACGGTATAACGAAAACTTTGCAGGCCTGATCAGACCACGGAACTGAACAACTTTTTCTATGGCGGGTATGTTGGGAAACGAAAAAATTTTTGTGCATTTTGTATGGAAGGTCGAAACAAATTTCACGATTCCCAACATAGCCCCCATACAAAAAGTTGTGCAGTTTCATGGTCTAATTATACCTGCAAAGTTTTCGTTACATCGTCTCTTACACCCTGTATAATCTTTTCACCCACAGCGTTATTTTCGAGAAGTCAATCAAAATGATTTCTAAAAGCTCACTTGACCTTTAGGCAGTGGATCTGTGAAACATTTTTAGTTACTCTTCTTGGTTTTCTGGGCGTTTTCGGTTGTATAATTATATCAGTCTGTTCCCTGTTTTTTTTTATAGGTTTACAAAGAAGGTCGTGTAGAATGCGTATTAATTCTACATCCTCAATTTTATTTCGATATTTCTAAGTATATATGTAATCAAATCAATCTTATTATTCAATTGCTGGATACATGTCCAAAACAATAACGTTAGTAATGTCCCTCATCTGATATTTTTCAGTCATTGTTCTAAGGCGGATCGCAGTGCGATCATCGCACACTTAACGCGCAACGGAGCGCTAAAATATCTCAGCGGTCTGTCAGATCCACCTCCATACTAAAACCGCGCAACTGCTGTTAACGCAGCGTCGTCCGTCGAGTGCAGTTTTAGTATGGGGACTGACATTTTTAGGATGGACCTGACACACCGCTGCGATATTTTAGCGCTGCGTCGTGCGTTAAGTGTGTGATCGCCGTCCGTACTTCACTCAGTTGAGATACCTACTTCTCGATTTGTGGTTCATATTGTTCTCCATTACAGAGTGCAGTAGTAGAACGAGCCAGTGGTACCAGAAGAGAAGAGTCTACTTTCCTGGCTGGTGCAGCTCTGGCTGTCATGTTAGCCTTCATCTTGTTCTGCCGCACACGATTGCGTCATGCATTACTCTAAACTCTGCAACTATGGTGCCTGTCAGGCATTGGTTTTCCAAGTTGAAGGTTGGCTTTCATTGGTGCGTTTGAATTTCGAATTCTTGCGCTTGGAAGTCGAGGGAGAGTGAGACCAGTTTTTGAAAGGGTTTTTAAGGTTCTGGAATGTGTTAGGCCAAAAATTGAAGAATTTTACTATTTTGAAGGTAGCGATGTATTTTTGAAAGAGTGGAAACAAAGGGGTAATACATACATCGTAGTTTTTGGACATGTTTATTCCCCTTAATTCTAATACGTATTGTTAATAGTATATTATCATAAATTAATACTTACTGTAATATTCGTATGACTGTACTTGATTATTCTTCTTCTATAAGCTTGTGCAAAGTTAGTTGTGTCCAAAGTTTTGGACCGTGCGTGACCGATTCTAACAAATAAAAATCATCTGCTTTTGTTTACATACATATATCACGCCTTTATCCCTTGCGGGGTAGGCAGAGCGTTAACAGCCGTAAGAATACGGTCGCTATCGCCACGTCTGACATTTTTGAGTATTGTTTTCTAAGGTTGTTTCGGAAAACATGTGTATCACTATAGTGGCAGGTTGTCAGCCTGTCGCCTAAAAATTGTAATACACCAATACTCTCGAGTCCCTTAGTCGCCCCTTACGACACCCACGGGAAGGATGTGGGGTGATGCTATTCTAAGCCGGCATCTGCTTTTTTTATGATCATAATAAAATTGCTGTTGGCTAGTCCTAGTTAGGTTCAATTAGTTACAATACAACTAATCTTGGTTTTAAGGTGATGGTAAAATATATTATTTTTTTTTCATTTTGCTCATATAAGCCGTACTTACCAGTATTTTTTTTTTAGATATAACTTTTATTTAAAATATAAAAATTGCTATAGACAATTTAAATTTTATATTTTTTACGAAGCCGGCGCATTTCTTATACTAAATGCCAAACGAACTCTAGGTAGAAGTAATTTATATATATTTTGCAACAGATTTGCACTAGCATAAATAGCTACAGAAATTAAATGCAAAAAGGTGTTGATAATGAAGATCGATAAAGTAATGATTAAATAATAAAAATATTTTGATGTTACTTGTGGTTTTATTTGATTTGTTAAAGTTTCAAAATAATGTCATGCGATTTTTCGTAGATCGCACACTTGACGCACGACGGAGTGCAAAAATATCGCAGCGGTCTGTCAGATCCATACTAGAAACATGTACCGTAGTATTAATTGGTTCATGCTAGAAATGTCAATCCTCATATAAAACCGCTCCACCACTGTCATCGCAGCGCTATCGCAGTGTCGTCCGTCGAGTGCGGTTTTAGTATGGCGAGTGACGTTTTTATTATGGATCTGACAGACCGCTGCAATATTTTTGCGTCATGTTAAGTTATCAATCAATCAATAATTGTCTCAATACGTTTGATAGGTACACTAAAAAGTCATGTATTTTGACTTAAAATATTATAGTACGCATTTAAAAATAGGTCAGTTGTAATTTTTAATTAGCGAAGTTTTATGTAATGAAAAAATGTTAGATAAACGACTATAAAAAAATATTTTACAAGGTTTACACTACAATAAAATAAAAGACACAAATTCACTCACTATTTTATTATTTTTATTTTTATTTTTCATAATACCGTCGAAAAACGCTCGGGTACCCCGAATTTCACGCAAAAAGAATTATTTTACCCGACTATTACAAACAAACCAATCTTAAACATCAGCAATAAACTATATCAGAAACTATCACAATATCAAACCGTCAACAATCATTAAAAGCTTTGACAAGAGCAACAATTATGGCGAAATTTAATATACAAAACTCGTAAATGATCTTCAGCTACATAATATTTAATTATAATACTGCTATATCGCCGTCAACGGATCTGATAAAAACGGAATACCATTCAGAGCTTCTTCTTCGTATTTTTTCTCTTTACAACATGATCAAAATCCCTAAAACTTATCTACTTTAAAATTAATAACATTTTTATGTTTTACTTAATTTGTAATATCACTATTAACAATCTACGCTGTCATCTCGAGTTCGAGAACTTTGTACATTCTAAATTCTTATTTATTCGATATTTTATGACATATTTGTACGAAAACGAAATAATGAAAGAATACGCATGGCCTTAAATGATTGGACAATTTTAATTTAATACACTAGCTAGAATACTGTTCTAGTAAAATTATGAATATAAGCAAATTAGATATAATTATATAAAATATATCTGTATAAAAATTAACCACTTGCAGTTTTATGAACTTCAAAAGTAAAAGAGAATTCTAATTATGTAGAAAACGCCCATAGGAAGGTATTTAAAATTTATACCATAAATCATTTTATTGAAATATTGCGTAACTCGAAGTCGAGATGTGTCAGCATTGAACAGAATCGATGACTAAAAGACCACTCCACTTTTACAAACACAAATATATACATATTTAAAGCTGAATCAGAAGAAAGCTACCTTCACTAAATATATACGAATGGTGTTCCGCCATTTGTGTATATAAAAGTGAAATGCTATACTTATTTTTTTAAATAGTATTTGCATTCATTTACTTTAAATTTAATATAAAAACCATCACTCTAGTAACAATCTCTACCAGGATATCATATTTCAATTTGTTTAATAAACATTTTTTTTATTTTAATGAGCTTTAAGCCTAACTTAGTCTACGAAGAAGTTTTCAAAGGTTGTAATAATAATAGGTAATAATAATAATAATAATAATAACACGTGGAGGTTTGAGGGACTCCACTGTTATAATTATATTAGATAATAAATTGTGAAATTTAATGAAAACTAACTCGTTTTGTGCTATTTGGTTTTGAACAAATGCAATTTTTGATGTAACTACTTCGCATGAATTGCAATCAGGCAATTTGTCTACACCTTTGCAAATTGTATTGTAAATATATATATTATTATCTTTTTATAAATATACTATGCGTTTAGGATGGTACTTTAATTAATCATACACAGGGTTAAAGATCAAAATGTAGAAATATTGAAAGAAAACATTTAAAATGTTCAGATATAATATTTAGAAGTATATAAGGTAAATATATTATATATTTAAATATAGTAAGGTATATATTGAAATATTTCTGAATTAAAGATCACAAGATAAAGATAGGCAGCAAATTCACCTAACCGCAACATTACTCTATTGAAGGATGATACTCGTAAATTTACAAAGTCTACTTATAATAAAGAGATAGATAGAAATCTAGTGTATATTGTAGTACATTAGCGTATATATAATAGTGTAGCGTTAGCATAATATTACGTACACTTTTGGTACTTGGTGCTTGCCACAATACATACTACTTTGTAAAACGATTTATTTTTAGATTTAGGATATATATTGGTTTATACAGTTCTCTACTTCGTCCTAACGTTATGAAATAGTGTGTACCATATCACCAACTCTTAAAGAAACTTTAATTGAATAAGATAGAGCAAATATCGTTCGAATCTTATTTTATAGAGTGACCACTGGATCGCACAGTTCCATGGAAATTGAAGATTTCTATCTTGATGAGATGGATGTTTTGTACGTGGATGACATTGTGCTTTCGTTCTAGAAACTGCTTGACCATCAGTGGTGCCACTAAGCGATCTACGGAAGGCTATTATCAAATCCAAGCTTAGTATATTTACAGAGACTAGTTCGACAGTTGATCTGACTCTATTAACAATTTACAAATACGTCATAAGTATGCCCTTATCACAGATTATGACCTACTCGAATGTCCGGTACCTACCGATATGTCGTCAATTTGTATCAAAACCGCTGTTTTGTACAATCACTACGCTACTTAATGGAAAAAGCATACGTTTTGTACGATTCAGTTTGGTTGACCTGTATCTTTACTCCTCCTCCTTTAATCATGTTCGAAGTAAAGTTTTTTATGTTTTGCTTTTTCCATATTCTTTACAATTTTGAAAAGTTTCTTATTGCGCCCGAGTTCGTGCTATTACAATGAGGATATTTTTATTGTTTGTTTGTTTGTTCCTAGTACCTAGATGGCGCTCGGATTGAATTATATAGCGCAAGTTCCCACAGATAGGGGTAATAAATGAAAATAGTAAATTGAAAACACTCCAATTTTTTATTTATAAGAATAAAAAATAAAGCACTGAGCGTAATAAAATCCCAATAAATAGGGGTAACAGTTTTTTGTGCAATGAACTTGAAAGATAATTCCTCAATCTAAAATTGCGCCACCTAATGCGGACAAGTGTTATGTTATCGGTTATTGGCCCAAAAAATCCTCATTACAACTTTTATTAATATTTTATCTTCTTCTGTTCTTGCAATTTGAATTTGATGAAATGTTTATGAAGTGAATCATCTATCTCTGGAATATTTTGTGCGTTATAATGATTCGAAGTCTGACATTGCTGTCAGAAAGTTCTCATTTTTGAGCGTTGCAATGTTCTGAATTGTTAAAGCCTAACAATACAAATATTTTAACTATCTATTCTAGTCTATTTATTGCTATGTCAAATAGGCGGGTTATCAATATAAAACTTTGTGGGATATCAACAATTGAGATTACAAAATTGTCTATAAAAAAATCTTCATCGTTCATTAACTGTTAAAATATTAAATAAACATGCTGCTAAAGCAATCAATCGAGTTAATAATGTGATTTTTTATGGACGGTTTACAGATGTTATATCAAGTGAAACCATTTTAACATACAATCCGTCTGTCCCCTCGTCCAAGTATATTAAGGCGGATCGCACACTTAACGCACGACGGAGCGCTAAAACATCGTAGCGTTTTGTCAGATCCATACTAGAAATGTCAATCCCCATACTAAAACCGCACTCGATGAACGACGTTGCTATAGCGCTGCGGAGTATGTTTGTCTGCGGAGTGACGTTTCTAGTATGGATCTAACCGCTGCGATGTTGTAGCTGTCCGTCGTGCGTTAAGTGTGCGATCCGCCTAAAGATGATAATTCTAATATATTAGATATAATAGTTTAAGAATTGACTTTCTGCCAGATAGAAATATTTCTAACCAATATTTACCGCTGGAGTCGAAGTTACATTAGAACTAGAACCAAATGAGGATGAATATTGAAGATATTATTTGTAACCGTAGACTAGTTTACAAGGATATTGTAAAAATCTAACTACCGTATATGCAGGAGCGGGACTAATGCTCCCAGAAGGCAGTCACAACACTAGTTACTGCAATCACCTATTATTAGACGACAGTGATTCTTTTCAGAAGTTTACTGCTCCACACATTACAAATATCGAAGCTAATAATGTAAACGAGCTCTTAAGAACTCTTAGGCACATTTTATGGAATGAGAATTTTATAATTAATCAAATAATTAGTGACATTTGCCCCGCTCTCTGCCACCGCCTGCCTTACTCATGTATTTACATCCTCATTATATTTCTGATCCAGATTCAGAATTTTATGTTCTAAATTCCATTTAACATATACTTCAGACAATTTCTACTTTAATCATTCCTTTTGAATGGTCTCGTACTTCATCTAAGACATTATCTTGTATTGTATCTCACTATTTCAGATTGTTCTAGTTAATATAAGTTTTTTAACCTCTTTATTTTCAGACGACCAGTAGGCTTATGATGCGTCTTATGGAGTAGAAGACATGTCAAATCGTATGGGTTTAATCAAAAGATGTGAACATTTTTGACACAAAGATGCAGGGAAAACCTAAGTCGCGGTACGCATCATAAGCATACAGGCACACCACCATCTATAGAATAAACTGATTCGTCACCTTCACTCATTATCAAAGTTTCAGACATACTCCAATACTATAAACATATTTTCAAAAAGCAAATTCAGTTTCTGCCTAGATAATGAAGACAATAAGATTGAAAAAATACATGGACTGAAGGCCTTGTTGACCAACGAAGATCTATCGAAATATAATTATTTAATATTTACAAACATATCAAATACAGAACAAACGAATACAATTTTTAATAATAAACCAAAACACATCAGACTTAAATCCAAAATACGCCTAATAGAACTTCAAACTTAATAACAACGTCAAAAATTTTAATGAACAACTAACATTTATACAACTATCTACAGTCTAATGATGGCTACACCGCTGCTTTTTTGATACAAAAAATGATTTCGTCGCCATCTTAAATGAGACGCGAAAATTGTTCTACATAGTGTCTACATCAATCTTTGAACATTAGTCGACTGCTTCCGTACAGGAAACATACTTTGAAAGAATCTTACTCTTACAGCATATTTATTGGTGCTCAGTTAGTCTTCATTAAGTTTTGAAAACGAAAAATATTCAATTAAGTATAAAATATATCACAACATCGAAAAACTAAAACATTTTGAGCAATTAATATATGTTTAAACCATTATAACAAAATAGAATATAGGAATTGAATAACTTGAACGGTACTTGAAGTCCGGGCCTGGCATTTTTTTCCACCGTCACCGAAACTGTATAGTCCGGAAATTATCAATGCTTTTATCAATTGCATATTATGTTAATCATAACAAAAACATTCAAAAGTTTTAAAACGTTTTTATAATTGTCGAATTTCCTCCTACATTTTTTCTGTTACAAAAAAAACAAAGAACCGCGATTAAAACGAAACTTTCTTTAAATGAACTGTAATAGCTACTCTACTCAATCAATATTTTTGCTATATAAAGTGTAAAGTTTCAACAAGAAGAGTTTCGATCCGCTAATTAGAGTAATTTGAATGATAAACAAAATTTAAAAGTAATTTTATAAATGTCACGAATCATATCCATTAACGAAAATAACTAAGTACAAATAAATCATTTTAATGTTAATAAAACTTCTTGGTGATTTAAGCGAATGATCGAAAAAATACAAGAAAAAAGCTGTTCAAAAACTAAAGCAACTTTCACACAAAAAAATCCAACCACAATCTTACTCGCTAGGACAGTGCAGGTAGCCATACTCCAGAGCCAGACTGACGGTGACAAAGACGAAGTAGAGCAGGAACATGGTGAACCCTAGGCCCTTGTTCATCTTCCACCTGAAGCAGGCGATGCTCAGAATGACGAACATGAGCATCGCGAAGAGAAGGACGATGCTGCAGACCATGCCCTTGGAGTTGACTTCCACGGGCTCCCCGTAGATGATCCCGTATAAAAGCCAGGGTAGAGGTAACCTGAAATTAAGGAAACATAATTTGAATAATAGAGGTACCGGAAATATCTTTTGTATCAGGTTTGTGCTTATTATCAAATTATGGGTTTACTTTATACTAGGAACACATTACGTATGAATGATAACCGGAACAAAATAGCAATCATTTGGAGGAAACTTTTTTGGGCTAGCCATTTAACTAAAAATGTTTCTTTCGTTTTTGTCACAAATTTCTGTATGTACCTTATGCCCATAAATTCAATGCGTTTAATTCATATTTTATTCAAGTATGTTTTAATATATAATTTATTTATTATATCAAAAATACAAAAAAGTTAACATTATTGGGTAGGTATATATGGCTTGGTGTGCTTTGATAATAAATATGTCATTTAGATTTAATGTATTTTATGTACCTACAACAATTGACATCATTGAAAACTATATTGATTAGAAAAGATTTTTCAATCCAGATAGAAAGTTTAATTCTTTTAGTGTCGATAAATAGTAATAGTACCATCTCCAGGGAAATAATATCACGAAAGAAGTTTAATATATTCAAAGCAATAAAATTTTAGTCTTGTAGTGCCACAGCTTGCAGGCGAAACTGGAGGTGAAGGAAAAACTAATTTAGTGGCGATATTTTTGGTTACAGGAAGTATATATTCTTCTTTTTTCGAAATATATATACGTGCCGTGCGTAAATATATATATATATATCATAGGTGCTCAGCTAAACTGAAAAAGTTGAGTATCAATATATCAAACATTTCAAAATTTCAACCTAGCTCGAGATCTGTCAGATACAGACAGATAGACACGTTTCCATTGGATTTCATATTGTGTGAATATGACAACAAAGGTTCCACACTAGTTGTCATATTCATATCTCATATCAATATTTTGACATATGCAAATCGCTTAATATGTAGTTTGATCAGCAGAGGTAAACCAGTACAATATCAAATTGAACATAATCTATTAGTAACCGACAGTCTCTTTTCATAAAAATCATGTTACATAGTATTTATACTTATAGGTGCTTCAGTCATCTCTTGTAGAGCTAGTCATAAAGATAGGCAAGATAATTTTTACAATGTAAAAACACTGGATTTCTCCAAACTTATTGCAGCCTATAAACTGGCCATGAGCAACAACAAAGTACGAAGTCTTTTAAATCTTACAAGATTGCGTGTTTCAGACCTACCTATTCGGGCCAAGGTTTTAGGAATTAGGTAGATAAATATCAAACTGTTACTTTTATCGTAACTTTTCACGTTGCTACTAGAGGGGGGAAAAGGGGGGGTTATGACTAACAAGTCGTGGGGTCACCGCCTCCCCCCTAAATAGGTCAAACTTTGTGGTACGTTTTGAAAGTGTTTGACAAGCTGTCATTGACGTTTATTGAAATTGGTGCAATTATTCAACCATGTCTTCCACCCGTGTCTTGAAAAATATTTTCTAAATTACAAATGTTTGATGTGTTGGTCGCTATAAGACTGACAAAAATAAACCCGAGTTTATAGTATATAGGGATTACCTTAGAGAAAAAGATACATATATCACGCGTTCATCCCTTGCGGGGTAGGCAGAGCGTTAACGGCCGCAAGAATACGGCCACTATCGCCACGTCTGACATTTTTGAGGATTGTTTTCCAGGGTTGTTTCAGAAAACATGTATCACTAGTGACAGGTTGTTAGCCTGTCGCCTAAAATTTGTAATACACCAATACTCTCGAGTCCCTTAGTCGCCTCTTACGACACCCAGGGGAAGGATGTGGGGTGATGCTATTCTAAGCCGGCATCACACGGCCAAAAACGATGTTTTATATCATAACCGGGATCAAGAACAGAAACCATTTTGTATCGTATAGGTATTTTAAATACGGGGTGCAAGAGACGGTGTATCAAAAACTTTGCAGTTGTGATCAGACCATGAAACTGAACAACTTTTTCTATGGGGGCTATGTAGGTAAACGACAAAAAAATTGTTTGAGTTACCACTCAAAGTCAGTCAACCGATTGGGAAATTTGTATAAGAGGTCGAAAAAAATTTTACACTTCCCAACATAGCCCCCACACAGAAAAAGTTATTTAGTTTTAGACCATAGTCTGATCACGCCTGCAAAGTTTTCGTTACACCGTCCCTTACACCCTGTATACGAGTGTGGTAACCGTACTAGCGGTTACGGGCAACTAGAGATGCATGTCGTGTGTTACTGGCTTAGAATAGCATCAGCCTATTTCTATCCGTAGGTGTCGGAAAAGGCAACTAAGGGATAAATGGATAAATCCAGAAAAGCGGTAACGTTCCCTGCACTGTGTTCGCCTATCCGTCTAGCAGGTGGGGCGAGAATGGAAAATACCCCCCAATTAGGGAAAAGAATTAGGGATTGCCTGTAACACAGAAGGTTCCGGGTTCGATTCTCACAGAAGGTCACTCACAAAGTTGATATATCACCTTGTGAATTTGTTCCCGGTCTGGTTAGGACATTGCGGGCTGAACCACCCATTTGTCTGTAAGAAATATGGTTTCGTGTATCAGATGGCACGTCAAGCCGTAGGTCCCGGTTGCTGTCTATGATTACTTAGAAGGCGGTCGTTACACGACCATGTCAGAAGCCTACCACTTGTAGAAGGCTGTTAAAAATTCTGCCACTAGGGTTCTTTGACTTGATGTCCCACAGAAGGAGACGCACTAGTCAGTCGGTAGCTAGTCGGCTGATTATTTGCAAGTCGGCAAGCCGACTAGTGTGCCAGGTGCATCTCTACCGGCAACCTACATTTGGCCAAAGTGCCCTATAAATCCTACAAAACGTGTTATGGATACGAAAGTAGCATGCTTCTCTACATACCTGCTATATTTTCTAAATTCTCGTGTAACTAAATAAAAATATTATGGTTTTATTTGTGAGCGTCGGTGGTCAAGTGGTTAGGACACTGGTCTTACAACCGTGAGACCCGAGTTCGATCCCCACCATGTTCTAATGTGTTTTTACTCACGTACATTTACCGACTGCTCTTACGGTGAAGGAAAAACATCGTGATGATGATGAAACCCACATTCAAATAAAATTTGAAAGAAGATATTTGACAGCACAGACAACGATAATTTTACAACAACTTGACAACCACATACAAAATGGCAACTGTCAACTGTCAGTTTTATATAACGTGCGTGCTGGACCCCAAGTCTGCTATTTTTTGTCGTCGGTCCCAAAGTTCTGTCACTGGCATATTATTTTTGAATTTAGAACACGGATTTGGAAAAGTTTTATTGCATTCCGTTTTTGAATGTTTAACAATTATTTTAAAACAATAAATAATCATTTGGCGCGATTTTTCACGATGGAGTGGACTTTGAAAGAAAACCGAATAGCAGTTTTGGCGTTGCGTCGCTGTGGGCACTCGCCGAGTACCATTTTCAAGTTGCTCAAAAAATTGAAAATAACGCTTAGGTTTGGGTATCGTACTATAACTAGGTACACTGAAGTCTCTAGTGTTGAGGACAAGAAAAGAACTGGCCGGCCTCGCTCCGCCAGAACACCAGCAGTGATCAAAGCGATCAAGGAGCGCATACGAAGAAATCCTGTCCGAAAACAGAAACTTATGGCTTTGCAGATGAAGGTTAGTAGAAAAACAGTCAAAAAGGTTTTAAACGAAGACCTTAAGCTGCGAGCATACAAAAAAAAGAGTGGGCACTTACTTAATGCCCGTTAAAAAGAAATTAGACTCAAAAGATCTCGGGTGTTGTTAAAACGGTACGCGAAAAACCGGCACCGCGATATACTTTTTACAGACGAAAAAATTTTTGATATAGAAGAAAAGTATAATAAACAAAACGATAGAGTGTACGCTACCAGCTCTGAAGAAGCAGGAAACAAAGTTCCGCGGGTGCAACATGGGCATCATCCCTCTTCAGTCATGGTCTGGTTAGGAGTCTCCTACTATGGGCCAACTGAGGTTCATTTTTGCGAAAAGGGGGTCAAAACCAGCGCAAAAGTGTACCAAGAGACGGTTTTAGATCGGTACGTCAAAGACCTGCCCATCACACTATTTTCAGGACATCACTTTGTATTCCAGCAGGATTCTGCGCCCGCTCACAAAGCCAGGACCACTCAAGCCTGGTTTGAACGTCAAAACATTGAGTTTATAAGACACGAAGATTGGCCTTCCTCCAGTCCGGACCTTAATCCTCTGGACTATAAAATTTGGCAGGTCTTAGAGAGCAAGGTCTGTGCTAAGCCCCATAAAAATTTGGAGAGTCTGAAGTCAGCCATAGTTAAAGCAGTCGCTGAAATCGACATGGATATGGTGCGTGCTGCGATAGACGACTGGCCGCCGCGGTTGAAGGCCGTTGTTAAAAGCAAGGGAGGTCATTTCGAATAGTTTTATGTTATTTTGATTCTTCGATGATTGTATTTTTAATTGATATATAAATTTTTAAAAACGGATTGGTACTTTTTATTTTATCAGTATTTTCATATATGACAGAACTTTGGGACCGACTACGTACATACCTGCTATATTTTCTAAATTCTCGTGTAACTAAATAAAAATATTATGGTTTTATTTGTGAGCGTCGGTGGTCAAGTGGTTAGGACACTGGTCTTACAACCGTGAGACCCGAGTTCGATCCCCACCATGTTCTAATGTGTTTTTACTCACGTACATTTACCGACTGCTCTTACGGTGAAGGAAAAACATCGTGATGATGATGAAACCCACATTCAAATAAAATTTGAAAGAAGATATTTGACAGCACAGACAACGATAATTTTACAACAACTTGACAACCACATACAAAATGGCAACTGTCAACTGTCAGTTTTATATAACGTGCGTGCTGGACCCCAAGTCTGCTATTTTTTGTCATTGTAACGCCATCGAAACTCAAGTGCCATTCTATTGCCATTGTGATTTTCTATACTTCAAACTGTTGGCAGACTACGATATGACCGAAATCATCCAACTGAGATCCAATCGACATCCAACTGAAACGATTTTTATTTAGCAGACTTGAGGCCCTGGTCAAATGAGCAGTGAATTCTTGCAGAAGACGGGTAAGTTCAGCTTTGCTATCTCCATTATTGAAGGTCTCGTTGAGCGCTAACGAGATATCTCTAAGCGTACAACTTTTATATTTTATTAGTTACCCAGTCAGCACATTCAGGGTATTCTACAATTTATGCACTATCAGACAGAATCTCGGAGTTTCCATTTATTTCAAACTCATGCATTCAGCAGAGTAGAAACTTAATGACTACTTAGTAGTTGTGAACAAGACAAACTTGGAAGCAGTGCTTTCACCAAGCACAACGAAACTAAAGAAGTTCTGCTTTATGAACAAATAGCAAGTGCCTCACTGCAGATAAGCGTGAAGGGTGAAGCGGAGACTATACATACTATCTCAGCAACACCTCCAACTATGTAGGGTTGAATTACCTACTTATACATACATATATGTACAATAAATCACGCCTTTTACGTGATACGTGATAGGCTACGTGATAGGCAGAGCGTAAACGGCCGTTAAAAACGGTCACTTACGCCCCGTCTGACAAAAGTTTGAGGGTAATTTCAGAAGACTGTGTATTATTATACAGACAGGTTGTCAGCCTGTCGCCTAAAATTGCAATACACATCAAGCCTCAAATCCCTTAGTCGTCTCTTACGACACCCATGGGAAAGATATGGGGTGATTCTACTATTGGCCGGCATCACACGGATTTACTTGTAAGTATATAATACTTATATAAACTATGAAAAAGCAATTTCAATTGACTTTAATCGGTACAATAGGCAGGAACGAGACTCCCATCAATTACTGACCCTGACCCATTAATAGCTTCTCCCCATATTGGGGGGTATTTGTCGTACTCTCCACGTTCAGGGAAAGCTGCTCCCTGCTCCATGGATTGCTTTGGAAATGGGGTGATGCTAAGCCGGCACCACACGGCTTGCCCTTGCTCATTAATTAAAGAAAGGAAACCGCAATAAAACAGGTCCATCTCAATTCTCATTACCGAATGCCCTTTGTCAAGTTCGTTCGTCCCTAATTCTTCTTGTTCTGCTCACAGGTTTATTGAAGCACCGGCATAATTTTGAGTCAGATACAGAAATGGCACAAAGAGAAAGCACGAGAAGAAAAGACATAAAATGCAGGATAGTGCCTAACTTTAACGTTGTCAAACATTGCCCACGCGTGCAAGCCGTTAGATTTTTTAACAGGTTGCCTACTGAACTAAAAAGTATCCGCAGCTTACATATTTTTAAGAAAAAGCTTAAGACACTTCTGTTGGAAAAATGCTTATACAGTACTGACGAATTCTGACATACATAATATGTAGGTAGATAATTAATTGTTTTCTATTTTATTTTTCACGTCTTGACATTTTTGAATTAATTCTCATTGCTATTATTTTTAGTTTAATTACTATAGTTAAAATGAATTTTATTTATTTGATATATTTGACATTAGCCACAATATTAGTTTATGTTATGTTTTTATTTTTATTTTTAATGAATTATAAGTTTTATTTTGTATTTTAATGAAATGTAAATTTTTGTTTATGTAACATTCAAACACAATAATTGTATTGTTAGTGAATAAATAAATGAAATGAAATGAAATGAAATGAAATTTCCCAAGGGAATAATTAATTACTTAAGCGAAAAACACTCAGGCCTATTATAGAACGCTCGCTTACGCCGCGGTTTCCCGCGCGGGCCAGATTTGGCAAAACATAAGGTTTGCGCTAAGTGACGCGGACTGCGGTCAACCGCGCCGCGGATTCGGCAAACCGCGGCGCGGGCGCGTGCCTGTTTCACCCGTACGAACACGACGACACCTTGCCATATTACAGCTACCTAGGCACTATGCGCCTTCTACATTTGGACTGGTAATAATGGCGGGGCTGTCAAACCGCGCGGCAGCTGCCACTGCTACAATAGAAACTCCATTTTGCAAGTGTGTTTAGAGAGTCTTCAGAACGATGTCCATTCCCGTGAATCAAAACGTGAAAGTTATCAAGTTTTCAGAGGGGTAGCTAGACAAGGGCATAGATTAAGGTATCATAGATTAAGGTAGTTAGCTTTCTACTGAAGCAGCGTTCTCAGTAAATACTTACAATCATCTTACACTGCAAATAACTAATGTTCTTGATCACTCACTTGTCATGTTTGTGTATCAAAAGCGCGGCGACCGCGGCGTGGACGCATAGGCACGCACGAGTCTCCGCCCGACGAAGAACCACCGATTGGATCGAAACGTCGCGGAAATTCACAGACATGACAAGTGACTGATCCGAAACCTCCGGAACATTAGTACAGTCAGGACTCACTTAAGTATAAACAATTTAATCTTCCACTGCGCTTACCAATCCCCTGCCATTCGCGGCGATGATACTCGTAGCAAATTGTTTTAGCTGTTAAGGTCATTCCACACAATTCCAGCTGTGTTCCAGAATTATGTAGTAAGTGTGCGATTAGCTTAAACGGCCCGGAACGATCTGTTAGTCCGCCGGCCCTCAGACCATTACTATTTGATGAACCAGATACGAACACATGTATTCTTCAGGAAAACCGTTTCGGGAGCCGATTGTAGGAAACAATAGGGTTTTGGACTGGCAGGTCAAATGAGCTAGTTTTAAAACGATTTAAAACGGTATTTTGTTTGAAAATATAAATGTACGACGTTAGGTGTACATTGCTATTTTGAATGGCGTCAGAATACTTACTTTTATGTAATTTGTCAGTTTATCAATTCAAACATTGAATATTTTGAAGAATTCTAAATGAAGGCCGTAGTGTTTTTCAACAATAGTTTTAAGCGTACAACTTTTATATTTTTTTAAAACCAAGTCCACAATCCTATTCCTAAAACGTGTTTGTTTTATAAAAGATAGCGTATTTTGCAATGCATCTCGATAATTATGTAATACATAGACCGTTGATATCGGAACATGTATACCTAACTGTTGGTATATCTTCTTAACAACAACAAGTATAATATCGATGGGTGAAAACGAAAAGGTCGTAACCCGTAAAAAGGTCGTAACCAACTAAGGGCACGCCCCTGATCAGCTGATTTTTCTCTATCGAACGGTCCGGGTCTCGTTGCTCTACGACAAATTTTTTTTTCTAATTTGGGTTGCATTATGAAAAGTTTTCAGAAATTTTTTGTCGTAAACCGGTCAAAAACCAGTGTTTTTAAGGCTTTTTGATTTACGCCAAATCAATGTTAGGTATTACCAATCTAGATCTAGTTACACCCTTCTGGAGGTATGAAAATTTTACCATACTTTTATTTACGCCGTTCATTGTTGTTGACAGTTGATCGCTTACCTGATACTGATGAGGAAGATTAGATAGAATAGATTTAAAATATACTGACATTTGATCTCGTTTTTAGGTAGTAGTTAGTTGAATGACTTGGCAATCGCACTGAATGTATTAATTTTAATATGTATTACACGTTAACCTTCTGTTCTAGTGCGATGGCTAAGTCATTCATTTATTGTAAACATTACAATACATTGAAAATATCGATATGGTCACTATAAAATAATGCTTATTAACTAATTACGTAATTAATTAAGATATATCTCTTAAGTGGGGAATGAACAAATCGATAGCCGACTTGGTTTCAAATCGATCTCATACCTTTTTACGGTTGAACAGCTCAGTTAGTCCATTGAATAAAAAGTTCTAGAGTGCGAGAGTTAGTAACGTAAGATGTTTCTTCGGAAACATGTCAAGAGTCTCTAGGTAATAAACATACTAAAACCCCGGGACACTAGGAGAAGCCCCGAAGTGGGGGGAGGGGGGGAAAGGGTCCATTTTTTCATTTTTCGCTTAAATCTCAAAAACGGTACATGTTAGAGAAAAACGTTCAAGGAAAAGCTGAAAGGCCATAAAATTATCTACAAGTTATACCTCAATCACTTTTTCCTATATCCTACCGTTTCTGCGTTACACGCATTAAAAAATGATTTTGGCTCAAACAATTTCCCCATACTACATACCCATGTTTATCACATCAATCGATCAAAAAATATTTCTTTCTTCCATAAAACTCAAATGTGCAACTTGTGACCGGTACTGATAGATTGCTCTTGATTAGGTCTATCATTGGTAAAATAAACACATTCCTCCATGGAAGCCTTTAGGAGGAATCGATTGTCAAAATATTATATTAGGGTAGTTTTAGTTACTGAACTTGAACTATTTATTTTTTTCTTCCAAAAAAACTCAAAAGTGCAACTTGTGACCGGTACCGATAGATTGCTCATAATTAGGTCTATCATTGATAAAAATACTAGTTCAAAATTTCAAGTTCAGTAACTCAAACTACCCTAATATAATATTTTGACAATCGATTCCTCCTAAAGGCTTCCATGGAGGAATGCGTTTTTTTTTACCAATTATAAAACTAATTAAGAGCAATCTATCAGTACCGGTCACAAGTTGCACTTTTGAGCTTTTTGGAAGAAAATAAAATAAAATGGTTAAGTTGCGTAACTACCCTAATATAATATTTTGACAATCAATTCCTCCTAAAGGCTTCCATGGAGGAATGTGTTTATTTTACCAATGATAGACATAATCAAGAGCAATCTATCAGTACCGGTCACAAGTTGCACTTTTGAGCTTTTTGGAAGAAAAAAAAATAAAATGTTCAGGTATCGTAACTACCCTTATAAAATCCAATTTCCCTTAAACGCCTCCATGGTGGAATCTAGTATTTTTATCAATGATAGACCTAATTATGAGCAATCTATCGGTACCGGTCACAAGTTGCACTTTTGAGTTTTTTTGGAAGAAAAAAATAAATACTTTAAGTTCAGTAACTGAAACTACCCTAATATAATATTTTGACAATCGATTCCTCCTAAAGGCTTCCATGGAGGAATGTGTTTATTTTACCAATGATAGACCTAATCAAGAGCAATCTATTAGTACCGGTCACAAGTTGCACATTTGAGTTTTATGGAAGAAAGAAATATTTTTTGATCGATTGATGTGATAAACATGGGTATGTAGTATGGGGAAATTGTTTGAGCCAAAATCATTTTTTAATGCGTGTAACGCAGAAACGGTAGGATATAGGAAAAAGTGATTGAGGTATAACTTGTAGATAATTTTATGGCCTTTCAACTTTTCCTTGAACGTTTTTCTCTAACATGGACCGTTTTTGAGACTTAAGCGAAAAATGAAAAAATTGACCCTGACTCCCCCCCACTCCGGGGCTCCTCCTAGTGTCCCGGGGTTTTAGTATGTTTATTACCTAGGGACTCTTGACATGTTTCCGAAGAAACATCTTATGTTACTAACTCACGCACTCTAGACCCCCTTTGGAGATACTCATTCAATGGACTAAGTAGCGAGATTTGGATTTTTTTTATATATTAATGTTTTTGAGGGGATAAAAGATATTACTTTTAAATACATAAATCGTAGTTTTATTTATAATACTTAATTATGCAACCATTCCTGTGCAACTATACTTAACACTTGGACGACTTTGTCTAGGTTTCATTACTATTTAGAGATAAGCAACAATTCCATCAGAACTTATTACAGAATATTTTGGAATGGTTCTTGTTTACGACAAATGTATAGCAAAAGTAATTATCTTTCTCACACTTACGTCCTCTAAGTCATGTATGTACTTTTCAGCCATCTTAGATACATCGTATAAAAAGTCTGTAAATGGATAGCTTATTCCGACTGCATACAAATGTGCGAACCATTTACGACCTTTTGTCGGTCAGTTAATTGAAAATCTTAGGGCGTAAGTAGTACAAAAACATACTTATCGTCACTTTAGATTAAAAATTATATTTTCAAATAAAAGGTATTATTATAACAAAAACATGTTCTAAAAATCAGCTCTAAATTACGCATACTTTTTGAGTTATGAATTTTTTTGTGATTTTTTTTTCGTTTTTTGGCTCTGGTGTAAAGTTGGCTATTTTTGGTTCCGACCTTTTCGTTTTCACCCATCGATATAGTATAGTATAGATAACGAATAAGTAGGTACATCTTCTTTTGTTGTGCGAAACCCAGTCGTCCAACGACCCAGCCGCTAGTAGATAGTAGGCGGTTGAAAAACTTTGAAAACAGGGTTCATCGATTTATTGGATGACTCAGTGTTCACACAAAAACAAAGAGAGAGAGGGAGAGGGAGAGAATAATTTCGCCCATCAGTGCTTCGCCCTATAATTTCCCGTAGACCTAGTTTAGTAACATTTAAAGCTTGGCCCTTCACACCCTTGACCTTTGCTATCGATGTTAGTCCAGAACTAGACAGGTCTAGGTCACCTAATTATCACGTGTTTAGAGCTGTGGCGGGTTTCCATACAAACGTATTCGGCGGATCGCACACTTGACGCACGACGGAGCGCAAAAATATCGCAGCGGTCTGTCAGATCCATACTAGAAACGTCAACTAAAACCCACTGCTGAAAGCGCGCTCCGTCGTACGTCAAGTGTGCTCCCCTGTTTTCTTTCCGGGTAATGCGTCAAGAGTTAGCAATATTTTTTTATTACATTAAGGACTAAAAAAAAAGGACTATGCCTCAGGCAATGCCTCTATTAATTTATTTTTTCAAAAAATATTTACGTGAAGAAAATTTGAGCAATTTTCATTTCCCATTCCGCCCGCTGCAACTCATTTTCCCGTGGGAATAAGATGTTTCCCGGCATAGTGTTAGTTTTTTGACTGCCCCGATGGCGTAGCGGATAGTATGCCTGCCTTCTACGCCGAGGGTCGTGGGTTCGATCCCCACCGAACACAAATATTTGTTAAGTCAATTTTCAAATATTTGTGTTGAGTCTGGGTGTTTTCTATGTATAATATGTATTTATTTACAAAAAAAAAAAAGTATATATGTATTAGTATCAGCTATCTAGTTCCCATAGTACAAGCTTTGCTTAGTTTGGGGCTAGATGGCGCTGTGTGAATTGTCCAAGATATTTATTATTTATTATTATTTTATGTACATAAAAACCTTCCTCTTGAATCATACTTTCTATTAAAAAATCTGTATCAAAATCCGTTATGTAGTTTTAAAGATTTAAGCAAACATACATACATACAGACGAGAAAAGCGACTTTGCTTTATACTATGTACCTAGTGAAGTGAGGAGTTTTGACATAAAGGTGTAAAGAAAGTCGAAGTCTAAGCAGGAATTTTATTTCTGAAATGGTGATTACTGATTGATTGTGCTCGGAAGTCAACGACTGGTAACCTTTTATTACATACTTTCTACTACTTGAATTTGTTATTTTTAAGTGGCAAACTGCTGAGCGGACAAATTTTTGGATCGTTAAGGCTTTGCGTACCCTGCATCAGATATAGCGTGATATTTCGCCAGTCGTTCAAGGAAATGAAATCGTTTAAATGAGCTGTTTAATAATTCAGTATGTATTTTTTTCACAAAAAACCGCACCATGCTGAAGTAGATGTACATACAGCAAAACTAAATTTAGTGTTGTCATCCTATCGATAGTTTTCATTCGAAAAATCCTGTACAATCGATGGTGTCAATACATACAGTGCTATCGATCTCTCTTTTCGTTTGGGACACCGAGTCATCCAACGACCCAAAGAACCCTAGTGTCAGAATTTTTCAACCGCCTTCTATAAGTAGCAGGCTTCTGCCATGACTATCCGAAATATCGTAGTTTAGGATATTAAAACAATCGACAATATCGATAGTGTAATACCGTCGTTAGTTCAGTGCTATTGATTGTTTTGTAATGTGCATCGATACTATCTATTTATTTAAGTAGGTATGTACGTTATATTATTTTATGTTGTTGTTGTTGTTGTTGTTGTTGATGTCCTATGGCACCCCACTGGTGCAAAGGGCCCTGGAGAGCTTCTTCCACTCCTCCCTGTTCTGCGCCGTGATCTTGGCTTGGTCCCAGGAGGCTCCGACTGCTTGCAGCTCGCTCCGTGTGGTACGCCTCCAGGTTTCCACAGGTCTGCCAGGTCGACGCTTCCCGCTTGGCTGCCACTCGAAGGCGATTTTGGCTAGGTTGTCATCGCTTCGACGTAGAGTGTGTCCTATCCAACTCCATTTACGGTGAGCGATTTCCTCTGCAACTGGTGTCTGGTGGCAAATAGACCACAGTTCCTCGTTTCGGATAGTGTTCGGCCAGTAAATACGGAGGATGGACCGCAACGATTTATTTACGAAAACTTGGATTCTGTTCGACAAGTTTTTCGTTACCTTCCAAGACTCACATCCGTACAACAACACTGACTTAACGAGGGAGTCGAAGAGTGAGATTTTAATTCGCCGGGTGAGAATGTTGGATTTCCACACTATACTCTTTTATTACTACTATTATTGTATCACTACTATTATTTTATAGCATTAGTTATTTATTAAGTTTTCATGTAGTTTCTTTTATTGCCTAATTGCCCCAAAATTTTAGATTCTCTCACCACAACACATGGGTTGGCTGGAAGAGATCTCTCATTTAGAGATAAGCCCGCCTTTGCAACAATTTTTCTTGTACTTATTTTCCATAATGTTTATGCAATAAAGAATATATATATCTATATTTTTTTTCAATAATGAGTAGCTAACTCTTGACTTTATCGATAGTTTGCTACATTTGAAACGTTAACTTTGAAAAAAAAAGAATATCATAGCTAACAAGCAGGTACCTATAGTAAAATATTATAGAGTGATCGTTCATTGTGGCGTACCCTGGGGGAGGCCTATGTCCACCTGTAGACTGTTATAGTCTGATGCGATTAAGATGATAAACGAGTATCGAAACTCAATCGAAACAATCGATAGTCCAGTATCCAGTTACAACACTAGTATAAATATAGCATGAGCGGCGTAAGAAGGCGAGTTTGTGAAAATTCGAGCAAAAACCCACTGGGAACTACTCGGCTGCATTTTGTTTTGGCTCCAATCCAGGCGTTTTACTTTGTGGTTCGAAAACTCTGGCCTTTCTCACATTTATCGCACAACGCAGCGCTAAAATAATGCATCCGTAACACAGCGGTCTCTGAGATTCTTCATAACATTGATGATAATGATGTATACTGTGTAACTGCATAACGTAAATGTATAACGATAGTATATTATGACCGAAACAAGTGGATCTTAAACTTTCAACTGTGGCGTGGTGTAGTGGTTACTGGTAAACACGTCTGACCCGGCAAGTCAGAAGACGTGGGTTCAAATCTCTTCGGTGGCATAAATTTTTTCCACCTGTTTCGTGTATTATTTGTAATAAAAAAATAAAATTTAATGTACACGATGAAACAACTAAACTGAACTATGCAGTATATTTTAGTTTCGCCGACCACTCTCGCAAATGCTTTAATAGCGTTTGGTGAACTTCGAACCACTAAGTCCAAGTTCAGTGGTTGCCAGCTGGAGGAACTTAGATACTCTGTGCAAACTCTATGCATGTTTAGCTGAATTAGGAAACCACAGCGGGAATTACACTTAGCGTCCGTTGCTGCGCATTTTAGCACATCCGTATCGTATCAGTCACTTTTACACCAACGTCGCATGATGAAGGTTGAAGCAAGCTTAGAACAGCATCACCCCATTTCCTACCCGTGGGTGTCGTAAGAGGCGACTGAGGGACTTCAGGGTTTCAGGTGTATTACAAGTTTTAGGCGACAGCCTGACAACCTGTCACTATAGTGATACACAAAATTATCTCAAACGGCCCTCTATATTTGTCAGACACGTGGCGACTTCGACCGTATTTTTGCGGCCGTTAGCGCTCTGCCTACCCCGTAAGGGATAAAGGCGTGATGTATATATATGTATGTATCGTCGGCGTACTGTGATAACCACGTATGTACTTTAAGCACAATTTTACAGGACAAGCAAAAAACCTCCTGGTGAAAAATTTTGTACTAAACTTTTTTAAACACCTGACTGTATTATATTTATGTGTGCAGTAAGCATTGATTGTGTTTACTATTTTTAAATATTCATGTCCAAGAAGTGCATAATGTGACTTGAGAGGTTGTCTCGAAAAACATAGTACTTTTTGCAAAAGTTTACAAGGTTTTCAATAAAAGAACAATGCCTTTAATCACAATTATCATTTTTATTTGAACTTTACTCACTACAAAGTAATCAGCCTTTTTAATTGTTCTTAAACCTATAGTCAGAACATAACTAAATTATTGTGATTTACTTTATGATCTGTCAGCAATATACAGAAAAACAATGTAAATGTCATCGGCGATGTAAATAAAGTTAATACAAAATGGCTTGTATTTTTTTGGAGTACGTTATTAATAAACATAATACTGAGAAACGAATCACAAATCAGTCTGAAATGTGACTTCTTACGTAATTTAAGGATCAAAATCTAACGATCAAAATCAAAACAGAACATTAAGGAAGTAGGTACTTGTTACGCCAAAAGCAATCAGCCTTTCTTACTTAACCATTAACACATAACCAGGAATTCTACTAATATTAAAGTTGCTTATTGAATAATACGCAAGTCACCCGCGTCATGCGTGGCGCTCACTGTTGGACTGACCATCGACTAATTGTCACTAAGCTACGACTCCGCCTCCGTCCTCGACAGAGCAGATCTACAGTGAAGAAGCCTGCGTGTTTAAACGTGGATAGGCTGAAAGATCGCGAGGTTAGGGTGAAATATGCAGAAGCCTTAACTGAAAAGCCGTCGCCAATAACTGAAACAGGTGATGTCAGTGCTGCTTGGGGAGCTTTGTCATGTCATCTCATAGAAGCCGCTTCTGCTACTTTGGGTACTAAAGACCGGCATAGTGAAGACTGGTTTGATGACAATAGCGAGGCTCTTAAAGCAGCATTAGACAAACATTGACAGCTCCTGCGACAGCATAATCGAAGAGGTGGAAGTGTTGCGGTGGTCAAAGAGAGTGACCAAGAATTACGCAGGCTGTCTCGACAAATAAAAGACAAGTCGTGGCAGGACAAGGCTTGTCAAGTTCAGTGGCTCGCCGATACAGACCAGCTTGGTGAGTTTTACAGTGAAGTGCGTAAGCAGATTGGTGCGTTCTTCCGTACAAAAGTACCTTTAAGGTCTTTAGACGGTATGCACCTCCTGACCAGCAAGGAGGATGTACTTAAACGTGTGGCTGAGCATTTTCACGACTTGTTCAACGTAGATCGATCAGCTGATCTGCATAATATCAGTTTATTGCCTCAACTCTCGTTAGCCACGGAGTTGGACGAGCCCCTGTCATGTGACGAGGTTGTTACTGCCATCAGACTGTAGCATAATAACCGGGCGTTTGGTATTGACCTTATACCGGGTGAACTACTTAAATATGGTGGTACGGAGTTGCACACATCGGTATGGAAATTTTCATTTTCGTTCGAATGTGGGAGGAGGAGAGGGTCAGGACTTCAAAGTGTCTCGCATTTGTGCCCTGTAAAAGAACAAGGGTGACCGTTCTGACTGTAACTCTTATCGCGGTATTTCATTGCAGTCAGTCCCTGGAAAAGTATTTGCCAGAGTCTTACAGAACCGCCTCAAAGACGGTGAATAGTCTGATTTCTTCCCCGTCACCTGTGGGGTGAAACAAGGATGTGTTCTAGCGCCCACTGTTCGCCTTGTACTTTGCAGTTGTAGTCAAAGAAGTCCTAAATACTGTTTCCCAAGGAGTCCGCATCCGACTCCGCACAGATGGCAGTCTTTTTAACCTGGCTTATATGCATAAACGAGCTTTTCCAAAGCAAATCTTTCATTTGAATACCTTGCGAATGCGGATACAAGTTTCTCACAAAAAAATGGCGGTCTCGTCATCCGCACGAGGTTTTCATAAAACACAATAGATAGCGCTAGGAGTGTTGTATTTAAAATTGGACTAATGTCAAACGACGCGTTCCGAGGTTTTCTAGCCATAACGTAGATAAAAAAATATTTGGGTTTTTTGTACTTCCGAGGTTTTCACAGTACGCCGACGGTATGTATTTTAATTTATTTTAAAAAAAGCAACTTACCCAACAGTAACATCGAAGATATTGCTGCCCACTGAACTGGACACGGCCATATCCCCGAAGCCTTTCCTGGCCACGATGACCGACGTGATGAGGTCCGGCACCGAGGTCCCAGCGGCTAGCAGCGTCAGCCCCATGACCTCAGGGGGCACCTGCGCCGTGGCCCCCGCCACGTTCGCCCACCACACCATAAGGTACGAAAAAAACGCTATCCAAACTATTGACCCTAAGAAGGTTAGCGGATATAGGCTCTTGCCTGGAAAGAAAAAGGTTTGGATTATTCGGTGGTTCTCTCACAGCGGAGCGCTTTTTAAGACGGTTCGTACACTTAACGCACGATGGAGCGCTAAAATATCACAGCGGTCAGTTATATCCATACTAGAAACGTCACTTCCCATACTAAAACCGCACTCGACAGTGCTGGCGCAGCGTCGATAGCGGTTGAGTGGTTTTAATATGGGGATATTGGGAATTGACATTTCTAGTATGGATCTGACAGACCACTGCATCAGGCGTTAAGTTTGTGATCCACCTTAAGTAGTTAGTTAAAGAACACGTTATTTAAAGGAATTTTGTACTCTTTTCAAGACCCTGTAGATTCCTCACATTTATACTTTTTGTGTAAGTTCCATATTTATAAACCGCACTCAACTCTGAGATCGATCTCAAGAGCGATTTTGACAAATGTCAGACAATACTAACAACATCTCAAAGTCGCACTCAAGATCGATCTCAAAGTTGACCTTTAGGCGAAGTAGTGTTTACCTTTAGGCGCCCTAGTATCCGGAAGGGTGATCCAGAGCGGGAAGACTATGGGTGCGACCAGCAGGTACGTCAGTCGCTTCCGGAACCCCTGGGGCCAGGACATGTCCAGTGGAGTCGTGTCCTCCTCCAGGTCTCCGATCTGGAAACCAGACAGCTGTTTTATACAGGACTCAGTGCCAACAAAATTTAAGTGGATCTTCTTCATCGAATCGATGATGGTAACCTGATTTATAAGACCATGGGCTAATGCTTGGCCACGGCGATGGCTGTTGGGTTCGCGTCTTTTAGGTCTTCGAGAGAACATGGCTCGGGAAAATTAGGGCAACACATCAGTGCCTAGTTTTTCGAAACTACAGGCCACAATTCTACAGGTGAAATTCGATATACATTGCGTAGCGGGTCAAAAATCCTGGTTTTTTAATGTCCCACCGGCTACGCAATGTACATACAATTTCACCTGTAGAAATTGTAGCTTGTAGTTTCGTTGCATAGGTCACAGGTGGTTTATGGTTTCGACGGCCCCGCAACCACTCCCATCATCGGCTGAAAAACCCCACTTTACTTAACAGTCCACTTGCTCGTCCTACTAGGGGTATTTGCCATACTTACCATGCTTACCAGAATGGTGTGCGCAGTGTAAGATGGTATATTCACAGAGAACGACGCTGCTGATTCATCCCTAGTCGCTTTACATGCATGACACCCACAGGATTCAAGTGGCACGGTACACATCCTCAGATAACTTGTGTCAAAATATTTTTGACGCATGAGATTTGATTCATAAACGGAGATTGGGGCCCAATCCCTACTCAAACCGACTTACAAGAATATCGACATATTTGGAACAAGTATAATTTATTAAAAAATTAAAACCCGAGTGCAGTAATTTCAAAGTTATATTTTGAGTTTAAATCCACCATTTTTTATGATAGTGTTACTTGCGCTGCTGCTAAGACAAATCTAATGACACCGCACCGCTTTAACTTAATAGGGCTTGGTAGAGACCCACAGGACATTATGCGTTTAGGTCATTTGCGTTAAGGACATTATGCTTTTAGGTCATTATGCGTTTAGGTTATTGTGATTTAGGAAGTTATGAGTCGGGAGGACCTCATACTTATGCATGTAAACATTACGTGAATAAGAATTTGCTTGTTCACACACAAGGGTACCCATGTTCATACATATGAGTACATACATGAATACTCTCGAAAAATATTACCCTCCTAAGGCTGTCGGGTAATGAAAGAAGGTACAGGAAATATCCAAAGCTTTCGGAGATCGAACATGTCACGAACTGTCAGAAGATATCCCTTCGGACCTTTTACAGGAAAACGTAATGGCGCGTGATGCCGTATCCTGTCTCGCTGACATTCCTAAGCTCTTTATATTTCAATATTTTTCTGACCTTTCGTATTTTCAGGTGTGTAGATACTAGTGACGTAACGAATAACACTTTTTGAACAGTTACAAATGCGAATGCGAATAATCAGTACTTTAATACACTCGACTCAATTGCCCACAACTTTTTTTAAGCCACTGAAGAAAACGAGTTCTGCAATCTACATTTCTGAACGGCAAAGACTGCTTCGTCGCTTCAGTATTTTATTGACCAAACTTTTTTTGCACATACCACTTCTATAGCATCTAACAGGACATTAGCCGTCTGTAGTCCACCTTTGGGCAGCTTTAACGATGTTTCCTTGGACTAGGCAGCCGCAGCAGTATGCCTCGTGACTTGGTGCTTAAGTAAAGCAAAAAATTTTGAGCATACCTCTTCTATAGCATCTAACTGGACATCAGCTGTCTGCAGCCCACCGTTGGGCAGGTCCAGCGGTGTTTTTTGGCCTGGGCACAAGCAGCAGTATGCCTCGTGACTTCATGGTTACTTAGAGCAAAATGTTTCGAACATACCTCTTCTATAGCATCTAACTGGACATCAGCCGTCTGAAGCCCACCGTTGGGCAGGTCCAGCGGCGTTTTTTGGCCTGGGCAGAAGCAGCAGTATGCCTCGTGACTTCATGGTTACTTAGAGCAAAATGTTTCGAACATACCTCTTCTATAGCATCTAACTGGACATCAGCCGTCTGAAGCCCACCGTTGGGCAGGTCCAGCGGCGTTTTTTGGCCTGGGCAGAAGCAGCAGTATGCCTCGTGACTTCATGGTTACTTAGAGCAAAATGTTTCGAACATACCTCTTCTATAGCATCTAACTGGACGTCAGCCGTCTGAAGCCCACCGTTGGGCAGGTCCAGCGGCGTTTCTTTGGCCTGGGCAGCAGCAGCGGAATGCCTCGCGGCCGCCGCCCCGGCGCCACCTGCCGTCGGCTTGGTGGCTTCTAGTAGCACCTTCAGCGACGCTATCGCATGCAGCTGCGTCGCTTTTTCGTCCACTTTGCCTGTGGAAATGTGACAGTGTCAGAATTGGATCTTTTGTGAGGAATATAATGGGGAAGTAAGGGAAGCTCTGATCCCAACACGTCTTGACGTCGGTTGCTGCGCATTTGACTCAGGCGTCTGTTACAAGCAAAGAAATTTAGAATTGGTAGGTACACAACGAAAGATTATCAATCAACTATACCTACTTGCTGTAAAACGCATAGAAATTGGAAACCACCTAAATCGAGTGAAAATGAGTTACAAAGATGAAAAGTGTTTTACTCAGTTACAATTTCATGGAGAATCGCTCGTTATTTTTTTTAATCCTTCACCTGCGGACCATTCTTATTGACATCGTTAATACAATCCATACTAATATTATAAATTCGAAAGTAACTCTGTCTGTCTGCTACGCTTTCACGGCCAAACCACTGAACCGATCATCATGAAATTTCACACAGAGATTAGTAAGATACCGAGAACGGACATAGGCTACTTTTTTTCACCACTCGAGGGTCTGAAGTACCTTCAGTAGACCACCAGGTACACCACCAGGAGCCCGCCTAAACTATAGGAGATACAGACATGGCACCAAGCAAAAAATGTTTAACTTGATGGGTAGCTTCTGGTGGCATATAGACTTTGAAGGTTTGGAGTACCTTATGTAGACCACCAGGTGCACAACCAGGAGCCCACCTAAACTATACGAGATAAAGATATGGCACGAAAGCAAAAGTTGTTCTGCTTGATGGGTAGTTTCTGCTGGCATATAGACTTATAAGGTTTGGTGTTCCTGACGTAGTCCACAAGGAGCACTAATAGGAGCCCAGATTAGCATGTATAATTTAGGACGTTAGTGAAGGAAACAAGGTTATTTTATCATCTAAAATACTAAGTCAGCGAAACGAAGTCGCGGGTACCAGCTAGTTTTACATATTAGTTATTTTTACACTGCTTTCTATGATCTTTGATATGGTAACAGTATTAATTTTTATATATTTTTCTTGTTATTGTATTTTATATTATTTTCTTGACGATCACATTATGGAGGACATTTATTTTTTTAATTATATTTTAAAAATTTTATGAGATAAAAAACTAAATTAAACTAAACTTGAGATTACAAGATTGCTGACGGGGCCACCTGCGCGCGGCTCCCACTTAATGATTCCGGTTACATAAATAAGTAATCTCAGAAACGTTAAATATGATGTTTTATATTGCGGAATTCTTCGTGAAACAAGATTTCATGTAGTGTAATAAAATAATGTATACACTTTAGCAAATTATAATGCTTACAATATTCGCAGCAAATATTTTTACACCCTGTGTATCTTGAGTACTCACGGTACGACTGGTCCACCAACTGAAAGTCGCTCAGCGAGCTATGGAGAGAGCTATGCTCGGGGTTTCTCTAAGGGATCGTATCCGAAACGAAGTAATTCGACAGAGAACTAGAGCGACCGACATAGCTCAACGTATTAGCAAGTTGAAGTGGCAGTGGGCTGGTCATATCTGCCGAAGGACCGAT
The DNA here is from genome assembly GCA_029255805.1 of Keiferia lycopersicella. Lineage (NCBI taxonomy): Eukaryota > Metazoa > Arthropoda > Insecta > Lepidoptera > Gelechiidae > Keiferia > Keiferia lycopersicella. The sequence continues at coordinate 15,380,448 of JARACZ010000005.1, forward strand.
AACCGCTGGGGTAAGCTGGTCCTTGAGTGGAGACCGCGTATCGGCAAACGTAGCGCAGGACGCCCTGTGGCAAGGTGGAGCGACGACATACGCAAAGCTGCGGGCAGTGACTGGAGGAGTAAAGCCGAAGACCGGGTTCAGTGGCGTGCTTTAGGAGAGGCCTATGTCCAGCAGTGGACTACAATAGGCTGTTAATGATGATGTATCTTGAGTCCCTGGGCACGCGTAATATTTTGTCATTATAATTAAGGCCGGTATTTATAAACCGCAGTCAACTCTGATATCGATCTTGAGTGCGAGTTTTGAGATGCTGTTAGTATTGACTGAAATTTGTGAAAACCACTCTTGAGATCGATCTCAGAGTTGAGAGCGATTTATAAATACGGACCTGAATGTCCTGTTTTAAACGCAGCTTTATATAAAAATGCATTCTTCTGCGCATATTGAAACCACCAGAGAAATGGGTCACAAGCACCTCAACTCGGCTTGCACAATACGCTCTAAAAACTACAACTAGTTCAGACAACTGAACTGAAATTGTATTTTGATGGACGTATGGCTGAGTTTTGCTATTTTATACAGAGAAATAAAGGTCAGGTGGATGAGTTGTCTGGTTTATCGGGGTCCTCGTCTTGATACTTAAAATATTACATCACACTTTGTCGTTCTCCAAAACTTAATTATTACAGCGTTTCTCCACTTATCCGGTCCGGCTGCCGGATGTCGAATTCGAACAATATTCGAATGTCGGGTGACGCTTTTCCACCTATCCGGTAAAAGACGGACAGCAGAATGACGTCATGGTAGAGTTCAAAGAGTACCTTTAATATGCATACTTTTTGTACGTCTGTCACTTCGGACCGTCAGAATCCAAATTTAGGTTTGGAAAATTCCCGGATCGATAAATGCCGGATGCCGGAAGAGTAGAAAAGCATGTATATTAGTGAAATAGAATTCTAAATCGGATCGGAAATTGATGGACCGGCAAATGACGGATAAGTAGAGGAAGGCCCTTAGTTATTAGAATTTAGTGCACTCACAACATTTCACACGTTATATCACATATGAGTCTGATAATTACTTTTTTTCAGAGGTTATAGTTTTATATTTTTTGACTCTATAAAATGTTTCAAACGCACTTACGTCTTCCGAAGAATAGATATTAGCTTCATCATTATGGCAAATCGCGTCGGTAGGCGCAAGTTGTGTTACTACCGCGCATACTCCGAATAAATAAATACATGGGGAGTTATTTCTGATTCACTCGCAAACACGAGTCTCAGACAATCTGTTCATTAGAGCAAACTTTAACAATATGTGGACTGTGTTGGTTCAGCACCAGTGTTGCCAGCTCCCATGAGCTCATATGACGAAGCCAATGTTTGGGAATATGCAGTACAGAGCTGCTTAACTGATGCATTGGATGCGATTGGTGATATAACACACACACCCATATCATTCCTATATCCCTGGAGGTGTAGGCAGACCGACTGTCGTTATGACCACATCTGACAAATGTTCGAGGGTCATTAAGTTTAAAAACCTCATTTTACTCACTATTACACGAAATCCGACATTTATTCCAAATTAAGCACACTTTTTAAAGAATGTGTATCGTACGAAACATAAATTTGCAAGGTGTCCCCAAATGTAGTAATGTATAGTACCATTTCGGTCTCCCGCGATACAAGTACGCCTAGTGCGGGGTCCACTGCTACTCCGTTATATTTTCTTCTGTGTGTTTTTGGTAATAAATCTTTTCGTATTTTGTATTTGTATGTCAGGTGGATTGCACACTGAACGCACGACGACGGAGCGTTAAAACATCGCAGCGGTATGTGAGATCCATACGAGAAATGTCAACCTCCACACTAAAACCGCTCAAGCGTTGTCGACGCAGCGTAACGCAAGGTTGTCCGTCGAGTGCGGTTTTAGTATGGAGAGTGACGTTTCTAGTATAGGTCTGACAGACACCTGCGACATTTTAGCGCTCCGTCGTGCGTCAAGTGTGCGCTCCGCCTTAAGAACATGTCCGATTACTGCCTGTCATCTATTAAGCCTGCTACCACTTGGGCTGGACAAATCTGAACGCCGGTCGAGAATCGATACGCTACGGGAGGTCAAGGCGGGGCTACGGCGTAGCAAATGCTACGGGCTACGAATCTAGTTTTGTTTTGGCATCTGCCTACATACCTCCGTGTAAATTATACAGGGCGTTATGAAAAGTAATAACTTTTTTAAGGGGTGAATCAGCCCCTGAAGCTGAACAACTTTTCCCAAGGAACATAAAATGAGCCGAAATATGAAAAAAATTATATCAAAAATTGGAATAAAATTAAGGTGGCTCCCATACAAAATTCTTTAGCTTTTTATACAATCTAAGGTCCGTATTTATGTATCGCAGGTTGATCTCAAGAGCGCTTTTTACAAAATGTCAGTCAATAGTAACGGCATTTCAAAGACGCACTCAAGATCGATTTCAAAGTTGGGTGCGGTTTATAAATACGGTCCTAAGAGTTATAATGTGTGGCTCACAAAAGGGGACAATATTTGAAACTGACTACGTCAACTCGTACATTTTGTACAGGACCATTGTTTTCAGATTTTTGACCTTGTTACTTGGGGAAAATTGTTCAGTTTCACGGATTATTTCGCGCTGTAAATATTTTCTCTTATTGTGTGCCTCATTTTTTTTTAAGTTGCTCATACAAATTGTACAGTTTGACCATAAAGAGTAGATAAAAAATGAGGACGCCGCTTTCTTCGTGTCGTCAAATCTGACAGATAACGCTTAACGATGGCATAAAAATTTCGTACAAAATTTTTAGCTCCTTTGTATTTAATTTCTACTCTTTCTGGCTAAGCTTTATGGTTATGGAAGACTTCAAAACTCTGGCACTAGGGTTCATCGGGTCGTTGGACGACTGTTCCACTCGAAGATTTCGGCGTTTCTCCAGCGATGCGATGACCAACGCAAGGTTTTAGTAAACAAAAGTACACAATGGATGGCAACATTTAGTACTTTATATTACTAATCCTCGTGCCGCCCAATTCTTCACTTCAGACTTCTCTTCTTCAACTTGATTCTCTTAGCTTGATATCTGGATATCTGAAAATGTCTTAATATTTGGACAAAATGTACCTACTTAACAAAGGCAAATCTTACATCTATCTAGTTATGATGCGCAACCGCGACTTTGATTTTCTCTACACTTGTAGACAAATTATTCACACGTTTTGATAAAATCCATACGATTTTACACTTGTGAGATCTTTTTGCCTACGAGATAAGTCTCTATACTGTGCGCATCAAAAAGGGGCTGACGTCCAATAGTGCAAAAGATATAGGTTAATAATTCTAACTTACAAAGACAGATACCAACGCAAATTTTGCGCCGCTCGTGAGTCGCCGTCAAATTTTTCGCAATATCTTTGTTTCTGACAGACGCGTTATGGATGCGCCAAAAATGTGCAGCAACGGACTTCAAATTATTGAAACTGCCTGTAAGTTTGTAAAATTCAGCTTGATACCTGTGACGTTTGTGATCTTGGAACAAATGCTATGACATAAGGTCTAGTAAACAAAGAAAAATGGACCTTATGTCATAGCATTTCTTTGTTCCTTTGTTTACTAGGAAAATGGACCTTATGTCATAGCATTTGTTCCAAGGTCACAAACGTCACAGGTATCAAGCTAAACTTTACAATCTGTAAGTACCGACGTCTCCACATCACGGACCAGATATTTTACGGCGACATGACTCCTATGGGTATCTGGTTGTGGGCCCGTGAAACCGCTAACTGAGGAAGTTGGTCGCTTTAATCAAACTCGCACCATTTTGGTACTACTTACCACAGAGCAGATAGGAATTGGATGAATCTAGAACGCGGGGCGCGGGGGTGAGGCGGATCGCACACTTGACGCACGACGGAGCGCTAAAACATCGCAGCGGTCTGTCAGATCCATGTCAATCCCCATACTAAAACAGCTCAATCGCTGTCGACGCAGCTCTATCGCAGTGTCGTCCGTCGAGTACGGTTTTAGTATGAGGAGTGACGTTTCTAGTATGGATCTGACAGACCGCTGCGATATTTTAGCGCTCCGTCGTGCGTTAAGTGAAGGATCCGCCTGAGGTGAACCAATGGGAAATTCTCTAGCCCGTTTTCAACGTTACATAGATGAAAAAGACAGAAAAAGTTCATTTCCAAGAAAATGTATTTTGTCTAGTTAAGCGAAAACTGAAAAGGTTACTCCACGGGCAACGTAGCGGACAGATTTCAAATACATAGTTTATTTGTTCTATAAATGCGTACAAAACCGGTAAAACCCTCTATCTATAAACTAGTTGATTGATGCGAAACCTTTTGATGAAAAAAACCGGGTTTTTCAGGTGACGGTAGAGCCAAAACATAACAAAACGCTCTATATGTACTTATGGCGATATCGGTTTTGAATTAGGGACTTTCTAGGGCCACAGATCACTTAGGTATAATATTTGTTCTGAAGAAAACGTCAAGTGCCACGTTATATTTTAGAAAATATAGATGGCGCGCAACGGGATACCAGGTATTACTATAATGTTATCTCTTTGATCGAAGCGTCAGTATGAATAAAAAATTTCATACCTAGCTTCTAAACCTTGCCATCTATATTCACTTTTATACTACTCCTACATAGAAAGTGCCATAATCGGAGAGTTGTACCACGTTCTGTAGAATAAACTATGCCTAGGGAAAAGAAGGTACAGAATATTTACAAGAAAGGGACAGAAATATGTGCAAGAGAGAGATACCACGAGACAAGACACAGATGTTTAGCGGTGCACGCGTGAAGCTGCACTGGAGCAGAATCCTGTGTTGTGATTGGCTGTTGGCTCAGTGCTGGCACTTACCTTTTCTGATGGCTATTCTAATTACTCTAATTTATTTTTATATTACCATATTACTTAATTAAAACTTACATACATTAATACATAAATCACGCGTCTTTCCATAAATTAGGCAGAGATTATTTCCTTCCACTTGCTACGATCCTAGCATACTTCTTTTGCTTCTTCTACATTCATCAGTCTTTTCCTGCATTCTCGTCGGTTTAGGTTACTTCTGACCTAACCCTTCTTCAGAACGTCCCCGATTTTGTCCAGGTAGGTTCACTGATGTGTTGGAATGTATTCCCAAGTAAGATAATATGACAAATATATTGAAATGGAATTATCGGTCGTCTGAATAAAAAGAGTAATTCTGGTAAAAATAGCAAAGGTGAAGACGCTTAGCCAGAGCTATTAGCAGCAGAATGAAAGAATGCTGCAGGAAAGAAGTATAAGTAGGCGTAAATGACGATTTTTTATACAGGGTGTAAACGACAGCTCTCCAGATACTGAAGTGCATGTAGACCATGAAACTGAACAACTTTCCCCTAGGAAAATATGTCAGGAAACGACATAAAATTTTCGAGCTCCCATACAAAATCGCGATCGGCTGACTGCATTTACTATGGGATCCCAGAAGTTTTTTGACGTTTAATTTTTTTTTGGGAAGTTATTCAGTTTCAAGGGCTGAATGCACGCCATTATAGTATTTGGAGCGCTGTCCCTAACACCTCGTATATTATAGACGCGCTATCTAATCACGTGAGACGTGAGACAAGGAATCAACGATAAGAGTCTCACAGCAGAGCTATAGACGACGTCTGTTCTGTTTCAAAAATATGGAAACGGTTTCGAGCGTCGCGCCGTTTCACGTCTTACGTCTTACGTCTCATGATAGCGCCTTACACAACCCTCTACATACTAGGGTCGAGAAATGGGAAAAAAACTAATGATCTAAATATTATTGGTCCTCTTAAAAGATAATGCTACCGAGGCAAAACTGGCCATTAATTTTCAGTAACTTCATAGTTTGAAAGTGGGAAATAACAATAGTACTTTCGCTTGAAATAGGAAAAAAATTAAAGAAAAGAAGAGAAAAGAAACGAAAATAAAAGAAAAGAAACGAAAAGAAAAAAAAGAAAAGAAAAGAAAATCGATATGATAATGACATTTACATGTTTTCGTTTTGGCAACAAGGTCTTCTGACCGCCGATATAAAACTAGGTAACAAAAAATGGCAAGTCTTCCCACCACAGCCGGAGTGCTTAGCGTAGTGTAGTAGCGAAGCGCGGTGCATACCTAACTCACCGTCGTGCATGGGATCGATGGTGTGAATCATGAGCTGCAGCAGACCGTGGCGGAACTTGGCCGTGGGTGGCGGGCCCTTGCTGGAGCCGGCCGCGGCCGCGCCCGCCGCCGTCGTCGTGCCCACCGACGTCTCCGACGACGTCGTCGCGTTGCCGTGCTGTGGACAAATGAGCCATGCTTTTAGATGCTAAGAACACTGATGATGATCTTTTTTTCTTTTCTTGGGTTTAAGTAAGCGGTCAGTGTGCTAATGGGATTTGGGCCCTGGCGAACACTTCGACTCCTAATCAGATAGGCGCTGATGCTCCCGGAGATGGCTATTGTAGCCTATTTGGCAGTAAACTCCCGTGCACGGTGCGGACACGTGAGTTTGCCATTTACATAATTATAGTTAAGAACACTAGCGGAGCATTGGTGGCCAAGTGGGTTTTGTTCGGTGGGTCTTACAGTCGTGAGACCCGAGTTCGATCCCCGCCATGTACCAATGTGTTTTACTCAAGTACATTTACTGATCGCATGTTACCCCGTAGTAAAAGATGTTCTGAACCATAAGTACAAACCCCAAGTTTGTGTACCGACTAAAAATAACCCTGTATGTACGATACAAACAGATACCAGTGCCTCGTTTTTCGAAAAGAACTACAGGCTACAATTCTACAGGTAAAATTCGATGTACATTGCGTAGCGGGTCAAAAATCCTGGTTTTATAATGTCCCACCGGCTACGCAACGTACATCGAATTTCACCTGTAGAATTGTAGCTTGTAGCTTCGTTGCATAGGGTACTGCTAGCATGTTGAAGGGTAAATCTGGCAAGGCTACGAGGGTGCATTTTTTATGCCAAGCAAGACCATGAACTAACCACCATGGCCATAGTTGCTAGTCTTTTTACCCGACTGCCTCAGAAGCTAGGTTATTTTTCTCGAGAGTAGTAGGTACCTATGTAACGATGCTATGTCACGATTTAGCTTGTTTTGTTGTGATAGCGGAAAGCGTACTTCAATGAAAAATAAAAAATATTAATTGACAAGAGTTTTAATTAAAATTAATATCGAAATTCAAACATTTATTACAGGCCGGAAGTATAAAACATTCACAAATCCAAAACAGGAAACCTATTATATGATTCACACATGATTCTCCTTGCCTTATCCCGTTTCTCTGTCGGCGTCGGCTACCTAATCTAGGGGATTTGACCGTGGAACCAAGTTTTTACACGATTGCCATCCAGATAAACGTAGTAGGGCTTTGAAATTACCGCAGTTGGGTTTATGTTTTTAATCAATAATGCTTGTTCAACGAAGTGCAGCTGACGGAATTAGAAAATTAAAATTGTAATGACCCTGTTTATGAAAAACTCCAATTTGAACGTTTCGTGGAAAAGCTTTTATAAAATTGATTTGTTTGCCAACCACCCTATTAACCCCAGTGTCAGGATATTTCAACCGCCTTCTACAAGTAGCAGACTTCTGACGTGGTTGTATAAAGACAGCTAACCGGGACCCACGGCTTAACGTGCCATCCAAAACACGGAACCGGAACTATCTTACTTGCGGAGAATCGGGTGGTTCAGCCCGCAATGTCCTAACCAGACTGGGAAAAAATTCATAAAATGATAAATATCAACTTTGTGTTTGACCCACGAGAATCGAACTCAGAACCTTCTGTGTCAAAGGTAGTCGCACTACCACTGCGCCACATATTCGGCTCAATGTCAGTAGCTGGCAATAAAGTTACGCCCGACGGATTTTTCTTAAAGTAAACAAATACGGTTGCAATCCGTTATCGCCTCCTTGGCACACGCCTTTGAGAATAAGGGAGGCTTTGGCACAAACAAGGCTGCAACAAAACAATTCTGGCACAATATTTGTTCCACTTTGAGAATGCGCTTTGTGCGTTTGTGGTTTGTTCAGTATTTTAACCGAATCACAGATAATATAATACTACTATACTACTAAAGTAGTACAGGTACCTAACGTCATAGAAGGAGTTCGATTGCCCTAAGATGACTATTTAGGCAGTGAAGGGAACCTTCATAGCCATCGGCGATCTATGGCCTAAGAAATAATTGAAGGTGTTGTTGCCATAGTTACGCTGGGCTGTTATAATAGAAGAAAAAATATTTTCTGTGCTCATTATTTGATTTCATGGATTTTATTTTATTTTTTATATTATACGTAATTAAACGTTATAAAATTACCTACTCTTTATTAATAAGTACATAGCTGCCATAATGGTGGTTATGTACATTTGAAAAAGCTTTGAAAGAGACTTGTAAAAAGGAGAAGAAGGGATGTCTTCTAGTTCCCAGAATTTTGCGAGATCTTGTCTTATTTCTTGCGTAAAATTACACGCGACATTGCTTGTATCAGTCTTGACCTTGCCAGTAGGACCGGACACTAGCCAACCTAGCATACTTTCTGTAAGTGTGGGCATCTTATGACCTAAGTTAACCCGTTTTTGACGAATTATCTCATTATAAATGTCTTCACCTAATAGAATGTCAACTTCCGAAGGACGATAATAATGAGGATCAGCCAGTACGAAATTGGGTGGAATACTAAATTGTGACGTATCCACCGGCGCACCTGGCAGCATAGTAGTGACTTGTGGAACGACCAAACAGGTCACATTGACGTGAGTCGAATTTACGAGCGACCTGACTTGTATGTCGCACTGCTTAGAAACTTCTAGTTTTAGATTGTTGATCCCTGAAATAGTAGTGAAACTTCGATTGCAAATGATACCCATCTGCTCTACCATACTTTCAGTGATCATTGAAGACATGCTTCCCGGGTCGAGGAAAGCTCTAGCTTTGTATGCCTTTTTAGTTTTATTGTTGACTAGCTCTACCTCCGCCGTGCGTAGCAGCACCTGTCCTGAAATAGCAGCAGGAAGAGAAACCAGGGGCTGTGCGGGCTCAGAAGGTAAGCTTGAAGTAGTTGCGGCGTACTACGGTTTGGCTATTTTATTACCTAGTACTCATTTGATTCCTTGCGTCTACAAAGTTTTTACTTAAAATGACTAATGAAGGCGACATGGAGCATTTAATAAGACAGAGAGGTAGTCTAAAAGGGAAACTTACTTTATTCAATAAGTTTTTAGAGCCTTTTGAAGCCATAAAGGCTAGTGATTTAACCAAACAAACTGTTACTACTTTGCAATTAAAATTAACTAAATTTCAAGAAACTCTCGACGATTTTGAAGTAGTCCAAAATAAAATTGATGATTTAGTCGCACCAGAGAATAGGGACAAGGAAGATGAGAGTAGGGACCAGTTCGAGAATGAATATTTCCAGTTAGTTTCGAGGGCTCAGTGCGTCATAGAGTCGCACGCTCAATCGGGTCCGGCTCACTCAGGAAAGGGTTCACCTGCGTGCTCGCATCGTTCCTCTTGCTCGGCTGACACGGTGGTACGTCAGAACAGATGCGCTAACATCAAGCTCCCCACTATCAAGCTGCCTACTTTCGATGGTAACTACAGCAAGTGGTTGGAGTTTCGAGACACGTTCGATGAGATTATCAATAATAATGAAACGATTCCTGACATCAATAAATTTCACTATTTGCGGTCTTCTTTAGAGGGTAGCGCAGCAGTCGTTATTAAGTCTATCGAGTTTTCGTCTGACAACTATGCGCTAGCGTGGAAGCACGTCTGTGACCGGTACGATAACAAGAGGATCTTAATAAACAATCATTTGAAAGCGCTATTTACCTTCGAGCCTATCGCCAAGGAATCTCATAAATCTTTGCGATATATGGTAGACTATTTTTCTAGAAATTTGAGTTCCTTAAACAAATTAGAGGAGCCCACTGAATCTTGGGACACTTTGGTGATTTATATGATGGCATCGAGGCTAGATGGCGCTACTAGTCGCAAATGGGAGGAACATAGGAATGGTTTGAAGGCTTCACCTACACTCGAAGAATTCTTGCAGTTTTTACGCAATCGTGCAGATATGCTTGAAACCTTGCAGTTAAATAAAAACGACACTTCGTATAGGTCTGACAGGCAACCTCAGCACTATAAAGAGCAACGGCAAACAAAGGCGTTTTTGGTATCTGAAGGCGGTGCTAGTGCTAGTGGTACCTCAACCGCTACGCGGAAGTGTCTTCTTTGCAGTCAAGGGCACTTGTTGTATCAATGCGATAAGTTCAAGTCAATGTCGATTCAGGATAGAATAGGTGAAGTCACAAAGCATAATCTTTGCAAAGTTTGTTTCCGAACTAAAGTTAATCACAATTATAAACGCTGCCGTCTTGGTCCGTGTACTATTTGTGGAAGGAGACACAATACAATGCTACATATCCCACAAAACACGGAATCATTGAATGAGGGCAATTCTTCAAACCCAGATTCGGGTAATTCTACATCCAACGCCTCTACAAGTGAGTGTCATGCTATCGCAACTACTTCAAGCTTACCTTCTGAGCCCGCACAGCCCCTGGTTTCTCTTCCTGCTGCTATTTCAGGACAGGTGCTGCTACGCACGGCGGAGGTAGAGCTAGTCAACAATAAAACTAAAAAGGCATACAAAGCTAGAGCTTTCCTCGACCCGGGAAGCATGTCTTCAATGATCACTGAAAGTATGGTAGAGCAGATGGGTATCATTTGCAATCGAAGTTTCACTACTATTTCAGGGATCAACAATCTAAAACTAGAAGTTTCTAAGCAGTGCGACATACAAGTCAGGTCGCTCGTAAATTCGACTCACGTCAATGTGACCTGTTTGGTCGTTCCACAAGTCACTACTATGCTGCCAGGTGCGCCGGTGGATACGTCACAATTTAGTATTCCACCCAATTTCGTACTGGCTGATCCTCATTATTATCGTCCTTCGGAAGTTGACATTCTATTAGGTGAAGACATTTATAATGAGATAATTCGTCAAAAACGGGTTAACTTAGGTCATAAGATGCCCACACTTACAGAAAGTATGCTAGGTTGGCTAGTGTCCGGTCCTACTGGCAAGGTCAAGACTGATACAAGCAATGTCGCGTGTAATTTTACGCAAGAAATAAGACAAGATCTCGCAAAATTCTGGGAACTAGAAGACATCCCTTCTTCTCCTTTTTACAAGTCTCTTTCAAAGCAAGAAGAAATGTGCGAAGCGCATTTTGTAGAAAATACAGTGCGTCTCCCAGATGGCAGATTTTCAGTCAAAATACCATTGCTTGAGTCACCTGAAAAGGCCTTAGGTAATTCTTACTATATAGCAAAGAAACGATTCTTCAGTTTGGAAAAGAAATTGAACAAAAACAATAGAAAGGAGGAGTACTCTCAATTTCTCAAGGAGTACGAGCGCTTGGGGCATTTAACAGAACTAAAGGAGGTGCCACCATTTGCGTACTATAATCCTCATCATGCGGTTATACGCGAATCAAGTGAGACGACGCCGTTGAGGGTCGTGTTCGATTTTTCGTGCAAAACTTCCACAGGAAGTTCACTAAACGACATACAGATGGTGGGTCCTGTTGTGCAGGACGACCTAATATCTATATTGTTGCGATTTCGTGAAGGTCAATATGTTGTCACGGGCGACGTCGAAAAAATGTACCGACAAATAATGGTAGACGAATCGCAGCGTCATTTACAGCTGATCCTTTGGAGAGAAGAAGAAAGTCAGCCGCCAGGACTCTGCAGCTAAACACTGTCACATACGGCACAGCGTCGGCGCCCTTCCTCAGCATCCGATGCCTTCTTCAAATTGCGAATGAGTGTGCTGATGAAGCAGTCGCTGATGCCATCAGACACGGCTTTTATGTCGATGATCTAAGTTTGTCATCTGATGATAAGACAGAACTGCAGCGAGTCGTGCAAGGCGTGATCGGCGAGCTATCGGGAGCCTGCATGAATTTGCGCAAGTTCCGATCCAATGCCCCCGATATCTTTACCGAATTACCTATAACGAGTCAATCGCAAGATTTCAACAAAGAGTCGACAGTATTAGGTCTCAAGTGGGATCCGGTCTCGGACCAACTAAACTTCTCCGCTGATCCAGATACCCCAACTACTAAAGTTACTAAACGAGGCATACTATCAACGTCATGTAAAATTTTTGATCCTCTAGGTCTTCTATCCGCCATCACTATCACTCCTAAAATGATACTACAAAAGTTGTGGTTGGCAAAACTAGATTGGGATCAACAAGTACCAGATGATATAAAAGATATATGGCTAAATTTTATTGAAAATGTACGCACAATCAATTTTTTGCGGGTGCCAAGGCACGCACTATTCGGGCAGTCTTCTAATGTTGAGATCCACTTGTTCACTGACGCCTCGCAAAATGCGTACAGCGCATGCGTATATTTAAAATGCGATGACAGTTCGGGTAAGGTCCATGTCAATTTGTTGTGTGCGAAAGCAAGAGTTGCACCTTTGAAAGAGACGACGATACCACGATTAGAGCTTTTAGGCGCGCTATTAGGTGCTCGATTGTACGCTAAGGTGACTAAAGCACTTCGAGTCAAAGTATCTCGAGCAATATTTTGGTCTGACTCAACAATAGTGCTAGGTTGGTTAAAAACTCAACCACGAACTTTGAAAGCTTTTGTGTGCAACCGAATCGATGAAATTCGCGAGCTTACAGACAGAGACGCTTGGCGTCATGTACCTACTGATTCTAACCCTGCTGATTTAGCATCGCGCGGTATCAAACCTCAACAATTAGCCGACAATTCGCTGTGGTGGTTCGGTCCTCCCTTTCTAGCCAAACCAGAAAGTGAGTGGCCTAAACCTCAAGTAAACGACTTCGACGCCTTACCTCAGCTACCTGAAACTAAGATCACACTAAGTGTTCAAATCAAGGATAAATTAATTCACTTTGAAAAGTATTCACGGCTCTATAAGCTACAAAGGATCATGGCCTATGTTTTACGATTCGTAGCCAACTGCAAGCCAACTTCGACTAAGACTAAAGATTATCTCACTTCTCAAGAGTTAGAGAAATCACTCACCTTGTTAGCCAAATTATCTCAACAAGATTCATTCGCACAAGAAATCAATTTACTTAATGCTAAAAAAGGATTAAGTGCTAAGTCGAACATTATCTCATTGAATCCATTCATTAATGAGAGTGATGGAATCCTTCGTGTAGGAGGGCGTATTAGTCAAGCATCTCACTGTTCTTACGACAAGGTTCATCCAATTTTAATAGATTCAAAGCATCACTTTTCTAGGTTACTATTCGAAAAAGAACACCTCCGTCTTTTACATTGTGGTCCTCAGCAGTTATTGAGTTCTATTCGTGATCATTTTTGGCCAACTGGAGGTAGAGTTTTAGCTAGATCCACTGTTAATAAGTGTGTGCGCTGCCAACGTTTAGCGGCAGCATCAAAGCAGCCAATAATGGGTGTACTACCAGGTCCGCGGGTGAACCCTGCTTCTGTATTCGAGCATGTTGGGACAGATTTTGCTGGGCCATTTCTTATCTCAAACAAGAAAGGTCGCGGCAGTCGACAAACTAAATGTTATTTATGTATTTTCGTCTGCATGGCTGTTAAAGCTGTGCATCTTGAGGTCGTAAGCGATTTAACTACTCAGGCCTTTATACTCACTCTCAGACGTTTTGTTGCCAGGCGCGGTAGGCCACGCGTCATGTATTGCGACAATGGTAAAAACTTTGTGGGTGCAATGAATGAGTTAGGGAGGCTTTTAAGAGCGAGCAACCGGGACGTTCATGAGTTTGCGTGCAGTGAGAGTTTCGAGTTTAAATTCAACCCTGCGTATTCACCTAACTTTGGCGGGATTTGGGAGGCCGGTGTAAAATCAGCCAAATTCCACTTGAAACGAATTTTAGGAAATTCAAGCCTCACTTTCGAGGAATTAACCACGGCGTTCGCGCAAGTTGAGGCTGTTATGAACTCGCGACCGCTGACTCCGATGTCAGCCGATCCATCGGACTTGCGTCCACTTACTCCGGGGCACTTCCTAATCGGGCGGCCTCTAACTGCATTACCATCGCCGGCACCGGTAGAGAAGCGAACTCCAATCAACCGCTATCAACTGCTGGAGCGTTTACGGCACAGTTTCTGGACTCGCTGGACAAAGGAATACCTAAGCAGTCTGCAGCAGCGAGCCAGGTGGCGAATCAACAAGTCAAATGTGAAGATTGGAGATGTAGTCCTAATCAAAGATAGCCAGTTGCCTGTGATGAGCTGGCCTCTCGGGAGAATCTGCAAGCTGTTCCCAGGCCCAGACGGCACAGTTCGTGTGGTGGAATTGAGAACAAGAAGAGGCATCCTCACACGGGCTGTTACTCAGTTATGCCCCCTTCAGCTCGAAGAGGAGGGGGCAGGATGAAGGGAACCTTCATAGCCATCGGCGATCTATGGCCTAAGAAATAATTGAAGGTGTTGTTGCCATAGTTACGCTGGGCTGTTATAATAGAAGAAAAAATATTTTCTGTGCTCATTATTTGATTTCATGGATTTTATTTTATTTTTTATATTATACGTAATTAAACGTTATAAAATTACCTACTCTTTATTAATAAGTACATAGCTGCCATAATGGTGGTTATGTACAGGCAGGCTATTTGATATGTCGACTCAGCGCGTGCGTTGCTAGCGACATCTAGCTTATTTATTGGATACTTCGTATTGACGTCATTTGTATTGAAAAATATTGCAAAAATGTGAATAATTTCGCGTGTTTTCCGTCTCAACACATCTTAAATAATGTATTTATAATTTTCCAATACTTTGTTTTTGTAAATTTGCTTTTATTCCATTCGCTACCCGTATCGCCATCTATTGATTTATATTTGGACTAATTCCCTTTAGTAAGGAATGAGACCCCATGTCCGAGTGCCTTAGAAGAACTCCGAGTGCACAGCTGCCTAGTTTTGCCACCAATGCGATGGTGGCTAGGGCATATGCACCGCATGGAACCCTCGCGTCTACCGCGGCGTGCCCTGCTTGGTGCCGTAGCTAACGCCAAAAGAGGATTTGAAGACCCATGCTTCTTCTTTTCGTGTGGGACACCAAGTCGTCCAACGACCCGATGAACCCTAGTGTCAGAATTTTCCAACCACCTTCTACAAGTTAGCAGGCTTCTGACATGGTTGTGTAACGACCGCTGTCTAAGTGATCATAGACAGCAATCGGGACCTACGGCTTAACGTGCCATCCGAAACACGGAACCATCTTACTTACGGACAATCGGGTGGTTCAGCCCACAATGTCCAAACCAGATTGGGAACAAAGAGATAAATATCAACTTTATGAGTGAACCACCGACAATCGAACCCGGAACCTTCTGCGTCAAAGGCAGTCGCACTACCATTGCGCCACATCGGTCGTCATACCCATGACCAGACCCATGCTGCGTTTTAAAGATAGCCAAGCTGGTTATGGCTGAGTTCAATATCGACCACCATAGCTGGGAGAAGCTTGCTGAGGATAGGGACGAATGGCGAAAGCGTGTATTTGATGGGCGTAAGACTCATGACGATGCCTGGATCTCTGTCGACACTTAAACATGCATGTGCCGGTCTCGAATTCCACCTTTACCTGTAGAGCATGCGGAAAGTTATGCCGCTCCCGCATAGCCCTGAAAGACTTTTCAATCATTTCATTTCATTCAATCATTTAATCAGTGCCTGAAGCAAGACTTTGCTTCAGGCACTGATTAAATCGTCTGTCGCAGACGTATGAAGCCAATGATGATGATCACTTGCCAGAAGCCTGCTACTTGTAGAAGGCGGTTGAAAAATTCTGACACTAGGGTTCATCGGGTCGTTGGATGACTCGGTGTCCCACACGAAAAAGAAGAATGATGATGATGCCTCAGAAGGTGGGTTAACTATCTATTTCGTAAGTATGTACTAATGTCGAGGTACGCCTCTAGTTCCATTCTTATGATTTACAATTTCAGGAATGGCTGTCAACCTATGGCTATGACTAGGTACAGTGACATTATAATTTCTAAAATGTACACCATCACACAAGCATAATGGATCGTTTGGGTCACCGAGTCGTACAGCGACCCAATGATCCTTGTTGTCAAAGTTGTTTAACCGCCTACTTCAAGTAGCAGGCCTTACATGGTTGTGTAAAGACCGCTGCCTAAGTAATCATAGACATCAACCCGTACTTATGGCTGAACGTGCTTTCCGGAGCACAACGGTGAAAACGTGTGATTCTGTTAGGTTACTTGATTTTAAACTTCTTTTCATAAGCTCACCAGCGAGAGGCATTTCATGAAGTTATGCCTAGATGGCGCTGCAAAAGCTGCATCTATACGTGGACGATGTTCTATCATTTGGCTCGCTTCCAAAAGGCGCAGCTTTGATACGAGTGTTAGCGTAGAACTAGCGCCATACACGAAAAAAAAAACAATAATGTCTAAATGAAAAAAATCTGAATAAATTTTGCTGTAGCTTTTGGTTTTATTTCATTAGTTTTTGATTATCTTCATTAGCGATTGAAATAACAAAACGTAAAGTTCAACAAAATTAAAGTCTATAAATTCTATGAATAACAGCGAGTGAAAAAAGTGAAGAATATCAGTGGCGAGTGCTCGTTTAGGAGGCCAACATCCATTTTGGGCCGCTAAGCCAAAGCAGTAGTTAGTTTGAGGGTTTAAATTTAGCTTTTAATTACACCAAACACGTTGGCAAAGAACTTTTTTGCGTAGTTTAGTTTTTAAGTAGTTTTTTTTTCGTGCTGTGGCGCTAGTTCTGCGGCAACACTCGCCTTGAAGATAAAGGCTCTGAATCTCCCTTTGTCTAGGTCTGGAAATGTTTCTTTTCAATACGTAGCTTCGCAGTAAAAACTGTGAGTTATAGACGAGAGAACTGAAAGAACTTCGTATGCAGCTATTTTGCACTTTTCATCTGCCCGAAGAACACCGGGTACCGCGTCGTTAGACGATTCGATTTTCGGGTCGTTGGACGATTTGATGTCACACAAAAAGTTTTGAACGCCCCATACAAATTGACCTGGTCGGGTACTACCTTTTGTATGGGGGTCCAAATTTTTTTTCTTATTCAGCCTGTGTTCAGTTGAAAGTTGTTCAGTTAACATACATATATCACGCCTTTATCCCTTGCGGGGTAGGCAGTGCGTTAACGACCATAAGAATACGGTCGCTATCGCCACGTCTGACATTTTTGAGGATTGATTTCCAAGGTTGTTCCAGAAAACATGTGTATCACTATAGTGACAGATTGTCAGCCTGTCGCCTAAAAACTGTAATACACCAATACTCCCGAGTCTCTTAGTCGCCTCTTACGACACCCGTGGGAAGGATGTGGGGTGATGCTATTCTAAGCCGGCATCACACGGCTAGCCGGCATCACACGGCTTTGTTCAGTTTCACGGGCTGATTTACCACTTTAAGTATTTGCAACTATTTTTATTATACCCTGTATGCTAACATACTTTCGTACATGCTAAATGGCCATGATGACTGGTTATTTAGTATGAGAATACGAAGAGATGACGTCATGTCTCTCTAGTTTGGCTGGCATCAAAATACTTACTTTTATACTATTTTTCTGTTTATTAATTCAAGTTTTGAATATTTTGGAAAAGTATAAATGGAGTCTATAGTATTTTTGGACAACAGTTTTAGGGGTACAACTTCACCAGCCAGCCAGAATCACCACTCTACTATCGTACATTGATTTTCTTGGGCGAACGCGGTGTTATAGGAAGCCATAAATCTCACTAATGTTCGAATATCGCTTAAACCACCACCATTAGGAATCTATTCAGTTTACGATGGTGTTAGAAAGAAAGTATTACAACACTACATTTATTACACTTGTAATATTTACGCAATCGGGTTTTTGATTTTTAACAAATTATATTTACGTACATCACGCCTGTATCCCTTATTATTATTATAAACGAACGTAAAACGGTAACTGTTGTTATCGAAATGGGAATTTTTAATCTGTTTCTTTTAGTCCCTAGTAGATGGCGCTCGTGCAAATGATGTAAAAGCTCAGCAGTGATTTTGCATAGATCGGCGTTACAGTTATTTTTTATTATGCACTGAATTTGACAGTTGATTGGCACCTCACTATTAATATTTGCAAAAAAAAACAACCCACAATTTCACTGTCTCACTAAAAGAAACAAGGTACACTAGGTACATATTCTCGAAAAAACATGACCTTTGTAGGTGACCTTTGTATACTCACTCTGCCTGTCTCGGTCAAATCTATTAATTGACGTACGATTAAGTCTGTGGCCTCGTATAGTCTAGACTAGTAAGAACACGGGTCCTAAGCAGCTGTCATTAACCTTTTGAACGCCAATGACCACTATAGTTGCTAAACGCTCGCGTACATACGACGCCACTGACGACTAAAGTAGTCCAAATTTACCTATTTTTATAACTTAAATTCTGTCTTGTTTAAGACACCGGGCTGCTTGCCGATAAGTTTTTACCATCTTCATATTTTTCTATGCTTGGCGTCGGGGGTGTGCCGACGTAAAAAAACTCTGGCGTGCAAAAGGTTAAAGAAACCGCCGTATAATGCGGCCACTTACACCGCCAATAAACAAAATGGCGGCCATTTCTCGGCTATGGCGCGTAAATGGCGCGTGCAAATGTAAAGCGCGCGGGCACCCACGCGAGTTGGCGTAGCTAAACAAGCAATTGCTTACTGCGTTAACTTTTTTTGTTAAGTGCCTCGGAAGGAATTTGTTTTTTTAAAAAGTACGTAAAGCCACCGTATAACCAAAACACGGCATGTTGACTGGCAGGACAAATGAGATACTTTTTAAAACGATATTTTGTTTGAAAATAAGAGGAGATGACGTCATGTCTCTCTAGTTTAGCAGGCGACAAAACACTTACATTTATATTATTTTTCTGTTTATTAATTAAAATTTTGAATATCTCGAAAAACTATAAATGTAGTATGTAGTATTTTTGTACAACAGTTTTAAGCGCACTACTTTTTTATTTTATTAATGACCCAGTCATCTAGCGAATTGTGATGTGACGCCAGAGTTTGACGCGGCGGCGTGTACCATGCTATACGGTTTTTGTATGGGATTTCGTTAATTTCTTTTGTCTAATAACTGCATCTATAATGCGCTGCGTTGGACGTTAGTGTGAAAGAGGCGTAAGACCGGATAAACTTGCATACCGAAGTACGGAAATTAACTTGCACTTAATTCACAGCTCAATTTGAATACTAATTTCACAGGAACAAAAAATCCAAAAATTCGACGTTACTCAAACTTTTCTGATGAAATATGATTAGAACTTTCAGAGGGAAGAAGGTAATTAAAATATAATTAATCTTCCTTTATTGTGTAAAATTAAACATTATGCAAATTAAATCAGAGGATCATTTGATGTATGAATGACTTTGCCTCGTTAATTTATCTCCGTAAAGTTTGTGACTGGTCAACGAAAATAGTGGTGAAAATGTATTTAATATCTTGCCGAGTGATGCTTAGAATATCATCATCACCCCATTTCTTTCTGCGGAGGTCGTAAGGGATTTAATAATAAGAGACAGTTGTAGGCGGTAATTTGTCACTTTTGTCACTATAGTAATTAACAAAATTTTTACTTTTTGATCTTTAAATATTTGTCAGACGTGGCGATAGCGATAGTAGTCTCACGGCCGTTAACGCTCTACCTACCCCGAAAGAGATTAAGAGGATCGTGTTGTTGGAAATTTTCATACAAACAGCGTTAACGTTTTTATCATACTTACCGGTAATAGATTATTTTCATTTATAGGTATTTTATTTAAATGCACAAAAAGTAGGTTTATTCGTTTTTATTTTTTTATATATATACGTATATTATAGTTTCAGAAATAATGAGGCTCATAAGTACACTTTTTTGATACAGAAAAACCTTTATGTTTGAGTGAGGTTACTTACAGAACTGCACAAAATTTGGTAAAAAACGAAACGTATAAACCTAATTCAGTTTATACCTAAGCAATCAAGACCAAAATTTTAGAATTTGGTTGAAATTTAGTTTGGTTTTACTTAAACGAATTCCAGCCCGAAGGTTTTATTTTCTATTTCTTGTTTAGAAAATGCTTGTGTTTATAGCAACTAAAGTATTTAGGTCCTTCAAAGTCGTCATTAAAATTTAACGGCTCCATAAAACTGCAGATTAGGAGCACGGTTCAGGAAAATCTAAGGGAAAAACAATCACTTAAAAGTCGTTAACTACGAAACGCCGAATGCGTCCAGCTTTACAATGCTTTTTGTTGTTAATTAAACTATCTCTTTTTGTGTGGGACACCGAGTCGTTCAAGGATCCAATGGACCCTCGTGTCAGAATTTTTCAATCGCCTAATACAAGTAGCAGGCTTCTGACATGGTTGTGTTGACCGCCGTCAAAGTAATCATAGGCAGCAACCGGGACCTACGGCTTAACGTGTCATCTGAAACACGGAACTATCTTTCTTACGGACAATCGATCGGACGGGTCAGCCCGCAATGTCCTAACCAGACTGGGAACAATTTCACAAACTGACAAATATCATCTTTGTGAGTGACCCACCGAGAATCGATCCCGGAACCTTCTGCGTCAGAGGCAGTCGCACTACCGCTGCACCATATCGGTCGTTAATTAAACTGAAAGTGTACTATTATTTAATCTGTACTGAAAGTATCTATCTATGTATGTAGTGGTTTTGAATTCAGACCACGGAATCGACCTTCCATACAAAATCAAAATCACGACCAGACAATATGGCTGATATTTGAAGCTTTTTTGACGTTTTCTAATTTTTTTTTAAGGGATCTTGTTCAGTGTCACGCATGGTCTGAATGGGTGCATTCAAAAATACAATTTTTAGAAATGTATCGTTTACGCACTTTATGTCAAATCAGGTGTTATTTGTCAGGCTAGCAGTTAAATATCAACTTGGAGGCTAGAAAAGATATTATCAGGTACATATCCTTACACTTTAGGCGGATCGCACACTTAACGCACGACGGAGCGGTAAAATATCGCAGCGGTCTGTCAGATTCATACTAGAAATGTCACTCTCCATACAAAAACGTCACTCGACGGACGGAGCTGCGCTGGCCCTGCGTCAACAGCGGTTGAGCGGTTGAATATGGGGATTGACATTTCTAGTATGGATCTGACGGACCGCTGCGATGTTTTTGCGCTCCGTCGTGCGTCAAGTGTGTGATCCGCCGGGCCAGTTGTTCGACGTAGCTCATGCAACCCCACTGTCTCTTTCTTTCAACTTAGCATGATTATTAGCGCCCGTGTCACCTTCATTTCCGACCGATGTGGCGCAGTGGTAGTGCGAGCCTTTGACGCAGAAGGTTCCGGGTTCGATTCTCGATTGGTCACTCACAAAGTTGATAATAATTTGTTCCCAGTCTGGTTACGAAATTGCGGGCTGAACCACCCGGTTATCCGAAAGTAAGATGCTTCGGTGTTTCGGATGGCACGTTAAGTCGTAGGTCTCGGTTGCTGTCTATGATCACTTAGACGGCGGTCGTTACACGACCATGTCAAAAGCCTGCTACTTGTAAAAGGCGGTTGAAAAATTCTGAATCTAGGGCTCATCGGGTCGTCGTTGAACGGCTTGGTGTCCCACAAGAGAGACCTTCATTTCGCCTTGAGTTTTTTTGGTCATAACCTCTTAAGCATTTCCAAACGCTAAAACCGACGTTGCTGCAGTGGCCTTCAAATCTCCCAAAAACCACTTATCGTAGTAAAACCTTTACTGATAAAACATAAAACAACAATTTATACAGGGTGCCCCATAACGCATCAAGTATTTTCGTGGTGAATGTTGAGTGTGTTTTCTAAAATTGAGATCTCGGTCCATCGGGTCGTACGTCAATTCGGTGTCGCTATTTGAAAAATAAGACACCCTGTATTTTTAATCATAACCACAGTAAGTCGCCCGCACGTTAAGGATAGTCTAAAGGTATCTAAAATAGACTAAAATGAGAGCCTAGGTCATGCTCTATCTAAAAATCTAGGACATTTGTCGTCAGGATGGATGTAGTTGATAAAGGAACATTTTATGCTACAGTCAAATGAGGGTAAGAATATGAGTTAGGTAGGTTAATTAAAAATAGCGTTATTTTTGCGCGTTAAATTGTGAATTTTTAGACCTCACTTACAAAATATACCAACCGACTGAGTCAGTTTTTATAAGACGTCCAAAATTTTTTTTGATATTTCGAGCTATATTTCTTGAGGAAAGTTGTTCAGTTTTATGGACTGGGTCAGCCCTTGAAAGAAAGTTAGTACTTTTCCTAACATCCTATATACGTTGCCAATGTCACTGTTCACATGCCAAGAACACTTTAAGGTGCTCCTACACTGCATGCTGCCAATATTCGCCGAACGTTGACGAATATTTTTGACAGCTCGCTAAAGTTAAGAGCCTGCTATATTGGAGCAATTATAGTACCTACATACAGGGTGTCCCTATTAAGTGGTCCAAAAAAAAATTCTAAATTCTGGACGGACACCCTTAGCTACCCCTCTGGAATATTGGTTTTTTAATATTTGAAGAAAAAAATTTGGATCTCCTATACTAACAACGCTGACTAATAGAGCATTTTGTATATTGTCAAATTTTTTTTCGTATATTAAATAAACCATATTCCAGTTTGGTGGCTAAGGGTTTCCAGATTCTAGGTTTTTCTTTGTATCACTTAAAGAGGGACACCTCTATAAAAATTTATATTGTTGCTTTGAAAAGAATAGATACGTCAAAGTTTTGCAATGCTACTCATAACTACTAGATTACTATTTAGTAGATACGCTTCTGTAAAGACTTGTAACAATTCCTAAAACCCAGAAACAAAAGTCTAGACCTAACAACGATTATTATTAATCTAGATCATGGCTAGGCTCCAAGCAGGGAGCTCTTAACTCATTAGACCCCTGAGACCCGGCGCTGCCAAGTTAGATCTTAGATTTCCTAGCACGTAAGTAGTCTAAGTCTATGGCTTGAACACTTTATACTCTGTGGATACAGTAGGAAGATACTGAATGGAATTAAGTAAAATTCAGACTTTTGGTCTGTCTGCAACCTGTTTATGAAAATATAGCGCTTTTTAATCTATAAAGTAAGAAGAAAATTAAGTAATATATTCACATGAGTTGAATTTGAACCCACGATGTTCTTTACCTAAATAGATAGGTGTTTTTATTTAAATCGTTTATTTCGATAAATAATCGATTTTGAATAAAAGAAATTGCAATTTGAATTAATCGATTAATTTAAAATCGAATCGCTTCAACGAAGTGTTTCGTCTGTACTAAAAAAGATGGAAATCAGAAAATACAAAAATACGTGGCGTAAATTGGCGTTTCTTACGGCCGTTCATGCTCTGCCCAACCCGCAAACAATACAGGTGTGATGTATGTAGAAAATGAGACGAAATCCCGCTTTGGGTTGAAGTATTTCAATGAGTTTCAAACCAAGCCCAACTTGGTGGCTGACCTCATTTCGCTAACCAGTCGCTCCCAGTTCGGTGTTTGCGGATCCCCGGGGTGATAAAAAATTCAATAAATTGCACTTCAGAGACTGTTTAGACAAGTTCAGGCCAAAAA
This sequence comes from Keiferia lycopersicella, assembly GCA_029255805.1. NCBI lineage: Eukaryota > Metazoa > Arthropoda > Insecta > Lepidoptera > Gelechiidae > Keiferia > Keiferia lycopersicella. The sequence continues at coordinate 15,404,156 of JARACZ010000005.1, forward strand.
TGAGAAGTGCATATTTTATGCGTACTTTCTATTGCCAATGTCAGAAACCTACCACTTGCAGAAGACGGTTGAAAAATTTTGACACTAGGGCTCATTGGGTTGTTAGACGACTCGGTGTCCCACACGAAAATAGAAAGATTGCCAATTTCTTTCATATTAATAAGATTTTTTTCCGGAATACACATGCGAATAACGACATGTACTTATGAAAACAATTGAGTAAAAAAATTAAAAGTCATCATTTTCCTTGCCTTTTTCTGTCGGGGTAGGCTACCTAACCTACGGGATTTGACGTGGAACCAAGTTTTTACACAGAGCGACAGCCATCTGACCTCTGCAACCCGAAAGTCCTGGTACGAATCCTAGGTCACATTCAAATATTATCTGAATTCAAATATTTGAATGTAGATATCATCACGATGTTTTTCCCTCAACGTAAGTGCAGTCGGTAAATGTACGTGAGTAAAAACACATTAGTACATGGCGGGGATCGAACTCGGGTCTCACGATTGTAAGACAGGTGTCTTAACCACTATATTATACCTACTAATAAATAAAAATTTAAATAATCCAAATTGTCGCTGACATGTAGTGTTGGAACACCATAAAAAATAAGATTTGGAACACGAACCTAAGAGTTTTTTAAATTGAGTTTGGGGTAAAAAAGCAGCTGCAAATATTTAAAGGGGTAAACAAGGCCATGGAACTGAACAACGTTCCCCAAGGAATATAGGTAGAAATATGGAAAAAATATTTGGACCTCCCATACAAAATTACTATCACCAAGTCAATTTGCATGGGGAGGTCCAAAAATATTGTCTCATGTTTCAACCTATGTCTCATGGGAAACGTTGTTCAGTTTCACAGGCTGATTCACCCCTTAGAATATTTGCAGTTAATATTTTTACACCTTAAATATGCTTGGAAACTAATAACTTAGACGGCGGTCGTAACACAACCATGTCAGAAGCCTGCTACTTGTAGAAGGCGGTTGAAAAATTCTGACACTAGGGTTCACTGGGTCGATGGTCGACTCGGTGTCCCACACGAAAAGAAGAACTAATAACTTTGGCCAATCAAAAGCTTGCATAGGCGCGGGTAGTAGCGTTTAGAAACATGCATAAATGAAAATAAATAATCAAAAAATTGACAAGCGTCGACCGGGAATCGAACCCGGGCCGCGTGGGGTACCGGCCCACACTGCTGTACAACTGAGCTATAGACGCACCCGTCGTCGATGCTATCGACTTCGATTTCTTATTCTCAATTATGAGAATAATATAGCACTGTGAGTGCGGTAAATCCCGATAACATGCATAAAAAAACGACACTAATGCCTTAGTGAGGGGTATGTTGGTTGCCTGGTAGAGAATGCTACCTAGCATTAAGGCCGCCTTGTTATACTGTTTCCTTTATTTGTGTTTTCTACATGTTGTTACTTTTTTGTGCAAAAGAATTTTGTTATGTTATGTTATGTTATGTTATGTTATGTTATGTTGGTGGTGTTTCCCGAGAAATAGGTATTTGTTTATCTGTTGTTGTTTAGATAGGTAGATACCGTATCTTTTGTCAAATTTTTATCGAAATCGGCTATGGAGGTTTAATTAATTGATGATGATGTGCACCAACTGCCAAAATGTGTCAAATCGGCGTTAGTTGTAGTAGCGTTAGTTAGACAGGTTGTCAGTCTGTCGCCTAAAGTTGAATACAAATGAAACCCTTTAGTCCCTGAGTCGCCTCTTACGACACCCGCGGGAAAGAAACGGGGTAATGTTATTCTAAGCCGGCATCACACGGCGAAAATAACAACGGAAAATAACCTGATTTGATCCCCCAAACAGTCATAATATCTGACATCAAGTCAGATGGCGATTGGCGATTATGTTTTACTGGATCCTAAAGATAAACATTTATAACTTATCCTTGAAAAGTCAATAACATTTTTACTTTACCGCAAAGTCGTCTAATCAAATGATCTAAGAAAATGGAATTCATCCGCCTGGGACTGCGGATACTACAGCTGTAAGGTGGTACTGGCCCCACCCGTGCGTTTTCAACTTGAACTGGTTCAAAATGAGGAAGAAAACTGGCAATTTTTCTTCCTGAGGTGGTGGTTAATGGTGGGTGTCCCAACTGTCTTTCTTTTCGTGTGGGACTTCGACTCTACCAACGACCCAATGAACCCTAGGGTCAGAATTTTTTAACCGCCTACAAGCAGCAGGCTTCTGATATGATTGTGTAACGGCTGCCGTCTAAGTAATTAGAAGCGAATTAGCTTATGGGTAATAGAAATTTGTATTGCAGTAAGGTTTACTGGGGAAGATTTCTTTTTAGAAATAAGTTGATCTAATAAGTTTGCATGTTGTGTATTGTTCTTAATGTTGTGTCCTCTGTATTTTGCTATGTAATATAAGCGGTTAAATAAATATATAAATTAGGTGCAGTAGCGCCCTCATTTAACTTTTCACGTACTACCTACTTTATTTTGCCAAGCTACTACAACAAGACGATTGAGTGCGGATAAGCCCAATAAAACATTTTTACTTTGCCGTAAACCGGAACAGGGTTATAACAGTTTGAGAGCACACCCGAACAGTAAAAATGAGTAAAGCAACGAAACTCATGTTAGCAAGAGTTTCATCGTGTGGGACATCGAGTCGATAAACAACCCGATGAAAATATTAAAGTCCAATCACGCGAAATTTCACACTACCCGCAGAAAGATGAAGCCTTGCCACCGAGAAACTTCCCTCTGGTGGCGACCTCTCCTGGGCAGTCTGGAAGCTCAATAGACTCCGGGCTAGTGTAGGTGTCAAGTGGGGTTTCTCGGTAAATGACAGTTGCGGTTACGTCAAAAAGTTGCTGATTCATAATGGAATCCAAATATGAGTGTCGTGGCAAATCAAAAAACTAAACATAAATAACTAAAGTGAACTATAGTGCTATACATATATAGTGACGAACTTGAACAGTGAACAGGATACAGGCGTTATCAGTTGTTTCAACTGCCTGCCTGTTTAATAAATAATAATAATAATAATAATAATAATAATGTATATAGGTGTATATAGCAAAGAAGGCGGTTAATACAAATAACCCGGAACCCCTCGATAGCATCTTCACCGCGTGCGACGGCCTTTAGATACGCGTTTGGTTCTCGCCCGGGGCCATACCCGGGGACAGATGACGGCTATAAACCAGAAAGAGGTCTTATCTTCCAGACTGTACCTCCGGATCCGGAACAATCTGGTGATAAGCTGTACTTCTCAAAAAAACCGGGACATCTCGCAAGTCCCTTTATGTTTCGTACAAAACACATTATTTAAAAAGTGTTTTCGTATAATAGTGAGTAAAATGAGGTTTATAAATCGTACCAAAAATGTCCCAAATTCGATATACTTTTTTTACATGTTTCGTGTTTTACCAAATCAAAAACGAAAGTACCTTGGTTTCTCTGATGAGAAGTGTGGTTTCTCTACATTAGTTTCATTCCCTCTCTCTTCGTGTGGGACACAGAGTCGTCTAACGACCCAATAAATCCTAGTGTCAGAATTTTTCAACCGCCTTCAATAAGTAGCAAGCTTCTGACATGGTTTAATTCGTTTCATTATATTCGTATAACAATTTCGTCTCTTACTTTTTGTCTCAAAACCTATGCATCAGAACTTTTTATTATACTTTTAGTAAATGGCGCCTATTTATTTCCTGAGTCAGCATTAAGCCAATGAAAGAGAAACAAATGTCAACTCGGACGTGACTTGAAAGGATAAAGACGATAGCGCTAACCGGGTGCAGCATACATATATACATACATACACATACACACATCACGCCTTTATTCCTTCCGCGGTAGGCAGAGCGTTAACAATCGTAAAATTACGGTCGTTATCGCCTCGTCTGACAAGTATTAAGGGCCTTTTCGATGATATATGTATCACTGTAGTGACAGGTTGTCGCCTAAAATTTTCCGAGTCCCTTAGTTGCCTTTTACAACACCCACGGGAAGAAATGGGGTGATGCTGTTCTAAGCCGGCACCACACGGCAACGTATACGTGTATTTTATTTTAACGTACGCGTATTTTCGGCTAGGTATAATTTCAACTTAACTTTATTTTATCTTCCAAAGACATAAGCTATCGGTTGTTTGAGACGGTGTAAGAGACGGTGTAACGAAAGCTTGCAAGCGTGTTCAGGCCATGAAACTGAACAACTTTTTCTATGGGGGCTATGTTGGTAAACATAAAAAGAAATCGACCTTCCATACAAAATTCTCGATCAGCTGACTGACTTTGTATGGAAACTCGAAAAAATTAATTCGTTTCCCAACATGGCCCCCCTACAAAAAGTTGTTCATTTTAGTGGTCTGATCACGCCTGCAAAGTTTTCGTTACACTGTCTCTTATGCTCTGTATACTTTAAGAATGGGATAGAATTTGACAAGGTGACAGAAAAATCTTTGAATTATAAAACAGAAAAAAACTTACATTTCAACAATATGCAGTTTATTACCGTTAAATCGGATAATTTTTGCCACAACGTTGTTACCGAAATTACCTTAATGGTAGACACTTTGGCCTAGTTTCAGAAAGGTCGACCGAAACTCTCATTTTCAGCGCACTGTGTCAGAGAAAAAGCATTTATTGTTCAATCTTTTTGATGGATAATTCAAAGAACAATTATTTTCTCAAACTGAATTTATTGACATGACAGTAAAGGTCTGTGACAATCTTGATGATGATCATCATCATAATCTCTCCGATCAATTTCGGCCATGACTCCTAATCAGATCGGCGCTGATAAACTGACAATCTTACAAAAATATTCTTCTTTTTCTTTTTCGTGTGGGACACCGAGCCGTTCAACGACCCGATGAACCCTAGTGTCAGAATTTTTCAACCGCCTTCTACAAGTAGCAGGCTTCTGACATGGTTGTGTAACGACCGCCGTCTAAGTGATCATAGACAGCAACCGGGACCTACGGCTTAACGTGCCATCCGAAACACGGAACCATCTTACTTACGGACAATCGGGTGGTTCAGCCCGCAATGTCCTAACCAGACTGAGAACAAACTCATAAAGTGATAAATATCAACTTTGTGAGTGACCCACCGAGAATCGAACCCGGGACCTTCTGCGTCAAAGGCAGTCGCACTTCCACTGCGCCACATCTGTCGTCACAAAAATATTAAATCACTACAAACATATGAATCAAAGTCGCTTTTCGCGTCTGTATGTATGTTCGTCTGCTTAAATATTGAAAACTACACAACGAGTTATGACGCAGGTTTTTTTAATAGATAGAGTGATTCAAGACGTAGGCTTTTATGTATAATACTTGCCGGAAAAACATCTTATTCCCAAGGAAGAATGAGTTGCAGCGAGCGTAGCCGCTGGGCGGGCCGCTAGTCAGTTATAAGTAACTTAAAAAAAACCAATTCGTAACCTACTACGTAGTTGGTAAGTATACCACAACCACACCAGTCTACTGCTGGACATAGACCCCCCCTAATTGGGGGTATAGACATGCCAGGCTTGACAGGCGCATTGGCGAACGCAGTCTTGTATACAAGGGAAGCTACTGCCAATTTCCTGGATTTCTTACCCTGCTTGGGTAAAAATGGGGTGATGCTATTGTAAGCCGGCATCACATGGTCACCAACAAACGGGTAAATTATGTAACTTTGAACTCCGGTACTAAACCATTCAGAGTGACCGGATAACCATTAAGAAGTTAACCTAGTGGCATGCTATGCCTCCATTATTATTTACTGCCAGACTAGTTTACTGCCTCGCGGTGTTACTTGTGCTATCATTGTTATTAAAAAAACACAGAACTAAGAGACTATTTCTGTGTAAAAAACAAACAAAAACCCGTCTGCTCTAATTCAAAGTTTATTTATTTATTATTTATTATTTATTAAACAGGCAGGCAGTTGAAACAACAGGCAGGCAGTTTAAGAAAATTTTTGGTTTTAAGATCCAACACATTGAATTTAAATGACTACATTTAAGTGTGACTGACGCCGCCAGCAAAAATAAAGTAAACAAAAGATGAGGGCGCCACTTTCTTCGCGATCTGTCAAAGCTGATAGATAACGCTTCAACATGGCAACAAATTATCATAAAAAACTATTCGTCAGATTTTATTTCATTTTTATTATTTTTTGCTGTACCTAAATATGTAATCGTCACCTCCTATTACGTTGACATGTGCCTAGCCTAGCCGTTGGGGCTGTAGCCCGAAAAAGAAATAACCTGTCTACATAACGTTATCCACATACATAGATAGAGATACTCTCGAAAAGCCTGAGACAGCTTATAAGGTTGCTTTTTTTCTTTTTTTTTAATCGTCCAACGACCCAATGAACCCTAGTGTCAGAATTTTTTAACCGCCTCCTAACGAAAGACAAACACACATTCCACATTAATACTATTACATCTAAAAGGGCTCGTAAAGTAGTTAATCCGCATATTCATTAGGGCAACACTGGCCGGGGTTGCCAGCACAGAAATCCCCGCACAAAGGCACGCATTTGCCACGTAGGAAAACATTAATCACTAACTTCAGCAGCGCTTTGTCCAAACAAGGCTAGTGCTGGTAAATACAAGAAAATCTGCTTCTATGGTCTAGTTGGGTGAGCTTTGGTTTCTCGGCTTTAGAGCCAACATACATACACAAATCACGCCTATATCCCTGGCGGGGTAGGCAGAGCGTTAACGACCGTAAAATTACGGCCGTTATCGCCACGTCTGACAAAATGTTTGAGGGTCGCTACAGACAAGTCGTGTATCACTGTAGTGACAGGATGTCAGTCTGTCGCCTAAATATGTAACACACGAAACCCTCGAGTCCCTTAGTCGCCTCATACGACACCCACAGGAAAGAAATGGGATGATGCTATTCTAAGCCGGCATCACACGGCAAACCTAGAGCCAACCTAGTTTCTGAATAAATTAATAGATAAAAAACACGCTTCATTACAAGACCCTAACAAGTCCAAACACGTCTATAATACGATCATCACTACATATCACTACATAGTATAAAGCAAAGTCGGTTTTTGCGTGTGTCTGTATGTATGTTTGCTTAAACCTTTGCAACTACTCAACGGATTTTGATGCAAGTTTTTTTATGTACAACACTTGCCGGTAAAACGAGTTGCAGCGGGCGCAGCCGCTGGGCAGGCCGCTAGTCCATCATAAAGTTCCAGTTGTATAGACAACATTAACTTTTAGTCTAATGCTTATTTGCCACTTTGAATTTGACAATCAGCTGTTTTGGCAAATAGTGGAAAATGGAAACGAGTAGTTTGATGTTTGATCACTCTTTGGTCATTTTCGTCGACGATTTTAGTTCAAAAATAGCGATTTTAAAATTTCGCTTACGAAATAGCGCTTTCGTAGCTCGCAATAAAAAGCGAACAATTCAGAAATTGAGCTCAGCCCGCTGCTCATTTTCCGAACGGGGTCAATGGATAGAAACGTGACTAATCTTTGCTCGCGTGTGCTGGACACATACTTTCTTAATGCAGACACCTACCTAGACACCACGTTAGGATTAGCTTATGGCGGTGGTACGCTGTGTCTCTTTTAGTGTGGGATACCGAGTCGTCCAACGATCCAATGAACCCTTACTGCTATGCTGTGACATAAGGTCCATTGTCCTAGTAAACAAAGGAAAGTGGACCTTGTGTCATAGCATTTGCTCCAAGGTCACAAACGTCACAGGTATCATCCTATATTTTACAGAATATAGTGTCAGAATATTTCAACCGTCTTTTGCAAGTAGCAGCCTTCTGACATGGTTGTATAACGCCCACCATCGAAGTTACCATAGACAGCAACCCGGGCCTACGGCAAAACGTGCGATCCGAACACAAAACCATCTTTCTTACGGACTGGGAACAAATTCACAAACTCAAGTGATAAATATCAACTTTGTGAGTGACCCACCGAGAATCGAATCCGGAACCTTCAGCCGGTTGGGTTAGGTAACACATACATACATACATACATATATCACGCCTTTATCCCTTGCGGGGTAGGCAGAGCGTTAACAGTCGTAAGAATACGGCCGCTATCGCCACGTCTGACATTTTTGAGAATTGTTTTCCAAGGATGTTTGAGAAAACATGTGTATCACTATAGTGACAGGTTGTCAGCCTGTCGCCTAAAAATTGTAATACACCAATACTCTCGAGTCCCTTAGTCGCCTCCTACGACACCCACGGGAAGGATGTGGGGTGATGCTATTCTAAGCCGGCATCACACGGCAAATGGGTTAGGTAACAGTAGATCTTTATTTGTTATCAATTGCCTCTATATCTTCAGTGCCCTTATACGCACTATTATTATTAAGATACCTACAGGGTGTGTAGATTATATTACACTTGTTGGACTACAGTTGACCTTTTCACAAGTGTAACCCCTCAACCCCACTTGACCCTTCAATCACTTCCATCTCTGTTTTAGAAGAACAGACCCTTAGATGTGTCGAATTTTTTGTAAAAGTATTTTTACGTATCCTATTTTCAAAACTTGTGAGTCAGCAAATAATAGGGTTGTGGACTGGCAGGTCAAACGAGCTATATCTAAAACGGTATTTTGTATTGTAATTGTAATTGTAATTGTAATTGTTTATTAGACTTCTTTTATGGCTAAGTACATTGGTTAAGATTTTAGGCAGAGAGACTCGTTTGACTTATTTAGTATTATGACAGTAGCAACCCAAATAGACCGAGGCCCGTGCTAGGATTAGCTACTTCTGCACGATTGATCTAAAAAATCCGGCACGTAAAGGTATAAATCGAAATATAATAAGAGATAACTAAAACTAAGCATGCAGTTTATGGTATATAATAGTAAAATACAAAGTAATTGATTAAGACGTATATATAATATATGTATAAACACCATGCAATTAAAAGTACACAAAATAAATAAATATCACGAATTCATAAAAAATATATAAACATTAACTAAATTACTGTAAAAGTTGTAAAAATATTTAAAAATTGTTAGTTTACTCTAGATATATTGACTTTGCTCCATAGTATATCAAACGTGCTGCAGTCCAAACCGAAGAAATAAGTTTTTAGTCTTTTTTTAAGTTGGTTTCTGATTTTGGGGGTGTCAATCAGAGAACAAATTTCTCTGGGAAGGTGATTATATAACCTAGTTGCTATTATACTGCAGTGGTTACTGCTAAAACTGGAGGATCTGAATGGAATGACATATTTCCGTAACGTAGTTTCTCTGGTACAACGGGTGTTCGTACTCAGGGGGAAAAGGTTTAGATGCCGAGACATGTAAATCATAGTCTGCCATAAAAATGCCTTACGAGGTGTTAGAACCTTGCATAACTCAAACAATTGATCAGACGGAAACCTGCATGGTTTTCGCATCATGATCTTTAGATTTGATTTTTGAGCAATTTCTAATTTTTTTATGATACTAGAACCACACAAACCCCACGCCAAAATACCATACAGAAGCAATGACTGAGTAAGAGCGTAGTACAAGGTGAACATTAAATGTTTAGTTATTATATTTCTCAGCTCGCAATACATATATCCTATATTACGAACCCTTGTAGCCAACTTATTTATGTGTTTACCCCATTGCAGATGCTCATCCACTATGATTCCGAGATATGTGACGCTGGTAACCTGATCAAGTTCAGCACAAGCACAGAGTTGTGTTGTGCAGCAATGAATTTTGATAATGGGTTTAGTGTGTGGTAATCCTGCCTGAGTAGGAGCGAAGCACATAAACACAGTCTTGTCCTTATTAAGCGTCAGCAAGTTAGAGTCGTACCATTTTTTAGCGCAGGCTAGCCCAACAACTGCTTTTTCGGTCACCCTTTCCCAAGAAGAATCGGTAAATAACATAACTGTATCATCAGCGAAACAAATAGCATGACAATCCGGTTGCATTGAGCAGAAGTCATTTAAGTATATAGTAAATAATAAGGGCCCCAGGACACTGCCCTGCGGGACACCAAATTCAATACTGCCAGAATTATCATTACTATTTACTTCTCCGACACGAGTTACGTGACACCGCCCTTGAAGGTACGATTTGAACCAGTCAAATGCATTGCACTTAATACCCAGCAGTGATAACTTCTTCAATAAAATTTTGTGGGATATAGTATCGAATGCTTTAGCTAGATCGATAAATACAGCAATTGACTTCTTCTTATGCTCGTGGTTCAAGGTCACGACTCTAGTCAATTCCGTTATAGCATCGCTGGTACTCAGCCCACTTCTAAATCCATACTGGTGTTTATAAAGAAACTTTTCGGCAAAATTATTATTAAGTCGACTTTTGACAACTTTTTCAATTATTTTAGATGTTGTTGGAAGAAGAGATAATATAGGTCGGTAATTGGAAACACAATTTTTCTTTCCCTTTTTAAAGATAGGTATTATGGTTGCAGTTTTCAACAGAGACGGGAAGACCCCGCTTTTAAAACTTAAGTTAATGATAAAGGCCAGGGGGCACGAAATATGGTGTTTAATTACTTTAAATACTTTCGATGTGATTCCGTCGTTGCCACAAGAATTGGAATTCTTTAATTTTGTAATTAGAGAACCCACTTCCCTAGCCGTAGTTGGGTGTAGAAAGAATGACCTGTCAGCGTCCCTCAGTTCAACATTATTACATAGGTGATCCTCAGTTACATTTAAATTAGTTAAATGACATTTTGCGAGATCAGAACCAACAGATTGAAAATATTGGTTGAAAGCATTTGCTATATTTGTAGGGTTCTCAGATAATTTAAGAGTTTTTCCATTGTATATAATTTCCTCTATGGATTTGTTTTTACATTTTCTATTGGTTACATCATCCATAACATTCCAAATTTTTTTAGGGTTTCCTGCACATTCTTCTATTTTTAGTTTATAGTATTTTTCTTTAGCTTTTTTAATGCGTAAATTACAGAATCTGCGATAACTTATATAATTGCCTTTTAGTTGTGCATCATCAGGATATTTTTTACATAGTTTAAATAATTTATTGCGCTTTTGAATGAATTCGACTAGCTTTCCTGTTATCCATGGTTTAAGTTTAATTTTTCTATGTGGTATTGTTTTAATGGTTGTGTTATTTCGTACATGCTTATTAATTAAATCATGAAAATTATTAAGGGCTGTGTCAACATGTGTCTGATTGTATATTTCTGTCCAGGATTCCTTACTAATATCGTCTTTCAATTGTTCAAAAATAATGCACGGTACTTCACGATGTATCGTATTACGTACAGGTCTCTGCGTTCGCTCAATACTACATATAGTCAAGTAGTGATCCGTAATATCAGTGGTAAGAACTGCTTGAGTAGTATCTCTGCTACCTGCCCGAATCATGCAATGGTCAATACAGGATTTAATGTGCGTTATTTTGTCAATCCCGACTTTGAGGTTGTAGTAGGTTAATAATGCAAGGTATTCATCGGCTTGGGGATGACCATTCTCGAGTATATTTATATTCATGTCACCCATTAAGATGATGTTGTTATTGCGCCCAATGTTTTTCAAAGCATTATCAAGTGAATCTAAGAATATATCTATTTTATAGCATGACGGGGACCTATACATAGCAAGCAATATTAAATCATCCGAAAAAGTTATTTTTAGGCAGTTTGCACCCAAGACAACCAACTCTGTGCAGTTAAAGCTTATGCCCTGTTTAATAAACACCGTGACACCGTCATTTTGAATTGGATTTATTTCCGTAAAGACAGATGTAAACCCTGGAATATACTGATTAGGTTTACGAGACTTAATTCGACATTCGGTCAGAATAAGCACATCAAAATTAATATTAAGTTTGTAAAGACTAACCATAAGTGAATCAAAGTTTTTATGTATACTACTGATATTGATACTAATTATGATTAAGGAAGTATCTTTATTTTCAAATTTTCGCCGACATAATTCAAAATCATCTGTAGAAAGGCAATTATCCTGATGATGCAAGTCATCTAAATCGCTTAAAAATTGTTTAATCGAGTCCATTGAAAAAAAATAAGTTGTAATATGTCATCGTGAAATAGAAGTTGATTACGCTAATAGTTACGGAGTAGTGGAATTTTTTTGAGTATATGTAGAAGATTTTTAATTCAAATAGAGCCATATGAAATAAATACTTATAGGTTTTTAATATTATTGGGTAGCTTAGTAGAGTAAATATGAATAGTAAATAATTACAGTAAAGGGTTATATTATTAAAATATAAAATGCATGCAATTTTTTGTATAGACGATAATAGTCATTTGAGGCAAGCCAAATCGTTTTCGCATTTAATAATCAGGGGGTCCGATTGACGATCTTTTTTTAGATAGACATTTTTGTTGTAGCACCAGCAGCTGAAATAGTTAAGTTTGATTTTTGCTGCTTTTGTTTTCCACAATAAGTTTTTGAGCTTTGGGCTTAGATGTTCGGATATATACAAAGGCTGCGATTTTAAACCAAGGGCGAGATGATCAGTTTTCAAACGAGTTTCTTTACCTTTACAATTTTTGTTGTATTCTCTTGCCGCTCGTAGAAGATCGTTCTTGGGAAAGATGTTCTTGAAAATTACAACAATAGACCGTGTCTGATCAGGAGTCGTTTTCTTCCCTGAGCGAAAGAGTGTATAGATGTCTTGATCTTCGATTTTCAGATGAAAGAACGAAAACAGCCTCCCAAGAATGCTGCGCAAATCCTCCCCCTCTGTCTCAGGCAGCCCTCTGATTTCCACGTTACACGATCTTGACCTGTCTTCTATCCCCTCCAGTTTAGCCTCTAGAAGTGATAGCTGGTTCTTGAGTGCAGAATTTTCTTGTTGAAGTTTTTCTTGTTGTTGGTTTATGTTCTTTATCTCTTGTTCGAATTTACTGACTGCGGTGCTTATCTGGTCATACTGTTTTTCTACAACTTTTATGGACTCCTCAATGCGAGCGACATTCAATTGGATTGGTTTAATGTGATCGCCGAATGACTTCTCCATTTCTGCAACCAAATCCTTTTTAACTACGAGAAGGCGTTTATCTATATACGATTTAAGGTCGTTCATGAGGGTCTCCATATCTTTTCTATCAAGAGTTTCTTCTTTCTTATACGAGGAGCCAGCAGCCTGTATAGGAGTCCCGGTGCTCTCCTCGTGAACTTCGGAGTTTCTTTCACGACGTTTTTCTTTGGGTTTGCATTGCGGGCATTTCCATGAACTTTTGTAAGTTTTCGATTCCCTTTTAAAATTTTCTGGTGTTATTTCTAAACACTGGTAGTGATAGCCCTGTTTACACTCTGAACAGAGCTTTTGTTCATTTGGATTTACCACTTGAGTGCATGCCCCGCAACCCGCTATATTATCTGTAGGCATAGTGGTAGATTATGGTAGAATCTGCCCGCCCGGTAGTCCGCACTTGCGTATGTACCTCCTTGGGCGATACCCGCAATTTATCGTTCAGCTATCGTTTTATGAAAATAGGAATACATGACTTCATATGTTGCTATCTTGGATGGCGTCAGAACACATGCTTTTATATATTATTTCTGTTTATGAAATTAAACTTTGAATTATTAGAAAAATTATGAATGAAATCCGTCATATTTTGAACAACAGTTTTTATTAAAGATCCAGTCCACTAGCGCATTGTGCAAATATTGAGGGCTTGCATAATGAAATAGCTTTTAGTGTCAATAACGACCGAAGGGGTAGACCTCCCAAAAGACAGCGAGATGATCTGGATGCCCATGACAAAAACTAGTGGGAGGTTGCTAGGGATCGAGATAAGAGGAAGAAATATGGGGACAGTAATAATAACTAGAAAACTGTTCCAATTTGAAAGGTTGTGTTCCAGTTAAGCATATACCGTAAAACCATACAACTATGGTCCAAGTCACAAACCTATGGTCCAAACTCCAAACTATTCTGTATTTATTTAGTTCATTGTGGAGAGTGACGTCTGAAATAGGCCTGTAGACCCAGCAAACTTATACTTGACAGAGTATTTATCATTTTAATACATAAAAATCTTACTAGTTTTTATGGATCATAGTTAAAATACAGGAATAGTTGAATGATTATACGGCTTCGACCAATATAAGTTATACGGTACCGTGTTTTCGATGCATTACTCGTATATGCCATGTCCGACAAATATTTGTTGCGAACAATAGGTTCATTCGACGTCCTAGTCTAGACTTCAAAAAAATTTCCTTACTCAACATTTTTTCCCAATATCAGCATACCAACCCTATTAGCAAAGCTCTCTAAGGTCCCAGGGCTGGCACAAGTGGGTTACTATAATCTGTAAAATATCGGTCATCCTGTGACGTTTGTGACCTAGGAGCAAGGTCCATTTTTCTTTGTTAACTAGGAAAATGGACCTTATGTTAGAGCATTTGCTCCAAGGTCACAAACGTCACAGGGATCATCCTTTATTTTACAGACTATAGTTTGTATGCTAAGTCGGGTGTGGAAAATATGTGGCCATAAAAAGTCCCTCATTTGAAAGAGCTATCCGAATCACGTCCATGTAGGTATGTTCCGCAGAGCAACGGATGTGAAGTGTGGGAACCGCCAGTTCAAAGGCCAGTAGGTCAATAACAATCCTATCTCTGACACCCAGCCGTTACAATTCGCAGCTATCACACTGAAATGATATTAGGTAATCGTCAAATGCAAATGTATAACTATGCCATGTAAATGTTGATTGCTTTATAGCTGCTAAAGGATATAATAGTTATATCCGAAACTATAGATTGTATTTGCCGTGTGATGCCGGCTTAGAATAGCATCACCCCATTTCTTTCCCGTGGGTGTCGTAGGAGCCGACTAAGGGGTTCGAGAGTTTCATGTGTATTGTAATTCTAGGCGACAGGCTACACTGTCACTATGGAGATACACGTTTATTTAAAACAGCAACCTTCAAACATTTGTCAGACGTGGCGATAACGATCGTAATTTTACGGTCGTTAACGCTCTGCCTACCCCGCCACGGATACAGGTGTGATTTATGTATGTATGTAGATTGTATTTAATTCGCTAATTTGGAACTATAATATTTTGATTAGTTCGGAGCACCCCTGCGCAGCTTATTCCTGTGTGTAGGTAATTACTGAAAAACATTTTTATCCAAAAACAATTTGGAGTTTTACAGAAAAACAAACACAAAATAATGTTTCCTTGTGTAAGTTTCGGTGGGAGTGAGAAGGGTGAGTTGAAGGGGGGGGGGGTGGATCTGGGAGGAGGGGGAGTGCTTGACAAACGGCAGGATATCCCGGGCGAGGCTCCGGCGGCCTCTTGCCGCATACCCCGGGGGTGCTACTTATGGTTTTCGAACGACCATTTAGGCTAGAAAACACGATAAGTTTCTTTCGTAAAGGTTTGGTTACGTTGGTTACGCGCGGTCGCCTGCAAGAAAGTTGTGTCGACTTCGTGTCATAAAAATAAACACGTCTAAACTTATTGGTTTTCTTTAAACGCGCTTTTGCGATGTGCCTACCCCGCAAGGGATATAGACATAGATATTTACGGCAGAAGACTGATTTTACAATCGTAAGACCCGAGTTCGATCCCCGCCATGTACCAATGTGTCTTTAGTCATGTACATTTACCAGCTGCTCTTACGGTGAAGGAAAAATATCGTGATGAAACCCACATTCAAATACAATTCAAATGTTTTTTGAATAATTATTAGAAAGAGATTTTTTATATCAGTTTATTCATTCGAGTTTCCATAGTACTGTCTACGTCTAATTCCGCATTTTTTTGGGCTTCGCGGATATTCATCGTTATCAACTTTCTTGGGGTCTTGTTTTATTTAGCACTTTAAGGTCCTCCACACGACTTGTTTTCGCCTAACGATGTGACGTAATAGTTGAGAAGGTACGTACGTCAGCAAGACAGATTTTTAGTATCGTGCGGGACACCGACTCAATGAAACCGTGGTGTCAGAATTGTTCAACCGTCTACTTCATGTAGCAGGCTTCTGACATGGTTGTGTAACGAAACGACTGACGTCTAAGCAACCTTTGACACGGAACCATCGAACAGGGCCCCAAGTCTGCTATTTTTTGTCATTGTAACGCCATCGAAATTCAACTGTCATTGAACTGCCATTGTGATTTTTCTATACTATAAACTGTTAGCAGAATACGAAATGACCAAAATGATACAACTGAGATCCAATTGACATCCAACTGAAACGGTTTTCATTTAGCAGACTGAGGGCCCAGTAGAACAGCGTAGATAACATGCCGTGTTCTATTCCTGGCCAGAAAGATAAAACCTCTGATAGGGATATGTAAGATTGAAATTATTAAAACCATATAAATCGCAAAACAGATGCACGTTTGATTTTAAGGTTCCGTGGTTATTATCACTAAAACTAAAACTGTTTAGCAGTTTACCCGTGATCATGGCGATTGCAACATCGCCGAAATATTGGGTGCTCGATATATCCCTACCGTGAGTTAAAACCCGTTATAATGTCTTTTAGATGCACGTTATTGTATAATGAACTTTTTCTCACCTTTAACCTCACCTTTTTTTCACCGTAAAGCCGTTCACTTGTTGTTTTAACTCTCGGCTTTACATACTTAGTTTCACCATAATTTTACAACCTATGCGTACAATTACCCAACCGGGTTATTTTTGGGCAGTTTAAATGTTATTCTATGTTTTTAGGCACGATCACGATTCACGATCACAAGTTTAGGTGACACGATGACAGGACGACGGGAAAAGCGATGGTACTCTATTTTTCGTATTTTATACTGTTTTACTATAAAACTTTTTTGATTTCTTAGTTGTAAGTTGCTACAGTAACATGACGGTAACTATCAAATCCGTCATCTCATGCGTCAATTTTATGAAACTTTCACAGAGTACTTTAAAAATTACCAAAATCTTGTTTTATATTTAGCGTATTTACTATCTCTTCATCATGGATTACGGTAAGTTATTAGGTGATTCATGATCATGAATACACTTTTATCTCAGTATCTATATGAAGTCACAATTCGTATGTATGTATTTCATACTTCCACTCTAAAAAATCAACAATATTTATCATCTTTAAACAAAGGTAAGTTACTAGTTCTCAATAATCAAACAACAACTTTTTTGTAAAGAAGCTCGCGAGCACCTTAGGGCGTTTGGGGCAGATTGGATAACTGTTCGTGTTGTGACGCGTCTGACCCTTGCCACCCAACCCCTGACAGGCACTCCGGCTACGAGTTGGCCTGAACTTCCTACAATGAAATATACCCGACTATATATCCGTATATCTTGTACATTTGTCACGGCCGTCTGTCTGCATGTCGTGAAGTTGTTCTGAGGTACAAATTGTACTCTAAGATTTACGTAGTTCACAAGCTTGCTTACGTAAATGAAGTTAGTCTACAATGGTATAATAAACCTGTGGAACGTAAAATCCTTGTCAGCAACTTGTTTTACTTTTAGACGATTTATATCAGGTATACATGACTCAATTTTCTTTTTAAGATTACCCGAAAGAGATCAACGGAATAAACTTGGCTGACTACTATCCAGATCGTCGTGCATACAATTCCGTCGTATACGTCCACAAAAAAGTTAAACAGAAAGCAAAGAAAGAGAAGAATTATGAAAACGAAAAGAGACAAAAGGAAATGAAAGAAAAAAAGGGAAAAAGTAAAAGCAAGCTTATGAAATGCGAAAAGTGTGATAAATGCCAGCAATGCGAGAGGGAATGTAATAATGAAATTTTTGTTACGAACAACTCAATGTTGGCGCAGGGCTTACACTTCACACGGACCATGATACCAGTCGTAATACCCCCGAGTGGCATCACCTCACCAGTTTACTACACCGTAAAAGCCACCAAGAAGAACAAAGATAAAAAGAAATCTAAACCTGAAATATCAGCTCAAACGCATACTTTAAAGAAAGAAAAATCGAAAAGAGTCGTCGAAACTTACAGAAACGAAAACGGAAAAGAGAGTTTGAGTGTGAAAGAAACTATCAGTTATTCCTCTCAAAGTGACACTTTAGACGAGCTACATATAAATCCATCTTTATGCTGTACATTATCTGAAATATCCGACCATAAAAATATTAAAAAAGAGAAGAGAGCTAAACCAAAACAGGATTTTCAGAAGGTGATTACATCCGAGTCGTTCGAAGCGTTGGCTACTGAATTCTTAAACACTTCGGGCGATACAAAAATAAAAATCCATTTGATGAATGAAACGGAGAAACACTTGCTCAGTGAAAACATCCGGGTTCCCGTTCTGAATGCAATACGCGAGTGTATACTGGAAGTAAACAATCAAAGAAATAACGAAACAACAACTGTACAGAAGTTTGTTAGGTGCAGCAATCAAAAACTAGATAATATCATCGACAAACTAACATGCATAGAAGAAAAGTTAGACAACTTTCACACAGAAGCTAAAGCAATAGCTCAAGAAGTGCATAATGACGATATGAAATCCGAAGCAGCAGTTAAACCAAAGTCTCCAAAAGTAGAATTACAAAAAGTTGTCGATCACCGATCTACTTTAGAGCGTTTAGGAGAAGATCTTGTAGAACTGGTTCACGACAATGCGTTGGCTGATTTACAACGACCAGATAGTTCTGGGGACGAGTATTACAGACCAACTCTTTCAGCCCGAAAGAAGTGTAGAGGCAAAACTACAGTGGTACATCTAGAAGAAGGAAAAAATAACCAGAAAGAGGTACTTGGCGGTGGTGAGGAGACGAATATATTTAGGCCAAGTGGAAGTCAGCTTGGTCAGATGGTGAGACCTGAAACCGCTGGCAGGATCCCGGCCAGGTTCTGTTGGACTGATGCAGCCAGGAAAAATGCCGTCACTTGAGTATTTTATTATTATACTTGGGCCACTTTTAAAAGCCAGTTTCGACAGTTGCCAAATTCGTGATAACGCTGTGAAAAGTGCCACTTAGCTATAGCAAATATTGCCACTTTTAGCATTATTGGGATACATAATAACTAAAGCACAAAGTTTTAACAACATTTTATTGATTCTAAAAATTTTTAGTGGCCAATTCACAATTTGGTTTCCCAATCAATAGAAATAGCAATAGCGTATTCAGGCAGTATTTTTTTTCACTATGCGGCGCTAGTGTCGCTGACGTAGCGTAGACGCAGAATTTTTTCTTTATCGAATTGCCTTCTACGATAAATACCATAGCTGTAAAAAGTGTCTTTTATACATGACCCGAGTTTAGTTAGCTTTTAGACGTAGTTTTAATCTATTGAATAGTTTGAAATTTTTAATATACATATTGTTTTCATTTAATTAAATAAATCTGATCGGTTTTATTAGCTATAGTTTATTATTTTATGTCGTTAAATGAAGCAATAAAATCATTTTATAGTTATGGTGTCATTAACTTAGAGGCTTAGCCATAAAATATTCATTAGTTTCATGTGGTCCATTTTAGATTTCGATTTAGTTAGGGCAAGAAAAAAGTTATACCTATTCCGTACAATTGCCTTACCTACCATAGTTTCTGACATTAGATAAAGTTTGGAATACTCATAATGTTGAAACAATAAAATATCAGTTTTACGCCAAGAGTTAAGAGCTATTAATAAGAGCTAGTAATGACTCTTAAGCTCGTATTTATCGCTCTCAAATTTGAGATCGATCTTGAGTGCGACTTTGAGATACTGTTGGTATTGGCTGACATTTGTCAAAGCGCTCTTGAGATCGATCTCAGAGTGGAGTGCGATTTATAAATACGGACCTTAGAGTTTCAATTTTTTTTTATTACAAGGCCTACTAAGGCCATGCAAAACTTGTATAACTATAATTCGTATTTTTCTTGGTAAAAAAAATCATAAATCGTAATTCTAAATACGAGTAATCCATAATCCCAAATCGTTACATATTTAATGGCGCTTTTCGCGTCTGTACTTATTTAATATGTATGTCTGTATGCTTAAATCTTAAAAACTACACTATGGATTTTTATGCGGCTTAAAGTGATTAAAGAGGAAGGTTTTTGTGTATAGGACTTGCCGTGAATACAACTTATTCCCACGGGAAAATGTGTTAAAGCGGAATGCAGCCACTGTGCGGGCCGCTAGTAATCCATAATCCCACTTACACAGAAAATAACCGACGACAGATGTGGCGCAGTGGTAGTGCGAATGCCTGTCACGCAGAAGGTTCCGGGTTCGATTCTCGGTGGGTCACTCACAAAGTTCAATATTTATCACTTTGTGAATTTGTTCCCGGTCTGGTTAGGACATTGCGGGCTGAACCACCCGATTGTCCGTAAGTAAGATGGTTTCGTGTTTCGGATGGCACCTTAAGCTGTAGGTCACGGATGCTGTCTATGATCACTTAGACAACGGTCGTTACACAACTATGTCAGAAGCCTGCTACTTGTAGAAGGCGGTTGAAAAAATTCAGACACTAGGGTAAATTGGGTCGTTGGACGACCCGGTGTTTCACACGAAATGAGAAAGAGACAGAAACTTAGCCCTTTGGCTGATGAAGCACAAAACCTTAGAGAATTAGAAGTC
This sequence comes from Keiferia lycopersicella, assembly GCA_029255805.1. NCBI lineage: Eukaryota > Metazoa > Arthropoda > Insecta > Lepidoptera > Gelechiidae > Keiferia > Keiferia lycopersicella. The sequence continues at coordinate 15,424,687 of JARACZ010000005.1, forward strand.
ATATAACCTTACGTTTAGTAGTTAGGTGTATTGGGGCAACCTTCACGAGCTTACATAACCACGGCCCTCGATGAACTTTAGTAGAATCAACGACCACACAGCGTTATAGACGCCTAATGAACCAATGAGAATTTATGAACTGATAGCAACACTATTGCGAACTAAGCATTCCTGTTGGCGCTTTTTTTAGGTTGAGGAATCGTCTGTCAAGTTCAGTGCATAATGTCAGTTCATAATAAAAAAGTATTACCTCGATTTATGGGATGGGAAAACACTGGTGAACTTTTTCATCATTCGCTTGTGTGCCACTTACTAGAAACTAAACGAAGATAAAAAGTATCCCATTGTGTCAACAAGCCTGCACATGATGCACATGTTGAGGGCAGAGTAATACGTAGGTAAATGCTATAGTCGTTTCATCTTATTAATACTCTTATTAACAGTTACACAAAAAAATGTAATATAGATAATGAGAAAAGAATATTGTTGGTTTTTCATAAAATACCAATGATGTTAAATAAGTGCTATACCGGGTGTAAAGGACGATGCATGCAGGGTCAGACCATCGAACTGAATAAATTTTGAAACGGAGTATATGGTAATACACGATTTTTTTGAAATTCTGTGCAGAAAATCAAATGTATGGGAGGTCGAAATTGTTTTCCTGTTTACCATAAAAGCTGCCTTTAAAAAAAAGTTGTTCACTTTGATAGTCTGATCATGCCTGCAAAATTTTTGGTCCACCGTCCCATACACTCAGTAGCTCTGAAAGGCAAAAGTACCTATAGTACACAGTCTTTGTTGCGCCCTCTAGTAGCTTGTGTGGTCGTTGGTTGGCTTGAACCGTGCAAGCGGGTGACCTTGGGAAGAATGAATTCGATTTTATGAGTTTACGAACCATCAGTGTTCCGAACAATACAAGACTTACCCGATGCACGCTATACTGTAAGGGCATGGAAAAAACACTGATAGGTTTATTTAATTACTTGCAGCAAAAACAAAAGTAAACCCTTTAGGTATTATAGCCTGTCCAGGAAAATAAAAAACCTGGGTTGAGGGCGCCCATGTACACATTTAGTGCATAAAGTTCAATAACAAAAAAAAAAACAATTATCACGCCTTTATCCCTTGTGGGGTACGCAGAGCGATAGTGGCCGTAAGAATACAGCCACTATCGCCACGTCTGACATTTTTGAGGATTGTTTTCCAAGGTTGTTTCAGGAAACATTGTGTATTACTATAGTGACAGGTTGTCAGCCTGTCGCCTAAAAATTGTAATACACCAATACTCTCGAGTCCCTTAGTCGCCTCTTACGACACCCACGGGAAGGATGTGGGGTGATGCTATTCTAAGCCGGCATCACACATCACAAAAATAGTTATTTATTTATATTTTTTATTATGCACTGAACTTGAAGATGATTGGCACATCATTATTTAACATTTGTGAAAAAAATGGCAAACTTAAATCTCAATTTACTATCTGTCAAGAAAAAATAGGGTTTAGGTAGGTAACTAAATTTTCTATTGCCAGCAGAATCCTGTCTGCATTCAGGATTCTTTTTGACTTTTTTTTCTTCTATGCATCTAAGATGTAAAGGTATTAGCTACAAATATTTTAAGAGGTGAACGAGCCCATGAAACTCAACAACTTTTCCCAAAAAACATAAGTCAAAATATGAGAAAAATTTTTGGACCTCCCATACAAATCTAATATTTATTTATTTAGATATTGTACAGATACAGATTGATACAAATTGACTTGGTCGGTCTTTTTGTATGGGACGTCCAAAACTTTTTTCATATTTCGACCTATATTCCTTGGGGAAAGTTGTTCAGTTTCATGGGCTGATTTACCCCTTAAAATATTTGCAGCAATTTTTTTAACACCCTGTAATACATAATCATGCTTATGTTTCTTCTGATATTATATCTCTCAACCGTCACAAACCAGGCAGATGTATCTTCAGATATCTCATTGTGAACTAGACCACCGGACGGCTGGAGTCGTGATACCAGCTCCGCCGCAGGTATGGCAAATATTTATCCAAGTTCCAGGCGGTACAGGTCGAAATAGAAGCCAGGCGGTAGGGTTGCCAGCCAGACCTTCCGATAAATACACTTTATTGAATAAAAACGGAACGAGATGTTACAAGACAGAGTAATATTTTTTTTTTACAATAGGCTAGATTCCTGACAGGTCAAATGAGCTGCGTTTTGAAACGATCGTATAAACGGTATTTTGAATGAAGAACTAGAAATATGACGTCATGCCGTAGGTATTTGGATGGCGTGAAAACAGTTACTTTTATATTATTTTCTGTTTATTAATGACAGTGACAGGTTGTCAACCTGTCGCCTAAAATTACAATACACATCAGGCCTCAACCCCCTCTTACAAGTCCCCTCTTACAACACCCACAGGAAAGATATGGGGTGATGTTATTCTAAGCCGGCATCACACGGAAAATATAATTTTAAATGGATCGGTAACCCTATTTTGCTCGAAATGGGAGCTCTTTGGTATTTACTACGCTTCGCCGGCAATTCGGCGAGGATTTATGCCAGGGTGCCTTGGATATAAATATTATTTATTGCGTTATCTCAAAATGCAATATTTATGGGTGGAAACATAACGCAATGTAACGTAATCAATTCTGCTATGAACAGTTCCATACATAGACTCCGGTTGGAGCCCTTTAAGTCTGCTATACAGGGTGTAAGGGACGCTGTATCGGAAACTTTGTAGGCGTGCTCAGACCATGAAAGTGAACAACTTTTTCTATGGGGGCTATGTTGGGAAACGAAATATTTTTTTCTACCTTCCAAACAAAATTCCCGATCAGCTGAGTGACTTAAATTTTTATGGTTTCTGAAAATATTTTTTGCAATTGGTAACATTCTCATATTTTTTTATTTGTTAGCTAGACCCATGCTACGATAGTGAGCAAAAACCAGCATTGTGTATCTGCTGTAGTTTGATGAATATCTTGGATGCCGCTCGCTTGCGCTAAATTACGATACCATTACAGTAAGTACCTAGGGCTGACACTTCCCGAATAGGAAAAGTTTAGTTTCACACACACACACACACACACACACACACACACATACACACAACATACACTTATGCATACGTAAAAATACGGTCGCTAAGTTTAGTTTCTGTTATAAGTTTTGGTCAGGTCACCTTTAAATGTGGAACCACTCTAAGGTCTGTATTTATAAATCACACTCAACTCTGAGATCGATCTCAGATTTTGACAAATGTCAGTCAATACTAACAACACCTAAAACTCGCACTCAAGATCGATCTCAGAGTTGAATGCGGTATATAAATACGGGCCTATGACTGACAGCAGTGGAGTTGCACCATATTTTGCACAATTTTATCAGATAGAATAGAATTTAGCTAATTTTACAGCATCATTATTATCATATTGTGGTATTATGTAACCAAAAGTAAGTGGTTTGGTTAGAATTTTACAAATTTGGTGTAGAATCTGCTGAAGTTTTGTCCAGCTTCCAGGCCGCTCTATTGCGACCACTTCCCGCAATTGGGGTGAAAGACAAGATTCCAAAGATAACCTCAAACCCTACTAATTCATATGAAATATATTACAAGAAACAGGGCAGTAAAAGCAATCAAAAACCTCCATCAAAACGCACATTTCCATAAATTCATATCGAACAGCAACACGCACGGTATCAAACGTCTGAGACAAGTCCGTCAAGTTCCGGAAAGGGCGGAAACTGGCATTAGGCGGGTGGCAACCCTAACAGAGAGTTAGTGAGGTCGGTCACGCGACCAGCACCGCCAGGTAAGCAAGTTAGGACCTTGGGGTTTGACTTCGTGACCTCAGCTTTTTAAGAAAATCTAAATAAAGGAAAGAATAATTTTGTACCAACTTTTTCCTTACCTACTAAAATCCTACTACTATTATAAAGGCGAAAGTTTGTAAGTATGGATGTATGGATGTTTGTTACTCTTTCTTTTCACTCTTATACATCAGAATAACACATAGGCTATAGCTTATACGAAGACGGGACGAACCTGAAGTCCACGCGAACGAAGTTGCGGGCAAAAGCTAGTAATAAATAAAATAAAGCCCGTGGCGGTAAAGACCGTAATTTTACGGTCGTTAACGTTCAGGCGTGATATTTGTGTTGTGTGTGTGTGTTTTTCCTTACTGCCTAGTTGCCCTAAATTGGCAATCCAAAATGCCACTTTACTATCTATTTAAAATCATACATACATACATACATATATCACGCCTTTATCCCTTGCGGAGTAGGTAGAGCGTTAACAGTCGTAAGAATACGACCGCTATCGCCACGTCTGACATTTTTGAGAATTGTTTTCCAAGGATGTTTGAGAAAACATGTGTATCACTATAGTGACAGGTTGTCAGCCTGTCGCCTAAAAATTGTAATACACCAATACTCTCGAGTCCCTTAGTCGCCTCTTACGACACCCACGGGAAGGATGTGGGGTGATGCTATTCTAAGCCGGCATCACACGGCAAAAATTTAAAATCACAGTAAATGATATTGTTTTATGTTCATTACAATAATATAATGTGCCATGATATATTGAACATTGATAAGCGGGGTATTCCTAAGGGTGTAATTAGTTATAATATGAGTAAATTGTAATGTTTCCCAACAGTTTGATAAAACTAATAGTCTGTTGATAATGTTCGTTATATTAGCTGATTGTGGACATTTTATTAATGTACATTTTATTTATTTTTGTAATGTACTTATTGAAGCACTGGTTGAGGCTAAGTTGCAGAGCCTTGAACATCGTCGTAAAGTAGCATGCATGTCGGTATTCTATAGGATACATTTCGGAGAGTGTGCTCAATCACTCCACGACCTGATACCCCCTTCCCCATTCCATCTCCGAGGATCGAGGCGCCGACTGGGGTTCCACCCTTATGTTGTAGATATACCTCTGATCCGCACTAAGCGTTTCGCTTCAACTTTTATCATGCGTACGGCTAAAGAGTGGAATTCCCTGCCGGCGGATCTTTTTCCGGAACAATATAACTTGGGCCTTTTTAAGGCAAGAGTGAATAGGCATTATCTAGGCAAGCATGTACCATCTTCGTCTGCATCTCCACTTACCACCAGGTGAGATGGCAGACAAATGCGGGCCTATTACATGTAAAAAAAAAAAAACCTATTGTTGTATTTTAAAAATATTATTGTAATGAAAAAAAAAAAATTTGAGAAACGCCAGGGTTCACAGGGTTGTTCACTAACTCAGGCCCGTATTTATAAATCGCACTCATCTCAGAATTTGATCTTTTTGACAAATGTTACACAATACTAAAAGCATCTCAAAATCGCACTCAAGATCGATCTTAGTTGAGTGCGGTTTATGTATACGAGCCTTAGATCCGTATTTATTAATGGTACTCAAATCTGAGATCGATCTCAAGAGCGATTTGGACAAATGTTAGTCAATTACTAACAGCAGCTCAAAGGCGCACTCAAGATCGATCTCAGAGCTGAGTGCGGTGTATAAATACGGGCCTTAGTGTCGGTAACTTTGAGTAAAACGAGAGAAACGGAATGCATAAACCTAAATTTTGAACTTAGAAACAGTTTTTAAGAACTAAAGATCTTACTGAGCCCTTGTTCCTTACCCTCCCTTTGTAAGTCGGGAAAGTAGCGCCAAGTTTTAATCACCCTTCCTTTCTCCACGCTACAAGTTTCTAACACGTTAACAGCTGGGCTGCTGCGCCGCTACGCCGTAGCCATTTCCGCTACGCCGCGTAGGAAAAATAATTACAGTTGGTGTATTAGAGTATATTTGATTTCATTTTCACAATAATACCTGTGTTTTACAATATTAGCGATTTTGTATGGGAGGTCTAAACATTTTTTTCATATTTCGACCTATGTTTCTTGGGGAAAGTTATTCAGTTTCATGGAGTGATTCACGCCTTAAAATATTTGCAGCTTTATTTTTACACCCTGTATAGTGACAGGTTGTCAGACTGTCACCTAAAATTGCAATACGCATGAAAACCTCGCGTCCCGTAGTCGGTTTCTACGACACCCACGGGAATGTAATGGGGTGATGCTATTCGATGCCGGCATCACAAATTTTTACCTGATTTTATCTTATACAATCTGCCCTTTGTATTGTGATATAATAATGAGGTACAAAAGGTCTGTTGCTATATTTAGAAAGGTTGAGGGTCTGTGAGGTCTCGTGACGGCTGTTGCTAAACTTAGCCTATTATACAATAAACATAAATCATTTTCAATAAACTCAAGATTTGTATACGTAATATCGCCTTACAACCTACCTAATTCACTAGTTTCCTGGGTCAATAATAAAATATAAAAGTTGTAAAAGGCAACTAAGGGACTCGAGGGTTTCATGTGTTGTACAATTTTAGGCGACAGGCTGACAACCTGTCACTACAGTAATACACGAATCATCTGAAAGGGCCCTCAATACTTGTCAGACGTGGCGATAACGACCGTAATTTTGCGATCGTTAGCGCTCTGCCTACCCCGCAAGGGATAAAGGCGTGATTTGTGTGTATATGTGTACGCCTAAAACTATGATATAAGATGGTTTAGACAACTCATTTGTCAGACGTGGCGCTAGCTACTGTAATTTTACGGCCCTTGATGCTCTCCCTACCCCGTAAGGGCTAAAGGCGGGATATTATGGATTATAGGGGTCGATAGTTTGAAGAAGTAGTACCGTGTGGTGCCGGCTTAGAATAGCTTCACCCCATTTGTACCCGTGGATGTCGTAAGAGGCGACTAAGGGATGAATCCAGGGAACGGGCAGCGTTCTCTGTGATCTACAATAACTTGTACTGCGCTCGTCAATCCGCCTACCTAGCGTGTGAGAATGACAATAACCCCCCAATTGGAGGAGGCCCATGCGAGCAGTGGACTTTAGTGGCTGTAGATGTAGTTTATAAATTGCTCACTACAACAAATTTGATTATTTTTCTTTGGGCGTGTCACTCTTTGGGTCACAATTTCTCATATTTAGACCTTTGTTCCTTGGAGAAAGATGTTTAGTTTCATGAGCTGGTTCACCCCTTAAACATTTGCAGCAATTTTTTTTACATCCTTATTTTTGTAGACTGACTTGCCAGGTATCTATCGAATAGAGACTCATTTGTCAGGAATAACAAATCACCTACCCCTATGGGACCCTCGTATCACAGTATGATGATATTATATTTTTCTTCCTTCGTCCCGTTACCCGCATCGTCATAATCAGGTCTTGATATTGTACATCTTAGTGATGTTCCTTCTTCTTGTTTTATCGAGTCGATGGCATACCCACATCTCAGACGTCACTAGCCCGTGAATTATGTGACTCCTATGTCTCTGCCATGTCGCTTAAAATTCGGCATTTAAATATGAAAGCTATATTGGGATAACTCATCATCCTCCTTGCCTTATCCTGTTCTCTGTCGGGGTCGGCTACCTAACATAGGGGTTTTGACGTGGAACCAAGTTTTTACACAGAGCGACTGCCATATGACCTCTGCAACCCGAAGGCTGACCTGGCCCGAATCCTAGGTTTAGTCACATTCAAATATCATCAGAATTTAACTATCCAGCAAAAATACCTACTCTAAGTACATACTTATCCCATTGATCGTGTTGCAGAGTATTGAAGACTATAATTTTTAAACAGTAAATAAGGGGATATGTCGCAGCGATTTAGTCAAAGACGTTATATTATAATTTCACTAGTGAAATTTTAATTACACAGATTATTGTCAATAACCACAGATTTGTATTATTTCACGGGGTTATTTCTGTGATATTGTAATTTCACTGGACCGCAAAAGTCGTATTATAATAAATTTAGGTTTATTATATGTTATATTTGTAGAGGGAGAACCTCGTGATCTAATTGGTCAATAGAGTTAATCAGTCGCCATTTGCTCAGTTTGTAATTAAAGCGGACCAATCAGCGATCGGTCTAATAATCTAACGGCTTTCTCAAACCAGTGCTATTGTCAATATGTCACTGCCTTACTATTTCACTGTATCGGTCGAGTGAAATTATAATATCACTGAAACTAGCCCGTTAAACTGTAAGTAATTCAAACTATTTACTATAAATCAGTGCAATTATAATGGCACTAGTGAAATTTCAATATCACGGCTTTTGTAATAACCCTGCAACAGATATAAGATTATTTTAATTTACAGTTATCTATAGGATTTGACCTCATTTAATACAAAATGTCGTTTTTGATCGTGGAGTGATGTTTTTGAAAGCCGGTACCACACTTGGCATTCTAGCGGGCTGAACCACCCGATTGTCCGTAAAAAAGATGATTCCGTGTTGTGGATAGCACGATATGCCGTAGGTCCCGGTTGTTGTCTATGATTACTTAGACGGCGCTCGTTACACAACCATGTCAGAAGCCTGCTTGTAGAAGACAGTTGAAAAATTCAGACGCCAAGGTTCACTGGATCGTTGGACGACTTGGTGTCCCACACGAAAAGAGAAAGAGACTACCAGAAAAGTAAATCGTGAGTACATACATACATAGATAAATCACGCCTATATCCCTTACGGCCGTAAAATACAGTCGATATCGCCACGTCTGACAAATATTGTGAGCTCTTTTAGATGATTCGTGTATCACGTAGTGACAGGTTGTCAGCCTGTCGCCTAAAATTGCAACACACGTCAAGCCTCAAATTCCTTAGTCGCCTCTTACGACACCTACGGGAAAGATATGGGGTGATGCTATCCTAAGCCGGCATCACTCGGGTGAATCGTGAGTAATCGTTACATCACTAGCTTCACGTACGAAGGGTAGAAGTTGCAAGTCATCTCAGACTACCCTCAGGGGTGATTAATACACGACCTGATGGAAGGTTGGCCTAATTCACAATACGTACTTCTGTGAAGCAGCTGCGATTGGGTTTCGCTGGTATAGTCTGAGAGATGGTGACGTCAGAGGCACTAGGGACCGTATTTATCAACCGCACTCAACCCTGAGATTGATCTTGAGTGCGACTTTTACGAGTAGATGCTGTTAGTAAATTATTGACTGACATTTGTCAAAATCGCACTCAAGATCGATCTCAGAGTTGAGTGCAGTTTATAAATACGGACCTAGGATTAAAAGTGCAAAGAATGACATTTAAACAGACTTCTTAATTTTGCTAGAGCCCTGCAGAAATGTGGGGCATAGTTAGTACCTGACCTAAGTTTGAAATAGTATCACCCCACTTCCTTCCCGCGGGTGTCGTAAGAGGTGACTAAGGGACTCGAGAGTATTGGTATTACAATTTTTAGGCGACCGGCTGACAACTTGTCACTATAGTGATACACATGAAACAACCTTCGAAAACAATCCTCAAAAATGACAGATGTGGCGATAGCGACCGTATTTTTACGGCTGTTAAGGCTTTGCCCACAAGGGATAAAGGCGTGGTATATGTATGTATGTAAGTATGTTACTCGTCAAATCGTACGACAATAGATGTAACAGGCTCTTCAACTAGAACAGGTACTTGTGTGAAGCAGTTTCGATTAGGATTGTCGAGTACGGGTTGGGCTGTCGACAATGGAATGGCAAAAAAGTATTTTCGGATTAATATTTAATTTATTTCACATCGGGTAAAAAAGGCAGGATTTTTCTTAGCTTTTATTTTTATTATCCCACACGTGCCGTGTTTCTACTAGGAACATACAAATGTTATAAAAAAGAAGTTGATTAATTCATATTTATTCAGTGATCGTTATGAATATACTTCAAAATAAACGATTGAAATCTTGAAACCAGCAGTGGGTGGGACAGTTAAGCTCCTATACTTTGCCAATATAATTTTTTCGATGTACTCTTTTTGCGCCCAAGAAACTATACATAAATTAAAATATCACTTTCAGACGCTTTTTATCCCTGCAATAACATGTAAAACTACAAGGACTTTAAAAACGATCCTTATTGCCAAATCTAACAATTCGCTAGATGACTGGGTCATAAATAAAATACAAAAGTTGAAGGTACGCTTATAACTATTGTCCAAAAATACTACATACTCCGTTTATAGTTTTTTGGAATATTCAAAGTTTGAATTATTAAAGAAAAAAAATAATAAAAGTAAGTGTTTTGACCCCATCGAAACTAGAGAGACATGACGTCGTCTATTAATCTTTTCAGACAAATTATCGTTTTAAAAAGTAGCTCATTTGACCTGCCTCATCATGCCTTTTTGAAGGCCGTTTCAGAAAAATCGTGTGTAGTAATAAAAGTAGGTCAAAAATTACACGTAAAAATTTACATTAATATGTATATAAGCTCTACATACCTGGCTTAACCATTAAGTAGCTCACTATACTTTTAGGTAAAATTTTCACCTTACAAATTCATGCATCTCTTTATCCACTCAAAAAATATTATAAAATAAGTAATAAAAAAGATGTACGTGTTTATGTACCTACTATGTGTGTTTGTTTATGGAGGGTGAAAAAAAATGGCTGCAAATATATTAGGGGGTAAACCAGCCTATGAAATTGAACAACTTTCCTCAAGGAACATAGGGCAAATATGAAAAAGAAAGTCGATTTGTATGGGAGGACCATACAAATCGATTTCGTCCTTGTTTCTCGGGGAAAGTTGATCAATTCCATATTCTGATTCACCCCTTAAAATATTTGCAGCTAATATTTTTACACCTTATGTGTGAATTGTGGATGCCATGCGTGCAAAAAATAATGAAATATATAGTAATTTATTATCTTCATACAGTATGAAAACTCAATTAATCTGACTATCAGTAAAATTGATTAGAATAAATTTATATGCTTTAAAAAGGACTAAAATTAACCCAATTTTTATCTACTAAATTTTTTTCCTATAACAATCAGCTTAAAATATTCTAGCCTAATTAAAACTATTTTTCTACTGTAAAAATACGTACAAATGGCGGCAGAACAATAATTAAAATTTAATTTCTAGTTAATAAATTAAGTAGTTTTAGTTTCTAGTTATTTTAGTTTAATCTAAATACTTAACCTAACTTGTGACCTGTAAATAAATCTAAACGTAGGATAAGATTCCCTTAATTTTCTTTCTTACATAAATGTACGTATTACGTTCACCTTAAAAATTTATTCTTACAAGTTTACATAAACCTATCGAGATTGTATTAATTTATAAATAATCGTATTTTGCTGTGTTTTTTATATGTTGAATGAATACAGTATTTGGCCGACAGTTAGAATCCAATTTTGTTACGTATTTTTATGTCCTGCGAACGAAAGCTAAGGCGGATCGCACACTTGACGCACGACGGAGCGCCAAAACGTCGCAGCGGTCTGTCAGATCCAGACTAGAAAAGTCAATCCCCATACTAAAACCGCTCTACTGCTGTCGACGCAGCGCTATCACAGTGTCGACCGTCGAGTGCATATATGGGGAGTGATGTTTCAAGTATGGATCTGACAGACCGCTGCGATATTTTAGCGCTCCGTCGTGCGTCAAGTGTGCGATCCGCCTATATCAAAAAAACATTTTAACCGACAGGGATCGCAAAATGGCCGCCGAACTCCAAAGATCGTTATTTCTAACGACCGACGCAATTCCAATGTGATTACTACAAATTGTATTACATTGAATAATTTATTGCGAACATTACTGACCAATGTGTTTTCAATGAGTGATTTCCACGTTTTGTTTGATACCTTTAAAGGGATCTAAGTGTATATGCACATAAAAACCCATAACTCGATGAAAAACTCGCCACTTCACGAGAAAAAAGACTGAAATATCTTCATGAAAGGAGTAATATATCAAAATGTTCTTTGTCCAAGTTTTAGGGAGCCTTTATACTAAAAAATCCCTACAAACCCGACGATATTATATTTGCGGTAAGTTATATGTTAACCAAAAGTGTTTTATTTTCACTTTCATACTGAGTTTGCAGCAAATATACAATTGCATTTCGTGTCATTAATTTTTAAATAGTTTTAATTTTCAGCTGTACTTAATGTTTGCAGAGAGAGGAGAGATGTGTTTTTTTCTTTAAGTATCGATAGTTATCCTGTATCATTCGCTATAAGAAGTATTTTATACCAAATCAATCTATTTGGGAGTTTCAGCGCCTCCTACGTAACAAAAGAAGGAAATATCAAACATGTTCGGCATTATAATCTATTTTTAAAATAAATCCGCTTACAATTTGTTTTTATATAAGATGTAAAAACATTAGCTGCAAATATTTTAAGGGCTGTACCAGCTCGTGAAACTGAACAACTTTCCCAAAGGAACATAGGTCAAAATATGCAGAAAATTTTGTGGAAGTCCCATACAAAATGTTTTAGCCAAGCGAGTCAACACTGTATGGGAGGTCCAAATTTTTGTCCATATTTCGACCCATGTTCCTTAGGGAAAGTGGTACAGTTTCATGGGCTGGTTCACCCCTTAAAATATTTGCAGCAATTTTTTTTACACCCTGTGTTCTATTTTTATATATATAAACGCGCGTTCCATGCATTAGCTACTGTGTGAAGCGATAAGATATAAATGTTAGAAAAAGCTTGAAAAAAGAAAAGAAAAGTTAGTAGTTCTATAATAGGTATGTTAAAAAGTTCCAAGTGCTTGAAGGTGTTGACTCACCAAGGTCTGAGCGGCCGACTGGTGCTGAAAAACAGGCTTCAGTCAGTTAAGCCAGTAGAAGATGTCTTCAGATATAAGGTGCTCTTAGTGACCGATACTAAGGTCCGTATGAACTCGCACTCAACTCTGAAATCGATCTTGAGTGCGATGTCGTTAGTACTGCCTGACATTTGACAATATCGCTCTCAAGATCGATCTCAGAGTTAAGTGCGAATTATTAATACGGGTCTTAAGGACGAGTTAGTGATATGGAATAACTTTCTCTAAAGAACTAAGGTTGAATGATGAAAAATAATTAAACCTGCCATACAAATTGACTTGGATACTTTGGTACTGACCCCAATAACACAATAATTTACTTATTTCATGAAGCAACTTATACTGATTTTTCATACAAATTACAAGAAAATACAGTTGTAAATTATCCATACAATAGGCAGGTTTATGTGCTAGCGATGGTACATTTTGTATGGAAACTTGTATGTCAATCTATGTTCCTTAGGGAAAGTTGTTCTTTCACCAGCCTTAGGCGGATCGCATACTTGACGCACGAAGGAGCGCAAAAATATCGCAGCGGTCTGTCAGATCCATACTAGAAGCGTCACTCCCCATACTAAAACCGCACTCCACGGACGACACTGCGATAGCGCTGCGTTGACAGCGGTTGAGCGGTTTTAGTATGGGGATTGACATTTTTAGTATGGATCTGACAGACCACTGCGTTGTTTAAGCGCTCCGTCGTGCGTCAAGTGTGCGATCCGCCTTTGAGTTTACAGTATCGGTCACTAGTTTCCACCCTATAAAGGGTTACATTTAATTAAGTAGAGTCTCTCCGCGTTACTCATAAACAATTCAAAATTTAAGGTTAGCATTTTTTTGAGACTGTTGCGTTTTTAGCAATAATTATCACTTTTCTAGGTGCAGTAACATTTACTGAACATGCATCGTCGTTTTTATCCGGCTTGTTGGTAACGATCACAAGAAAATCGAAACCTTAAAAACTGAATTTGTCATGAGTTACGTTCACCGACTGTATAAATATATTTAGGGTGTATTCTAGTTACAAAATTCAACAACTTTCATTAGGAACATTTTTTTCGAAATAAAAAGAAATTTTGTAGCTCCCATACAAAATGACTCTGTCAGCTGGTACATGTTGTATGGAAGGTGCACACTTAGTTCTATAAACGAAAGTTGTTCAGTGTTATAACTAGAATACACCCTAAAAATATTTGTACTCAATTAAATGTATCCTTCCTTAGGTCCGTATTTATAAACCGCACTCAACTTTGAGATCGATCTTGAGCGCGACTTTGAGATGCTGTTAGTATTGACTGACATTGGTCAAAATCGCTGTTGAGTTCGATCTCAGAGTTGCGTGCGATTTATGAATACGGACCTTAATACATAAGCAGAAAATAAAGACAGTTTACACAACACAACTTAGAAGTGATATCGACAGTAAAACGACTGCGCAAAAAAGGAGTAAAATAAAATAATTTTCAGGATGAATGAATACACGGTACGTTAATTTTTTAGGGAAAACTGCTAAATTTTCTACCGCAGGCCACATTTGAACCTGTGAGTTTCGCCATTAGTACTTATGGTCTAAGATCCTGCCATACAACGACGTTCATCGAGCTGTTTAATGGATGATTTTTTTTTAATTAAATAAAATCCCTAAACTTACAATCATAAATAACGCTTATATCCCTGGCGGAGTAGGCAGAGCACTAACGACCGTAAAAATACAGTCGTCATTGCCACGTCTGACAAAGATTGAGTGCTCTTCTAGGTGATTTGTATATCACTATAGTGACAGATAGTCAGCCTATCGCCTTAAATTGCAGAAACCGAGTCCCTTAGTCACCCCTTACGACACCCACGGGGAAGAAATGGGGTGATGCTATTCTAAACCGGCATCACACGGCAACAGCAGTGGACTGTAGTGTCTGGTAATTTCAAATACTAGGTATTCATTAGAAAGTTATTATCTCGCAAGGTATCGCTTATATTTTACGTTTACAGAGATGCAAACAAACAATTACACGAAATCGAAACTTTCGTAAAAAGCACCCGAAAATGAAAATACGTCAGAAACAGAGGCTTTTACGGTTCAACCAGCATTCGTGTCAGAGCAACGGAATGTTATAGAAGACATTGTTTTAGTAGAACAAAAATGAAGCCATAAAAATCTCACTACTATCACATCTAGTGCGCTCAAATAATGTTGGAAGATACGCTGTTTAAACAGTACTTACTCTAATATATTGAGATAATGTTATGTGTGGCTGCAAAAGTTTAAAACAGTTTACTACATATGTAGTATAAAATATAGTCGCTTCTTGTGTCTGTCTGTATGCCCATATGTATTTATATGCCTTAATCCTTGAAATTACGCAACCGATTTTTATGCAGTGCTCTCAAGCGATTGTGTTTCAAGAGGATGATTTATATATATATGCCGCAAAATAGTTTAATGCGGGAAAACGATTAGAGCGATAAACGCATCCGTATAGTACATTTAGTAATTTGTAATTTAGTAGTTTAGTATTTTGTCTGGACTAGGGTTGATGAGAAAGCTGTTATGAGAAAGAGGGAGCGGAAGAGGAAGTAACAAGCTGAAACTTGAAGGATGCGGATGACAATGAGGATTTCTTTATGAGGAAGAGGATGCAATGCAGATGAGGAAGCGCCCGAAAAAGACAAGAAACAAAAAATGGCGTGAAAAATAATACTTTTGTTCACACGGTTTACCAGGAACTATGGGGATACGCGTCTTCGTTATATATGAAGATGCGGAAGCAGAAGAGGAAAATTCAACATTCCTTTATGTGGAAGCGGTAGCGCATGAGAAACTTAAAAAATTGCAGATCTTCCGCATTATGAGGATGTGGAAGAGGAATCCTTATCAACACTAGTCTGGACTTCACTTTGGCTGTCTCAAAAATTTCCTGCCACTGAGATTTACGTTCAGCGTTATTGCCAGGCGTAGCATTTGCTACGAAAGCGCTACGAAATAATTTTGTCCCAGAAATAATAATAAATTATGCCGACTCAGTGACTTCTGACTGTAAATTTTACCTACATGAAACAAATGTTTTTTCGAAGATTAAATAATCACTAATTAAAAAACAACCGCTGTTAGTCTATGTAGTCCATAAATTCATAGCATAAGTCTGTTTTTTTATTTCAATGGGATTTTCATAACATGATGTTTCTTTACTTCCTAGTAGCTGGCGCTCGTACGAATGAGAGAAAGACTCAGCATAGTAATGGTTTTTTTTATTAAGTATGCACTAAACTTGACAGAATGATCCCTCATCAGCGCCACCTAATGGACTTTCGGACTTTGATTCGGACTAATGTGCTGTGCTGTCAGTCCAAAAATCTTTACTCATTTGGAGCCATTTGGAGCCATAAATTTATTTAAAACAAATGCACATAAGTAAATAACTGACGACCGATATGACGCAGTAGTAGTGGGACTGCCTTTGACGCAGAAGGTTCTGGGTTCAAATCTCGGTGGGTGACTCAAAAGATCACTTTGTGAATTTGTTCCCAGTCTGGATAGGGCATTGCGGGCTGAACGACCCGATTGTCTGTAAGAAAGATAGTTCCGTGTTTCGGATGGTACGTTAAGCCGTAGGCCCCGGTTGCTGACGTTACACAACCATTGGGTCGTTGGACGACTCTGTGACCCGCACGAAAAGAAGAAGTAAATAAAAATTCAAACCACCCAACCCAGCCTGATGTCGACTGTACAAACCCCTGGCATAACGCCAGAGAATTGTACGACTTTTTGTACAAGTCAATTTCAAACGAAAACGTAATATTTGTACAGAGCTACTGATTTCGTTCCTTCAGACAAGCTTACACACAAATGAAAATAATAAATCGAAAAATTTACAAACGAAGGCCAACCGGTGCGTCGATAGCTCAGTGGTAGAGCAGTGGGCCGGTACCCCATGCGGCCCGGGTTCAATTCCCGGTCGACGGTGTAAATTTTTCGATTTTTTATTTTCATTTACATATATACATAAATATATCACGCCTTTATCCCTTGCGGGGTAAGCAGAGCGTTAACGGAATATGAATAATATGGTCTAATAATATGGTATATGAATAAATGAAGAATATGGTCACTATCGCCACGTCTGACATTTTTGAGGTTTGTTGCTTTCCAAGGTTGTTTCAGAAAACATATGTATCACTATAGTGACAGGTTGTCAGCCTGTCGCCTAAAAATTGTAATACACCAATGCTCTCAAATCCCTTAGTCGCCTCTTAGAACACCCGCGGGAAGGATAAGGGGTGATGCTATTCTAAGCCGGCATCACGGTATTTTCATTTATGAGAATAATATAGCACTGTGAGTGTGGTAAATTCCAATAAGCTCACACACGTCACGCTATTGTCTTTAGGGGGTAGGCAGACTGGGTCGCCACGCTAACTAACGAGAATTTGAGTCTCTGTAACTCTTACGTGAGGTGATGCTATTTTAAGCTGGCATCACGCGGCAAAGATACTTTTATAATATCTGCAGAGAAGACCGCGTTACAAATTAACGGATTTTGCTTATATAAGTGTTATTATTATATAAATAGGGTTATTTTGTTCGCAAAATTGAGCTATTTGGTTTTTATCGATATTTTTGTGAACACTTGGAAGTTTAAATTACTTTCTTTCTTTTTCTTTTTAAAATAATGGCCTTAGAATTATTTCAAAACTTATTTTTAATGCCGATTAAAGTCAAATCGTTTAGATTATTTAAGGTCCGTAATTATAAATCGCACTCAACTCTGAGGTCGATCTCAAGAGCGAATTTGACAAATACCAGTCAATACTGACAGCAACTCAAAGTCGCTCTAGATCGATCTCGGATATGAGTGTGATCAGCTTTGTAAGTTACAAAGTACGTTAACCGGTCTAGTTCTCAAAGAGTTCATTTGAAAGTCTTACTTAACTCAGCTAAGACTTAACTAGATCTTCTCCGCGCTTCTACGCCGCGTAGCCACTTGCCCGCAGTCGTCTAGTTAACACTCTAGCTGCCACAAGCCACTTGAGCTTGTAGCTTCAGCTACGAAACGCTTAAAGTGCTGTAACTGCTAAGAAACCAGTTAATAATGTTATATTAACGCAGTTTATAGCTTCATATGGAATTTTCTTTTATTTTTTTCTTGTCGCTGGATTACCGCAAAGAACGGAACGTAACATATTTTTTGTTTTTTTGGAACTTGGACTTCGATTCAGTTGGAACAAAAGTGTCATGGCGTGCCAAATTTTCAGTCAGTGTCACAATGCTTTTTTGGTCTTTTGGCTATCTATACGTAGAAACAAACAAACAAACAAACAAACAAACAGTAGTAGTAGGTATTAATGCTAAAATATTTGTTTTATAAATTAGTATAGGTATATTAGTATGTTGTACACGTCAACTGCCTCACTTTATGCCATCTCACTACCCTAGGTCTGCTGGAAGACATTTCTTTTTAGAAATAAGCTGACCTGTTGTGTATTGTTCTTAATGTTATGTCCTTTGTGTTATATTGTGTACAATAAATGGTTAAATAAATAACATTTACAGAGTTCTTAGGATACTACATACATACATACATACGTATATATCACGCCTTTATCCCTAACGGGTTAGACCGTAAGAATACAACCACTATCGCTACGTCTGACATTTTTGAGGATTGTTTTCCAAGGTAGTTTTAGAAATCATGTGTATCACTATTGTGACAGGTTGTCAGCCTGTCGTCAAAAATTGTAATACACCAATGCTCTCAAGTTCCTTACGACAACCGCGGGAAGGATGTGGGATGATGCTAGTCTAAGCTGGCATCACACGGCAGACATTTTACCTATACTTTATATTTTCAAAGGGTAGAACTGTACCTACTGTAGTGAAACTGTGTTATCTTATACGTGTAGATTTTTGGGTTGACAAAGGACCCGCAGGACCTTTCATCGGTCCTTTTCAACTGTTTCACTTTTTTTTTCTTGTTTGAATTTTAGAATATCATTTTTAGCGATGGGCTAATATTCGGTTTATATTCGGTATTCGGTATGTTCGGCAGGGTTGCCGAATCTTCGGTTTCGGCCCAATATTTGTCCGAATAAAAAGGTATTGAGGTCAAAGTATACTTTTCGGATTGTATATATATATATTTTGTAAATGGTTATAATTATGATAAGAAGTTTTTTAGTATGTTGTTAATGTTTCTAATGTGAAAAGTGAGAGGGGTAGCGAGTGAAGAGATCCTGTGTCAATCCGTTTTTTATATAATTCGTTGCAAGTTTAAGTCAAAGTGAAGCAGTTTTTTTAATATGTTGTCAATGTTTCTAGTGTGAAAAGTTAGAGGGGTAGCGTGCGGAGATATTTACGTAAATAAGTAAGACTTTTTATTGTTTTTATAGGGAAACCAATTACTGCCGAATATTCGGTTCGGCAAACATTGTACCGAATATTCGGCCGAACATTCGGTTTTCGGTGAAACCTTTGTTCGGCCCATCACTAATCATTTTACTCCGAGCCCTAAAATAATTATTTCGGGTATAATTACGAGAGCCTTATCGCTTAGCAGGCCATTACCTTTTTGGAGGCGGTTTTGTACCGGAAAGTGCAAATTTAAACATCCGAATTAGATTTATAATGCCGGTTTTTATAGTTAACATCACAGCGACGCAGATGTATACTAGAACGTGAAAAGCCAGATGATCTATGGGAAAAGAATTTACACTACAAATGGCATATGAGACGGAAAGTTGAAGATATAATAATAGAAGATAGAGATCCTAAAAGAACAAACATATAAAAGAACTAATGGTTACCCATCTATTCCAGAAAAAAGGCGGTTCCTACACTTGACCCGTCCGTAGGTTCCCATTGTTTTTGACGCATGAAAAACGCAACGCAAACGTGTTGGATGTTTTTTTTTAAACAAAGCTTTATATGTTGCTCATGCATGAGTCAACGTCCTTTTTGGTACTCGTAAGAGAGATGTGGACAGGCAGATCAGATGAGTTACTTTTTTAAACGATTTAAAACGGTATTTTATATGAAAATAGGAATGTATGACGTCATAAATTGCTATTTTGGATGGCGTCAGAACTCTTACTTTTATGTAATTTTACAGTTTATTAATTTAAACTTTTAATATTCTGAAAAATTATGAATTAAAAAATTACGCTTTAAGCGGACTTATAACTTTTATTTTTTATCCAGTCCACAACCGAATTATGGATCAGCGACATTTATTTGCATCTGAGAGACACATGGATGATCTAAAGCGCAGCAACGGACGTCAAGTGTGGGTACCGTCGAAAGAACAAACTGGAACGTTTAAAACTACGTCTATTTCACGAAACCTTTGTTATGTGCGCCATTCTTTAAAGGCTTTCTTTTCATTACCCAACAATACGAATAGTTTGCATTTTGTGCTGCGCTCGTTTTTGTGTAACCTCGCTCGGGACTGTAGAAGCATTTTAAGTGGTTTGACCGAAATATTGCAAGAAAACGGTAATTTAAAGAGGTTTATATATTTTCATAATGTTTGCTTGATGATGATCTTTCCGACCGATTTCGGCCATGGCGACCACTTTGACTCCTAATCAGATCGGCGCTGATGCGCCCGGAGATGGCTATTGTAGCCAATTTTGGCAGTAAACTCTCGTGCACAGTTTGGACACGTGAGTTTGCCATTTACATAATTATAGTTAATGGCGACGGGTGGACGGGCCTTCAGCTCATCGCGCTTAGCGTCGAGGTCTGCTTTACGCTGTTCCTCAAACTCGCGGACTTGCCTCTTAACCATCCCGCGCCATTCGGGGCGCTGTGCTGCCAGACCCTCCCATTGAGTGGGCTCAATGTTGCATCTTTTCATGTGTCGTTTCTGAACATCTTTATACCTGTTAACGAGATATGACGTCATCTCTCTGCATTTTCATACAAAATCTCGTTTTAAAGTAGCTATTTGACCTACCATTCATCTTGCCTATTCTCTACCTACTTTATAAATAGTTTACCTCGACGCATCGCATTTAATGTGAACTCTCTCTCTCTGTGTGGGACACCGAGTCATCCAACGACCCAACGAACCCAAGTGTCAGAATTTTTCAACCGCCTCCTACAAGTAGCAGGCTTCTGGCATGGTTGTGTAACGACGGCGTCTAAGTACCTAATCATAACGGCTTAACATGCCATCTAAAACACGGAACCGAGTTAATACGGACAATCCGGTGGTTCAGCCCGCAATGTCCTAACCAGACTGGGAACAAATTCACAAAGTGATTAATATCAACTTTGTGAGTGACCCACCGAGCATCAAAGATTTATATAAGAGAATTAAAGAAACTAGTGTAGATAAAAGAAGTTACCGGAATTAAACATACAAACATACATACACATATCACGCCTTTTTCCATTACGGGGTAGGCAGAGCGCTGACGACCGTGAAAATACGGTCGCAATCGCTACGTCCGACAAATATTGAGAGCTCTTTCAGATGATTTGTGTATCACCGTAGTGACAGGTTGTCAGCCTATCGCCTAAAATTGCAATATACATTTTTATGAATCACCTCGAGAATTAAAACATGAATTAAAATTAAAACATGTTAGTTTAAACCTCTTGTACAGCTTTTTAAAAGCACCGCTTGATCGTTCCCTGGGGATTATATTGCCTCGAGCGCGCGTACACAGCACTATGCAAACAATCCAACATAAAGTAAAGTCTGGAGTGCAGAGGTATTAGTTGTAATTTATGTATTAATATGACATCCATGTTATTAAAAGGTTACAAGTCTACTGTTGAGGGTTAAAATTCTGGTCTCTGAAAAATCTGGAACACGCGGACGCATGAAAAGAACCAGAGAACGAAACGTTCGCCATAAAAAGGCTACTTGATATAGGGATCGCTGGCGACTAGGTTCACCTCCGGCAAACTCGCCTCAGTGCTCCATGCAAAAACATTTCGGAATTCTGAATCCATCTCTATGTTAACTTAGCCTTTGATGTCATTGACCTCAACCTAACTACTCCGATCACTGGTGATATCTCCTTAGAGACAAGTTCTCAGCGGTTCTTCTCTCGTCTCGTATAACGTTATGCAAAACAGTGTTTTTGTGTCAGCTCACGGTGGCGACCATTTTGTTAACGTGTTCTTTACAAGTAAGACTGCTTTTCCACCAGAGCGATTAAAATGTCTCAAAAGAGGATGAGTCGCTGTGCTGTGGTAATGTGTAGGGGTTTCCATCAGAGCTGTGCGAGGTAAATGTCTCGTACGAGGTTGCTACTGTCATATACTGTCAATGCGAGTGCTGAGAAATGTGTGAGTGAGGGGTATGCGCTGTAGTGGGGGTTTCTCGCAGCACATTTCTAGCATTCCTCGCAACACATTCGACGCATCACCCGCGTACAATTTTGTTTGTTCTGTATGTTAATGACCTGACCTCGCTATAATCTTTTCCACCAGAGCTGGGTTGAGCGAGGCTAGGTAAATGAAGCGATTCTTTTGGTAAATTTTTTGCTTAGCAACCTTGCACAACTCTGGTGGAAAAGCAGGCTAAGTATAAGATTCTCGCACTCGAAACATTTTTCGTAACCATACATTTCCAGATAAGAGCGTCGGCGGCCAAGTGGTTAGGGCACCGCTCTTACAATCGTGAGACCCGAGTTCGATCCCCGCCATGTGCCAATTTGTTTTTACTCACAAACATTTACCGACTGCTCTTACGTATGTTGATGTTACTTATCGTGATGAAACCCACATTCAAATTAAATTTGAATTCAGATGATATGTGAATGGACTTAACCTAGGACTCGGGCCAGGTTAGCCTGCGGGTTGCAGAGGTCTAATGGCAGTAGCTCTGTGTAAAAACTTGGTTCTACGTCAAATCCCCTAGATTTGGGTGTTTGGGTGCTAAGTAGATACCTCCTCGTGTGTTAGGGTGGTATCAGTCCACAGGGGGACACGTCTACCTATGGTACAAGACCATGGGGAGACGGGTCTCTTGTGGAACATTACCATTCTTTCCTGGTGCACCTGGGCAACAGCGGCTAGTAATAAGTTTTTCGAAACTTTTACTAGCTGATGGCTAAAGTCTACTCGATTTCACTGAGTGATGTGGGTGAGCTCAGGGAAGTATCCCCCCCTGAAGGCTTGCGGGAGGTGATCAGTTCCGGAGGCTACAATGGATCCGCCAACGTAGTCCTCTCGGCCGCCGATCAATAGCCTGATGTCGCGCTGAAAGTCCCCCAATGTCCCTATATCTTCCTGGTAATCCTAACGATCCGAGGCTTTAAGCTTGTAGGACGTTCCTATATTGCGGGCTCGATGGAGGGTGGGAAACCAGGGAGACGAAACTCAAACAATAATGTATGGACAAGGATCCACAGACAAACCCAAAGGGTTTACAGGTTCGGAGGCGCAAGCAACCGGAACCACAAACAGCGGAGGTACGGCTTCGGCCGGATTTCCAACCGCGACCGGTATGGGCAAACTAGATGGTTGCTTGGAGGGGAAACCCAACCCGAGTACCCAGGGGGTGAACAAACCGGTAGCGATACAAGCTCAGGTGTCTGACGGCACCGAGAGCTCCCACGCACGGCAAATAGAGCAGGCCTGGCAAGTGGTGGAAAGAAAGAAGAAGCACTCGAAGAGTGCCAATCTGAAACCGGCCGCAAACCAGGCAACTGAGCAAAAGCCGAGAAAGCCAAGCCAGAAGCAGCGAAGACGAGCCCAAGAGAAGGCTAGGGCTGCGGCAGCTGCAGCTGGAAAGATACAACCCCCCGGCAAATCCCATACCCAGACGAGCGGTACGGCTGCTGGTGGCTCGGGTGGTGTGATCGGGCCTGGGGAAACCCGGCATTGTGAACAACCCCGAGTCACTGGCTCTGGTCCCGGCACTGTTAGTCTGGTTGAGGGTGCCGAAGGGCAAAAACAAAAGAGCGCCAACAGGCCTGACAAAAAGGCGCGAGCCCGCCTGGCTAAGAAGCGAGCTCGCATGAATGAGACTATCTCGCCAAGCGGTGAGCAGAAAAAGCCAAAAGTGGACAGGCCACTAATACAGCCTCGCCAGAACTACGCGGAGGCGACGAAACAAGACTACGCAGTAGCCATCACACAGGTGAGCGGCATCCTGTCACAGGAAAGCGCGGACTGGATCCTCAAAGAGATACAGCTGAGAATGATCAGCGAAGCCTGTGCCCGATCACCAGAGGACAAAGGCCCGGTCTTCAGGGCGAAACCTTCATATGCGGAGGGCTACCTGCGCGTATGGGGTGACGACCAGAGGACCGTGGACTGGCTGAAACAAAAGGTTTCCACCATGACGCTGCCATCTGGAGAAAAGCTCACGGTGAAGACCCAAGCAGAGATACCGAAAAGGACGCGAGCCGGTATCCTCATTCCGGACCCTTCGGGAGTCTGGAAAGACACAAAAGACATCGGTCACGTGCTCGCCTGGCAAAACGAGTGGGCACAGTGTGAGAGATGGCTGGTGCAAAAAGCATTGAAACAAGCGGTCGGCTGGTTCATGGTTGTGTCCGTCCCAAACGACCTCGTGCCCATACTGGTGGCGAAGAGGCGCTGTCTCTCGTGCCTACTAGGAGCCGTGTACATACGGTTTCAGGGGCCGGGGGGCAAGTACTACGAGACGCCACCAGAGGACACCATACAAGGACCCAAGGGGGGCCTCAAAATCACAGGCGTACAAATGCCCAGCACCAGCAGTCCCGTGCAGGAGAGCAGTACCATGTCAGCCGCCGAGGAGAAGTCCGCGGCGACCGACAGCGACATGGACGAGACTCGGAAACCTGCCGAGGAGGCGACCTTGAAGGCCTTCGAGGAACTGCTGCTTGATTCGGAGGGGGAGATGTCGTCGAAAGATGGCGTCCCCTTCGTCTGAAATCGAGATAATACAGGTTAACCTCCAGCACAGCGTAACAGGTACGGCTCAAGCTAGAAAATGGCTGGAGGTTAACCGCACAGCCATAGCCCTGATCCAAGAGCCGTGGATCAGCGGCGGACGCATACGAGGGCTCTTCAATCTTGGAGGTAAGCTACTGGTATCTACCGACCATGAGAAACCTAGAGCCTGTATATACATTACAAAAAACATAAATGCACAGCCTTTAACAGAGTTCTGTTCCAGAGATCTGTATGCTGCAAGGCTACAAATACCAAACCATGAAACTATGTCAGAACTGGTCGTCGTGTCGGCCTACCTGCCCGAAGACGATGAATCGCCACCACATGACTTCATCAGACTCGTGGACTTCTGTGAAAGAACAGGGTTGGAAGTACTGGTAGCGACTGATGCAAACGCACACCACTCCCTCTGGGGAATGGACACAAGCAATAATAGAGGTAAGGCATTAGTTGAATACCTATTCACTACAAATCTGAACTTACTCAATACAGGCTCAGAGCCAACCTTTGTCACTAAACGCTGTAAAACTATTATCGATCTCACTCTAGCTACAGATAAAGCAAGAGACCACATCAGGAACTGGCATGTCTCCACGGAGGCGTCGTGCTCGGACCACAGATGGATACGATATAAAATACAAGTAAACATACCCTCAATCCCACCGAGCAGGAACCCACGCAGAACCGATAAAGTAAAGTACAAAAAACTACTGGATCGGAAACTTGCGGAGCTCCCTGCCCCTGAGGTACTAGAAAACACTGCACAAATAGAAACACAGGTAAATTCTGTCACCAGCTCCGTGATAGAATGCTATACAGAAACATGCCCGCTGACCGCCCCATCGGACCAACCACCTGGCGATGGCAAATGGTGGGGACCAGAGTTAGAGCGCTTAAGGAGTAAGGTCAGGAAATTACTGAATAGGGCCATGAACACATCTGCAGACCGAGATTGGGACGCCTACAAGGCGGCCAAATCTAAATACAAAAACGTCTAAGATACAGAAGTACAGCCTCGTGGAGGAAATTCTGTAGTAATATCACGACGTTTGAACAAGCAAACCGGGTAAGGAAACTCCTATCCCAACAACCGCAGAACAAGGTCGGAAGCTTACGAAAACCCGACGGCTCATACACAAGTTCACCAGACGAAGCTAATAGACTACTCCTGGAAACTCACTTCCCCGGTTGTGAGATAGTACAAGAAGTCAGCTGGCAGGACACTAACGAAAGCATTCCCACATCACAAGATTGGGAATACGCCCATAAGGTAGTATCCTTAGATAAGATAATATGGGCCATAAACAACTTCCAGCCATACAAGGCGGTGGGGCCGGATGGTGTATTCCCTGCGATTATGCAGTGGGGAGGACGAAATCTGGCTGTGCACCTGGTACGTATCTATAGGGCATGCCTGGCGCACAGATACATCCCAAAAAGCTGGAGAGAAGTCACAGTAATATTCATCCCCAAACCAGGAAAGGGGGACTACACCAATGCCAAATCCTTCCGTCCCATCAGCCTTACATCGTTTCTACTAAAGACCATGGAAAGGCTGTGCGAACGAGAAGTTAGGGATCAGGTATTAAAAAACAAGCCACTACACGGTAACCAACACGCCTACACATCAGGTAAATCGACTGAATCAGCCTTACATATGGTGGTAAGTCAGATTGAGGCAGGCATACAGGGCAAAAGCATATGCATGGGCACCTTTATTGATATTGAGGGAGCCTTCGATAAAACAAACTTCACCAGCATCAGCACAGCCCTCCTTAGCCATGGGGTGAACATGATGCTGACAGAATGGATTACAAACATGCTACGGAAACGCAGTGTCAGGTTTGCAGGTAATAAGCAACAGGCTATAGTGGCAAAAGGATGTCCCCAGGGAGGTGTTCTCTCACCACTTTTGTGGAATATGGTAATAAATAGCCTGATAACAGAACTTAACAGAAACCATTTCTTTACAATTGGGTACGCGGACGATCTAGCCATACTAATCACAGGTATTGACGACCGATGTGGCGCAGTGGTAGTGCGACTGCCTTTGACGCAGAAGGTTCCGGGTTCGATTCCCGGTGGGTCACTCACAAAGTTGATATTTATCTCTTTGTGAATTTGTTCCCAGTCTGGTTAGGACATTGCGGGCTGAACCACCCGATTGTCCGTAAGTAAGATGGTTCCGTGTTTCGGATGGCACGTTAAGCCGTAGGTCCCGGTTGCTGTCTATGATCACTTAGACGGCGGTCGTTACACAACCATGTCAGAAGCCTGCTACTTGTAGAAGGCGGTTGAAAAATTCTGACACTAGGGTTCATCGGGTCGTTGGACGACTCGGTGTCCCACACGAAAAGAAGAAGAAGAATCACAGGTAGGATGGCCAGTACAGTCTGCGACCTCACGCAAGCAGCCCTGCGTATCGTGGAACGCTGGTGCAGCAGATATAATCTATCGGTAAATCCCACAAAAACCGAAACGGTCATGTTCACGCTAAAACGGGTTTTGGGCAACTATCATCTACCAAAACTGTTCGGAACAAGACTACAACTTTCAAACGAGGTCAAGTATCTAGGGATAATCCTTGATCAGAAGCTAAACTGGAACACCCACCTAGACAACAAACTAAACAAGGCCTGCATCGCATTTTGGCAGTGCCGCAGGATGATCGGCAAGAAATGGGGGCTCTCGCCGAAAATCATCCTGTGGTTGTACAAAATGGTAATCCGCCCGATGGTGTGCTACGGTGCACTAGTATGGTGGACAAGGTGCAAGCTCGCGACAGGTATGAATAAACTACAAAAATTCCAAAGATTGGCTTGCATGGCAATCACGGGGAGCATGAGAACAGCCCCGACTGCTGCCCTGGAAGCTATGCTGGATCTGCCACCGCTCCACCTGTTTGCCAAGCAGGAGGCAGCTGCTGCTGCGGTAAGGCTCAATTCTCTGAAACTCTGGCGAAACAACAACACCCCACATACCAGCATCTTAAATGAAGCGCATGCAGACCTGCCATTACTCGCAGCTGTAGGTGACAGGATCCCAAAACAATTTATATTTGATAAAAAGTATAAAATACAACTTCACGAAGACGACTTATACGAGGGCCTTACCCCAAAAGAGCTTAGGATCTTTACGGACGGCTCTAAGACAAAGTCTGGTACAGGATCCGGTGTTTTCTGGGAGGACTTCAACATCAGACTCTCTACACCACTGGGAAGCCACAACTCAGTCTTTCAAGCTGAATGTTTGGCGATATCGGTAGCCGCAACAGCCATAGCTGCCAGGGAAGTGAAAGGTCATTCCATCCGAATACTCTCAGACAGCATGTCTGTACTGCAGGCACTGAACAGTCATGTAATAACCTCAGGGCTAATATACGAATGCCACCAACGGTTAATGGAGGTATGTCAACACAACCAAGTAAGGTTACAATGGATCAAAGGACACAGCGGCTCTAGGGGCAATGATGCTGCAGATGAACTGGCCCGAAGAGGATCGGACACCATAGCCTACGGGCCGGAACCGATCATACCTATCCCGGTAGGCAAAATCCGCTCCCTATTAAGAGAACGCACCAAAGACGAACATAACACACACTGGACCGGTTTAGAAGACTGCAGGCAGGCTAGAGAAGCCCTGCCGACAATATCTAGCCGCCTATCCAAGAAGTTGCTCCGACTAAAGAAAACCCAACTTCGTATGGTAACCAGCGTCATAACCGGTCACGGTCACTTCAACAAGCACCTCTCAGTCATAGGTGTTACTGACAGCCCCCTATGTAGGGCATGTATGGAGGAAGAGGAAACAGCCGCCCATGTGGTGTTACACTGCAAAGAGGTGGCAGCATACCGGGCAAAATACCTCGGAAACCCGAGGTCAATCCCCGAGGTACTCAGTGATTTGGTAGGGTTACTGGGCTTCCTTGGGGAAATAGGATGGCTCGAGTAGGGAGCCCCCACCCTTTACGCAAAATAGGCGCATGCAGACGTCGAGTTGCGGAAAACAGCCCGTCTTACCATTACCATTACCATTACCAATCCCCTAGATTAGGTTGTCGACGCCGACAGAGAAACGGTTATCCCGTTTCCCGCAAAAAAAAAGATGATTTTATTGTTTTTTGTTGTTGTTTTGTTTTGTTGTTTATTTGTTGTTGTTTAGATTCTAATGATTTTTGTTTGCATTTATAATCAGTTGAGGTAAGGTTTTTAACGAGGGTAAAAAGTTTACCCCACGTGTAAAGCCAATTAGATGCGCATGAAGGAACGGGATAAACCACTTGTTGGACGAAAATCAATGTTTTCATCCATTTGCTCGTAAATGGCGGCATTTAAAAAAAATGAATACCTAAATCGGTTCGTTTAATTTCTCTAAGCTCAGCAAATTTAAGAATTATTACTTACGTCCGGTCCGTGTGATGCCGGCTTAGAATAGCATCACCGTAGAAATATCAACATAGAAAACGAACATTTCAGAAATTGATCTACAGAGAGCAAGGTCAAAGAAATCACATTTTAACATATTATATGACGGTCCCTTAAATTAGCATTTTTTTATATCATACAACCATTTTGTACTTTAGTATATTAGTTTTTCTCTGTGATACAACTATGAAAAACTAACAGCTGATAAACTGGTCTGTTCTGAAAAGCATTGAGCTGAGCACCTCAGATCTTCCGAATGCTGGCGACGAGCCAAAGTGGCTGCGGTAGAAATCGCCTTTGCCACCAAGACAATATGACACGTTGGCATTCTATGATATTGGTAGGTACCGAACGAATGATTTAAGGTGAACGCACACTTATCCGCATCGAACGCACCGAATTTTAGAATTCTTTATATAAAATTCTATGAAACCTCGCACATTTGTCCGAACCGAATCGGTCGAATCGGTCGATTCCGGTAAATGTGCGAGGTTTCATAGAATTTCATACAAAAGAATTCTAAAAAATTAATTTCATTCGATTCGTTCGATGCGGATAAGTTTGCGTTCACCTTTAGAGTTTGTTCTCGGATTAATAGTTTTTTTTAAATTCTGTTGAGGGTATGACAAATTCGAGCAAACCCCTTCGGTTTTTGTATGGGACTTCAATAAAGTGATTTTTTAAACTATTTTTTTTACTATGTTACTAGAATTTTACTTAATCTTAGTTATACCTATCTAGCGATAATAGAAATACTAGATTCTCTGTATCTATAGCGGTTTATTTTATGATAGGGCAGCCAGTGAAATCTCAGTAAACGTCCCTTTTCGACCCTTTGGGTACAAAACCCTAAGAATGAAAATAAGAGTTTTCTTTTAGAGAATAAAAAAATACTAGTATTTCAAGAACTCGATAGATGCCTATGTTACTAGATTCCAGTGTAGATAAAGCCAAAAGATTTTAAAATACATTGCAACACTGACTGACAGTCTGGCATGCACTGACATTTCCAAATGAGTCAGAGTCCAAGTTCCAAAAACACGAAAAAAATTTAGTTTCGTTTTTTAGGGTAATATACCAAGCACAGCGACATTTATCCAGCAACTAGAATATTAATTTTTAAAAAACCCTATTACAAACTAAAAACTTTCAAAACAATGGCTCCAGAAGCCTCCATGTATTGGTCGATAATTCACGGCTAAATGCCTTGTCGAATGCAACGCTGGCATTTCTCCAAGATGGCGACGTTGCAGTCGTCCTAGCCATCGGTACCAAGGCTTCTAGATCAAGGAAATGGCTAGAAGGAGCGATAGTCTTATGCCTATTATATTTCTAAGACGATTGAGGTATTTGATATCTGGGCCCCACGTCTGCAATTTTTTTGTCATTGTAACGGCATCGAAACTCAACTGTTATTCTATTGCCACTGTGATGTCATATACTTCTTACTGTTGGCAGACTACGAAATGACCGAAATCATCCAACTGAGATCCAATCGACTTCCAACTGAAACGATTTTCACTAAGCAGACTTAGGGCCCAGTTAATATTTTTTTTCTTTTTAAATCATCGATAGATGGCTCTGAAAATCTGGGGCGTTCAGTTGTGTTTAAATGCTTATAAATACATAGTCGTAAGATAAATGTAATGTAATATTACCAAAGACATAAGATTACTTTATCGAGCTTAGCTTATTCAATATTCTTTGTTGTACACAGAAAAAGAAATGTTACAAAAAACGTGAACAGAAAATGTACAAAAGCGAGCTTAACTTCTGTCAAGCATAAAAAATTCAGACTCTGGAGTCTGGAGCCGAATAAATAAAAATCGTTTCAATTGTGATGGCATGTCAGTTGGATAGTTTGGTACGAGTAGTCTACTAACAGTTTGAAGTGTACCTCTAGAAAATCACAATGGCCGTGGAATGACAGCTGAATTTCGATGGCATTACAATGACAAAAATAACAGCAATTGGGGCCCAGAATGAACCGTCATTCTGTCGTTCATTGTAATACATAAATCGATTTATATCTGCATAGGTTTAATATATTATTCGCCGCTAAGTTATATTATTCGCCGCTATTGTGCCTAACATGCTTGTGTAGAGTTTCCGTGGCCTCACCTAAATTTCTAAACGCTCTCTCTATAGTTCAAGTGAGAACACGTGTTGTCACTTGAAATATTATGTCTGTTCTCATTATTTATGGTAATTGATATAAGTAAGATATATTATGTTCATGTCATGTTTAGCTAATTGCCTAGTTATTATATTAAACATCATGTCTAATATTCATGTTTATTTATGAGTCACCTGTTTACCATCTACCCGCGTAGAAACAGCAACAATAGTACATCGATCACTAGGTGAGAAAGGAACCGATTGCTAACGAGGGTGTATACTACACCGTAGAAACTACGCGGTAGCATCAATCACAAAAGTTTACAATTCGATTTTCTTCCGAGTGGTACATACATAGTGCTTTATACTACAACTGCAAAAATAAAAAGTTGGAATACTAATAGAAGAACAGTTCAATAGCCCTAAAAAAAGACATGAAAAATCCAATGCGAATTCGCAGGGTATTTATTGCTTTTTTTATTGTATTAAGCTAAATCAATAAGTCGATTCAGCCAACTCCCATTTTGCCTTCAAAATTATATTAGATATTCGTTCCGTTTTACGTAACTTCGACAGTTGCATCTTTTTTCCCTAGGGAGGAAAGTGATTTACTTGTATGGATTTTTGTCTCCCGCTAATTTGAAACGTAAACAATGACTCACGCTGCTCTCTACGTTTCATAAAGCTATAGGGCATTTTATAAAAGGGTTATTTTTAGGTTAAAACCGCAGACCACCTGATGCCTTCCCACAAAAAAGCGAGTGAGAAAAAAGTACCAAAATATTACCTCATACAGGATTACGCTGGCTAAAATCGTTATTAGGGTCAGCTCTGACCAAAACGACGCAGTCCCTGAAATTCATTCATGTATTTTCGGGTTGCGACAATGCATCAAATTGTGGGATTTAAACTGTGTCTATTTTTCTTGGGGAAAGTTGTTCATGAGCTGATTCACCCCTTAAAATATTTGCAGGTAATATTTTTATACCTTATATGTCTCTGTATAAATACTTATCATGGGAGTAATGCCGTGTGATGCCGGCTTAGAATAGCATCACCCCCCATCCTTCCCGTGGGTGTCGTAAGAGGTGACTAAGGGACTCGACAGTATTGGTGTCAATTTTAGGCGACAGGCTGACAACCTGTCACTATAGTGAAACGCAAAATGATCTCAAACGGCCCTCTATATTTGTCAGACGTGGCGACAGCAACCGTAAATACGGAACCCTAGGCGTAAACCACCCCACCGGGCTATATGGGTTAAACTCATACATAATATCAAAAGAAAATCCGGCAGATTTATTTTAGATTCGTATCAATAAAATCTCGTGAGCCTGCTAGCAATTTTGGGCTATTCGTCTGTATCAATATCGAATTTATCATATCTTAGGGTCAGTTCACATTTGGACGGAAAAACGACTTATAAGGGTGTGAGACGGTGTACCAAAAACTTTGCAGGCGTGATCAGACCATGAAACTGATCATTTTTTCCTATGGGGGCTCACTATGTTGGTAAACATAAAAAAAAATTCGACCTTCCATACAAAATTCTCGATCAGCTGACTGACTTTGTATGAAAACTATAAAAAAAATTTTTCGTTTCCCAACATAGCCCCCATACAAAAAGTTGTTCAGTTTCATGGTCTGATCACGGCTCCAAAGATTTCGTTACACCGTCTCTTACACGCTGTATAGCTACTAAAAGTCTTGCCTGAGATACTGATTGGATGATGCCGATGATGGATTCTTTTTCCTATTTCTTGAATATATTGCGATAGTCAAAACTCTGCGAACATTATAGGTCATTCGATCTCATGACCCACGCTTTAAGGCGCGTATTTATAAGCCGCAATCAACTCTGAGACCGATCTTGAGTGCGTCTTTGAGATGCTGTTGTATTGATTGACATTGTCAAAATCGCTCTTGAGAGAGGTAAGTTCCATTCTCGTGAAATAATTATGTACGATCGAGTAAAATTTATAATCCCAGTCTTCGCGTAAGTAATTTGTAAGTAAATACCTACTTAAGTTTTTTATGGTTGTTACCCCTCTCAACTATTACAAAGCCCTATTTAAAAAAAGGGTTTCATGTACCTACTTTAAGTACTCCTCAGTCTCGTGCGCGCGCGCTTGACGCATGGTTGTGACGCTTGTCTAAAAAATTGAATTTTGCGATCTACCGAAAACGAGCATCAGATTTAAAATGGTTCAGTGTAAAAAATGCAAACAATTTGCTTCTGTGAACAAAGATGACACAGTGAAGTGTAAAGGAGGTTGTGATTCAGTCTTCCATAAAAAATGTTTAAAAAATCTCAAAGCATTTATGGAAAAGGAGCTCTGTCCTGAATGCCAAAAACGTGATAGCCCAGGTAAAATATTACTTGATGCGACTGAAATGTCGGGAGACAAGATATTGGCACAGGTAAATGAAAAATTATCAATACTGTACAAGATGGAGCAGAAACTAGAAAGCCTCACTGAATCTGTCGAGTTTTACTCGGAAAAATATCAAGAAATGATTGATTTTAAAAGAGAGGCAGAGAAAAAAAATTAAATCACTAGAGCATAAAAATATTTATTTAGAAAAATATAACAAAGCCTTAGAAGAACGCGTAGAGGAGCTGGAAGTGAGAAACAAAGAGAAAAACATAGAATTTCATGGCATGGAGAAGCTCGACAACGAGAACACGAAAGAAGTTGTAAAAAAACTTGCGTTAAAATTGGAATTAAATCCAAACGACATAGAAGAAGCCCAGCGGGTAGGATCAGAAAAATCGAGCGATGCAAAACCGAAAATAATCTCGGTCACCCTGCGCACTAAAACTGCCCGCAACAGCTGGCTCACAGCAAAAAAGGAACGCAAAATAACCAACAACACAGTATATGATAATGAGAATGAGAGGCGAATCTTTTTAAACGAAGATCTCCCTAAATATAAGCGCCAGCTCCTTTGGGTGGTCCGTAACCAGCTCAAACCAAAGGGCTTTGAGTACATTTGGGTGCAGAACGGTAATATTCTAGTGAGAAAGAATACCGATGAAAGAAAGATCTATAACATAAGGTGTGAAAAAGATTTGGATAAACTAGATAACTCACGCTCGGAACAATAAGTGCGTACATAGCGCGCGGGTACACACTACGCGATTCTCAAACTTGATTAATGGATATAGATCTTCTATCGAATGATGTAAAGTACAAAAGATATTACGATATAAAAACATTAAGTAATGAGATTAAACAAGAAAATGCAGGCACACATATTTTTCATCTAAACATTCGCTCTCTTCGAAAATATTTTAATCAGATATTAGTCCTACTTCAAGAAAGTAAATATACGATTGACATATTAGTGCTCTCAGAAATAAATATAAAGAGTTGTGAGTTAGCCTTTTATCAGATACCAGGATATGATGCATACATACACAGTAGAGAAACTGGAAAAGGAGGAGGAATTTTGATATATGCAAAAAAAGAATTGATCTTCAAAGCAGATATAGTACATACAGAAGCCCTAGAGACATTTCACGGACAGCTGAAAATTGGAAACGAAATTACACATATATTAGCCATATACAGACCACCGCGAAAAAACAAGATTAAGTTTATAGATCAGCTTGAAGTTCTAATTACATCAATTCCAGCAAATGACAACCTGATAATCATCGGAGACACCAATATTGACATACTGCACGATAAAACGAACTCGCATACAACAAAATACAAAACCACCTTGTGTGGGTACGGCTTACAATGCTCTATACCGAGCTCGGAGGTAACTCGGGAGGCAATAGTAAACGAGCGGCACGACACGTCATGCTTGGACCACGTGTGGGTGCGAGCGAGACGCAGTCACCTCGCTTCGTCCTACGTGCTGGAGGTGCATGCTGCCGATCATCACGCGGTAGGCATAGTGGTGGATTTAGGTATGAATTCGATCGGTAGGAGTGATTGCAACAGCGGCCGGACCGAACGTTATGTTATTAGTGACAATTTAGTGCATCAAAAACTTGAAGCCTATGATTGGGCACAACTACTTTTGATAACTTGTCCTATAATATTATATAATAGCTTGTGCGCAGTTTTCGATAAAATATATAAGGAAAGTACTGTATTAATAACGATACGTAAAAAAAGGAAAACACAACCATGGATTGATAGACAGTTGTATGACATGTTATTACGCAGGGATTTCCTGTTTAGACAATGGAAAGCGACACCTAAGAGTATGAGTAAGCGATTAGAGTATACGCGATTTAGAAATAAAGTAAATAAATTGGTAAATGAGGCTAAAAATGCGTACAGGCAATCAGAGATAAAAAAGTGTCAGGGTGATTATAGGAAGGTATGGGCAAATATTAATTCATGGATTGGTCGAACAAAATGTAATCTTGACGAAGTAATAATGAGATATCTAGGCAGAACAGATAGTGTTTATAATATTTGTAGCAATTTTTCACGTACATTCACAAAAGAAATACAGGGTATCAAACATAAGTGCAATAAAAAATTTTTAGATAGAAAATCATATATTAAAGAAAGTTTGGTTAGTTTTAGGTATAAAAAGGTTAGTTCATTAGAGGTAGAAAAAACGATTCTCATGTTATCTTGCGAAAAATCTCCAGGCTTGGATGGAATAAGGGCAAAAGACATAAAATATTTAAAAGCACAACTTAGCCCAATTATTGCCAATTTTATTAATATGTGCATAAATAGGTGTGTGTATCCAAATGATCTAAAGAATGCTATTATACGACCTATTTATAAATCTGGAAGTCATCTCAAATATGCTAATTACAGGCCAATAGCCATATTATCAATTATAGACAAGATTGTCGAAAAAATCATTATTGGTCGTATTACTGGGTTTTTGGAATGTAACTATATTTTATCTGACACTCAGCATGGTTTCAGAAGGGGGCGCAGCACCGTCTCGGCACTCGCGCGGTTTGCGGACTACGTTAATTGCAGCCTCGATTCAGGCAACCAGTTGGTTGCTTTATTTATTGATTACAAGAAAGCGTTTGATACACTGGATCACGATATTTTATTGCAGGCTATGAGGGAATGTGGAATCCGCGGACCTATGAATAATTGGTTTAGAAATTATTTAACTAATAGAAAAATTAGAACAGTAATCAATGGTGTGGCTGGTGAAGAGGCTGTCGTTGACCTTGGTGTGCCGACCGGGTCAGTGCTTGGGCCGGTAGGGTACATAATGCATGTTAATGGAGTAGCTAATGTAATTAAGGAATGTCAAGTGTATATGTATGCAGATGATATGTGCCTAGTTTATGCCTCAAAAGACGAATCAGAGATTAAAAAATGCATACAGGACGATTTCGAAAGCATTACAAAGTGGGCTCATGATAATGGCATAATTATCAACATTGCGAAAACCAAATGCTTACATATACACTCCCCGTATAATCAACATGCAAAATCAGTTACTCTAAATGATATATCCATAGTAGGTCACTCGTATGAATGTTTGCATGCTGACAAATTACAATGTTGCTGTCCTGAACTTCAATATGTGGACAGGTTTACTTATCTAGGATTAACTATAGACTCAAACTTTAGCTGGAAACTGCACGTAAGTATTGTTTGCACTTACTTAGAGCTATTTTAGGAAAATTTTACCAGTTATGTAGATTAATTAATAAAAAGACGCTATTTATTGTGTACTTTGCTTTGGCTGATTCAGTTATCAGTTATGGCCTTAGTGTATATGGTCGTACCTTTGATACATACTTGTATGAAATAAAAAAGATACAAATAAGACTACTTAAGTTTCTAGGGAGTCAAAGTTGGTTTGCAAGCAGGACTATGAGAAGTTGTTTTCTAAGTGCGAAGTTTTACCGGTCGATAGTAAAGTGCAGTACTTGTTAGCTATTCAGCATTATTACAGTGATGAATACAAGAAAAAAAAAGGAAAATCAGTATAACACACGTAGTGTAAGAGAACGTAAATTGATACAACCGAATGCCAATAATTATTATGGAGAAAGGGTAACCAGATATGTTGTACCAAAATTATTTAACAAGTTTAGTATCTTAAGAACTGAACCTAGATTTAGTATTATAGGGGAGCTAAAGGCGAGACTGAAGAAATCGCTTCTTGATGCGAGTCACTGATCAGCTGATTATCGCCATGACTGCATCGAGTGGCGGATCTCATATGATGGCCTTGGCGCTCCCAGTATGTAGGTATAGGTAATGCATGTTAGTTTTAGTTCCGTTAGTTAGTACCTATTTGATATGTTGCTTTGTTTTTAAGGTAGGTCTAAGAGTGTAAACTCAGGCGCATCTCGCCATCAAACTGTTAGTTTGGCGAGTAGAATTAAGTGTTTCTGAAAATGTACTTACCTTAATTGAAATAAATTGAAAAAAAAAAAAAAAAAAAGACCTGATGTACCATATGAATGCAATAAAAATATATGAATATGAGATCTCAGAGTTGAGTACGGTTTATAAATACGGACCTAGGAGATTCAATATCAAATTCATACTCATATCCGAAAGGAATAATGTTCACTAATAGGCCCAAATTGTCTGCACAGGGCCGGAATTAGATCAGGGACGTAATAATACAGGGACGTAATAATATGTTTTCATACTCGTATCAAAAGGTCATGGTTTAAGTAGATTAGTTATCGCTTCGTACGTGAAACGCGAGAAAGGAAAATGGAGAAAATACGTTGATATTATATCAGTATATTCTCGCCATACGATGTTTGCTTAGAATAGCATCCATGATATACATACTCGTAGGTACGGCGATCCCCACACCTGCCGTCCGTCGGGGCAAACAAGATAGATATATGTATATTGAATATTAGTTACTGCCATACATACAGGTTGCCAGCCTGTCGCCTAAAAGTTGTAATACACCTGAAACCCTCAAGTCCCTCAGTCGCCTCTTACGACACCCACTGGTAGGAAATGGGGTGATGCTATTCTAAGCTGGCATCTCTATATTTGTCAGACGTGGCGACAGCGACCGTATTTTTGCGGCCGTTAGCGCTCTGCCTACCCCGTGAGGGATAAAGGCGTGATGGATGTATGTATGTATGTATGTATGTGTATGTTCCGTATTTATTTTGTGAACCAACCATTAATTCTACTTCTACAGCCACAACAGTCCACTGCTGGACAAGTGCCTCCCCCAGATTGAGGCGAATAAGCATGATGACTGGTCAATTGAGCTACTTTTTATAACGATATTTGCTATGAAAAAACGAAGGGATGACGTCATGTCTCACTAGTTTGGATGCCGTCAAAACACTTACTTTTATATTATTTTTCTGTTTATTAATTCAAACTTTGAAATTTCGAAAAACTATAAATGGATTAAGTATTAATTTTGTGCAATAGTTAAGCGTACAATTTTTATATTTTATTAATGATACAGTCATCAAGCCAATTGTGATAGTCACCACGCTTGGCAGGCGGATTGGCGAGCGCAGTGAAAGATATTGTAGATAATATTCACAGGGACCGCTGCTGCTCATTCCCTGGTTTTATCTCGTCGCTTCTTACGACACCCACGGGCAGAAACGGGGTGATTATAAGCCGGCACCACGCGCCTATCATTCTTATCATATCATTACTTAAAACAATAGATCTTTTTTTTTCTATAGCCTATAATGTGTCGCACTGCAGGGCAAAGGCCTCCCCTCTTTTTCGCCAGGTTTCTCGTTCATGAGCCTCTGACGTCCATTGCTCACAAAATTGACAATTTCCTCCCGCCATCTTGTGCGTGGTCTACCTCGCCGTCGGCGACCATCTTCCGGGATCCATTCTGTGGCCATCCTGGCCTATATTTCGGGATCCATGCGGATGACATGTTCTGCCCAGTCCTATTTTAGCTCCAAAACCATAGATCACAAAAGTTTTTTTAGTATGTTTTAATAATATCCCCTACCCCTTATGGGGTAGGGAGAGCGTCAAGGGCCGTAAAATTACAGTCGATAACGCCACGTCTGACAAATAAGTATAATATGAAAGTAGTAAAAAAAATTGTGTATCACTATACAGGATGTTAAAAAAATTGTTGCAACTTGGTATGCGCGGTATTGGTATGGCGAAAAAATGTTCTCTGCTATAAGTTTTTTTTTTTTATTTGACATTAGTATACATAAATTAGTCAA
Organism: Keiferia lycopersicella; assembly: GCA_029255805.1. Lineage (NCBI taxonomy): Eukaryota > Metazoa > Arthropoda > Insecta > Lepidoptera > Gelechiidae > Keiferia > Keiferia lycopersicella. Next base: position 15,463,951 of record JARACZ010000005.1, read on the forward strand.
TTCTTTAGTTAAACCTCGTAAAGGTTTGTGTCGAAGACATAATAAAACCGACTTCAACGCGGGCGGAGCCGCGGGCTCCCACTAGTGTTTAATACATGTCGGGAAAACGTCTGATTCGCACGGGAAAAAGGTTAGCAACGGGTGGAGCCGCTGGGCGAGCTATTAGTCACAAATAATTAACACAATTTGGCTCTTATCTTACGTGTTTAGCCTGCGTAGCGCTATTCGTAGCCGTCAGCTACGGCGTAGCGCGCTGCTACTACGGCGTAGCATGTGTGAATGATAGCGGTTTGTGGATAGTTGAATCCAAAAATCTAAATAATTGAATGTGATGCCAGCTTAGAATAGCATCAACACATTTGTATCCTGCGGGTGTCATAAAAAGCACCTATGTGACTCGACTGTAGTATGTAAAATTATTTTTATTTTTCTGAAAAAGCCCTTTAATATTAAGTCAGACGTGGCGATACCGACAGCCATTCACGCCGTGCCTACCCCTCAAGGCGAACATAATGTGTGATATACCTTCAATTCTGGGGGGCGCAAAATCGAAGGACCAATATAATAAAATCAGCTCTGAAATTACGAATATCCCGAGTTTAGGGCTATTTGTAAATAAATTAAAGATATTTCAATTTTTCAAGGTTTTTAACCGATTTAAAAAAAAGGAAGTTCTCAGTTTGACCTGTAGGTATGTATGTTTGCCCGCGATTATCTCGCGTGTGAATGAACCGATTTTGATGCAGTTTTCAGAAAAGCATTTTTCAGGCTTAGGAGAAGGTTTACAGTTTTAGGCATATTAACCAACAAAAAAAATGGAGGTTTTCACTTTTTACGCCCGTTGAAGTACCTAGGTTCTCTTTTTAAAAATGTTATTGTGTTATACAAATATCTAGTTTAGAATAGACATAATATTTTGTACCTAGTGGTACTAGTACAGATATACAAGGTGTTAAAAATTTGTTGCAAATACTTTAAGGGATCAACCAGGCCATTTCCCCAAGGAAATAAAACGAAATATGAACAAAAAAAATGGCCCCCACATACAAATTGAACATTTTGTATGCGAGGTCCAAAAAATTTTATTATTATTTCAACCTATGTTCCTTGGGGAAAGTTGTTCAGTTTCACGGGCTGATTCATCCCTTAAAATATTTACAGCTATTTTTATAACACCCTGTAGTCTCCAAGACTGTTTGGCCTGAGTTGTTATGGCGACTGCCGATTAAGGCCAAGGAAATTAGCATAACTTTGAAAGTAAATAAAAGACACTAGAACTTGGAATTGATAGGTATGTAAGAATCATACATACATATATCACGCCTTTATCCCTTGCGGGGTAGGCAGAGCGTTAACGGTCGTAAGAATACGGTCGCTATCGCCACGTCTGACATTTTCGAGGATTGTTTTCGAAGGTTATTTCAGAAAACATGTGTATCACTTTAGTTACAGGTTATCAGCCTGTCGCCTAAAAATTGTAATACACCAATACTCTTGAGTCCCTTAGTTGCCTCTTACGACACCCGCGGGAAGGATGTGAAGTCATGCTATTCTAAGCCGGCATCACACGGCAGAATATAAGAATAATTTATTGAAATCTTGTGATCTAGAAAACCAATATTAGAGAGCTGAACCATTAAGAATAGGTTAATATTTATGAGCTTCGTCTATCCTCCATTTTCGAATTAGGTACTTAGTTTTTGTCTAGCTAGGTACATTTTCAATCAAAATATTTAATTAGTAGCCAGAAACCCTTTTCCTTAGAGCCTCCGCACACTATAGTTAAAACAGTCTCAAGACAAGTAGTTAAAACAGTGGCCGTGTGATGCCGGCTTAGAATAGCATCACCCCATATCCTTCCCGTGGGTGTCGTAAGAGGCGACTAAGGGACTCAAGAGTATTGGTGTATTACAATTTTTAGGCGACAGGCTGACAACCTGTCACTATAGTGATACACATGTTTTCCGAAACAACCTTAGAAAACAATACTCAAAAATGTCAGACGTGGCGATAGCGACCGTATTCTTACGGCTGTTAACGCTCTGCCTACCCCGCAAGGGATAAAGGCGTGATATATGTATGTATGTATGTATGTAGTCTCAAGACAGATAGAGATCTGCCGCCGTCCGAAATAAGGCCCGAAAATGGGAATATTCCAAAAAGATATTCCCATTGTCCGGGAACATACCAAATTGCTGAAAAGGTTTTAGGTAAACAAAAAAACTATTCTACTCAGTAAAAAAATATCTTCGTAAAGATTATGCCTCTATTCAAAATAAAATTACACATACGTACGATTTGCGGCATAATTCTTACAAAAAACAATATTTTGACTCTTATAGCTGTTGTATTTTGTTTTCCTAAAACATTCCCAGCAAGTTGTAGTGATCCAGGACAGTGAGAAAATCGGTTTGGAAAATTATATCTATCTGTCTTGAGACTGTTTTGTCTATAGAGTGGCTTTAGATGAATAGGTCCAAGAACAATTTTTAATCCAAGCCATTTTTCTTATTATTATGTAGTTCTGAACCAATTTGACATAGAATAATCAGAAAGTTTAAATGATGGTTAAAGTTAGTAAAATATTGTCCTGCTATTCGCCCTTCATTTGATATTTCATTATTTTATGCGTTTATTAATTGTATGCTTTTATGATACATAAACTGTAGATAACATAATAAACACGCTTATATGAGAAGATTAAAACTGTGTAACTAATAATAGTTTTATAACTAAACAACGTAAAACTGACAGTAATTTAACTAAGTATCATAAAGCAACGGATGGATGAGAAGTGTTATATTATCATTTTACGATTTCGTATCTTTTTTTTTGTGTTTATGGCACTAGTTTACTTTGTGCCAATGTCAAGTAAAAGGTAGGGAAACAAAACGCGTTTAAATTATAATGAAGAAATAAATTTTGTAAGGATAGTCAGGTATATAATAGAAATACATATAAAGTTCCCCATTTTTTATGTGAGATGAGACGATAGAGTAGAAAGGACAAAAACTGGTGATGGATATATTTTTGTGATTTATTGTTATCTGTCGAATGACAATTAGCAGTAGGTAATTACTTCGAAATTTGATGGATCTATCTACACTGGTTTTCCGTGTTCCGTTTTATTGAAGAACCAGTGTAATATGATCCTTGAAATGGGCAAGTAGTCGAAGTCCTACTAGTTCTTCTAATATTTGAAGTTTGAATAAAGAAACCATGTCAGATTAAACTTTTTTTTAGTACGGTTTTATTAACGCAGGGTTTTTTTTTCATTAGAGGCTATAAGTATGTATGGTAAATTAGATGTAATTTACTAACAAGGTAGGTATGTTGTAAGGGGTGTGTAAGTAATGCGTACAGATAATGAGTTTTGCTCGGAACAAACGCTCGTAATGTAGAGCATGATGAATCTGCCCTTATTACACGACTCTACCAACAATTTCCAATTCGGCATACATCGCTGCTTAACAAGAAAGAGTTGAACCTAAGCTCCAGTTAGCCAGCATTGTCTGACGAATCAAGAATTTTGTTTTCGTATTGAAGCTCATTATGATCTGTACTCAAATATTGCTACGGTCAGTGAGGAGGTTGAAATAGTCATGCGGGAGTAAGGAACGGGTCAGGGTGCGTGCGCTGCGCGTGGCCGCGTGGCCGCGCGTGTACAGCGTGACCACGCGTGCGGAGCGTGGCCGCGCGTGCGTGGCGTGGCGTGCGGGCGACCTACCGTGGGCATCAGCTGGTCCGTGCTGCGCACCCGCGTCACCTTGTTCTTGTAGATGAGCTTCTTGACGGCGCGCTCCACCGGCTGGTTGTAGCGCATGAACACCACGTACGCGCCGTACAACGAAAACAGCACCAGCGCCTCTTGCCAGTATATGTAGCTGTCCCGGAAACAGTATATCAACACTAGCAGGCTGATCGAATAGAACGTACAGTCGCGGAACAGCGGCCACCAAGTGAGCGTGAGCGTGGTCCGCGAGAAGAGCGCGCACGCGCCGATCACGAACAGAATGTTGAACACGGCCGAGCCGACGATCGTGCCGATGCCGACGTCGTCGAACGACACGAACACGCCGATGATGGAGGTGAAGAGCTCCGGCGCGGAGCCCCCGGCCGCCATGAATGTCGCGCCCGCCACGTCGTCGCGGATCGCGAGCCGCTCGATGATCACGTCCAGCGCGGGGACGAAGAACTCGTCGCACACGATCGCGAGCGCCACGAACATGTAGCCCATGCCGATGACGTGCAGCAGCACGGCGCCCGAGCGGCGCTGCTCCTCCGTGAACAGGTCGGCGGGGAACAGCGGCGCCTTCTCCTCCTCCGGCGCCAGCGGCACCGTGGAGGCCGCGGGCGGCAGCGAGCTGGGTGCCTCGAGCTCGGTGGCATTGGGGTCGCCGGCGCGCGCCGCCGCCAGCAGCGCGAGCAGCAGCGCGGCAGCCATGCCGGCTCTGCGCTCCCGGGGCACAGAGCACACTGCCGCGCCGCCCCGCCGCGCCGCCCCCGCCGCGCCGCCCCCGCCGCCCCGCCGCTCGATACGCCGCGCCGCACTGCGCCGCGCCGAAACCAGCCCTCCGCGTCCGCCCCGCGCCGCCGCCGACTCCAAATTCTATGTACCTAGTGGACCCAAGGACTCCAGTCGATTAGGCTTTTCAGCGACTTCAAAACTCTTGGCGCATTTCTAAAATGAATCTCTGGCTGAATGGTAAAAAAATCTGTATCTACCTATCCTACTTTAGTAGGTACTGGTACATACATACCTACGTATGCCTAAAGCTCTAAAGCTTTTCGATTAGTAGGTCGATTTGGTACTTTCCAGATTTATTTCAAACATTACAGTCTAAAGTCTAAACAGTTTTAAATCTATTATATTGTACCTTAACTGACTTTTCTAATCTGTAAAACATTGAATCGACGAACGACCCGATCCGATTAACCCTGAAACTAGTAAGCACATAACATACAACTTTATTTCCTTGCATATAGCTTTTTCTTGCGTATGTGGCTGCCAAAAACGCAGCACATCTTTACGTAAACAGCTAAAAGCCTCGAGTCATCACACCTATTTCAACCAGGGATGTTATGGAGCTCCAAAAACTATCGGATATCCGATATAAAATATTACCCAAACCGACACGTAAAAGTTTCGGATAATTTGGCGCATCGCACACTAACGCACGACGGACCGCTAAAATATAGCAGCGGTCTGTCAGATCTATAATCGAATCGAAACGTCACTCCCCATACTAAAACCGCACTCGACGCACGACGCTCTGCGATAGCGCTGCGTCGACAGCGGTTGAGCGGTTTTAGTATGGGAATTGACATTTCTAGTATGGATCTGACAGAACGCTGCGATATTGTAGCGGGCCGTCGTGCGTTAAGTGTGCGATCCACCGGGCGGTGGGTGCCTCACTTACCCCGTTATTTTTTAAACGTGCTTGTTTATTGTTTGGTTTATTCTAGTGAAATACTTAGCAATTTTACATTTACCGACAATTACCTAGTGCAATAAATTATATGAAAATTTTTGTTTCTAGGTAATAACCGAAACTATCCAAAACTTACGGACTAGGTATGCGAAATAATTTCATATCCGTATCCAAATCCGGAATCATATTATTTCATTATCCGTATCCAAATCCGTAACCAAATTTCCATTTTAGTAACTTCCCTGATTTCAACCCCTGACACTCGGCCTCACCAGATGCTAGAAAATGCCCAGCTACCTCCATCCCTTTATTCAACATACCCATTTCTATACGCGGGCAATTTCAAAAAAAATTGTACCCTTTCGAAAAAGTGGTCGACATAATTTATGTTGATATAATGTCAATTTTTTTTGAAAAATAGAATCTGCATTTAATAATGTATCTAAATATAATGTTTGTTTTGTAATTTATTCAGTATTTTAAGAGATATTCAGTAAAATGCGTGGAAAACGGCAATAGTCGTTCCGATTCCCAAAATCAGTTCCCCCATGCAATATAAAGATCTGAGACCAATCAGCTTACTACCATATCTGTCAAAACTGCTTGAACGGATAGTATTCTGGCAATTAACTAAATACCTAGAAGTAAATAATATCCTCCCGGAAGTACAGTCAGGTTTTAGAAAAGGTGTTAGTACGTCGACTGCTCTCGCTGAAGTGATAGATAATATTTTAAATGCTCAGGATAAAGGAATGTCGACCATATTGAGCTTGCTTGATTTTTCACGAGCTTTTGATTCAATAAGCATTCCTTTATTGCTTGCTAAGCTATCTTACTATGGCTTTGATACACCCACACTCTTATGGTTTGAGAGCTACTTGACGAATCGAACCCAGGTAACTCAAGTACGAGAATCAGATGGTCATATATCTAGATCTTCCGTTAAAGAAGTCAGTAGAGGGGTGCCTCAGGGGTCAATTTTGGGTCCTATTCTTTTTATTTTATATTCGGCAGACATCGTAAAACAAATTCATCACTGTAAATTTCATCTTTATGCTGACGATGTCCAACTTTACATCCACACTAATCCAAAAGATCCACAGATAGATGTTGCTAAGCTCAATTCTGATCTCGATTCTATATCCGATTGGTCTAGTCGAAATGCACTGATTCTAAATCCATCAAAGTCAAAGTTTATGGTATTGGGCTCGAAGAAACAGGTGGAAAAAACGCTATCTCATGACCTCTCCGTCAGCATCCTAGGGTCACCTATCGAATTCGTTACTGAAGCCAGGAATTTGGGCATAGTGATGGACAGCAAACTACGATTTGAAAGTCATGTGGAAAGTATTGCCAGATCTTGCCTTTATAGACTCAAGGTATTATATAAAATTAGGAGCATGCTTAATGCAGACGTTAGATTACAAGTGTGTGAATCGCTTGTTTTATCTAAACTTAATTATGCTGACGTTGTTATTGGACCATGTTTACTTGCGAGTTCTAAACGCATCATTCAACGAGTGCAAAATGCCTGCACCAGGTTTTGTTTTAAAGTTCCACCCCGAACCCATATAACGCCAGTGCTTAACAAAAACGGTATCTTAAATATGGACTCAAGACGCGCTTTACATTTTGCTAATCTTATTTACTCCATCATAAAATTTAAAAGTCCACCTTACCTCTACAATAAATTAGAATGGGCTACTTATTCGTATAACTCGCGAAGGGCAAATAGTTTTTTACTCGTCACACCCTTTCACAAAACTAGAGCGTTTGAAGGTAGCTTCCGGTATCAAGCAACTAAATGTTGGAACAACCTACCGCCTCCTCTACGGAAGGGCGTTTCTAAACTTGTTTTTAAAAAACAAGTTAAAAATATACTTTTATCAAAACAGCAAATGTTGCTGTGATACCGGATAGTTAAACGGGAATTTAATGTCATCATAATTTATTAAAATTAAATAAATTTTATGATCCTATATATATATATATATAAATATTTATATACAAGTTCTTAATAACTTAAAATTTTATGTCTCATTTCTTTATTTTTTGCTATACTCGCATGCATTTAATTATTTATTTGTTTTTACTACTACTGCTACTTTTTAGTTTAAAGTATTTATTATACTATCGTATACCCATCTATTTTTAAGTATATTCGCCGCACCGAAGCTCCTCTTGGGATCCGTTCGACGACAAATTAGGCGCGACTGAAAAACAGCGTCTATCACTACTGCTGTGATAGACATTATGCTGAGGCGTGACCTATTCATTGTTGTGTTGCATTGCACACTGGAATGTAATTAATGTGTTGTTTTTCTTGCCTGTTTACTAGATAATCATTGTTATGTATTATATTTTAGTGTGTAAGGTAACACAATGGTTTGAATAAACTTATTTTCTTTCTTCTTTCTTTCTTTCTAAAATAGGAATACAGGTCATTATGGTCAGTCAGTTTTGTTACCACCTTTGAAGCATGTTATCTCACAAAATAAAGTTAAACCTAGTTATTTTATATGTTTTTCGATTACTTTGTTTATTCAACTATCTTAAAAAAAATTTAAAATGGTCCAAAAGTCTTTATTTTTTTCAGTGAAGCAAAAAATAGGTCCGTTTGGTTACCCTGGTCACCAAACCAGATCATATTTTCATTTTTTTACAACAATGCGTTATAAAATTGTAACAAATATTATTTGACCTGATAAATTTACATTAAAGTTTTATAAAATAATACGGAAAACAATTAAAATCCTACTAAAAATATCAAAAATACGCAAATAACTGTAACCAAAGTAACAAAATGGACAGTCACAAAATTGTAAGGTTAGGGTTACACGCCGCATACTTATTGGGAATAAATTAGTATAACGTGCCATTGTTCAATGTATTTATATTGAGTATTCGTTACTGATTTTAGGTAGAGTTAACATCCAAAAAAATTCTAATAATATAGTTAATTTGAAAATTCTTTACGTTTTGATTTTATTTAATAAATGAATGAGATTTATTTTATTATTTCAATACACATCTTTATGAGCTTTTACCGAACTATTATTTTAATTTGGCACTGAAAGTCCGTATATACAGCGTGTAACGGAAAGGGGGTATCAAGCCGAAGTGCACCAACTCTGGTATTGACCAAGAACAAAATAGCAAAATTTTAAACTTCTAAGTTGACGTTCTAATGAATAAAACCTTATTGAAATCCAGGTCCAGATGTTACAAAATTTGACTTTGCACAACACTAGTGAGCTATCAGCTGTTTTGGGGTCAACCACCTTAGACCACCTTTTTCGAAATAGTTCCCACCTCCTTTTCTTCGACCTGTGCTCCTGGTAATCTAATAAATCACATTTGGTTCCGGATACCAACTCGGCCTATTGTTTTATTTTGTATTTGTAGGCGAAATGTCGTGACAGATAATAAAAAATTACGCTGCCTCACGCGATAATCGAGAAACAATATCATTTACATTTTTTTTTCAAGAAATCATGATTTTTTTAAAAGAAAGTATCTGTAGATTTCTTTAAAGTGTCTGCAACAAAATGAACCCTAAAAGGGCGTGGTCTAGTTATCCTACAAGTGCGTATTTGTATTTGATAGAAATGGTTCCGGATTAGAATTACCCATAGAGTGTAATAAGACTGAGCGTTCAGGAAAACGACAGCAGCGTGACCGGTAAATGCAATTGTGATGCGCTTGCCAACCCACTTTTCAAGCCCGGTGAATATGGCAAACGCCCCTGATAAGGGGGCCATTGTCCAACCGTCTAAGGCCCCGGTCTCGGATATTGCGGGCAGCGGCGGCGGCGCGCCGCTCGCTTTTTTTTCTAGGGAGTGCTCCGCTCATTGCCCACTCCCGCGCCGCTGTTGTTTCCGTACCGGTCCATTTGATTGTATGCAAAAGATTCTGCTGCTGCCGCCCCGCTGCTGCCCGCTAAATTCGAGACTGAGGCCTAAGCGGATTGAATCCGTGATCCTTACTTGAATATTATTCAACGCTACCGAAAATCGTATTTTTTAAATCGTTTGCACTCGTAAGTATCAAAACTCACGGGTTTCATAATCGATAGATGAATGCGTGCACGCATAAATTTAATAATACACTACATCACTTGAAATAAAATACGGCACGCATTATTCCAATCCACGGTCGATTTCTACACAAATACCCCTAGGAAATCAATTGAATTAGACTGAAAATACGATTGGCAGTACCAGGAGTACATAAGTTTGAAAGAGGTCAGAGCTGTGTCATGCATGTATCAATTTCAAAATTTAACCCTAATTATTGGCCCCGCCCGTTGTCCAATAATAATAATAACATCAAATCAATAACCAATAAGAATCAACCACTAAAATGGCCGACCATAGTGGTACCATCCCTTAGGTAGGGGCTAGGGGTGTCAAAAAACCTAAACGATAGTGTTTAATTATTTTCCTTAAAATAATGATTGGTATTTTATTTTTTATCATCACAACGCTTGGTTCCTTCTTGATTGGAAGGATCAGGATTCAATAACCAGTGTGTTCCTTAGGTAAAGCAAACTAGGTAGTTTGATATTACAGGCACGGAAAGAATCTGATTGCCCGCAAATTATGATAAATTTTTGTTTCGAAACGCACTTCTTTGACTATCCTCAGGCATTTAACTCGATACGTACTACTTCGTAATACAGATAGTAGATGGCAATCATTAACGTGTCTTCCGAAGCACGGATTCCAATAATTAAAAAAATCATATTATCCAGCCTATTATGCCCTTATCATACATACATACACATATCACGCCTTTATCCCTTGCCAGGTAGGCAGAGCGTTAACGGCCGTAAGAATACGGTCGCTATCGCCACGTCTGACATTTTTGAGGATTGTTTTCCAAGGTTGTTTTAGAAAACATGTGTATCACACAATAATTTCCCACAATGACTAAAAAAGTACATATGTATTATTTTAGATATTGGATATTCGATGGATAGTTGTTCAAAGATCTTTGCATCTTTGATAAACTCGGGATCCAGCGTAATTCTTACGCCAAAATTTTTGAATAAATGCCAACTAATTTACTGAAGTGTTCGTTGACCGATGTGGCGCAATGGTACTTAGCACGACTGCCTGTGACGTAGCAAGTTCCGGGTTCAATGATCACTTTGTGAATTTGTTCTTAGTCTGGTTAGGACATTGCGATTGGATCCACTCGATTTTCCGTAAGAAAGATGGGTCCGTGTTTTGGATGGCAAGTTAAGGCTAAACGCTCCCTTACGCGGATTCCCGCGCGGCGGTTTGACAGCCCCCCCATTATTATCAGTCCGAATTTATAAAGCGCATAGTGTCTAGGTGGCTGTAATATGGCAAGGGTGTCATCGTGTACGTACGGGTCAACAGGTACGCGCCGCGGTTTGTCGAATTCGCTGCGCGCGCGTGAGCGAGTTTTGGGACTAAACCGTGTAGGTCTCGGTTGCTATCTATGATTTGATTACTTAGACGGCAGTCCTTACACAACCACCACGTTAGAAGTCTGCTACTTGTAGAAGGCAGTTGAAAAATTCTGGGTTGTTGGACGACTTGGTGTCCCACACGAAGAGAGAGACTGACATATTAATAAACATTAAAGGTTATTCTAAAATGAATCACGTAACTTTTGATTTATTTTGCAAGTATCAGTAAATGTGACAGCCCTACCGGGAGCGGGAATCCCTGCGGTCACTATCTTTCGGGAATAGTTGGTGGGGGCTGGTAGGCAGGACCAAATGAGTTGCCAGTACTTTAGTATTGGAGCAAAATGCGTATTTTTTTTGTTCATATTTGTTGTCTAATTCTGTGACATATGGCAGAACAAAAATTTTGTTTGGCGTATGTACATAATGGTGTTTAGGTATGTGAATTTCGATAAAATTATCATACATACACATACACATATCACGACCTTGCGGGGTAGTCAGAGCGTTTGCGGCCGTTGTAATACGGTTAATGTTAAATAGGTAAAAAAATATGTGAAATAGGTGAAAATGACAAACTATTTTATTAAATCGTCTAGACCGTTCTGGCAACACCTAGGTCCTTAAGTTTCTTTAGTTCATCTGCTTCGGCGTAAACTAGTGTACCTAATTGTAAAGTTAAAATAATCTGCGTCGTGATGTCTTTGAGTAATGCAGAATATTATTAGATGATTCTGTGCGTCGGTGCCACTCACGGCAACTTGAGTGCAGCGGGAGCTCTCTCGTGAGCGATTCTTTGAAGGAAGACGAGCTGCTGAAGCAAAGCATCTGCCTTCATTGCGGTGCTTCAGGCGCATGGTGAATCGTCTGTATTCGACAGGTTCATTTCACGCGACAACTGCGTCTGGCCGCACTACGACCCGAGATCCGAATTTTGAAGAAGCCGTACTGGAGCACTTCGAAGAGAGCCCGCGGACCAGCACGCAACGTGGTGCCCAGCTGTTGGGAGCTGCGAACCACATACAAGTGTCGAGAATGTTCCACGAATCTGGACAGCACCCTTATCACTTTCGCCGCACGCAGGAGCTGATTCCTGCTATCTGCCGCGTGTGACATAGCCACCCGCCGCCGCAGATCGCTTTGTGCGCCGCCGCCGCCGCCGCGCCGACACCTTTGAAGATGCCGCCGCGGCCCGCGACCCGCGACCCGCGCTTCCCGCGCAGTGCTATAATGCGAATAAATAAAGTGCGAGCGCCGCGTGAGGTACCAGGCGCCCAGGACGCGTAGAAGGTGTAATGGGCGGTGCTAGTGATAGTGCTATGGGAATGAAATAAAGATCAGTGACCTCAATAGTGTTGTGCCACATTTGTTTACATGCAAATACTTTAAAATCGTATGCTGGATTTTTTTTTCAATGTGTTACAAAGTTGGGTATATTGGACTGAAATTTTACATAACCGATCTACGAAAGGTATAGTTTATTTTCACTTCGGCTTGATACCCCCTTTCCGTTACACCCTGTATATTTAAAAAGATCACTTAAAAAGAAAACTGGAACATAACCAAACAAAAAAAACTAAAATAAAACAGTAACAAGCCTTTATCTAAAATATCTTATTTTTATTATCGAGCACCTTAAATAAACAAAATAATATATTATTTACAATTGGCACCATGTAAACTCAGCTTTAGCTGTCAGTTTTGTTACTTTGCCTGTCAGCATATTGGTTACCAGCAAAATGGGTAACAAAATGGAGGTAACATCGGACTCCGAATTTGGATTAAAATATCAGTAAAAATCGCCAAAAAACATTTAGTTTATCAAATTTTGAACACTTAATCTTCATAATTTATTGAAAATTGAAAACACGCGCTTAATAGCATGCCATAAAGTGTTCAAGAACTACAGTGGTAACTAATCCGACAAATTTTCTGAAACTTTCGTACGCACCTCGACTTGCACGTCTCACGATCCCGTTGCAAATGGCAGAGCCACAGTAAAATGGCCTATGGCTAGACGATTAAATAATGTTACTATTTTCAAGAAAACCTACCAATATCTTTAATATTTTTTATTATAAATCAAGGTAACAAAACTGACGTTTCGTGACTGGACAAAATTGGGGACAATATTAAAAAATTATTATAAATTCTATTTCAACATATTTAAAGTTTGAAATCCCTTATTTCGGAAGCATAAAGCATTGCCATTCTAAAAAATATAAAATGTGTGGGGGTCTTCTTGGAAGAATATAATTAAATTCAACCGTCTTTTTCGCTAACTGTGGTGGGGACAGCCAAAAAACTGGTTCGCCCTGGGGTATATTATTTAATATAAATTAAACTATAAATGATAGCACGAAATATTTAATGTTAAATAGCAGACTTTAAACTATATTTTTGGGGAAATATAAATAAAAAGTACAAACAATTAAGATAACACCTTTAAAAAAATACGCAATGTGGGGGACAGGTAAAAATCAGGATGTAAAATTTTTTTTGAAATTGCCCACGCACACAAATGCAACTGTTTTCTACCTCTGCTCAACTTGAACTACAGGCTACAAGTCTACATGTAAAATTCGCAGTACACTGCGTAGCTTGTAGGCCACGCAATGTAGGTTGTTTTTTCTGTAAACTTGTAGCTATAGTCTGTAAGTTTAGGTACTTATCTTTTTGTAAACAAACTTTGTATTAAACTGACAGTTCTGAAGTGTCACTTTCATACAAAGTTTGTTTACAAAAAGATAAGTACCTAAACTTACAGACTATAGGTATTGCATTAATACTCAATACGGCAAGAGACTTCCGGCTAGTTCTGTCACCCAAGATTTGGCTCCTTTACGGGATATTATACAGGGTGTAAATAAGGGGTAGCTCTCCGCATGCAGATAAGACGCATTATAGTCTGTCTAGTAAACAAAGGAAAATGGATCTTATGTCGTAGAAATTGCTCCAAGGCTACAAACGTCACAGGGATTATCCTATATTTTACAGACCATTATAAGACCATAATACTGAACAACTTTCCATAGGAATATTACTATGTCAGGACCTTCACTTGACTGGCCATAGGAAATGAGCTAATCGTGATTTTTTATGATCGAAAATTTGTTATCTTGTCATGCCATAGGTGAATCTGAAATGAGACGAATTTGGAATACGGCGAAATAGAAACATGACGAATGCGAAAAAAATCGTAGGTGTTATGATTCTATCTAGGCGAAAGTTGTTCAGTTTCAGGGTCTGCATGTCGGCCGATGGACGGCAATTTTCGGAGGGTCTAAAAAAATATCTTTTATACTCAAGACTTTTTGGGGTGTAAAGTCGAGGATGTCTTATATAAACTTTAAAGATCGTCTCACGCCTTTCAGAATTATGGCGTCGTCTTCAGACGAGAACCACTGCCAAATGGCTAGCATTTGCAATTTGGCTGTCCTTGAATCTGCTAAGATTTATCGCCATAAATGCAGTCGCTAAAAAAATTTCAGCGATTTTTTTTCTCCTGGGCCCTAAGTCTGCTAAATGAAAATTGTTTTAGTTGGATGTCGGTTGGATCTCAGTTGGATGATTTCGGTCATTTCGTAGTCTGCTAACAGTTTAAAGTATAGAAAAATCACAATGGCAATATGGGGTTACAATGACAAAAAATAGCAGACTTGGGGCCCTGGTAGCAACACTTGTCTGAACTATATAGGTACTTAGGTGACGATGTTGATATATCTTTGCAAATTTGAGGGATTCTCTGTCAAGGACAGTGAGCTTTAAAAAAAATGTTTCATTCGGAACCAGCGCCACCTACTGGGAACTAAACGCACAGATTAGTTTCCCATCGCATCCACCCCAGTCTCGCAGCATTGTCATCTATCTGAAACCACGCCAAAAGCCAGACCTAGCTCTATGTATTAAACTTACTTCATTCACTTAGATAGTTTTGTGACCAACGTAACTCGACCTTCATGCTCGATACACGTACATACGGACGCGTACTGATTAACGCTGGTAGTCGCATCATCTGAGCGAATGAGCTATGGCAATCTACCTCTGCCAACTGCCAAACGCAGACGACAGCAAAACACAACAAAAAACGCATGTAAAACCCCTTGCAAGGGAAATGCGACCGAATCGAAATGGAATTGAAACAGAATTTGCCATTTAGATGACTTAATCGATTAGTTTTCGTCTGCAGACTCCGCTTTTCAATTCGCGATGCACTATTTACGCGATTTTCCGAATTACAATAGGTACCTAAGTACCTACGTATTATTTGAAGTTGAATGATAGTAAAGATACGGAAGGTTAAAGTAATGATACGGAATAGTGTATTAAGGGAACAACGTTGTGGCGTAAAAGGAGACACAGTGACAAGGAATGAAAAGGGAATCTTAAAGTAGCTAGTTAGTTTGGTCATGTTGAGAAAATGAATGAAAGGAGATCAATGAAAGAGATATATATATATATATATCTAGCACTCGCCTTATATATATATATATAAGGCGAGTGCTAGTGGAAACGAAACCTAATCGGGGACAATTTTAAAAAAGGTCAGGTCAGAAGTATCCTAAACCGACTAGCGTGCATGAAAAGACTGACTGATGAATGTAGAAGAAACAAAAAAAGTGTGCCAGGATCGTAGCAGGTGGAAGGAAATAGTATCTACCTACCCCAACGGGAAAGAGGCGTGATTTATTATGTAAGTATGTTAAGTAAAGTTTAGCCGTGTTTTGCCGACTTAGAATAGCATCACCCCATTTCTTTGGAGCCGACTATGACAATTTTTAGGCGACCACAGGCTTACAGTCTTACAATTACAACCTGTCACTGTTGTTATCAAATTACTACAGGTGACAGCGAATTACTACTGCTTTAGTGACAGGTTGTTAGTGATGATACACGAATTATCTAAAACGGTCCTCAATATTTGTGAGACGTGGCCTATCGCCAAGCGAATTTTTACGGTTGTTAACGTTCTGCCTCCCCCGCAAGGGATAACGGCGTGGTGTTATATACACGTATGTGAGTGTCTAATAGTGCACGCATAGTGCACAGACCAGAGATGTCATGTGCGCGCAACGCGTATGTTATTTTCTCTGTTGGACATTGTTGGCCAGTTGGATATTGTTCTGGATACAGTGATTTTCCAGCCTAAACCCCACAATAGTCCACTGCTGGACATTAATATTCCCCTATTGGGGATTATTGCTATACTCACCACGCTTGGTAGGCGGGCTGATTAGCGAAGCGCAGTGCAAGATGTTGCATGTACAGGGGCCGCTGCAGCTGCCCATTCCCTCCCAAATATATAAAGTACTCTATGTCCCTTGCTGATTGTCCCTATAACCACCGTGTTTCGGATGAAATGCAATAGATTGGACACGGATCGGACCTAATGAAAAACAAAACAAGAACGACCCAAATAAATTTTGTTTGGAACGTTGACACATTTTTCCGTTTTCCAGCGTATAGAGAAAATAGATATTCTAAAGTTCGGTACAGATAAGTATGCGCTCACCTTAAGCTAATAACCGTACTCTTTTATATCTATTTAATTTATGTTTGATTTTGACAAAGGAACGGGGGTTTAAGTACTGTCAATTGAGAAGATTTCCTAATCGAGAATACTTACGAACGCACTCTTGAGTACGAGGAAATCTTTATTTTTTGGTTTGGCAACCCCGGTCAGTCATGTCATGTCATTCATTGACCGAGATCCGAGATACACGTAGGGTTTCTAATCGGATTATATTGTTAAAATCTTATTTTCTGTAATAATTTCATTAGAAAAGCTGTGTAATTAGTCGTCAAAATGTGGATAGACGAGGCAGACGGGTTCGCGGAGATATTCAAGGGGTACTTACCCTATTATTTGCTTGTGGCTCTACCTATTTTAATCATTATGTCTCCAGTTAACCCTGTCGCGGCTTCCCATGAGTTTTCGGTATACAGAATGCAGCAATACGATCTACACACAGTCCCCCACGGTAAGTGAAAGTATACAGCCTAAGTTTAATTTAAGAACTCATGAACCATTTAACCATTTTTGAGGTTAGGATGATTTTAAAAATGTTTACCGAAAGACTAGCCTTATCATGACCTAAATACCTATGATAACGTTCTGAAATTTTACTTTGAAGCCAGAGTGTTTAAAATTGTTTTTTTCAATAAAAACATACAGTCTGTACCTATCAGATTTCAACGGAGACTGGTATATACACTGTGATATACAAGGTTATGCATTAACTTGGCGACATTGTTTTGGGCATTGCACTGAGTATACTCTGACTTAAATTTCATTGAAAATGAGAAGAAATGAACCTGTCGTACAAAGTTAGCGCATAGTGAAACTTGTATAGGAGGTTGAAATTTTTAAGTAAAGCATGGAATGAATTTATTAAAGAAAGGTGGAGACCCCGTGCTGGATCATTCCTTGTCAGACATATCTCAGTAGCTATTCAGCGTCTCAATGCCGCTAGTCTGATTGGTACTTATGGACCAGGATTAATTCGGGGTGGAAATTTTTATTGATGAAAACTGTGTTGAATTAATTTTATTTTTACTTGTTTTATTATTGTACCGTGACATGTTTGTTTAATAAAAATTTATTAGCATTTGGGCGATTCTCTGTAAACTCGTCATGGCCTCATACAAATGCTGTCCGGACCAATTTTATTACTTGTTTTGAAAAAAACTTATTTTATTAGTTATAAAATTACTGTAACTTTCGATACATAAGAGGTCCGACAGAAATATTGTAAAATTTCCGAGATAATTGAAATTTTTTGACAGTGGACTGTTGGGCGCGACAGGGGACTGTTCTAAATAGAGAAAAGTCATATTTTTTGTATAAATCATTTATTGTTTTTGTGCTTTAATATGCACGATCATACAGTAATTTGTACTTCTTAAGGTATAAAGAAAAAAAAATCATAAGTAGTACTTAACACTTCTTACAAAATTGGAAAAAACTTTTCATATGACAACCGTCAACCGTTTACTAAAATATTTTGTACCTAACCAACGGAAAGGTACTGTGGGAACGTAGCTCTGGTGGAGGTCTTAAAATAAACTTGAAATTCTCAAAAACATTTATATTTGTAATAAAAATAGGTAAAAAACCGATGCAAAACCCAAAACATGAAAATTTGCTCTGATTGTCGTATCAAAACTTGAAGTTCTCTCACAAATTTGTTTTCAAGGGTGGCTGGCCCGAGGCCTTATCAGCCAGTTTACGAAAAGGTTCTGACCATGACGGTCGACACGTCCGTCGATCGCCACAGTACAATGATGGAATAAAAACCTGATAAGGCTCAGGCAAAATGCCCGGTGTCTCTTCATCAGGGCGAAAAACAACGGGGATAGGGATGCCTACAGCAGTGCCTTACAGGATTCAATAAAGAACTAAGAAAGGCAAAAAGAAGATCTTGAAGTTGGTTCTGTGAGACAATCAACAGCACCCCTCACGTCGCCAAGATTCACAAGATACTACCTAAAGCCCCTGCGTCTCATCTGGGGCTACTAAGAGGACCGAGGACTTCTGCAGAAAAGACACTTAAGCTCCTTGCTAGGGTCCATTTTCCTGGATCTGAGGAACTGGGCATTGAATGGAGCCCAACCTTGCAGGGAAGTGGGAAACCTCGGCCCTCCTCGAAGGACTGGCGAAGAGCCTCTGCCGTCATAAAACCTTAAAGGGCTATAAACAGACTTCAGCCATACAAAACTGAAGGGTTACATCATGGTAAAGAAGTCACCCTAGCGGTTGTAGTTGAGATCTTTAGGGCAAGCCTGGCCTGGGGATGCTTACCACTACAATCGACAGGGGTTTGTGTCACTATTATTCCCAAAGGTGGAGACAAAGATAAAGCAGAACCCAAGTCCTATAGACCAATAAGTCTTACCTAGTTCTTGTTAAAGACCTTTAGGGAAACCTACATAAGTGTGAGGCCCCAACATGTCAGACAGTACGCTTACTAGAAAGGTATGTCTACTGAAACGGCCCTCGTGGAGCTACGGATAGACTGGAGAGGGCTCTGGAAGACAAGGAGATAGCCCTCTGTGCTTTTCTGGACATTGAGAGAGCATTTGACAACGGATGTGATTCTCAGATGCATGAATCACAATCATAAAACGACGCTTAACTGGGTCGAGTCGATGCTGACCACAAGGACAGTCACAATGGACCTAATGGGTACAGCTATTGACGTCAGCGTGAACAGGGGCAGCCCTCAGGGTGGTGTCCTGTCTCTCTTGCTGTGGTCAATTGTAGTGGACTGTCTGCTTACTCGGCTAACCTTCCAACGACATTCTCTTTCATCTCTTCTCTCTTTTGAGGATAATTTTTTCTTTGCTGGTATCTTAAACGCTCTGCTTCTCTCTTTATCTGGAATAATTCTTCTCGCGATAGCTCTTGTCAGCATCTTAACTTTTCGCGATGAACCTGCAAGATAACAGCTAACAGCCAGCCCATATTTCATCCACTGATAATAGCTTTTTAATGTAATTCATATATTTCCTGTAGTTAAAAGCATTCAATAAGCAGCGGTACAGGAATTTTTAAAAACCGTTCAGTATTTTTTGAGCTAGTTCATTGTCGACATAAACGCACCAAAAAAGTTAATATTTCCTCAAAACTGTTTCGAATACATGCATCACCTAGGTAACGCGATACATTGTGATTAATAAGCTATCATGAGTCGTAGCCTTTTCTAATAATAAACAAGTAATCAAATCACCGTTAATACTTCAATATGCAAAATGAACAGTCCCCTGGCATGTAGAACAGTCCCCTGCCTTATACCCAGGCAGGGGACTGTCGCCAGGGGACTGTTTTATTTTGTGTTATAGTCGATTATTTACAAAACTACTGGATCATACATTCTTACTAAACTACCAATGAATAGAGGCCAGGATCATAGAAGTAATAAATAGAAAAATATGTAATTCAGATAAGAAACGGTAATAAAATCACTTACCAGAGGACTGTTTGTACTGTCAGTTTTGACTCGCGTTCCCGCCACTATTAACGCTCTGGCACTGAACAAAATCGTGTAGCGTCGCCTTTTCCGCGACTGTCACTAACTTTACAACGATTGTGTTCCGTTGCACAACAAAAATCTTTTGCAAATAAAATATACTTATTTTTTTGGAACTTTGAATTTTTGGCAGGGGACTGTTTGAAAATTTTCTGGACAACTTTCACATTACAGTATTTAATGAAAAGAAATTTGTAACAAGCCTACGTTTTATGAAAAAAATTTACTACTTTAATGCATTTTTAGATAATAGCAAAATAAATGCAGTGTTAATTAATCTTTTTATAAATACATTACCTTTAATATGGATATTCGGCAAATGGGACAGCCAGGGGACTGTTTTTTTGGGGCTTTGACAATTTTTAGAAAAAAATATAAAAGTGTCACCATCCTAAATACTAGTGTGCTACAAAGTATGAATGTTTTGCTTAAAATTAGAAGGATAGTTATAAATAAAAATCAATATTCTTAATCAAAACTCATCTGGACAGCCGTTTTACAAGCTTACAGAGATTCGCCCATTTATTAAATGTGTGTGATGCCGGCTTAGATTGCCGTGAGATGCCGACTTAGAATAGCATCACTCCATTTCTTCCTGCGGGTGCTGTAAAAGGCAACAAAAGGACTCGAGGGTTTCATGAGTATTACAATTTTAGGCGACAGGCTGACAACCTGTCACTACAGTGATACATGAAACATCTGAAAGGACCCTCAAAACTTGTCAGACATGGCGATAACGACCGTTATTTCGTTAACGCCCTGCCTACCCTGCAAGGGATAAAGGCGTGATTTGTGTATTGTATTGTATTAAATGTGTCCAGGATGCCGCAGCGCCAGCTTCAACCTGGAAGGGCGCTCGCTGACCTCCTGGAGCACGTCCCGGCACTGCGTGGTGGCGCGCGTGCAGGACATCACCATCGAGCAGTTCATCCAGATCCGGAGCAAGGCTGGAGCACTCCTGCTGGTCATGCCGGCCAACGGCACTGTGCTCACTCCTGAGGAAAGAGAGGTATGATGATTATGATGATGAAGTCCTTTTATCCCTCATCAGGGACATAGGGCTCGAAGAAGAGATTTCCACTGCTGCCGATCCTGTGCCGTGGCTTCGAGGTATACACACACAAAACCCGCCTTTATTCCTGGCGGGGTAGGTAGAGCATTAACG
Source organism: Keiferia lycopersicella (assembly GCA_029255805.1). NCBI lineage: Eukaryota > Metazoa > Arthropoda > Insecta > Lepidoptera > Gelechiidae > Keiferia > Keiferia lycopersicella. The sequence continues at coordinate 15,485,017 of JARACZ010000005.1, forward strand.
ACGGTAATACAGCAGTTGTGATTGCCATGTCTGACAAATGTTTGAGGGTCGTTTCAGATAAGTTGTGTATCACTATAGTGACAAGTTGTCAGCTGTTCACCTAAAATTGCAGTACTCATGAAACCCTTGAGAAAGAGGAAAGAAAGAAAAATATTCAGGATGATAACTGTCCTTAATCCAAGATACCCTCCATCTGTGTCAAATTTCACTGAAAATTGGTTCAGCAGTTATAGCTTAAAAGAGTAAAAAACAAACAAACTTTCGCACTTATAAAATATTAGTGGACTCCCGCGGTTAATCCCGCGTGAATTTCGGTTTCAATCGTCTTGCATCTCACAGGAATATTTTTTCGAGATAACAACTGTCCTGTGTTAATCCAAGATCTATCTGTATGCAAAATTTCATAAAATTTGCTTCAGCAGTTTATATGTGAAGGAGTAACAAACAAACAAACATTTTTAATATTAGTAGGATCTGTCAAACGTCACAGCTATCAATTTTTTTTTTTTTTTGGTGTTGGACTTTACGTTTACGGCCCCGGGGCCATCAAAACTACGCCTGTCGGCTTGGTGGGGAGCACGTGCTCACCCGGAAATATTTTATTGGTTGTTCAAACAACCAGCCCAATCACGCCCTTGGGGCGAGACTGGGCTTAGGAGTTGTTCTGGGAAGAACTGATCGGACTGAATCTACCCGGTACATGCCGGTAATTGCCAAAGTGAGGCGTAAATGAGGGACCTCCGCGACCCCGCCGGCGGGGACGTCGGTTGCTTGAAGAGCTTGTGGAGTGTGATCTACTCGTAATGGCTGCAGTGGCGGCTTGGGTGATTTTGTCATCATCATCCGAGAGGACGTGTCTGGGACGGCGTTTGAAACGCGAGGTTGGATAGGGGTAGTAGTTGGACGCGGCAACTATTAGGGGAACAGGTATCAAGCTATATTTTATAACCTATAGAATTTTTGAATTCAAAAGATATAGACCATTTCAGTAAGGACCTTGGATCAAACACCATGCATTGAGTCATTGTCCTTAAGAAGTTATCTGCAATTATAAATAGTAGTTTTAGTATTCTTTTCCTGTTCATAACATTTTGTATTATTTTACTTTATTTACTTGTTTCTCTGTTTGTTAAAAAGTTAATACAAACCAAACAAGCGGAATAAATTCATACCACCGATGGGATTCGAACCCACGACTTCTGACTAGCTGGGTCAGACGTGTTAACCACTACACCACAGTCGGGTCTATCCCAGGCGGTGGAATTGTGATTTGTTTATTTATATATTTTTCCTTTACTTTATTTACTTGGTAAGAACATGAAAATGTAGGCATGGGTGATGTAATCCTGCAAGAAAATCATGTAAAGCATGTAAATGATCTAAAGAATGGTTGACCTAAACACAGAAAAATGCACTGACTTGCATTTCGGAAGCCAAAATCCACACTTGATCTAGAAGTTAGGTAGCACTGGTTTTCTAAGCCGATTTCACACGGCATCTGTTATTTTGTTAAATCTTGTAAAATACATTCCCCAGCACATCCAACTGCTGGAGATGGCGATGGTGGGGGAGGAGATCAACGCGCCAGTGTACTTCGCCCAGTGGACTCCTGATATCGAGGATATGCTTAAGGATCTGCAGCACAGCATGCTGACTGACGAACGCTCCGGGACAGCCTTGGAAGCCATGATGAATACCGTCTCTTCTAATGGCTATCAGATCGGTAAGATTTGCTTGTGAATAGTTTAATTGACGACTGTTAGGCTCATATTTATAAATCGCACTCAATTCTGACATTGATCTCGGTCGATTTTAACAAATGTCAGTCAATACTAACAGCATCTCAAAGTGGCACTTAAGATCGATCTCAGAGTTGAGTGCAGTTTGTAAATAGGGGCCTTAATCTCCAAAGGCAACATCATTACATAGTATAAAAGCAAAGTCGCTTTTCGCGTCTGTATCTATGTATGTTTGCCTAAATCTTTAGAACTACACAAGGGATTTTGATAGATTAGTTTTTTTAATAGCTACCTAACCTACCTACCTAATTTTTTTTAATAGTTTCCTACTTGGGCCTCAAGGCAAAAATGAATAGACATTATCTAGGCAAGCATCCTCAATCATCGTCGTAGACAAATGCGGGCCCTATGTAAAGTAAAAAAAGAAATAAAATAATATAGCGACATCCAATAGAAGATTTTTCTTATTTTCATGTATGAAAATCCTGCTGTTTATTTCTAGTGGTATCAGCGTCGACTCCTCAGAAGCTGGACTCCAAGGCGGTGACCATCCACGGCAAGCTGTCTGGCAGGGCCGGGTCCGCGCAGACCATCGTCATTGCTGCCCATTACGACTCTTCAGGAGTTGTGCCTGTGAGTAACAGCCTCCACTCCTCAAGACCTGGTCTCCAGGAGACCATCCACGGCAAGCTGGCTGGCAGGCTCAGCGCAGACCATCGTCATCGCTGCCCATTACGACTCTTCAGGAGTTGTGCCTGTGAGTAACAGCCTCCACTCCTCAAGACCTCGTCTCCTGGCTGGCAGGGCCGGCTCAGCGCAGACCATCGTCATCGCTGCCCATTACGACTCTTCAGGAGTTGTGCCTGTGAGTAACAGCCTCCTCAAGACCTGGTCTCCAGGAGACCATCCATGGTAAACTCGCTGGCAGGGCCGGCTCAGCGCAGACCATCGTCATCGCTGCCCATTACGACTCTTCAGGAGTTGTGCCTGTGAGTAACAGCCTCCTCAAGAGCTGGTCTCTTGTCAGGGAGAAGAAGAACCGTTTTAGATCGTTTTAAAAAGTAGCTCATTTGACATGGCAGTCCACAACCCTACAGTATTATAACACATGAAATCCCCGAGTCCCTGAGTCTCTAATTTAACCTACTTTAAGAAAAAGGAGGTTCGCAGTTTGACCTTTGTATGTACGTAGTCGGTCCCAAAGTTCTGTCACTGGCATATTATTTTTGAATTTAGAACACGGATTTGGAAAAGTTTTATTGCATTCCGTTTTTGAATGTTTAACAATTATTTTAAAACAATAAATAATCATTTGGCGCGATTTTTCACGATGGAGTGGACTTTGAAAGAAAATCGAATAGCAGTTTTGGCGTTGCGTCGCTGTGGGCACTCGCCGAGTACCATTTTCAAGTTGCTCAAAAAATTTAAAATAACGCTTAGGTTTGGGTATCGTACTATAACTAGGTACACTGAAGTCTCTAGTGTTGAGGACAAGAAAAGAACTGGCCGGCCTCGCTCCGCCAGAACACCAGCAGTGATCAAAGCGATCAAGGAGCGCATACGAAGAAATCCTGTCCGAAAACAGAAACTTATGGCTTTGCAGATGAAGGTTAGTAGAAAAACAGTCAAAAAGGTTTTAAACGAAGACCTTAAGCTGCGAGCATACAAAAAAAAGAGTGGGCACTTACTTAATGCCCGTTTAAAAGAAATTAGACTCAAAAGATCTCGGGTGTTGTTAAAACGGTACGCGAAAAACCGGCAACGCGATATACTTTTTACAGACGAAAAAATTTTTGATATAGAAGAAAAGTATAATAAACAAAACGATAGAGTGTACGCTACCAGCTCTGAAGAAGCAGGAAACAAAGTTCCGCTGGTGCAACATGGGCATCATCCCTCTTCAGTCATGGTCTGGTTAGGAGTCTCCTACTATGGGCCAACTGAGGTTCATTTTTGCGAAAAGGGGGTCAAAACCAGCGCAAAAGTGTACCAAGAGACGGTTTTGGATCGGTACGTCAAAGACCTGCCCAACACACTATTTTCAGGACATCACTTTGTATTCCAGCAGGATTCTGCGCCCGCTCACAAAGCCAGGACCACTCAAGCCTGGTTTGAACGTCAAAACATTGAGTTTATAAGACACGAAGATTGGCCTTCCTCCAGTCCGGACCTTAATCCTCTGGACTATAAAATTTGGCAGGTCTTAGAGAGCAAGGTCTGTGCTAAGCCCCATAAAAATTTGGAGAGTCTGAAGTCAGCCATAGTTAAAGCAGTCGCTGAAATCGACATGGATATGGTGCGTGCTGCGATAGACGACTGGCCGCCGCGGTTGAAGGCCGTTGTTAAAAGCAAGGGAGGTCATTTCGAATAGTTTTATGTTATTTTGATTCTTCGATGATTGTATTTTTAATTGGTATATAAATTTTTAAAAACGGATTGGTACTTTTTATTTTATCAGTATTTTCATATATGACAGAACTTTGGGACCGACTACGTATGTATGTTAGATCGCAATTATCTCGCGTTTAGATAAACCGATTTTAATGCGGTTTTCAGAAAAGTATTTGTCAGACTTAGGAGAAGGTTTTAAGCATATTAACCGACAAAGAATGGAGGTACGCACTTTTGATGATGATGATGATGATCTCTCCGACCGATTTTGGCCATGGCGACCACTTGGACTCCTAATCAGATCGGCGCTGATGCGCCCGGAGATGGCTATTGTAGCCAATTTTAGCATTTTAGCCATTATGTAAGTAGCAAACTCACGTACGCACTTTTACACATTCTTTGAGGACGGAACCCTTAAAAAAAAGTTATTATTAATTGTAGGAGCTGTCCCACGGCGCTGACTCCAACGGCTCCGGCGCGGTGGCGGTCCTGGAGTTGGCTCGCATCTTCTCCCGGCTGTACGGCTCGGCGGCGGTGCGCGGGGGGCCCTCGCTGGTGTTCGCGCTGCCATCTACCGGACACTCGCTCAACTACTTCGCCACCAAGAAGTGGCTCGAGGACCAGCTCGACTCCGCTGACGCTTCTTTACTGCAGGTGTGTGCTCTAAACCTGACGACTTGACGATCTGACGACCGATGTGGCGCAGTGGTAGAGCAACTTTTAGCAGAGTAAAACCTCTGCGTCCGCATTTTTCCCAAATCACCCGTCCTTTCACGAATCATTTCAAATTGGAAATTGGAATGTCTTCACACGTATTTTCTGACATTTGACTCAGTCTAGATCAAATCGTCAAGCAGGAATGCTTACAATAAATAACGTAATGTAATACTTTTAAATAAGACTGAAGTATATTTACTTGGAAGTGGAAACCACCACCGTCATCGGGTCATAAAAAATTTAAGGAAACCCTCACGGAGGTACTTTTACCATTTTACCTGTTGTCCTAGCTCATTAATCCTCATCCCCTACTCATCTATTATCAGTGCTAACCTAGCTTTATTGTTCTTTTCCTACATAATAAACTTTTGAAGATTCAAGAGTCTTTTTGCTGTTTTGGCACTGTCAGTGCCACAAACTGCTTCTGACGCAGAAGGTCCCGGGTTCGATTTTCGGCGGGTCACTCATAACGTTGATATTTATCACTTTGTGAATTTGTTCCCAGTCTGGTTAGGACATTGCGGGCTGAACCACCCGATTGTGCGCAAGTAAGATGGTTCCGTGTTTCGGATGGCACGTTAAGCCGTAGGTCCCGGTTGTTGTCGTATATGATCACTTAGACAGCGGTCGTTACACAACCATGTCAGAAGCCTGCTACTTGTAGAAGGCGGTTGAAAAATTCTGACACTAGGGTTCATCGGGTCGTTAGACGGCTCGGTGTCCCACACGAAAAGAAAGAAGAAGACTACTTGACGATCTGATGTTCGATATAGCATTTGAATTATATTGATACCCAACAACTAGGCAAAATACATTACCTTGGCAATAAACTTTTTACCCTTGAAACTGGGTTAGAAAAATTCCTATTGACACACTTTTATTAGGTCGACCTGCATGTATGTTACTATGATATAAGAAAACTAATTTAACCATCTTTTAAAGATCGTACCGTCATGAAAAATGGCATGAAAGATGATCGTATCATAGCCGTGTTTGGCCTTGTTAGAAAGGTCTTGTAATGAAGCGTGTTTTTTAAACCATTTTTTTTTTAATGCTGTGCCGTGTGATGCCGGCTTAGAATAGCACCACCCCACATGCTTCCCGCGGGTGTCGTAACAGGCGACTAAGGGACTCGAGGCTGTTGGTGTATTACATTTTTTAGGCGACGGACTGACAACCTGTCACTATAGTGATGATACACATGCTTCCTGAAACAGCCTTAGAAAACAACCCTCAAAAATGTCAGACGAGGCGATAGCGACCTTATTCTTACGGCCGTCAACGCTCTGCCTACCCCGCAAGGGATAAAGGCGTGATATATGTATGTATGTATGTACAATAATATGGTACTGTCGCGCTGATCTGATGATGAAGCCGGAAGATATGAACTGGAACTTCATGATGGATGATCGAATCATAGCCGTGTTTGGACTTGTTAGAAAGGTCTTGTAATGAAGCGCGTTTTTATTGTTTTATTTTCAATTTTTATTTCGCAGGACGTGTCATTCGCGATGTGTTTGGACTCGCTGTCCAGTGCGCCTGCGCTCACGATGCACGTGTCGAAGCCCCCCTCCCCCGGCGGCGCCGCGCACTCCCTCAAGTCCCGCATCGGAGCCCCCGTCGTGCACAAGAAGATCAACCTCGCTGACGAAGTGCTCGCTTGGCATCATGAGAGATTCAGCATAAGAAGAATGACAGCCTTCACGCTGAGTTCTCTACAGGTGAGAAACAAGTGACGAGCGTGTTCTAAAACGCGCTATCGAAGTTTTTCCCCCGATTGGTATATAAACACAGAATTGAGTATTCACGGTTAGTTCACTGCAGGATGACAGCCTTCACGCTGAGTTTACTGCAGGTGAGAAACAAAACACTAGCGAGTTCTAAAACGCGCTATCAAAGTCTTTCCGCCGATTGGTATATAAGCGGCCTGAAGTACCGGCTTAGCACCATGAGATATTCAGTATTAGAAAGAAGGATGACGGAGTTCACCTTGAGCTCTCTACAGGTAAAAAACAAGTGAAGAGCGAGTTCTAACACGCGGTATCAAAGTTCTTCCGCCGTTTGGTAAAAAAGCTCGATGGCAGACAGGGATCTTCTTGAGAGCTTCAAGATTAGGTGATGACTATGACGATTTCAGTTCCTAAGGTAAACATGAACAGTAATCAGTATCTTAGTTTTTTCTACTGAAATCAACAGTATGTACGTTATGGCATTCATGTTTTTTTATTCTTGCAGATGTAGTGTATAAATAAAGCTGTACCTCTCGAAAGAAAGTTCGATTGCAAACTCGTGTGTATTGATGCTCTCAGCTGCGCCCTCAAACTACACCCTCGTTAACAATCAGTTCATTTCTTAACACGTGATCAATGTTCGCATTTTTTCCCTACAGAGTCACAAAGAGCCGTCGCGGAGCTCGTTCCTAGACACCCCGACTGAAGCCAACTTGAAAAATCTGGTCTCCAACATTCGAGTGATCGCCCGCGGACTCGCCTCGCACATCTACAACCTCACCGCAGAGGTTAATGATGAAGACGATATGTTGTTCAGTGATGCTTTGGTAAGATATATTTTTATAAAAATTTAATCAATTAATTGTTGTGTTCTTTTTCTTCTTGTAATTTTCCTATATCTCTTTTAGAGTGCAATGAATGGTTAAATAAATAAATAAATAAAATATTTAGAAAAAAATCAATCTACACCCTCGTTATCCATCGGTTCCTTTCTCACCACGTGATCAATGTACATTATTGCACACAAACATAAACACAACATAGGAAATAACAATAAGAAATATAGTAAACGAACATTCGTATTATCGATAGTATCGTGGCTAATGATTTAAAAACAATCGATGTAATAAATAAATTGGCCGTGTGATGCCGGCTTAGAATAGCATCACCCACATCCTTCCCGCGGGTGTCGTAAGAGGCGACTAAGGGACTCGAGAGTATTGGTGTATTACAATTTTTAGGCGACAGGCTGACAACCTGTCACTATAGTGATACACATGTTTTCTGAATCAACCTTGGAAAACAATCCTCAAAAATGTCAGACGTGGCGATAGTGGCTGTATTCTTACGGCCGTTTTCGCTCTGCCTACCCCGCAAGGGATAAAGGCGTGATATATGTGTGTGTGTGTGTGCGATGTAATATACAGGGTGTAAAAAATCTGCTGCAAATACTATAAGGGACGATTTAGCGCATGAAACTGAATTACTTTCTCCAAGGAACATATGTCGAAATATGAAAAAAAAACCTAACATATTGACTAGTACATTTTGTATGGGACGTCTAAAAATTTGTTTCATTTCGACCTAAATAGCGGTTTTTCATATTTTCGCAGGATGTGGACGAAGCGTCTATCAAGCACTGGTATGACTACCTGTCGTCACAATCGCGCGCGCCGCAGATGCTCACCGCCTCACCTACCAACGGCGGTAAATTTTTTAAATCAGTTTATTGTCTCCCAAACTTCGGATAAGTTTATCGGGAGCCCGAGTTGCTGCGCTTATATTTTAGCTTAATTAGCTTAATTAATTTCGTTACTGTAGTATTCTTTCAATGTGTGATATACTTGGACGAAATAACCACTGGACGCGAAACGTATCGAACTTGTTTGAAAACTCATTCAACCAATATTGGGGGGGAGGGAGGAAAGGACAAATATTATTCTTCCAAATTGAAATGTACACATATTACATCATCATCTCTTTACTTCTGACAGTTTTGATTTTTTCCGGTTTATGAAAAAAGTCAAAGACAGTGCTGTACCATAGTCGATTATCGACAACGAATGAATGATTGAATGAAGTTTTTGATCAACTTATTCCTAAAAAAACATATAACAGGTAAGTACATGTAAAACGTTAGTGTAAAAAAAATGGACCTTTAATACATACATACATACATATATCACGCCTTTATCCCTTGCGGGGTAGGCAGAGCGTTAACGGCCATAAGAATATGGTCGCTATCGCCACGTCTGACATACGTGAGGATTGTTTTACAAGGTTGTTTCAGAAAACATGTGTATCACTATAGTGACAGGTTGTCAGCCTGTCGCCTAAAAATTGTAATACACCAATACCCTCGAGTCCCTTAGTCGCCTCTTACGACCCGCGGGTAGGATATGGGGTGATGCTATCTAAGCCGGCATCACACGGCACACGACCTTTAATACTGTGATGTCATTTTAAAATAGAAACACTTTCATGCCGGATAAAATAGTACGTTATGACAATAGACAAAAATGGATCAATTTCTGGTCGAGTAATATTGGAAGGATGAGACGAAGTCAAGACCTTCCCAAGTTTCTTTCTTTCTTCGTGTGGGTCACCGAGTCGTCCAACGACCCAATGAACCTTAGTGTCAGAATTTTTCAACCGCCTTTTACAAGTAGCAGGCTTCAGACCTGGTTGTGTAACGACCGCCATTTATAGATAGCAACCGGGACCTGCGGCCTAACCTAACGTGATATACGAAATACATAACCATATTTCTTGCGGACAATCAGGCGGTTCAGTCCGCAATGTCCTAACCAGACTGGGAATAAATTTAGAAAGTGACAAATATCAACTTTGTGAGTGACCTACCGGGAATCGAACCCGGAACCTGCTGCGTTGCAGGCAGTCGCACTACCACTGTGCTACGTCGTTGTTCCGTTCCCATGTGGACGGAAAGAGACCGTTCCGTTCATAGTAGGATAGGTACATAAGGCGCTTGATTCTGCGTATCAGAAATCTAAGTGAGAGAACGCGTCGATGATGGTAAGTTATTTTTTTTTTTATTATTATGAACACCCATAAGAAAGCGAAATGTGTACCTACGTACTTGCAACACAGTTATAACGTGAGGTTTCAATGAAATAAGGCAAAATCTATCGACGAGGTTATATATAGCAAATGGTTTGTTTACATTTTAGGTCACTTTTAAATAAAATAGACTTTACTATTATTTTTATCGATATCCTTCATCGAAAGTTGAATAGCACTAGACTGAATGTAATTGTTGAACGAATGAAAAAATGACTGATAATAACCGACTAATTAGAGTACGATCAAATATTGGTTGAAATGTTCTATAAAATATGACCTTTTTTATTGTGTCGTATTATACGATCCAGTCTTGCATATTTTATTAATTTTCTACGTAAATAACACAAAATACAGGACAAAAATATACTTACGAGTGAAAAGAAATATTGCTTGTACGATGGCTATAGCTTTTACAAAGCAATACAGCACATTTCACCATTTTTAAAGCGATGTTTTCTCTCGTAGCACCGAAGCGACACTGACGGTTGCGGTTAGATAACTTTGGCAAAATTTCAGGGTTTGTGGCTAGAGGGGTAAAGGGTGAAATGACATCGTTTCGCGTCCAGTGGTTATTTCGTCCAAGGTGATATAGCATATCGACATAACGACTGTCCCGATGGCGTAGCGGATAGTACCCCTGCCTTCTACGCCGAGGGTCGTGGGTTCGATCCCCACCGGACACAAATATTTGTTAAGTAAAATTTTCAAATATTTGTGTTGAGTCTGGGTGTTTTCTATGTATAATATGTATTTATTTACAGAAAAAGTATATAAGTAATAATATCAGCTATTTAGTTCCCATAGTACAAGCTTTGCTTAGATATTTATATTTATATATTTTTTGTCGATAGAATGGATGTTAATTTTTTTAAATAAAACTTCATACATATTTGTACATAGGTCTCGTCTTCATCCCTTGCGGAGTGAGTAGAGTGTGACAAACCGTGTGAAGTACAGTCACTATCGCCACATTAACATTAAAAGCCTGCCACAAGTCCACTGCTGGACATAGGCCTCTCTCTATCGGTGTCATTCATACTCACCATGTTTGTCAAGTGGATTGGCGAGAGTGGCGTAAGATGTTGCATTCACAGGGTATTTCTATCTCTTAAAAACTAGAATTGCACCTTATATTTTCAGCCTTATATTTTGCCGTGTGATGCCGGCATAGAATAGCATAATCCCAAATCTTCCCGCGGGTGTTGTAAGAGGCAACTAAGGAATTCGAGGGTTTCATGTGTATTACCACGTATTACAACTTTAGGCGGCAGGCTAACAACCTGTCACTTCAGTGATACATGAATCATCTGAAGGGTCCCTCAATACTTGTCAGACGCAGCGTTAACGACCGTAATTTTACGATCGTTAACGCTCTGCCTACCCCGCAAATGATAAAGGCGTGATTTGTACATGTGTAATGTATGTATATTTTCAGGCATAACCGGTGCTCTGGAGCGCGCGTTATCGCGCTACATGGACGCGACTGTCAGCGTGCACCAGACTGACAAGCGCGAGCCAGAGCACACGCTGTACGGACCCACCAGAGCCACGCTATACGTCTACAGGTATTTTTTTTAACTTAAGATAGGCCCATATTTGTCTACTATCTCACCTGATGGTAAGTGACGATGCAGACGATGATGGAACATGCTTGCCTAGATAATTCACTCTTGCCTGGAAAGGGCCTAAGTTGTAATGTTCCGAAAACAGATAATCGAGTAACGTATTGCTGGAATATAAAATAAATAATAAATAAATAAATATCCTGGACAATTCACACAGCGCCATCTAGCCCCAAATTAAGCAAAGCTTGTACTATGGGAACTAGATAGCTGATACTAATATATTTAAATACTTTTATTTTTGTAAATAAATACAATCTACATACTTATATGACTGGTGACAGAAAGAATCCAGGTGGTGTCTGGAAAAGGTTAGCTACTCGCCTGGCCGGGTGTTGTGGGGAACGACGGGTCTACCTAGATTGGATTGGAAGTTGTATTTATATGCGTTGCGCGGTAAACACTTCGATACCGCGTTTCAGGTCCATTGTTCTGTCACATTGCGCCATCTATTAAAAATGTTGCGAACTCCTGTTGCGTCTTGCTTGCTAGTGAACCACTAGCATGGGGTCTCATTCCCTACTAAAAGAAATTAGTCCAAAAATAAATCAATAGATGGCGATACGCGTCGTGAATGTAACTTAAGAGACTGGAATAAAAGCAAATTTACAAAAACAAAGTATTGGAAAATTATAAATACATTATTTAAGATGTTTTGTGACGGAAAACACGCGAATTATTCACATTTTTGCAATACTTTTCAATCTAATGTCGTCAATACGAAGTATCCAATAAATAAGCTAGATGTCGCTAGCAACGCACGCGCTGAGTCGACATATCAAATAGCCCGCCAATAGCCGTCTTAGGGCAATCGAACTCCCTCTATGACGTTAGGTATCTGTACTACTTTAGTAGTATTATATTATCTGTGTCACTAGCAAGTGGCAACAGTGGCATTACTCAGGTAGAAGTCAGGGGAATCCGTTTGTATGAAAACGCGACACTGGGGATAGCTTTTAACATATTTCCTATTATTAGCCGTGTGATGCCGGCTTAGAATAGCATCAGCCCACATACTTTCCGCGGGTGTCGTAAGAAGCGAGTAAAGGATTCGAGAGTATTGATGTATTACAATTTCTAGGCGACAGGCTGACAACCTGTCACTATAGTGATACTCATGTTTTCCGAAACAACCTTGGAAAACAATCCTCAAAAATGACAGACGTGGCGATAGCGACCGTATTCTTACGGCCGTTAACGCTCTGCCTACCCCGCAAGGGATAAAGGCGTGATATATGTATGAATGTATGTATGTACAATAATATGGTACTGTCGAGCTGATCTGGGTTCACTGGGTCGATGGTCGACTCGGTGTCCCACACGAAAAGAAGAGAGCTGATCTGATGATGGAGCCGAACTTCATGATGGATGATCGTATCTTAGCCGTGTTTGGACTTGTTAGAAAGGTCTTGTATGGAAGTGTGTTTTTATAAATATAAATTTTTTTTTCTAATGTTTTCCAGCGTGAAGCCAGCAGTGTTCGACCTGATCCTGACGCTGTGCATCGCGCTGTACCTGTGCGCGGTGTACTTCGCGCTGCAGCTGTTCCCGCGGTTCTACGCCGAGTACGCCGCGCTCGTCGCCAAGCAGAAAGTCGTCTAGGTAAGCGCAACAACAAGCCCCAACGACTATGACTAGTGACTAGTGCGTCTAGGTAAGATCAATAAGCCTCGATGATAGTAGTGACTAGTGATCCAATTTTAAATTCTGACACGCCCAATATGACAGCTGCTGTCAGATCCATGTTAACATGGTGATTGTCTAACTTTTATTGGCATCGTCATCCTATCGTCCATGGGGGACATTATGACAGTTGAGATGGTGGCGAAGGGTTTTTATGGTATAGCAACGAGCGAACTTTGAAGGAATCGTCTAGCAATGGGCGTTAACTGTCAAAATGGCGTCACTATCGGTCTCACTATCAAAATGTCTATGGATAATAGGATGACGATAATAAAAATTTGACAATCACCCTGTTAACATGGATCTGACAGCAGCTGTCATATTGGGCGTGTCAAAATCCCCCAACTGAATGTAAGGGCAATCTTACAAGGTCATGTTGGCTGCAAAGGTTACTAATGTCACTAGTGAAGGTCAACTGAGGTCAACTGTTTGCCATTCTTATTCAAGGGTCAAGTCAAACTAAACTTATGAGTATTAGGGCAAAATGCTTTGTCGTTTCACTAAAAAGATGGTCTTTGACTTACTAAACTTATTATACTAAAGTCGCTTTGTTTTTACAAGGTCAACATGTCAACCCCTGCACACTTCAGGACCTACTAGAGGCGAGCCCCAGGGGCATTTCAGTTGCCAAATACTGTTACCATCGATTCGATGAACAAGAACTTGCTAATATGGTCAAGATCAACTCTAGACTTGTTGTATTCGACTTACTATTTGAAGCAATAAATAATTTCTGACAGAAACTAAAGGCACCCAAAAATATGTTAAAGTAAAATCTGCATTTTTCTGTAAATTATAATAAAGTTATTTAGGCACTGTAATTTTAGAGTCAAACATAATTTATTAAATAAGCGTTGAACAAGTTAGTATAAGGTGCAGTAGTAGGTAAAATCATAACTGGAAGATAAGAATATTCAACTAGTTCATGTTTGAAAACAAATTGATTTTGTTACGAAAGTACGTCTTATAAATTAAATTGGTGGATATAAACAAAATGCTTCAAAAATCAGTATAACACCTATGTAGGTGTTAGGAAAAGTACTGTGTTCCTTAAAACTACGATTTCTGGGAGCATAACCAAATGTAGGAAGGATTTTTTAAATATACTCTTCTCATCAGAGAAATCGAGACACTTTGGTTTTTATGATTTGATAAAACAGATAACCTATTGCATATTTCGGACATTTTCATTAAGATTTATTACCTTATTATTCCTATAGAAAGCGTGGTTTAAAATAACGCAGTACGCTTTACCTAACATCCTGTATATCTAACGGAATTGGAGTGCGTTCGTCATATTCTCAATTTGCTAAATTTTCTCAATTGACAGTTCTTAAACCCCCGTTCGATAGTGACAAGTATGCGGAAATTGCGAAATTTATTACTTTGACACTCTCGAACGCGGGCTTAAGAACTGTCAATTGAGAAAATTTCGCTAATCGAGAACATTCACGAACGCATTCCACAGTATTATTTTAATGTGTTTGCATGGACTTTCCTGTAGAATGGATTTTTTTTATTTAGCATTTTTCAATATGATATCTATTGAAACTTATTAGAACATCCAAAGAAATGTTACTCCAATTGTTTTGGGATTGTTACAATATACTTATAGCAGTATGATATTTATTCACTTATTTATTATTTTGTGATCATTTGTTATAAAGTATTTTATATTAATTCTCTATCCTTGGCAGTTTCTTCTGGTATCAATAGTAAATTCTTGTTTTGCTAACCATACTCTGATGTTTCTCACAGAAATCAAAACGTAAAATTATGAAAAGAACATGAAATTTATGTTGTAAAAAAAAATCTAAGTTCTGCTGACAAATTTGGCTGACTAATTTACCTTTAGTTTACCAATATTATTATTATGAGTAGTAAATTATATACTTTGATAAATTGTACAGTCAGTTTTGAAAGGGTTGATCATTGTATTTAATTATAAGTGTTACTTTACTTTTGCTTTATTGCAGGGCAATTTTAAGATTTGTTTATAAAAATATTAAGTATGGGTGTAAGAAAAAGTACTAACTTCTTTACAAGGGATGAACCAGCCCATAAAACTGAACACCTTTCCAAATATGAAAAAAAAATTTGCCCTCCCATACAAAATGTAACAGACTGAGTCCGGTTACATACAGTATGTAAAAAAAACATATTTCGACCTGTGTTTCTTGGGGAAAGTGTGGAAAGTTTCATACATACATACATACATATATATATCACGCCTTTATCCCTTGCGGGGTAGGCAGAGCGTTAACAGCCGTAAGAATACGGTCGCTATCGCCACGTCTGACATTTTTGAGGATTGTTTTCCAAGGTTGTTTCAGAAAACATGTGTATCACTATAGTGACAGGTTGTCAGCCTGTCGCCTACAAATTGTAATACACCAATACTCTCGAGTCCCTTAGTCGCCTCTTACGACACCCACGGGAAGGATGTGGGGTGATGCTATTCTAAGCCGGCATCACACGGCAAAAGTTTCATGGGCTGGTTTATCCCTTGAAAGGAAGTTAGTAGTTTTCCTTACACTCTGTATAACTCAAACTTCTACAATATCACATATCAACTCTTTTAAATGCCCGTGTGATGCCGGCTTAGAACAGCATTACCCCATATCCTTCCCGCGGGTGTCGTAAGAGGCGACTAAGGGACTTGAGAGTATTGGTGTATTACAATTTGTAGGCGACAGGCTGACAACCTGTCACTATAGTGATACACATGTTTTCTGAAACAACCTTGGAAAACAATCCTCAAAAATGTCAGACGTGGCGATAGTGGCCTTATTTTTACGGCCGTTAACGCTCTGCCTACCCCGCAAGGGATAAAGGCGTGATATATGTATGTATGTATGTAACTCTTTTAAATAATACATTTGTTTTTATGCCAGCTTGTTGTGTTTTTCCATTATTTAGTTTATTTTCAAGATATCAATGTATATAACACGATTTTTAAAGAAAGTTTCCCAAAACGGCAACCTTGTTGACATACCGCTCATATGTCAAATAGTTTGATAGAGACACAAACAATAATGTTGCCAAATCGAGATCCTTTCTATAAAAAATCGTATGTACGGATGGTCAATGGGATACTCATCAATTTATTGTGATTTACTGCACTCACAGTGCTATATTATTCTCCTAAATAAAAATGAGAATTCGAAATTGACGAAGGCCAACCGGTGCGACGACAGCTCAGTGGCAGAGCAGTGGGCTGGTACCCCACGCGGCCCGGATTCGATTCCCGGTCGACGCTTGTCAATTTTCCGATTTCTTATTTTCATTTATGGGATACTCATCAATGCAATGAATTAGTGTAAAGTGTGTTTAGAATACTTGTCGAAAATATTTGCGTCTGTATTTTTTTTACTAAACAGGGGTCATGTCCCTATTTAAGCGGTCCAAAAAATATTATCCAGATTCTCGACATTTAGCTACAGTCCAGCAAAAAAGAGTAGTGAAAACATTGGGGCACCACCTTCTTTGCGATCTGTGAAATCTGACAGATAACGCTTAAATATGGCAAAAAAACATACAAAAAACTTAGTTCCATTTATTTAATTTCTACTCTATTTTTCTGGACTGTATTTGAAATATTTTTTTCTATTATTCGAAATAAAAATTGGACCCTACATACAAAAAACTATCAGTCAGTATTATTTCTATGGGAGGTCCGATTTCTTTTTCTTCGAAAATTAAAAAACAATATTCCAGATTGGCAGCTATGGGTGTCCAGAATCTAGATTTTAGTTTGGCCCACTTAAAAGAACATCCCATACACCGTGTTTCGGAGGTATTGGGCATCGTGCTGAACAACTTTCCCTATGCGACCAGTGGAGGAAAACATAAAAATTTTCAACCTCTCATACAAAATTCATGAACATCGGGCATTGACTGTCCCGATGGCGTAGCGGATAGTACTCCTACCTTCTACGCTGAGGGTCGTGGGTTCGATCCCCACAGGACACAAACATTTGTTAAGGCTTTTCAAATATTTGCGTTTTTCCAGCACTGGTCCCATAGAGAAAGTGGTTCTGTATGGCTCCCTAAACAACGCCTCTAATTTAATGCATTTACTCTAAAACACGGTGTAAGTATAACGTATTTGCAAGTTAATTTATAAACAAAACAATTTATATATCATGTCAAATATTATTACAGTAATGTGGTGGATAGTAACAGAACTATAGTCTGTAAAGTATAGGATGATCCCTGTTACGTTTGTGACCTTTGATCAAATGTTATGACATAAGGTCCATTTTCCTAGTAAACAAAGGTGAAAGGTGATCCCTCTGATGTTTGTGACCTTGGAGAAAATGCTATAACATAAAGTCCATTTTCCTAGGCATTTGCTCCAAGGTCACAAACGCCACAGGCATCATCCTATATTTTACAGATTAGGCACAATATTTTCAAATGCAATTTTACATGTAATTTTGGTCTGTGTAAGTGTAAATGGAAACCATGCATGGTATTGAGAAATACAATTATGTTTTAAAGTAAAAAATAACTTTTATTTAAAGTCCCTATTTAATAAGTGGTACTGATGTGATGTTGAATAAAATTACAAATCATAATGTCTTCTTACACTTAAATAATAAAAAATACTTATAGAGAGCAAAATAGTATCTAAATTAAATATGGCTTTTCGTAGATGTCTTACACTTAAATAGTAAAAAATATAGAGAGCAAAATAGTATCTAAATATGTTTTTTAGATATTAACTGGTTAGTTTAAAAAATAAATGGAGCATTCCACGACAACGTCTTATTTTAACATCTTGGTCATTACACCCCTGAAGGGTATAAACGAAGTTGTATATTTTTAGCACTTGTGTGTGTTATCTCTTTCTTTCGTTTGGGACACCGAGTCGTCCATCGAAAAGAGAGTGAGATAACACACACAAGTAAGGCTAAGGCTGGTTTCAGAGCGGCGCGTCTCAGCAGCACTGCCCAGGCGCGCGCCTGGGCAGCGCGTTCGCTGTGAAACGACATTCAGACGCGCGCGCTTCGTTGCTGTGTACGGTCGAGTGCAGAGAATCATTATGCCAGCAAACGTAATCACTATATTAGCTATATACGTTATATGGAAAAGAGTGCAACAACGACGTCTTAAAAGATTGCAAGTCGAAGTTACTGGCAATCGAAGGAGATCCGACCGCGGCGCGGCCGAGACGCGGCCCAAGACGCGTCACTATGAAACGCTACATACAATCTAGTGTAATGCGAGGCGCGCGCGGCTGGGCAGCGCTGCCGAGACGCGTCGCTCTGAAACCAGCCTAACGCGCACTCGTGAGATGAAAATACTATACTTCCGTAGAAGGGATAGTTTTTTGCAGTGCAGGTAGTTTGTTTCTAACCAAAAAAGCATTACATTTTCCACTTTCTATAGTTTTGTATCTTTATTAGGTGCATACTGTCTCGTGCGAGTCATTAGGCAGTTTTCGTGGGATGCTGTGTACGAATAAAACACTAAATGCAATATCAATATATAGGGCTGGCATGTCAAATGAGCTACTTTTTAAACGATCTAAGACGGTACACTTGTATACGTTTTGTATTATATGAATGATTGACGTCATTTTGGACGGCGTCAGAACACTTACTTTTATGCAATTGTTCTGTTTATTTATTCAAACTTTGTATATTTTTAAATATGATGAATGAAGTGCGTAGTATTTTTGGACAATAGTTTAAGCGTACTTTTATATTTTATTAATGCCCAGTCCACAACCGAATTATTCATTTTCAAATAAACAGAGTGGGGTTACTCTTCCATAACCTCGCCGGCAGCGGAGCCGTGTATGCCCTTCAGCTCTGGAGAATTATACGTCACCACCACTTGCAACATGCCGAGTTTCTGGAAAAATTAAAAAGCAATCAACAAATGAAAATAAGAAATCGAACATTCATCGAATATAAATTCGATTTAATTTGTTCGAATAATGAAAAAAAAACTAGCGTACCTATACACTTTTTTGTTTTTTTACATAAAATCTTTAATTATATTTCTGATCTTACCCTTAAAATATTTGTACTTAATAAAATAACACCTTATATATCGTTCCTTTTCAACGAAAGATCCAAAACAGCTTCGTATAATTTAGTCGCCAATCATCATCATCATTGGCCTCATGCGCCTGCGCCGGACGATTTAACCAGTGTCTCAGGCAAGTGCATAGACACTGCGTCGCCTGAGATGCAATTATGGAAAACGCATGGTTGCCCAGGACCTGTTGATTGCTTTATTAGAGTGCTATATTATTCTCATAAATGAAAATAAGAAATCGAAAAACTAACAAGCGTCGACCGGGAATCGAACCTTGTCCGCGTGGGGTACCGGCCCACTGCTCTACCACTGTGCTATCGACGCACCGGTTAAACTTCGTCGATTTCTCGATCTCTTAATGCTCGCCTTGAAGTGCCGAGAAAAATTGTTGATGAACTTTGAAAATATTTGATATACATTTGACGACTATTCTTTCCTGTGGAGGCAGCCAGGAAGGCCGAGAGGGTGGCGCAGGTCCTGGGCAACCATGCGTTTTTAAGCTGTTTTGGATCTTTCGTTGAAATGAACGATATATAAGGTCTTATTTTATTAAGTACAAATATTTTAAGGGTAAGTTCAGAAATATAATTAAAGATGTTTTATGTAAAAAACAAAAAAATGTAGACGCTAGCTTTTTTATCATTATTCAAACAAATTAAATCGAATTTTTAAGTAGCGTCCTATGTATGATCCTATTGATAAAATTTTCATCATGGCGGCGGTACATCGCCCCACCTCCTACAATCCATTCCATTCAGAAAATATGATATCAAATATATGACAGTAAAATCGTAGTAAAATAGTCCACGTGGACTACGCAAGCTGTGTACAGATCGTTCACTTTTTTATTTTGGTGAAAATGTTATTGGCGTTTATTTTGAAAACTAGCTTGTATTTTCTTTATGTTTTTACATAAAACATCTTTACTATTTTTTCTGAACATGTCTTTAAAATATTTGCACTTAATAAAATGGGATTTATATTTAGTGAAAAAAGTTTGACTAATATTAGGGTACACATTCACTTACATTAGGGTACAACGGTAGTTCAACGGTCATCAAGGAATGCGGCTGCGTCCTGGGCGCCGGTACGCGTATGACAGCTCCCTGAATCCCATGGGAGTTCACTCGAAACTCGCCTTCAGATATCTCGGTGTCCAGCGGGTTCACAAATGACAGTGTGGTCATCACTGGCTTGCCCACTATCAAGTCTTCGACGAACTGAAAGAAGAAATAATCTTATGTTATACGTCACCGGCGGAGAAGAGGGCAGATTAGATAATATTGTTCCACCCTTAACAAGTGTCTGAAATGTATCTGTGATATTGCAATAAAGAAATGAATATATAAAAAGTAACAGATTAAAAAAAAATAACGATTCAGCAGAATTTTATCTGCGACTCTTCCATCTGCTTTGTTTTTTTTTATGATGGACTCTGCAATTTTGGCTCCGGGGCCATCAAATCTACGCCTGTCGGCTTGGAGGGGAGCACGAGCTCACCCGGAAATCTTACATCTGCGCTGCTGGGGCTCAACCTTGTACAATTTCGCAGGCAATGATTGAGCCACAACAGTCCAGATCGAAGAGGCGTCGCCAGCACAGCCACTAATGGCATAAGATCTAGATCTATCTAGCGTCCGTATTTATAAATCGCACTTAACTTTGAGATCGATCTCAAGAGCGATTTTGACAAAATGCCAGTCAATACTAACAGCATCTCAAATTCGCACTCTTTCGCAAGATTCGCAAGATTGATCTCAGAGTTGAGTGCGGTTTATAAACGGGCGTAAGATTACCTTAACATTGATGGTCGGTCTCATCATTTCCACATCATCATCATCAGCCCAGGCCTGCTTGGTCTCCACCACGTAGAACATGGAAGATATCTTCAGGTTGTAGTTCTCTACCATCTTTGATAGGTATTCTTCTGGTGTTACCAGGATGCTGATCTGCTCCTCTAGAAGTAAAAAGAAGGTGAAAAAGACGCTCAACTCTGGCTGGAGATATGTTAGAAGAAGATCAGATGGACAAGAAGGAGACGTCAGAAAAAGTCCTGTCGCTGGTTGTGGGACAACGTTGTCATTTGAAGACTATAGAAACCAGAAGGTTGAAGGGTTGATTGGGAACATTATTGAAGGAAACCATTATTTTTGACGACTGATGTGGCGCTGTGATAGTGCGACTGCCTTTGAAGGGTTCCGGGTTCGATTCTCGGTGGGTCACTCACAAAGTTGATATTTATCGTGAATTTGTTCGCAGTCTGATTAGGACATTGCGGGCTAAACCACCCGATTGTCCGTAGGAAAAATAGTTCCGGTTTCGGATAGCATGTTAAGCCGTAGGTCCCGGCTGCTATCTATGACTATTTAGGCGGCGGTGGTTACCCGACCATGTCAGTAGGCGGTTGAAGAATTCTGACACTAAGGCTCATTGGGTTCTTGGACGACTTGGTGACCCACACGAAGAGAAAGAGAGATTGAAGGAAAAGGAGGCGAGGCACAGGTAGAACTCGACGCATCGTTACCCAAATTAAGGCTATCAGTATTTAGGACACTATTACTATGTTACGGGGCTAATGAAGAGAAGAGACATGGAGCAAAGTAAGTAGACTTACGCTTATGTGGGCCGACAAAGATCTGTCCATCAGCTCGCTTCACGACGTTCCCTCTGCGGCCGTGGTAGAACCAGCTCGTCGCCACTAAAGTAGCTTTTACGTTACGAGGCTGGAAAAATAAAATTTTAGGTAGGTAAGTATAAGAATAATTAAATCAGATTAAGAAACTATCTATAAATGACGGCGGTAACGTGAGTGTGAGGGAGAAAGCATGAACGCCTAGTACACAACTTTTTGTATGGGGGCTATTTTGGCAAATGAGAAAATTTTTTCGAGTTTCCATACAAAGTCAGTTAGCTGACCGGAAATTTTGTATGGAAGGTCGAAAATTTTTTTATGTTTACCAACATAGAAAAAGTTGTTCAGTTTCATGGGCTGATCACGCCTGCAAAGTTTTCGTTACACCGTCTCTTACACCCTGTATAGGATGATCCCTGTGACGTTTGTGACCTTAGAGCAAATGCTATGACATAAGGCCCAGTTTACTAGGTAAACAAAGAAAAGTGGACCTTTATGTTTACGTTTATGTTTACTAGTAACATGGGCCTTATGCCATAGCATTTGCTCCAAGGTCAAAATGTCACAGGGAACATCTTAATTTTACAGTCTGTTTATCAAACAAATAAATTCACATGCATACCAACATAATATTATGTTTCTTACAAAGTAGGTAACTAGCTGATAACTGCTATCATTTTATTCTATTTTCATTTGGTACAAGGTTGTGATCTTGTTTTATTGTTATAAAATTAAACTATGTATGAATTTAAATGAATAGTAACTACCGACGACTGATGTGGCGCAGTGGTAGTGCGACTGCCTTTGACGCAGAAGGTTTTGGGTTCGATTCTCGGTGAGTCACTCGTAAAGTTGATATTTATCACTTTGTGAATGTATTGCCAGTCTGGTTAGGACATTGCGGGCTGAATCAACCGATTGTCCGTAAGAAAGATGGTTCCGTGTTTCGAATGGCACGTTAAGCCGTAGGTCCGGGTTGCTGTCTATGATTACTTAGGCGGCGGTCGTTACACAACCATGTCAGAAGCCTGCTACTTGTAGAAGGTGGTTGAAAAATTTCGACATTAGAGTTCATTGGGTCGTCGGATGGTCGTGTCCCACACGAATAGAAAGAAAGACTATTTATTGAGTACAACTTACCTCATCGGAAGTGTTTTCGATGTCCACGGTGACCCTGAAGGATTTTCCTATAGGAATCGAGTCAATGTCTTGCATGTGGAATTTGACGTCATTCTTGGCGCTGCTCAGAAGAGCATAGTATCTGTGGATAGCACAAAACTGTAAACGATATGCTATCAATCGTTCTTATTTTCATTTATCAGACCTTAGGTTCTTAGGTCCTATTCTTTAATGCTTAATTTTCAGTTTCCAATAATTTTTATATTTTTTACCTCATAAATGAATATAAGAAATCGAAAAATTTACAAGCGTCGACCGGGAATCTGACCCGGTCCGCGTGGGGTACCGGCCCACTGAGCTATCGACGTACCGGTTGGCCTTCGTCAATTTCTCGATCTCTTGATGCTCGTCTCGAAGCGACATCTAGTAGTAGTACTTACTACCTGGTTCTTCCACATTACAGTAAGAATTCAAACCATATGATGAATCTATGCTCATGGTTCGATTCCCGGTCGACGCTTGTAAATTTTTCGATATCTTATTTTCATGAGAATAATATAGCACTGTGAGTGCGGTAAAATCCTAATATATTTTTTACCTCTTCGCCCTGCTTGAATGTCTGACGCCGTTCATGAGGGCAGCTCGTTCTGAGCCGGTGTGTTCCTTGTGTTTGTATTCTAGAGTGATGTCAGCTCGGTCGGAGTCGCCATTCGGGTCAAACACGTACGGCTTCTTGGTCAGGATCATGCGGCCAATGCTGTTGAAAAATAAATACAAATGGAATGGGTTACAAGCCAATCTTCAAGTGTAAGTACGGTTACTTAGCCTTAGGGGGTTTTGGCTCGAGATTTGATTTCCCATCATTCCCAAACGGTCCGAAAACACGTTAGTTCTACCTGAAAATGTTAGATGGTAGTATATGTATAGTAATGAATGATGGCTTGGGAATGGTGAGTAATGTAATCTTTTTCCTATTTGGGACAAAGTTACCCGCAGCTACATAGACGGCGCTGAGCTAAACTACAATTTCTTGACGAGGAAATGTGTTACCTAGTTGTGTATTTATATAACTCACACGTCAAAATTTTGACGTAACACAACGCCATCTGGTATGAAATTATAAAGATGCGAATACTGTCTGATAAAAAAATCTTCATTGAGTACTATCATTTAATTACTATAGGTAATTACTATAGGTAATTAAATGATAGTATTCTACGTTTGATTCTACCCCGTTTTGATTGTATTTTGTGGCTTGTTTTGTGCTCAGCTTAGTTTAGCGCAGTGTTAGTGCAGTGAAAAAGTTCCAGGTTCGGTTCCTGTATTTAAACTGTGACTTAGCGGAGGTAGATGTTTGTAGAAGTCTGACACCAGGGTTCATGCGGTCTATACACCATAGAAGAAGAAGATTGATTCTGTTCGAAGCGTCTGCTAAAAAATCTAAATGCTGAGAACACTTACTGGTAATCATTGGTATCCACCATGGAATAGCCGATCTCAGAGTCAGGATCCTGCCTCCACCTCATCAGGTCAGCGTTGACAGAAGCCAACATGAACTCCACATCGTATCCGAAGCCAGTGTGGCCCTGCTTGATGGCTTCTAAGGATGCTGGTCCGCACTGGAAGAAGCCTGAGGAGGTCTCTTGAGGAGTAGCGTCGATGGCTTGCCATCCACCGTATGCTGGTGAAATACAGACATAAAAAGTGAACTTTTGGTAAATACATACTTAGAATAATGATTGCTTCATGAGAAGACACCGCAGTGGATTTAACCTGCTTTTTCCATACATGCATACGTCACGTCTTTATCCCTTGAGACCGTTAAGTACCAGACGCAAAAATAGATACGATTGTTATTGTCATGTCTAACTAAACCGTGTTTCACACTCATCGTCATTGGCCTCGTCCGCCTGTGACAAACGATTTAATCAGTGCCTGAAGACACTGCGTTTCCTGGGACGCAATTGTGGTATACTCAGGATTGCCCAGAACCTGCGCCACACTCTCGGCCTCCCAGCCTCCCAGCCTCCACAGGAACGACGAGTCGATACGTGCGGAGCCAGGTCGACTGCAGGAGTCTACCGCACGATAGACCTCAGAGCTATCACACTACAGTAACATGATTTCAGCCTGTTGCCGTTAATTGAAACCCGCTAGTCGCTTACAACAACAGTGAGAATTAAATTGGGTGATGCTATTCTCAGCTGGGGACATTCAACAGGCAAAAATGAGTTTAGTTAGTCAATCGAAGAAGTATGATGATCACATAGGTAAGATGTTTTAACGGTTTACCTCCTGGAAGATCAGGCCTGGCCATCCAAACATCGTTCCACACGTGGTAATTCCAGATGGAGTCAGCTCCTTGAGGGTTGGTGGGGTCGCCAGGGATCTCCTCCATGGTCTCCGTGTAGTAGTGGTCTACTGTCAAGGTGCTGTTGGCGTCGTGTGCGGAGACCAGGTTGGTCACCACTCGGGAGGGAAGACCGAGAGCTCGGCATACTGGAATTTTCAGTTTTACATATCAAGACAGCTAGTAGCTTCGAGCATTACCGCCCCGGAAGACTGTATTGCTTGAAAGCTAGTGGTATTAATAAAGATTCATGCAGCTTGATATATTTATCAAGCGGAACCCTCATAACAACTTTTTTGGCTCATTTTGTTTTCTTTATCAACACAATGTATTTCAGAAAGCTACCTTTGACTTCTCTCTTTATCTTAATTAATTTTTCCGCGTTACTGATTGGCAAGATAGACCCCTCATAATGTTACAAAAAATGATCACCAAATACAATAAAAAACTTTACCTGTGGTGACAACTCCTGCGAAGACCCAGCACTGTCCATAGGAAATAGGTGACTGTGTCTCCAAGAATTCAGTAAGAATCTCCACGGATCCAGTCCAGCAGCTCGGGTCGGTTCCATCGTCATATTGTCCGTCCCATCTGCCAACTAGGACTCCATCGTCATCGTTGGAGTTGACAATCTTGGAGATGAAGCGTGCCATTTTAATCGGATCGCCACGACTGGAAAAAAAAATGAACTATTAGACATCTTAATGTAAAGTCTGGATCAGAGCGTCATCGTTTTTCATCAAAAGTTTTGAGATGTCTACTGCAGAACATATTCATATTCTTTATTGCGAATCATATGGTACATAAGGTGATGAAGGTACATATTTTCCAGCATATGAAACCCTTTATACAGTAGGGCTGTAGGGTATAGCAAATAAGTGAGAGGGCTTATATAAAATTATCAACTTAGTAATAATTAAAAGTTAAAAACTAGTATTTATTTAAAGCTATACTTAATCTACATAAAGGGTATTTTTTTATTAGCGATTTAATTTTTTTTCTATGTATGTAGAATATATACCTAACCGACTTCTCTTCTTGACTTATTTAAAGCAGGACCAGGGTCCCTGCTGTTACCATCAGTTCAAGGTAGCCCGCGTCGCTATTCCGACCATTGGCAGTATCGAAAGGTTCCTGATTGGGTACTAGTCTAGGGGGAGCCGGTAAAAGTTAAGATAGATACATGAACTTGGAGGACTAGTTTAAAGGAATAACTACCCACAAACATATTAATCACTCAAAGCTGCATATCGCTCACAATTTTCTAAGACCACAGTCTTGACTTACCTGTGGAAAGGCATGTTCCCCTTATCCAGCATAAGCATGCACGCTGGCAACACCGTAGCATCAAACTGGCCGAAGACCCAGGGTTTTCCTCGAGTGGTTTTGATGGGACCAACCCAAATCTTGCCGATGTCATTCAAAACGTACTCCTGAAGAAGGTCCTTGTTCTCCATGTAGGTTGGATCCTCTGGACATGAAAATATTTGTAGTAAGAATTTAATATGCTCAATCTCTGACAAACCTTTAGTTTCCCTCTTATAAGTATATCTTGACGAACACGACTTGACAACTCTTCTGACTCTCTTGACTACTCTTGCGTTTATCTGAATAAAATCAGATCTGAGGGTCAGATTAAACTGAGATCGGGCCCAGGGTGAAGCAGCTCACCCAGTAGCCCAAAAGCCATTGGTATTCCCACATTAATGGAACCTACCACCGATAAATGGTCGTTCATGCATTGTTTTGTCTATGGAAAACCTTTGGTAGCTGTTTTGCTTAGAATTGACGAGTAAAACCACATCAGGAAAAAAATTGACATCTCACCAGGCATCCAAGGGTTGAAGAGCAGGTACAGGTCCTGGTCGAAGTCATAGATTTCGCGCTCAGAAGAAGACTTCAACCTGGTGACCACGCGGAGAGACCAGCAGCCCACTGGGGTGGTCACGGGGGTGGACACCTGAAGCAAATGAAATGAGGTTTTGTGGAAACTTATTTATTTATGTCAACAGGTCGTGCAGATTACAGATACGGGTACAGGTGTGTAGGCATATTGAAGGGTTTGTAAGGTAAGTTATTAAGTGAAACTTGTGTATGAAAGTGTGCTATATTTTTTTACGATACTGCGGTGGCTGTAATATTTTTAAACAAGAAAATCTTGTATAAAAATCAGGATCGAAACGACTTCAATGATGAATGAGATCTATAGGCATTTATTCTGAGTCACTGACCTTTACATTATTGCGCGGCGTTGTATATCAGACTGCCTATTAGTACATTATAGAGGTTTATTCCTTTTTTATTTATTTTAGTAAAGCCATTAACTATAATTACGTAAATGGCAAACTCACGTGTCCAAACTGTGCACGAGAGTTTACTGCCAAAATTGTCTACAATAGCCATCTCCGGGCGCATCAGCGCCGATCTGCTTAGGAGCCAAAGTGGTCGCCATGGCCAAAATCGGTCGGAAAGATCATCATCATCACTCTGTTGTGTGAAGCGTTGCAGTACTTTTGAATAAATGTTTTTCTATTATATTCTATATATAATAATTTTCACTAAATTTCGTATGTAGGGGTTTTGAATTTTAAGCTTCCATGAGGCGCGAGAACGACATCTGTTGGGGCGTATAAAAAGAAACAAAAACGGAGCAAAGTTGGTATACCAGTTGGCCAGTAGATAATTAAGTATTACCGTATTACCTAAGGCGGATCGCGCACTTAACGCACAACGACGGACCGCTAAAACATCGCAGCAGCGGTCTGTCAGATAAGTACTAGAAATGTCAATCCCCATACCCCGATATTAAACCCGCTCAACCGCTGTCGACGCAGCGTCGTCCGTTGAGTGCGGTTTTGACATGGGGAGTGACGTTTCTAGTATGGATCTGACAGACCGCTGCAATATTTTAGCGCTCCGTCGTGCGTTAAGTGTGCGATCTTAGACATAGCTTGAATATACAACTGCAGAAGAACATCATTAATTTAATTAATATCGGCGCTTTTAGCAGAACATGAAACCAGAATGTGTTTTAGCATTATAATTGCAAAATCGTGGCCAATATTTTAGTCAGATAGCATCGATTCGCTGAGAATTGTGTAAATTGATTATAATCTTGATAATACTTAGGTATATTATTACAAAATGCTTAGGTACTAGGTATAATAATAGAGTCTAACAGGTTTTATCAACCTTTAACCACGTTATGATTTGCATACTTATTATTTTTTCTCCATTTAGTGCACCCTTATCCTATTTATTCTTTTTAGAGTTCTTTACTTCGATAATATTTTTATTTAACTACATTTAGGTACAGATCAAACTTCGTCATTTAACAAATATTATACAGGATGTAAAAAATCAAAACCTATTTAAACCTTACATTTTTTATTAAACAAAGCGCATATGAAGGTACCTACTTAGGCAGATCTTTACTTAAATAATATTATTCCAAACACAGATTCTTAAAAGGTTAATCGTACCATTCGTATTCTGAAGCTTGGCTGGAGCTAATAAACTTTTTAGTGGGAGATATTGGAATTTACCTACCAAGTTAGACAAAATATTCAAAAAAATCAAAAATGTTTATTTCACATAAAACTTAGCCTATTGTGACGATTGCACATAGTATCTCCATTTAAGCTGCAAAGGCCTGTGTTTGGAGATACTGCTCCTCCCTTTCAATCAGTACAGTACGTACATTGGCCATATAGTAGATATACATAATTATATACATTCATGCTTAATTATACTTATTCCGATAGCATAGGTACTAATAATAATATTACACCTGTGTGTGTATGTGTGTGTGTGTATGTATGTGTGTGTGTGTGTGTGTGTGTGTGTGTGTGTGTGTGTGCGTGTGTGTGTGCGTGTGTGTGTGTGTATGTGTGTGTGTCTATGTTTAGTTTATTTCATTCATGCATGCATACATTTTGCTATAGGTGGAAATTTGTTATTAGTTTGACGTTATATATTGGTATATGCTAAGTAATGTATAAAACTGTTAATTTCCCGAATAAAATAAAATAATAAAATAAAATAAAATAAAAATAAAGCCTCTGTTTCACAATAGGTAAAAGGTATATTTTCCAAGAACTTCCTTTTCCTATTTACTAAGAAATAAAAACTAATCTTGTAGAGAAGTCCTAGAGTATAGAGCTCTTAAAAACTATAAAAGAAAACAAGTTTTTATAAATTATAAACTAAATCTTTACCTGCAGCTTTTGGTATAGCGTTCGAACAATCTATAAACGTAAGTACATACTCAGGTAGGTATAGGTAGGTACCTACCGTTTACAGTAATTTTCGTATCTTAGACGGTACAGTCAAAAGTGGCTTTTTATAAAAACTTAATTAATATAGGAAGTCTATCAAACCAAAATAAGTAATATTTTATTTAATAGACGTATCTAATCAAGAGTTGTATTTTTGGCTATTGTTAATTTATAAGTCCGGTTTTTATTGGTAGTTCGGCTTTGTTTGCCCTTCAAAACCAGAAATAGCTTACTTGTTAGACATGTGTAAACAAATAAGTACTAGTATATATGTCTAGCGAGTTTACTAGTAGGTTCTATCATTGTATTTTTACTGTATCCATACTAATATTATAAATTCGAAAGTAACTCTGTCTGTCTGCTACGCTTTCACGGCCAAACCACTGAACCGATCATCATGAAATTTCACACAGAGATTAGTAATATACCGAGAACGGACATAGGCTACTTTTTTTCACCACTCGAGGGTCTGAAGCTGCACAACCAGGAGCCCACCTAAACTATACGAGATAAAGATATGGCACGAAAGCAAAAGTTGTTCTGCTTGATGGGTAGTTTCTGCTGGCATATAGACTTCGAAGGTTTGGTGTTCCTGACGTAGTCCACAAGGAGCACTAATAGGGGCCCAGTTTAGCATGTATAATTTAAGACGTTAGTGAAGGAAACAAGGTTATTTTATCATCTAAAATACGAAGTCAGCGAAACGAAGTCGCGGGTACCAGCTAGTATCCAAATAAAACATACCGTGTGATGTTGGCATGAAAAGAGTGTAATATGGAATCTCGAAATACATTAAATATCACCATCATTTTTGCTGTGATTATCAATATATATGTTACAGTCAAAACTCATAGCCGGTCAAAACCAGTTTTGACTGCTCAAATCAGTCAATATTGGTTTTGACCGATGTCGTTAGTCAAAACCAGTTTTGACTGATTTTGGCAGTCAAAAGTGGTTTTGACCAACGCTCTCGGTCAAAAGTAGTTTTAACTGACTTAAAGTTCCGACTATCGGTTAAAACTCATAAATAGTCTCGTCTGTTGTCTCGGGGCCAGTTGGGGCTTCGGCTTCTCCCCCTGAGGTTCACCCAAAGGGGCGCCGACTACTCCCAACAGACACGTGGGTGGTTCATGACGTGGCTGGCCCGGCTCTTCCACGTCCAGAGGGGGCGGAGGCGATGCTCACCTCCTCCGCCTCCTCGGCTTCCGCTTCTTCGTCGTTCCGTCGGGGGCGTTGGGGGCCACCATGAGAGATCCTACCGCGTTGGTCTCTCCCTGTGGTGCCGCTTCCGTCCTCTTCGGTTCGACGGGCTTCGTTAGGGGCGCTGTGCCGGCTCTTCTGTTCCGTACTTCACGGCGCAGTACGGGGCAGTCGAGGTAGGTGGCCGGGTGCGCTCCTCCACAGTTTGCGCAGGTGGCCGGCTACTTACGGGGGTGCTTGCAGTCCCAGGCGACGTGATTATTGCCGCAGGCGACACATGTCAGCTTGCGGTGGGAGTGCCTACTGCTGTGCCTGAACTGCTGGCAGCGGTACCATTGTGGAGTGTCTCTCTTGCCACGCCATCCCTCGATGTTCACGCCGGCATTTTCATCAGCTTTGTGATGTTGTAGATGCCTGGGGTGAGGTTTGGCGTGCGGATGAGCTGTGCGAAGTGGATGCACCCTGGGCGTCCTCTGCGAGCCTTGATGGAGCGCAAGTAGTCCACCTCGTAGCCTAGGGTGGTCAGCTTTTTCTTGATGTCCTCCGTGTCACTGTTCACGGGGAGGCCTCTAATAGCGACCTTCAATGGCCGCTCCTTCAGGGGTGCGAAAGCGAAGCAGGATATTTCGGGTCCGGAGCCCTCCAGCGCGGTTAGGTAGCGCTGGTACACACAGAATTCCTGATCGCTTTTCGCCAGGAATCGAAACCCTGTGGGCCCATAGGGCCGCACGTTTGGCGTATGGCCGAGTTCTTGTCTCAGCTTGCCAAAGTGGTGGCCCCATTCAGAAAGCAGATCGACCACTATCAGTGGCGGCCTTTTCATGCACCCCGTCAGCTTCATAGGCGTAGGCGTGGGCGGAGGTGTCGTCTTCTTGCCCACGTCCTGAATGGGCAAGGACGGTATCGGGCGGTTGACGCGCGGTTTTGGCGACGGAGGCGTCGTCAGCGCAGACGCGTAGGAGCGCGGTAATACTGATGGTGCAGCGAAGCTCGACGTCGACGGCGACCGGCTGTCCAGCAATGGCATGGACAGCGGCGGCGTGACCCTCGTAGCCGGAACCGTGCGGGTCCTCCGCAGGGTTGGTGAGGTGGAGAAGGAAGATCCCCCATCCATTCACGCGCTTTTTCGCGCGCTGGGGCGTCAGCGCTCCCGCCTGCACGGCTGCAACACTCTCCCTGAGTGCGTCCAGGGCTGTGTGCCGTGCGGCGGTGCCTGCTGCCTCTTACTCGGCTCACGCTGTGGTTGTGGAGACGGCGAGAGCGAAGGCAGCGTGTGTGTGGGGAGCACCGGCGAAAGCAGCGGTTATCGCTGCTGCGACGGTTGATGGAGGCTTGGGGCCCAGGTCCGGTTGGGATCCCAACGTAGGTGGAGCCAAAGGTGACACGGTCCTCTTCGGCTCAAGGGCGGCGGCGGGGTTCGAACGGACGAACATCCGTGTTCGCGGCGCGCGAGCGTGCTGACGGCCTATTAGCGGCATCACTGACGTAGCTGTGCTAAAGCCTAATCCCCGCGTCCTCGGGACGCAAGACCCTTGAGTAGACCCGACGCCCCCTCAACCGTATTTCTAAAGGAAATACCGAACAAACAACACTATTTATGAGTTTTGACCGATAGTCTGAACTTTAAGTCAGTCAAAACTACTTTTGACCAAGAGCGTTGGTCAAAACCACTTTTGACTGCCAAAATCAGTCAAAACTGGTTTTGACTGACGACATCGGTCAAAACCAATATTGACTGATTTTTGCAGTCAAAAGTGGTTTTGACCGCCAATGAGTTTTGACTGTAACATATATATGACATATGAACGGGATGACAACAATAATATAGCCCTTTCAGGATGGTTTCTTTAAAAAATCAAGTTATATATTCAGTTTGGTACTCCAAATGTAAGGGTGCGTCTCCATTGAAGCGGGGCTGCGCTAAGCTAAGCTAAGCGCGACATGAATCGCCCAATCATGAGCCTCAAAATCCCCGCCCCGCTTCAGTGGAGACACTGGTTTGGTCAAGTCATGCCCCGCTCAGCTCAGCTTAGCGCAGCCCCGCTTCAGTGGAGACGCACCCTAAGCATCGAGGTAATATGTACCTGGTGCTTTGGACGGCATCACAGCCAGTATTTATTTTGTGACGGCATATAGTAAAGGAAAGGAGTTTCAAGAGGAGTACGTAAGTAAGTACTAGTATTTTTGTCATTTGTGTGTTATAGTTTTTACCTACTTACCTCAAAAGCAACCGAGGAGTCTTCATACACGTTGAGCAACTTGGCGCTCCAGCTCGTGGTGCTGTGGAACACATCTCTTCTGATGAAGACTGATCCTTGCGTCTCCATCTGCGGCGCGTCACCTGCAATATCAGGCATTATAAGAAACCTTTTTTGCTGTGGGACCTCGTGTCAGAATGTGTCAACCGCCTTCTACGAGTAGCAGGTTTCTGGCATAGTTGTGTAACGACCGCAAGACAGCAACCGGGACCTACAGCTTAACGTGCGAAATATGGAACCATATTTCTTACGGACAATCGGGTGGTCCAGCCCGCAATGTCCTAACCAGACTGACAAAAAATTTACAAAGTAATAAATCAACTTTGGGAGTGACCCACCGGAAATCGAACCCGGAACATTATTATATTATTCTGCATCACAGACAGACGCTCTACCGCTGCTCCACATCGGTTGTCGAATTTAAGAAACGTGGGTGGTAGTGTCGATGAACTGGATCGTAAAAACGGAAGATCGTGAAACGTAATTTTTTTAACTTCCCATTTTTCTCGTTTCCTGCCATATTACGTATGTTCCAAGGTGAACGTTGTTTAGTTCATGGCCCGCATGCACCCAACAGTGTTCTTAGACCTGTTCCTTACACCTCGTATTCTTCTTCTTTTCATGTGGGACACGAAGTCGTCCAAGGACCCAATGAAATTTATTTTTTACTTATTTTATAACGATAGAAAGGCAGCACTGGCAGGGTCGCCATATAAAGCGGCGCCCAGGGACCGATGGAAAGAAAACAACAAGCTTCGCGAACGTACGTATATTGATTCCCATAGTTATGATTCTTATAAACGTTATGCTTAGGTAAACTTAGGGAGGCGCGTCATGCAGTATCGTCTTTTTATCTCACGAGTGCCCGGCCACACTTGTGTATGTTATCTTTCTTCTTTTTCGGTGTCTAAAACGAAAAGAGAGAGAGATAACATACACAAGTATGACTAACGGGCACTCGTGACATAAAAGGTCTGTACAGCAATACCCTTTGACTCACCAAGAGAGAAGACGAGCTGAATGACATCCTCCTCTTCGTTGAAAGGTCGGGTGAACCGCACAACCCCGTTGAAAGGCTGGCCGCGGCGCAGGACGGTCACTGTCGGGTTCTCTTCGTTTACCACCTCGTATCTGCGAATGAATTATTTTTTACCGACTTCAAAAAAAGGAGGTTATCAGTTTGACCTGTGTGTATGTATGTTTGTCCGCGATTATCTCGCGTTTGGATGACCCGATTTTGATGCGGTTTTTAGAAAAGTGTTTGTTGAATTAGGAGGAGGTTTTATTAACCGAGAAAGGAATGGAGGTTCGCACTTTTTACGTCCGTTGAAAAAGTGTAAAAAAACAAGTTATTAATGACCTATGTTTTATCGCGCCAATATCTTTTCTTCCACGGGTGATGCGTTTACGACTATTTTATTACATAAACAAAATATTCAGTCACTTTTTTATATTTTTTATAAAAATAATAATACATACATACGCAAATCACGCTTATATCCCTGGCGGGGTAGGCAGAGCGTTAACGAAATTCGGTCTTTATCGCCTCGTCTGAATGTTTAAGGGTCGTTTCAGATAAGTCATGTAACACTATAGTGACAGGTTATCAGTCTGTAGCCTAAAGTTTAATGCACTAAAAACCCTCGAGAAAAAAACTCGACCCGCTTGAAAGAATTGGGGTGATGCAATTCATCACACGGGAAAAAAAATTTAGGATTACAAAAATTTAAGCCAACGGTTTGGGGATTGCTGAACACTAATATAGATATTATTGAAAGCTAACAGTGTTTCGAAGTGCACGTTAACGTAACTTACTTGACAGTATGATGTTCCTTGGCGTTTTCTTTAGGATAGAAATGTACCACATCCACGTGTAGGGGCTCCATATTTTATCTGAAATGTAGAGTCACTTCTTAGACTACACAATAACAGGTACGACTACTTAAAATGTTTGAAGTTGACAACTTGGCCAAAAACTTTTTATTTTATTCATTAAATTTTTAGAATATGTTTTTTATGACTTCATTTAATAAGAAAATCGATGTAAGTCAGTTCCTAGTTTTTAATTTTAATATTTTCACTATTATTTGCGCTAAAACCGAGTTTGTCTATATTTTCGAGAAAACGTGTATTTCCACGTTATTCAAATTACTAATAGATATGTAAGTTGGTACTTCTAATTATGGAAATAGAGTAGAAGGTACAATAAAAATGTACCAAGTAGGTAATTAGTAAATACCTATCGATCCGAGATTGATTGATTTTTAATTTAAAAAATACCAAATTTTACATAATTTTCTATACCTTATCAACAACAACACTGGCCACTAAAACACACAAAACAATTAAATTTATAACGACACCGCGATCGCGCGTTCGAAATTCAACTTTTAATTTTAGATCGTGTCGCGGTGCGCGCGCGCTTCGTTCGACTGATTTGCAAATATTTCGAAGCGCGGAGTATATCTTTGAACGGAACGGATCTGCGGAATACAAGGGTGACCATAGTTTAAGATTGAGCTTTTTAGACAGCGATAATCGCACACTCACTGGGTATACACAGTCACAGAATATACAGGGTGTAAGGGACGGTGTAACGAAAACTTTGCAGGCGTGACCAGACTATGAAGTTGACGTTTACCAACATAGAAAAATTTGTTCAGTTTCATGGTCTGATCACGCCTGCAAAGTTTTCGTTACACCGTCTCTTACACTGTATAGGATGATCCCTGTGACGTTTTCGTTACGCCGCACCGTCTCTTACACCATGTGTAATAATAGTACTAAAGTACCTAAGTTGCCCAAGTCTGCCATTATTTCGTCATTTTAGCGCCATCGAAACTAAACTGTCATTCCATTGCCACTGCGATTTTCTATACTTCTAACTGTTACCAGACTACGAAACTACTAAAATCACCCTAGTGATATCCAATCGATATCCAACTAAAACGATTTTCCTTTAACAGACTTAGGGCCCTATGTTCGTGACAGCCAGCATGACAACGTATGATGTGACAGCTGTAATTTTGATATGGCGTGTCTTACGCTATAGGGCTGTATTCGGTTTGGGTATGGAATTTCGAAATTTCCTTCCGTCTAAGGATTCGGCAGAGCACCGAAAAACATGTGGTAAGTGTGAAGAATGTAGAAGCGACGATATCTAAGAAAAAGGTTTAATTTTATTCATTGTTGCAAAAGTCTATCCATGTGATGTCAGTTTAAAACAAACCTTTTCCATTTTGTTGGACCTAGGTCGTTATGAGATCGTGATTTTGCAATGTTACTAAGAATTTTATTTTAATAACAGTATAGCAGATAATATAATAAGAACAGATAGCATTTAGTGTCATATCATGATGCGGCATAGACTATACTTTTAGATAGACCATCTTTACCATGTCAACATTTTATTAAATGTCCTATAAAATTTCAAACTTATGGTCGCACTACACCGACGCATCATCACACGTATGTTTGACTACATTTATTTTGTATAAGTAATACATTTACATACATAAGCAGTGGATGTGTCAACATTGCCTAGTCAATAGTGTTTCCCTAAGGCCGAATGATTTTTTTTTTACTACTTAGAAATATATTTACGTCATATACTGAGTTATAGATACTCTGAACTTGCCTCTATTAAGTTCAAAGTAGCGCCACGGATAAAACAATATTACTAAGGCGCATCGCACACTTAACGCATGACGGGCCGCTAAAATATCGCAGCGTTCTGTCAGATCCATACTAGAAACGTCACTCAACCTGTCGATGCAGCGCCTTCGTGAGCGGTGATGATGATGATGATGATGGATCTGACAAAACGCTGCGATATTTTAGCAGTACGTCTTGCGTTAAGTGTGCGATCCACCAGTTAGAGGTTATGTAGCAATAAGTTTAAATTAAAAAGTAAAGTATGGTTTTTTGAGAGATAGTGAATAGGTTAAAGGCTCTCGTGCGAATGATGTTAAAGCTCAGCAGTGATTTTCCATAGGTCGGAGTAGGTAATCGTTATTTTTTATTATGCACTGTACTTGACAAATGATTGACACATCATTAGATTTACAAAACAAATGGCAACCCAACAAATGCCGTGTGATGCCGGCTTAGAATAGCATCACCCCACCTCCTTCCCGCGGGTGTCGTAAGAGGCGACTAAGGGACTCGAGAGTATTGATGTATTATAATTTTTAGGCGGCAGGCTGACAACCTGTCACTATAGTAATACACATGTTTTCTAAAACAACCTTGGAAAACAATCCTCAAAAATGTCAGAAGTGGCAAAAGCGACCGTATTTTAACGGCCGTTATTGCTCTGCCTACCCCGCGAGGGATACAGGCGTGATATATGTATGTATGTATGTATGTATGTATGGCAACCCAAGGTGTCAATGTACTATCACTCAAAAAAACGCTGTTATACTAATACATTAAAAATGTTAATAAATGAACTCGGCTTTATAACAAAAAAAAACGATGAAACAAGTCGGTTCCAAACCAAAAGTTTCATTTGATTTAGAGTATATGTTAATTTTAGATCGTTAAAAATATCAGCAGTCGATAATGGTAGCAAAGTTGAATGACACATAATCTTAATTAAAATATAATTCACAAAACAGGAAAATAAGTGTATCTAAATTCCACTTTTAACTAGTAGCAACATTTAGATGACTTAGGCGGTCTCCACATTTGACGTCCGTTGCTGCACATCTGTGCAACATAACGCATGCGTCTGTCAAACAAAGCAAGCTTCGTTTGTTAAGGGGATTTCAGATTTAGGTAATTTCGTCTTATACGGATGCGTAAAAAATGCATAGCACCGCACCGGACGTTATGTGTGGGCACCGCTAGATTAGGTACCTACCCATGAATATTGTTAAATACTTATAATAAACTAGCGGCCCGCCCAGCGGTTGCGGCCGCTGCAACTAATTTTCCCGTGGGAATAAGATGTTTTCCCGGCAAGTATTTCTACATAAAAACCTTCCTCTTGAATCACGATCGATTCATATTTCGATTAAAAAATATACATACATACATATATCACGCCCTTATCCCTTGCGGGGTAGGCAGAGCGTTAA
The DNA here is from genome assembly GCA_029255805.1 of Keiferia lycopersicella. Taxonomy (NCBI): domain Eukaryota; kingdom Metazoa; phylum Arthropoda; class Insecta; order Lepidoptera; family Gelechiidae; genus Keiferia; species Keiferia lycopersicella. The sequence goes on from JARACZ010000005.1 coordinate 15,522,951, forward strand.
CGGCCGTAAGAATACGGTCGCTATCGCCACGTCTGACATTATTTAGGATTGTTTTCCAAGGTTGTTTTTGAAAACATGTGTATCACTATAGTGACAGGTTGTCAGCCTGTCGCCTAAAAATTGTAATACACTAATACTCTCGAGTCCCTTAGTCGCCTCTTACGACACCCGCGGGAAGGATGTGGGGTGATGCTATTCTAAGTCGGCACCACACGGAACTACATATCTAATTTTAAATAATTTACACTAATGTAACCGACCCATTTTCGTAACAAACAGACACATTGTATTTTAGCTGATATATTCATTGTTGTAGTTCAAATTTAGCTGTGATATAACGAAAACATGAGAAATGTGCAATAATCTAGAAACCTGGCACTGCACCAAGTTATTCTTGTCGATATAAACATCTGCCGTGTGATGCCAGCTTAGAACTGCATCACCCCATTCCTTTCCCGTCGAGTCATTTAGAGGCGACTATAGGACTCGAGATAATAATGTATTAGTTATACCTACATTTTTTACGACAGGCTGTCTTTAAAGTAATACACGCCAGACGTGACCATAACAACCGTAATTCAATGGTCGTTAACGCTCTGCAAACCCCGTAGGATAAAGGAATGATGTGTGAATGCATGTTATAAACTTTGTTGTCATTGTTGCAAAACCTAACATTGTGATATGATAACAAGTTCCCGTGGTAGGTAATAAAATATTTTCCTCCAGTAACTTTGCAGTTTTCTCTAAAGTAGTTGTTCAAAGACACAAATGAAACGAAACTAACTATGCGCTTCGGGTTTTGTTTGAAGCTATTCTGGATGTTTTATAAAATGTATTTATTTACAGAAATCTAGTTCCCATAGTCCAAGCTTTGCTTAGTTTGGGGCTAGATGGCGCTGTGTAAATTTTCCAGGATATTTATTTATTTAATTCACAGGAAAAAATCACAGAAATGGGAAATTGACAGGGCTTTACTGTGTGATGCCGGCATAGAACACCATCACCCCATTTCTTTCCCATGGAGGTCGTGGAATCACTAAGTGATTTGAGGGTTTCATGCGTATAAATTGCAGGCTGACAACCTGTCACTATAGTGATAAACGACTTATCTGAAATGATTTTCAAAGGTGCATCGCACACATAACACACGACGGACTGCTAAAATATCGCAGCGGCATGTTAGATCCATACTAAAAACGTCACTCCCCATACTAAAACCGCACTCGACGGACGACGCTGCGATAGCGCTGCGTCAACAGCGGTTGAGCGGTTTTAGTAAGGGGATTGACATTTCTAGTATGGATCTGACAGAACGCTGCGATATTTTAGCGATCCGTCGTGCGTTAAGTGTGCGATCCACCAAAGGGTTGTCAGACGTGGCGATAAAATTACCGTCGTTAACGCTCTGCCTACCCCGCCAGGGATATAATGCGTGATTTGTGTATGTATGAATGTGAAATCTGCTGCCCAATACTGCCCATTTATACAAATTAAAATCAGTAGGTAATGAAATGACTTCTCAAGAAGACACTCCAAGTTCGTAGGAACCTGTTTTTGGTCGTCTGGCGTTTTTCCTCTTACGCAATACACGTGTATTCTCTTATATTGGTGTTGTTGAGCAAAACTTGTCAATATTGAGGTTAATTACGTACGGAGGAATGTAAGGGTAATTTTTTTGAGTCGGGCTCTACGTTTACGGCCCCGGGGCCATCAAGACAACGCCTGTCGGCTTGATGGGGAGCTCAAGCTCACCCGGAAATAATTGATTCGTTGTTCAAACAACCAGCCCAGTCACGCCTTTGGGGCAAAGCGCTGGGCTTAGGAGTTGTTCTGGGAAGAACGGATCGGACTGGCATAATCCGTTGCGGGGTTGGCAGAGCGTCAATGCGCGTCCTATACGATTTTTATTGCAACGCTAGTCAATTACATATCTACCAATTTTTGTTAAATTAGGTATATAATGCTGTAGTAAACAATTCAATATAAGTTAAAGATTGCTTACGGTTTCAATAGATTAAAAATTAGATAAAAGTTTCGCTTGGTTTTGAACAGTTTTGGTTAAAAAGTACAATTGTTATATTAGCTGTTGTATCCTTTTTCTATTTCTACATGTCCTGTATCTGTTTTTGTGTACAAAATATTATTCCTTTCGTCCACAAGATCCATTGGATGGCTCCATTGAACGATCCAAGTAGTAGTTTCGTGTGGGTCACCGTGTTCCAAGGATCCAAAAAACTTCTTTAATTATTTTGTCTAAATATTAAGATTTCAGATCAGGTTTTCTTACTAGTTTTATTATTCCAGTTAATAAGAATCGAGGCTTCAACAGACATACAAACAACGGTACTCGTATAATATATAAATAGCTGGTGGACCGAACTGCTCAGTTTTTGTTTGTGTTGTTAGTTAGAAACAAAACGGAAGAAAACAAATTCTGTCTACATACACACACACACACGCCTTAAACCCTTGCGGGGTAGGCAGAGCGTTAACGTCTAGTATAGTAATTAATATAGATACCTGCGAATTATTGCTCATTTACAGATATAAGACAGAATAGTTCACGCGATTTCAAGTGAAAATCCGCTTAATTTTAATAAAGGATACAAAGTGAGTAACAGACAAACACCATCACCGATGAGTTACTCATCTACATACGGATGTCACGAGTGGTACAGTCAGCGGCACCTCGACTTATCTATTTAAGGGGCTGAGTAGACCTAAAAGCTACTTTTATAAGGGATTTCTACCCTAGACAGAATGCAGAAACCGTAAAGAAAAAAAAATATTAATAATTTGCAGCATATTTGCTATGATGTTAAAAACAGAATATTAATAATTTGGCTTGATAGAAAAACATCGTACCTACTGACGATACGATGTGACTAATTGGTAATAGGTAAATAATTATAGCTCGTACTGTTCTTCCTATTATTACACAAATTGATTTTATGTACGTTCAATACCTATTATTATTATTATAAAAAATATATACACTGGAGAGCAGTAAATCCGACAGCCCTGGTAGTTTTAACCTGACCCCAGCCGGTTTCCAGCGTTGTGAGTATTCTGGTGCAATATCCAGATGTAAATGACATTTATACAGCTTGAATAGCAAATATTCAACATTATTAACATGGTTTGCATACTCACTTGACATGTACGACAGATTAGAAATGAAAGCATAAACGAATGCAGTAGGTCTCGTAGTCCATTTCCGACTACTACTATCCCTTTTTCAGTTTTTATTATTTATGGCATATCTTTGGCATTTGAGGAGCATTAAATTGTCTACTTAACGCAATTTATTTCATTAGGCTAGCAGTCTTAGTTTACGAAACCCTAATTCATTGCTCTCCAGTGTAATTAGGTATCTAAAAAATAATCGTATAATAATTTTCCGCAAAATTATAGAGTCTGCGTTATAGTGTCTCGTGATAAATTGTGTTGTCGTAATTTTTAATATTCAATGAAATATGAACTTACTAAGAAAATCTTTCTAATTTTTGGATTAAACAATATTCAAATCAATATTGTTCAACAACTATACGTAAAGCTGATATTAACAACCATTAGAGTAGGTACTATAGTGCAACAGTCAAGGACCTCATAAACCCATGAACTATTGTACATATTATTATCTGTCTGACTAACATTACAAATTGTAAATCCTACCTAGACTAGCTACATGATTAGCAATTAGCATTAGGCGCTAAGTCATATATCAGAATAGACAAAGTACATGGCATAGCTATCCACAGTCTACACTATTCATCATTCTCTTTGCCTTGTCCCGTTCTCTGTCGGGGTTGGCTACCTAATTTATGGGATTTGACGTGGAACAAAGTTTTGACACAGAGTGACTGCCATCTGACCTCTGCAGCCCCAAGGCTAACCTGGCCCGAGTCCTAGGTTAAGTCACATTCAAATATGCAAAGCAGACAGGAGGCAAAGGCACTGACCTTAATAAACTCCCTATAGGCAAAGGCCTCCCTTCTTCTCTTTCCTTCTATGGGAATCTGTTTTTTTTTTCTAAATTTTGCAACAAAGATTCCGTATATAGAAAAATTTGATTAATTTAATGATCTGATATTACCTGCAAAGGATTCGTATTCCGTCCTTAACACCCGGTATTTATGTTATGCACTTTTTACATTTCAGCCTGTGAATAATTTTTCACACCCATTTCCATTTCATAAAGGGCAGAGCACACCGGCCTGCGTAATGCGGCTCCCATGCAGCACGTGTACACGGCGTACCCGGCGCGTACCGGTTGTAATGTAAGGGATTGTATGGGAGACGGCATACCGCTTACGTTGCGTACCTATATATAGTCTATAAAATATAGGATGATCCCTATTATGCTATGATCCGAAATGCTATGACATAAGGTCTATTTTCCTTTATTTATTAGGAAAATGGACCTTGTGTCGTATCATTTGCTTCAAGGTCACAAACATCACAGAGATCATCCTATATTTTACAGACTATACTCCGTTGCGTAGGTAACGCGAGCGGTGTGCCGTCTGTCATACAATCCCTTACATTACAACCGGTACGCGCTGGGTACGCCGTGTACACGTGCTGCATTACGCAGGCCGGTGTGCTCTGCCCTTAAGGTCTTCGATGATTTTGTAACACATATTGACTTGTTATGGTATAATAATAGCGTTATTTATAAGTTCGAAGAAAATATGATGATTCATTTTGGTTTTTATCCTCGTCTGAGAGAGACTTCGATGTCAAGGACGTTCTGACTTATTGTGACCTACTTAAATTAGTAATTCTCATACATAATCACAGAAACTTTACAGATATTTCGCGAAAGCTCAATAGGTAAAATTAACAACTTCTTCTTTTCGTGTGGGACACCGAGTCGTCCTACGACCTGGTGAACCCTAGTGTCAGAGTTTTCAACAACACTGAACAACTTTCCACAAGGAACATAGGTCAGAACATTTTTAATAAGTTACCTCCCAATTAACGCTCTGCCTTGTGGTGCCGGCTTAGAATAGCATCACCCCAATTCTACCAGTGGATCTCGTGAAAACAGAGTTAGGGATAATCACCACGGGAATGGGCAGCAGCGATCTCTGCGAATGTAACATCTTACACTGCGCTCGCCAATCCGTCTACCAAGCCTGGTGAATACCCTCCAATAGGGGGAAGCTCAAGTCCAGTAGTGGACTGTTGTGACTGTTAAGGTAACGCTCTGACTACCCCACAAGGGATTAACGCGTGATATGTACCTCCCATCCCAAGGCTCGGTCAGCTAACATTTAAGTGCGGTCTTGTATATTTCAAAAAAGTTCCTAACGAAAGTTATTCAGCTTTGTAAGTAGAACACACACCTAAAATGTTTGTACCTGCTTAAATTATTTATCCTTATCTTGACCTTTTTTTTCTTTGAGAAAGTTGTTCAGTTTGACTTCTTGAACTAAGCGTTTTCGAGGACGTTTGGTACCACCCTGTATAAAATAAAGTTTAAACTATTTTCCTACAAAAGCTTAGTCAACGATTCTGAAAAGTCATAAATAATTCTGAGAACTCTACAATTTACCGTCTAATGCTACGTTGGGACATTATGAGCCTTAATGCTATACTTAAGGGCAGTAAAGTTGTCATTACGAGGACTTACAACGTAATGCGTTATTTTTCGTAAATAAGGGAATACAGTTCTGTTGAAAAATGGAATATATTTAAATTAATGTCTGGCTCTAACATAGATGGTACATTGGTGATTGTATATAATGTATGATAGGTACAACCCAATGTGACAAACAAGCTAAATAATCTCGTTAGGTACATAGAATATGTACCTAGCTACCCAACGATGGTCTGATAGGTACCGAAATTACCGAACATTAAAAATCTTCTCAAAATAGGTGTAAAAAAAATACTGCAAATATTTTCAGCGGTCAACCAGCCCATGAAACTGAACAACTTTCCCCAAGAAACATAGGTCGAAATATGAAAAAAACATTTTCGGTTTGTAATTTTGTAAGGGAGGTCCAAATTTTTTTTCATATTTCGACCCATGTTCCTTGGGGAAAGTAGTTCAGTTTCATGGGCTGGTTCTCCCCTTAAAATAAATGCAGCAATTTTTTTACACCCTGTATACTTTTATTAACACAAGATACTTATAGTATATCTTTGTTTGATAGATAACACTTATGTTTGTGACTGTACCTCTACGACTAAAAAAACACAATATCTTTACTCTAAAATATATGCTGTGAGTAAATAGAAAAAAGAATGCTTTTCTCCTTCCATTCAATTCAAGCTTTCGTTATCTTTACAATGATATCAAGAGCTAGGCTTATGTTTTTATTAATTTTATTTATTTCTAGTTGTTCTGAAAGTAGTCTAGATCTAGACAGAAATAAAAGTGATATGTTGATATCATTTCTCACTTATGAAGAACGTCCCACTTCTGTTTTGATGCCCAATATTTGTTGGTCTTCTTGTAAGTACTTAAAACTCAGTGCAAATATATTGGAAGTGAGTTCTACTCATGAAACTGAACATTATTCCTAAAGGAAGACCGAAACATAATCTGATATACGAAAAAAAAATTTAGAACTACTCTAAAAAGTGTTTTTCCACTCCACATTTTTTCAACATTTTTCTATGGAAAATTGTAAATCTAAACCAAATTATAAGGAGAAATGGATATTACTGTTGGCACAGGAAAATGTGCCATCATTTGTACCTAATTTATTGTGAGTCATTCGTAGAATATAATCAATCATTTACATTATTGACGATGCGTCTCTTACAAAATGATTATCAAAGTAAACAGAAATCTTTGTAACATCAAAGACCAAACTATTAGACCGACTCTGCCAAAAATGATCACTGTTTAATTAATTACCTACGTTTAGTTTTTCATCTGAATTGAGTCTTGGCACGGGAATACGACATTGTTTTTTTAAAACGACTTTCAAACTCAAGTCACTGGGCTTTTCCTTTTCTTGGCAACGTTAGTTTGTGTTCTGTAAATGTCATTAAGGTCGAAAATGGGATTTTCAGGGCATCAGTAACCCATACAAAGCTACAATCTACGATTTTCTGTAGTAACCATTACTTACAGACTTTTAACCGAGTTCTTTTTACCTGCCTACAACAGATGCCATCAAAACCCTGGCTAAGAAGCTGGCATCAGTTGGCATCAACGTGGCATGCTCCTTCCAGCCAAATCGTGATGAGCTGCATCTCCAGCACATCATGATTATTGCAGACCTGGCTTGCGCAGGAGCCGAGACTTTTTTGAAGAAGGTAAAGATGTTTATGAGGTCGTGTGTGAAGATGCAAATGGACCTACATGAATGATTTTTTTAACCCCAATTATCTCGATTCATCATGCCTTAATCTATACCATAGCTATGTCGGTAGCCGTCTCTACCAAAGCCATTTGGTGAAAATTCTATTATCAATGCGCAGAACCACGTTTTTTCACGATATATTTTAGTCTTATCGATTAATACAGATGATATTATTCAGCAAATTACAATTCGTAGAAAACAATTCTATTATTGTGCTCTAAATATATACATTAAAATGTTATTGATGTCTCAGGCCAGTGATGATGGCTACTTCAAATCGCCGTACCGCTGGCTACTCTTAGATGATCAGAATGGAAACCTGGATATTCTGGACCACTTGGAAATGCTGGTAGATAGCGATGTAGTGCTAGCCAGAAAGACGGGCGAAGACGTGCATTTTATCGAAGGTAAGTTCTTGAATCTAGCTAAGATATTTTTGCATGTACAATTGCAGCCGTGTGATGCCGGCTTCTAATAGCATCACCCCATGTCTGCCCCGTGGGTGTTGTAAGAGGCGACTAAGGGACTCAAGGGTTTCATGTGTACTACAACTTTTAGGCGACAGGCTGACAACCTGTCACTATCATCATCATCATTGGCCTCACACGTCTGTGACAGACGATTTAATCAATGTCTGAGGCAAGACTTTTCGTGGCTATATAAGCCAATGCGGGAGCGGCATGACTTTCCGCACGCTCTACAAGTGAAGGTGATATTATAGACTTGAACATGCATGTTGAGGTGTCGTTTTTGCCTTTTGTTGGCGAGACCAGAGAACCAGGCGTCGTCGTGAGACTTACGCCCATCATATACACGCTTTCGCCATTCGTCCCTATCCTCAGCAAGCTTCTCCCAGCTTTGATGGTCGATGTCAAACGCAGCCATATCCCGCTTGGCGCAATCTTTGAAACGCAGCATGGGTCTTCCAACCCCTCTTTTGGCGTTAGCTACGGCACCAAGCAGGACACGCCGCGGTAGACGCGAAGGTTCCATTCGGTGCACATGCCCTAGCCACCGCAAGCGTCTCTGCTTGAGCAGGGCGGTAAAGCTAGGCAGCTGTTTCTAGAACTCGCTCGTTTGTGACTCTGTCCTGCCAGGTTATATGCAAGATGTTTCTTACGCAGCGCATATGAAACGAGTTAAGTCGACGCTCTTGTTTTGCATACGATGTCCAGGTATCAGCTCCGTACAAGAGTATGCTTAAAACGCAAGTTTGGTAAACAATAATCTTGGTTTTAGTGGTCAGATGTTTATTGTTCCATACTCTTGTACTCAGCTTACCAAACATGGTTGCCGCTTTGCCGATACGCATATTGATCTCAACATCAAGTGTGAGATTGTTCGACACAGTCGACCCCAAATAGCAAAACTTGTCGACAATGTCCAAGGGAACGCCACCAAGCATTATATGTGGAGCTTCTGCGCCTTGAGTTAGCACTACTGTTTTTTTTGCATTAATGGACATGGAGAACAGAGATCACGCGTGGGAAAACTTATCGATAATGTTTTGAAGCTCACTTTGAGAATTTGAAACGAAGGCTGCATCGTCAGCAAACAGAAGGCTATCGACAAATAAGTCATCGCGGTTACGCTTAGACTTTAGAAGCGAGATATTGTATAGCTTCCCGTCAGCCCTTGTGTGCAGGTGGATACGCTGTTGGTCATCGCCGAAGGCAACTTTGAAAAGCAATGAAAAGAAAATACCAAACAGGGTAGGAGCTAACACGCAGCCTTGGCGAACACCTCTACGCATTTCGAACGGCTCAGATGTATTGCCGTTAAAAACAACAGAACCTTTCATGTCCTCGTGGAAGGATTTAATGAGACTCAGGAGTTTTGGAGGGCACCCGATATTTAAAAGTGCAGTATAAAGTCCCTCTCTGCTAACGGTGTCGAAGGCTTTGTTAAGGTCTACGTACGCCACAAACAGAGGTGTTTTCTGCTCTCTACACTTTTCTTGCAGTTGGCGAAGTGTAAAGATCATATCTGTCGTGGAACGTTGGGCGCGGAACCCACATTGCGATTCGGGATATACACGATCAGCAAGTTTCTGGAGTCTTAGCAAGACTAACCGAGCAAATAATTTACCTACTATACTTAAAAGAGATATTCCACGGTAACAGTTACAGTCACCGCGGTCACCTTTGCCTTTGTATAGGGTAACGATGTTAGCATCACGCATATCCTGTGGTATATATCCCGCATCCCAACATTTACATAACAGATTGTGCAGAATAGGTAATATGCACTTGAGCCTGATTAGTTCGGCGAGGGTACCGTCGTTTCCAGGAGATTTTCCAATCTTAAGCTGCTTAACAGCCTTGTGGTATTCCCTTATGGTAGGAAGATCATCTAACTCAGACCAGGTAGCTAGTTTCGGCATGCAATTTGCAGCTTCTGGCATTATATTTACTGGTTCTGAGTAGAGACCGATATAATGTTCTACCCATCGTTCGAGTTGACGTTGAGCATCTGTTATGACAGTGCCGTCCGCTTCTTTAAGGGGGGCTGTTTTTTTAGGCAAAGGACCAAGGGCCTTTTTAATGCCAGCGTAGACACCACCAAAGTTCCCCACATCAGCGCACGATTGAATGCTTTTACAAAGTTCGGTCCAGTATGCATTAGCGAAGTACCGTGATGTGCGTTGTAAAGCTGACTTTGCGTCCGCTAGATCAATACGTGACTTTTCAGATGGGTTAAGGCGATGTCTTAGCGCAGCTTGTCGTTTGGACTCGAGCAGGGGTGTAATGTGCTCGACATTTTCGGCGAACCAATCCTGGTTTTTGACTTCCGGATAACCGAAAGCCGTACCAGCTACTTCTGTTAGTAGCTTTTTGACTTTGCCCCATTCTTCCTAGATATTAGCGTCTACATCCCAGGTGGCAACTTCGTCCCGCACCAGCACCTCAAACTTTCGGACCAACTCATCGTCTCTGGTTTTGGGAAGATCGAGCTTCTTCTTATATGATCGGGCAATTTGGATGAATGGATCTTTTTGTGAGCTATAGCAACATGTGAAGCCACCAAGGAGTGATCTGTGTCACAATCAGCGCTATGAAAGGTTCGCGTGTGCAGGGTCTCGCGGAGATTTTTCTTTTTGGTCAGGATAAGGTCCAGCTGATGCCAGTGGCCAGAACGCGGATGTTTCCAGGACACTTTGCGAGTTGCTTTGCCTTTGAAGTAGGTATTGGTAACACACAGTAGGTGTTTAGAGCATAACTCTTATAAACGCTGTCCGTTTTCGTTTAACTTCCCTATACCATGGATACCTATACAATGTGGCCAAGCAACGTTGTCGTGTCCGACCCTAGCGTTAAAATCGCCCACAACGTATAAGCGGTCAGATGACTTTATGCCGCGTAAGGTCTGGTCGAGCTGGTCATAGAACTGTGTTTTAGCTTCATCAGTTGAGGATAATGTTGGTGCGTAAGCAGATATTATTGTTACGTATCCATAATTCGTATTTAATCGCAGCAACATAATGCGTTCCGAGATGCCGCATGGAGCCTCTATAGATGTTAAGAGGTCGTTGCGGATAGCAAAGCCAACACCATGTTCGCGCACAGCGCTGCTGTCCTTTCCTTTCCAATAAAATGTATAGTGTTTCTCACGCAAGGAACCCTCGTCAGGGAGTCTGGTCTCTTGTAAGGCACAAACAGCAATGTTCAATCTGTTTATTTCGGCGTCGATAACGGCAGTTTTGCGCAGATCTTGTGCGTCAATAGAAGAGCCTCCACAGGTGTCAGGGAGGCCTGTCCTCATAGTACGGACATTCCATGTTGCAAATCGCATAGATAAGCGGTGTGGGTTGGTGTTGTTTTTTTGCCTTGTAGTCGCAGGTGTACAATTTAACGGCGCCGATTTTCCAGTTGAGGCTGTAGAGAGCTACACCCTAAAAGAGCAAACCAGCACCGGGGCGGAACAGTACCTTATTGGTTGGGGGCTGCCCAACTTGGAGCGGGCGGTAACTGATCAGTGGGTCTACGATGGACCCTCCCACTGACGGAAGCGACCCCTGGCGCCTGCACTTACGCCCATATGTGCAGACTTATAACCGGTCACTGCCACTTCCCGTGTTGGTATCCGCATGACGCGGGTGAAGTTTCCTCTCCACAGACACTGCGTTGCCTGGGACGCAGTTATGGAAAGCGCAGGGTTGCCCAGGACCTGCGCCACCCTCTCGGCCTCCCTGGCTGATTCCACAGGAACGACGAGTCGATACGTGTGGAGCCAGGTCGGCTGCAGGAGTCTGCTGCACGATAGACCTCTGTCACACGCGCCTGACGGAGACCCCGTTCCGGGTTTGATATGGAGTTGTCCTTCTCCAGGACCCTGGTCTGCTCGGGTCGGGTTTCTCCCTCGGTCGCTTCTTACGACCCCCACGGGAGGAGATGGGGAGGTGCTATTCTACTCTGCCGGCACCACACGGCGCAATAGTGATACATACTGTCACGATAGTGATACATAAATTACCTCAACCCTCAATACTTGTCAGACGTGGCGATAGCGACCGTATTTTTGCGGTCGTTAACGGCCTGCCTACCCCGCAAGGGATAAAGGCGTGATATATGTATGTATGTATGTATTTTTGCATTTTCTGGCGCGCAAACTGTGATCGATCGCCCATGAGCAGATATGACAACTAAAAAGGAGGTTTTAAACTTAATGCCTAATACAACATTGTCTACGAGCTATATACAAAACATAAATAAAAATCATAAGCTTAAATTATGTGCATTTATAAATAGGATTATTTAAAACTAGGCTGGCTATAAAAGGTGTCGATAGACGACAGACAAATTAGTCATAGAGACGCATACCACACCTTGATTGAGTGGTCTGCAAGTCATTAGTCATAGTCAACCAATTATGCTAAAATCTAGGTGAGACATAATGTGCTCAAGGTAATTACAGGCTCTTATTTTGATGTTGTTGTACTGGAACAGATTTTAAATTTAAATATACTGCACATTCGCTAGGTCATGTTTTACACAGGCTCAAACAAAGCTCTCTACGTAGTTCAGTCACATTACAAACTGTTATGATACCTATTATTATTATTCGTCGTAGAAATCACAGGGCCACTAAGCAAAGGTTTTGTTTATAAATTGTTTCTTATGTATCAGTTTATAGGTTCTCAGCAAACTCTGAAATCATAAATACAACACGATCAATTTGGCATCCACAATCTCTTGAAATATCATCAAACTTTTACAATGCGATAACCTACGAGAAAATTAACAACGATACCGTAGCTAATGACAAAAATGATAGAAAAACTGAAGAAAATAAGAAAATTACAGCAATAATTAACGAAAAAGACAACAACATTGTAAAAAATAAAGAAGACGTAAGTAACACCTCTGTGAAAGAAGATATTAAAGCTATTACAGTAACCACAACTGATTATGGAATCATAAAAGATTTTAGAAAAACAAAAGTGATTTCTGTTAGAAGAAAGAATTTAAGAAGACATACACTTACTATGGTCAATGTTATCACGGATAGTAATAATACAAGGAACCATATGGACGACAGACTGTGAGTAGATACTTTCATAACCAATTTTATATTTAGCAAAAACAATATCAAAAGAAATACAGCTTGTAAAATAAAGTCGACTTAAATAACTTCTCTCATAGTAAGAAGCACTTAAATCTAAAACTGGTTTTAGATATCTCCACCAAGACTCAATAACGAAAATGTCATATGCAGCGGTGAAAATTTGCTTCGAAATGCTGAATGCTTCTGAAAAACTGATGTTTACTCACACATGGGGGTACAGAGACAAGAATGGCAACTGGCAAGGAATTGTCGACCATTTGTTGAAGAAAGAAGCTGATCTTGGTAAGATTTGTGTAGATAATGCGAAAAAAAATGTAGGCACTAAAAAGTACTAAGCAAACTGAATAAGAACAAATATGTTCAGATGCGTACTAGTTTACCTTCCCAAGAGGCTCATTATCTAAAACAACATCAAAATTAGATAACCATTAAATTACCTCGCAATGAAAATGGTTTCTTTAGGTTGCTGGCTGATTACTTTGTACGGGAACACCAATTTTTTATACTTTGACATTAGGTTCTTCAGGAAAGTTGTTTAGTTTGAGTTCAAGAAGGTAGCGTTTTCGGGAAAGTCCATTGTTGGGTACCATCCTGTACTACATAATATCAACCTATCTCTACAGGAACACTGACTATTTTCACTCAAGAGCGCATGCAAGTCGTGGACTACATTGCAATGGTTGGGTCCACTTCAGTCCGCTTCGTCTTCAGGGAGCCCCCTTTGGCTTACATTTCCAATATCTTCGCCCTACCATTCACTGGGGCCGTCTGGTTGGCTATTCTGGTGTGTGTGCTTGGCTGTTCGGTCGTCTTGTATATTACTTCCAAGTGGGAGGCTTCTATGGGCATGGTGAGGATGAATTTATGCAGGACTTGAATTGATCTTACATCATTCAGTTGCAGTTGTAACATTATTTTTATTTCCAGCATCCCTTGCAACTAGACGGTTCTTGGGCTGATGTTTTAATCTTGGCAATCGGAGCAGTTCTACAACAAGGATGCACTCTGGAACCCAGATATGCCGCAGGTAAATGCTCAAATAAAAAATATTCTATTTTGCCTTCAGGTTCTGTAGGTTCATCTAAGCAGAATTATTTTTACAGGAAGATGTGTCACTCTTTTTCTATTCGTGACTCTTACTGTATTGTACTCGGCCTATTCAGCAAATATTGTTGTGTTGCTGAGGGCTCCCAGTTCTTCAGTCAGGACTCTACCTGATCTCCTGAATTCTCCTTTGAAACTTGGAGCCAGTGATTTTGAATACAACAGATACTTCTTCAAGGTAAGTAAACAAAGGAAGATATTCGGAAATAGTTTTGTTACAAAAGTTAACAGCAACTGATAGACTGACCTTTCCAGAAACTTAATGAACCAATACGAAAAGCCATTTATGACAAAAAGATCGCACCGAAAGGGAAGAAGGCAAACTTTTATAGTATGAAAGATGGAATCGAAAAAGTTAGAAAAGTAAGTGCAGATACATTTCTCTTAAAGGTTGATAAAATCATATCTACTTTTTGCTTATTAATATATTTTTAATCCCCGCAGGGGCTATTTGCATTTCACATGGAGCTCAATCCAGGGTACAGGCTTATACAGGAAACATACCAAGAGCACGAAAAATGTGATCTAGTTGAGATAGACTACATCAACGAAATCGATCCCTGGGTGCCTGGACAAAAGCGCTCTCCTTTCAAAGACATGTTCAAAATCAAGTAAGTGTACTTGTTTATCATATTCTTTTTCTGTAGGATGTGAACAATCTTTCTTTCTTTTTAGGACATAATCTAAATTCTAATTATTGTCTAATCACTGTCTAAATAAGCTCTTTTAATTCTCCCTTTAACAGCCCTTCTTTATCTCCTTCCTCTTGCATGAGACCTGCTTTATCAAAAGAATGTTCCACATGTTCAACAGTTTTATGAAGTTCCGCGAGTCGGGCATCCAAGCCTGCATCCACCAGCGTCTCCATGTCCCCAAGCCGAAGTGTTCTGGCACGGTGTCTACCTTCAGCAGCGTCGGCATCAGAGACATGCTGCCTGCGTTGCTGGCGACGCTGTACGGCATGCTGCTGGCTCCTGCTGTTCTGCTGCTGGAGATTGCTTATAAGCATTTGTAAGTTCTTTGATAATTTTAAAGGAGATAGTCAGCTCGTCTATGTAGGTAGATAAGCCCACCAAAAAATGCTCCTAATTCGAAATGTTTGGTCATGAAACTTTCAGTAAAATAACTTTGACAGCTATTAGACACGCTGCAAAAAAGTAAATAAATTGAGAAAACAGATTCATATTTCCTAAACATAAAATAATGTAACGTCAAAATTATGAGGGAAATAAAATATTTTGTTCAAAAGATTTATAGCGCGTTAATTTTTTGCAGGCTAGTGATGAGAAGAAATCGGATCAGGAAACTCAAGGAGTTAAAGAAGTTAAAACGTAAAAATATGCAACAGTGAAATTGAGCCTCGTTAGGTTAAATGTTATATTATATAATACACTATAATATAGAGGCTATGCACTCTTTGTAAATACGTAGGTAATAAAACTAGTCGGAACAATGAAAAAACATAAAAGATGACTTTTATTCTAACAAACATCCTAAACAGAAGTAAAATAGAATTGGATCCATAATAAGGAAGGGATATCAACAATCCCAATAGCCACGTTTAGATAAATTTTTCATTTCTACAGAGTATTTTAAAAGCAATAATTTAACACATTACGTCATTTTACTGTCTCGTTAAACATTAAGTTGTCCAATCACTTCACGAAGTTATAACTTATTCTTTGTGATATGTTATTTTCTGACGCTTCAACAAATCTTTCTATTTTTTTGTTAGGGACCTACCTGTTCTTTTACAATTCAGAGTGGATAGATGTAGTCTTGCAAAATGAAAACTGTGATTTTAGCTCTTGTCACAATAAGCACAGTAAACTGTTTAAAGACAGATGCTGTAGATACTTTGATGTCGTTCATTACGTATGAAGGCCGCCCAACTTCAGTTTTGATGCCGAATCCTTGTTGGAAGACTTGTAAGTTTTTTTTTTCTCTACCCACTTGTCAGAAAGCATCCTATATTTTATTTTCGTCCTCCAGTGAAATATTAATTTTACCTTTTTCATGTGATACTTTTTAGCCGATATGAAAGCACTTGCAAAGAATCTCTCATTAGTTGGCGTCAGCGTCGCCTGCTCCCTGCAATCTGGTCAACCGGAACACAACCTTCATCGCATCTTGATTGTTGCTGATCTGGCTTGTCCAGCAGTTGGTAAATTTTTGGAAAAGGTAAAAATTCTGTTCTTTTCGTTAAGCGTAGCGTTGGCCGCCCTCCGGCCAGATGGACCGATGGCTTAAAGAACTAATAGCGACTGGCTGGTCAAAACAGAAGTTGGTACCTTGTGGTGTACCCTGGAGAGGCCTACGTCCAGCAGTAGACTGGTATAGGTAGGTAGAGGTGATGATAGATGACTTCCTTTCGTAAGATGTCTTCAAGATCGAGCTGGTGAGTTAACATTTTCTTGATATCTAAAGGATAACGGTGAAGGATTCTTCAAATCACCGTACCGCTGGCTTCTGCTGGATGAAGAAGAGAGACATCTGGAACTCCTGGACCACATTACAATGCTGGTAGATAGTGATGTGGTGATTGCCAGGAGAAGAGGTCAAGAGATGCACTTCATTGAAGGTACAAAAAGGATATTGACTTCTAAATCCGTAACTTAGTGTTAGACACGTATTTATAAATTGCTCTCCACTCTGAGTTCGATCTTGAGAGCGGTATTGACAAATGTCAGCTGTACCAGTAATATGAGATATCATATTGAGTCGTTTTATAAATAAGGGCCTTACCTACGCCTTAATAATTACAAATCTTACTTTTAATGGTTTCCAGCGTACAAAATATCAGAAAATAGTGAAATAATCTATACTCCTCGTTTTATTTGGAGACCATTTTGCAACAACGACTCTGACCATGACTTCAAAAACACACATATTAACAATGAAGTGACTAATCTTAATGAAGTAGCCAAAGAAGTTTCTAAAGTAAGCAAATATGGAGTGATAGAAGATCTAAGAGAAACAAAAGTAATCGCAACTAGAAGAATGGATCTAAGAAGGCATGTTCTGACTATGGCGTGTGTTATTGTTGATAGTAATGAAACAAGGAACCACATGGATGATAGATTGTAAGTAATTATAGAATACATACCTGAGTAAGTAAGCAACTTCTACTATTCTATAACAGCCACAAAAATTTACTGCTAAACATGGGATATATTTAAGCGGATCGTCGTGCGTTAATTGTGCGATTCACCTTAGTAGCGGATTAGCGGGCGCAGTGCAAGGCGTTGAACCCCCAGAGAAGGCCCTGGACTCATCCCGGCGGTTTTTATGACACACACTTCTAGATATTGGGTGACGCTATTTTGACCCAGAATCACGATATTTTTACACTAAAAACTGTAATTTATTAATCCAGGTATCTCGGACAGGATTCCATGACGAAGATATCTTATGCAGCAGTGAAGATTTGCTTCGAAATGCTCAACGCCTCTGAGAAGCTGCTCTTCACCAACACCTGGGGCTATAGAGACAGCGACGGCAAGTGGCAAGGAATGATCGAGCTGCTTCTGCAGAAAAAAGCTGATCTTGGTAACGTTGACAGTTTGAAAGAAATGTTTCCTAATCAGAATAAAACATTATTAACTCGATAGTAAGTAGAAAGATCATTAAAGTACATACCTACATACACTACAGTAGGTAGTAGTAAATTGAATTATAATATGAAAAAAATAATAAGAAGAAGAAATATACTGGACAATTCACAAAGCGCCAAAAGATTATCCGAAAAGGTTCAGATTTGTTTAACTATTGTATGTTCTGTGGTGTGACTAACCACATTTTGCAATCATTCAGGTATTCTAGCCATCTTTACTAAGCAGCGTATGGAAGTCGTGGACTACATTGCCATGGTGGGGTACACTAGGTTCCGTTTCGTCTTTCGTGAGCCACCCTTGACCTATATTTCTAACATCTTTACACTTCCTTTCAACCAAACAGTCTGGCTTATGAGCCTGATCTGCGTACTCTGCTGTTCGGTCACCATCTTTATTACTTCCAAGTGGGAACATACCATGGGGACGGTAAGTTCTTACAAAAGGAAATTTATATTTAGGTAATTAATGGTAATGAAAAAATGTCATCAACATAAAAACTCTACAGCAGTAACCTTTCGATACATTTCCAAAGAGCAACTGTTGGTTTTAGCAACCCTCACAACTAGATGGAACCTGGGCTGATGTTCTCATATTGACAATCGGGGCTGTACTCCAAAAAGGATGCAACCTTGAACCTAAATATGCAGCAGGTAAGAGTTTAAAGATTTCAATAAAATTTTGACGATTGATCTGATAGAGCTAGAGCCCAAAGAAGGAGCCCTTTTCTCCTTCCTGAAATAGGGACATAATATGTATATAAGTGGGCCTTTAGAGACTGGATTTCTATAGTAAGTACGTGATCCTCTCGCCATGTATTGAGATGAGGAGGTGGGTACCGGTATCCTGATTCTTATTATGCATCTTCAAATGATTGCGTTCCGCTACCCACAGAATACCACTCAAATCTGAACATGCCTATGCGTTGCAACGTATTTGTCAGACCTCTATGTGTATATTTTTTTCCATAGGGAGATGCATCACTTTCTTCCTCTTCGTAACACTTACAGTATTATATTCCGCATACTCTGCAAACATTGTGGTTCTTCTGAGGGCACCCAGTTCTTCTATCAAGACTTTGTCTGATCTTCTTCATTCACCGATGGAAGTTGGAGCCAGTGATTTTGAATACAACCGATATTTTATGAAGGTAGGTTTTCAAATCTTCTCTTTAGGAGTATAGTTTGAAGATACTGTGTGTACTAAACCCACCATTGGTTCCACACATTCGCAGCATTTGAATGAACCATTAAGGAAGGAAATATATGAAAAGAAAATTGCACCCAAAGGGAAAACTGCAAACTTCTTTGAGCTAAGAAAAGGGATTGCAAAGATCAGAAAGGTAAGTGGATACGAGTAAGTTAAATTGGTGACATTGGCTTTACGGAATGTGTAAAAAAATTTGCTGGTCAACGACAGCCAAATAATTTCTTTCAGTGCCATATTTTTCAAACAGGGCCTATTCGCACTACATATTGAGATCAATCCAGGGTATCGTTTGATCCAAGATACATTTCAAGAGGACGAGAAATGTGATTTGGTGGAGCTTGACTATCTTAATGAGATCGACCCTTGGGTACCTGGACAAAAGCGCTCGCCTTTTAAAGAAATGTTCAAAATCAAGTAAGTTGTTAAGCCAAAGAGTTTATATTCTGCAATATCTTTCATTTACAGATGTTTTCTTTTCAGTTTCATGAAATATCGAGAATCAGGTATACAAGCATGCATTCACCATCGACTAACCATCCCCAAGCCAAAATGTTCTGGCGCTATGAATAGTTTTAGCAGTGTTGGCATAAGAGACATGCTTCCAGCCATGCTAGCAACTCTCTATGGCATGCTGGCGGCGCCTGTCGTTCTTCTGCTGGAGATAGCTCATAAACGTTTGTAAGTCTTTAGTTTCACTATCAACTGGATTACTTATATCTTTTTCGTATTCGTATCTGTTGGCTGTTAAACCTTTTTGCAGTTTCTTTTAATGACTTATTGTCACCCACAGATCATAGGTCTGTCTGTAAGAAGACATCTATGTCAACAAGATCATCATCGTCAATCTCGGTCGTTCATACTTCATTCACATTTTGTTATTATTTTTGTTTTCCAGGATGAATGTAAGAAAACTTCGGAAAATAGTTAAGAAGAAAAAATCATTTGGAAAAAGTATTTTAAAAGCTTGGAATACGAAATGAGAAAAATATGGTTTTATAGATTTCTTATCTTGACTACATATTAAAGTTGTTGAAAGGTAGTAAAGGTAGTAAAGTTAGTAATATTAGGTTTGAAAACAAAGTGTATGTATATCCTAGAAGAGAATATACGTAGGTATAACCACAGATAATATAATACTACTAAAGTAGTACAGATACCTAACGTCATAGAGGGAGTTCGATTGCCCTAGGACGGCTATTGGCGGGCTATTTGATATGTCGACACAGCGCGTGCGTTGCTAGCGACATCTAGCTTATTTATTGGATACTTCGTATTGACGACATTAGATTGAAAAATATTGCAAAAATGTGAATAATTCGCGTGTTTTCCGTCACAAAACATCTTAAATAATGTATTTATAATTTTCCAATATTCTGTTTTTGTAAATTTGCTTTTATTCCAGTCTCTTAAGTTACATTCGCGACCCGTATCGCCATCTTTTGATTTATTTTTGGACTAATTTCTTTTAGTAGGGAATGAAACCCCATGGTATAACTAACTCTTTACTTCTTTAAAAATAAATGAATGCACCAAACTAAAGTCTTTAATTTTCCGGATTTTAGCTTTACCATTACCAAAGCACTAATTATATGCAATTTCGTGGTGGTTGGTTGCTTTACATAAAACAGCTGCTAGAATATTGAGAAGATAGTTCTTGCCTTCGGCGTATTCGGGTTTGTACCAAAATAGAAATTATGGGAGAGGATGTTATAGATGTAAAAAATAATAATAGCGCCCGGTATTATTAATGTGAAGTCATGCCCGCGGATCGCACAGTTGAGGCACGACGTGCGCACGAGTATGGGGATTGACATTTCTAGTATGGATCTGAGAGACCGCTGCAATATTTTTGCGCTCCGTCGTGCGTCAAGTGTGCGACCCGCCTACGTATATTAATATATACCCCTATATATATTAAAGTACTTTGTGGTCTTGGCTTTGAACAAAGTAGGTATCTCAAACAACTTGAAGATTCAAATCATAAAATCCAGGAAGATTAGGCGGTAATGGTGGCATACTTACCTTACATACCAAAACTGACTTCGTTTTTGTCAACGTAGGTAAACCAAAAGTCTTTATTTACGATAAGGCCTCTAAATCGCACAAGAAACATCATGACATGCCTGATGTATTTTCTGAAGGTTTCTCTAGCCTAAACCAGCAAACTACGCTGTTGTTGCATTACCACAAGTTGTCTTAATATTACCTTTCTCCAGAATATTCAGCCTACACCAGCAAGCTAGGCTAATGATGCATAGATTAGCCGGGAGTAGGTAGTTTCACTCAACTCTGAGTTCGATCTTGAGTGCGACTTTGAGATGCTGTTATTATTGACTGACATTTGTGAAAATCGAGATCGATCTCAGAGTTGAGTGTGATTTATAAATACGAACCTAAATATTACCTCTAGGTGGTCAAAATGGGACTTGACCAGAAAGCGGAAACTTTAGCAAACGACTAATTCGTGAATTCGCAATCATTAGTTACTTGCTTTAACAAAAGTCAACATGTTGACTACGAGGTTTGCGTTATTTTTATTGTTGCTTTTCGAATCATGTTACGCTTCGGACTTCAAGAATATAGAGTTCATAAAGAGTTTCGTTCAAAACGAGATGAAACCAACACATCTGATGTTCGATTTATGTTGGAAAAAGAGTAAGTAAAACATTATTTACCTACGATGTAAGACTAGTAAGGACCGATGGACTTATCTAAAGAGGGTAGAGACCCTTCAATCAGAATCTGGATGGCAAGAATGCATGTCATGGGTGACGCCTGCATGTGCCTACGTCCAGTGCCTTTTTTTCGAAACTACAGGCTTAAAGTCTTGTAACGGTACGCCACTGATTCGGGCTACCATTTCATTCACAAATATGTAGGAAAGTATTTATCCTAATAAGATTATTATATTCAATACCTAACGAAAAATAATGGGAAATTACTTAAGTATGAATTGGAACACAATTTAGAAATTTTGCTTTCAACGACATCTGTAGCTTTTTCGTTGTATCACTATCAGCTTTCTGTGTAGTGATTCACGGATAAAACTTTACCTTTTTCTTACTAAAAATAGTGACATCTTGAGGTATTCTTTTGTACTGATTAGTCACGCGTTTGCTTAAAGGTCATACTTATGTCCTTCACGTTTCTGTGCTCCTGGTAATGTAGTTTAAGTAACAGTCCTCAAATTCCTACTATTTGAAGTACTAGGAGTGCAAAAGCATCAGGGAAGTAAAATCTACTAGCTGGCGTACGGGATTAGAAAGAGATAGCGATCTCTCTCTCTCTCAACTCGCCGAGCTGATACTGAGGAACCTTCTCTCTAGAAATAGTACATGGGAATATGAGCGTTATGGCATAATGAACTACGGGATATTATCCTGTCAAAGTAATTTTGGGCTAAGGGATATGAAATGAGGTCCTGTTCAGTAGTGAATTCTATTTATACACATGTCACGCCTTTGTTCCTTGCGGGGTGGGCAGGGTAGTGACGACTGTGAAAATATGGTTGTAGTTTAGATACTTACATGAATCACGCCTGTGTCCCTTGCGGGGTAGGTAGATAGGCACAATAAATACATGAATCACGCCTGTGTCCCTTGCGGGGTAGGTAGATAGGCACAATAAATTGCTTTAAGAGCATTTCAAGTACCAGGGGCGCATAACCAATAAGAAAGTAAATCTATTTGGCTGGCGAAGGCTACACAGCGTGCAGACACGTTTGGAACTTTCTCTCTGAAAATTGTACAAGGGAATATGTCCTTTATGGCGTAATGAACTACAGGATATTATCACGTCAAAGTATTTTCGAGTTTAGGTTCTAAATTATTCAGTAGTGGATTTTATTGTTATCTTTAGGCAAATGTACTAGGTGTGATTGAATTTAGACCTTGACTGCTTTTGTGTTAAGGTGTAAAATTGGTATTGTCAGGAAAAGCTTATATAAGCCATACAAATCCTGGATAGGGGGTCAGTTGGGTTCAGTTCTTCATCGCGCGCGGTTTAGTATACACGTCGTCTCTTTGATCTTCGGTGTGATTCTTTTTGTGAATGTAATATATCAAGCAAGTGGATCAAGTGTATTGTACTAGAACTTTCTGGTATCTTTGGTATCTGAGTTTTCTAGGAATACATTCTGATTTTCCCTGTTAGGTCTCAGTTCTTGAGGAGGGGCTGAGGGCTGTCGTTTACGGGACAGCCAATTCCTCACATTACGCTTGAATTGACTGATCGAAGAAGGCTGGTAGAGGTCGATCTGATGTATCCTCCTTTGTATCAGGGAGAGGCCAGCCACGCTCGTTGGTCGCTCACCTATTTTTGATCAGTCCGTCAATTCGTAATGGTCTCCATCACACAACTCACTTAAGCTCGCTCGGCTTACCCCTTCAATATCGGTCTCCGGACCACACATGAGTTGGGCGAGTTTGTAGGGATGCATTATGTTTAGGTCCACAAATCACGGCTTGCAACCGTGTACACCTAGCAAGATTAGAGGCTGAAGGTTTGAACTCAGAACGGAAGCCTAATTCACAACACATCACGCGTTTAAATTTTTAAATGTTGGCACAGGCCACAGTTTTGCTTTCTTCACATTAGATTAGGATTTAGGATAGACATGATAGTTTCAAAATAGGGTTCAGTTGCTGATAGGTTTATTCCACGTAGGCAGGGAACCTCTATCATTTGTGGAGTGTCACGGATGATTTTGGAGAAGTAGGAAACCAAGAAAATACCTAGAACTAGGGATTTCCAATTCAAACCTTAAAATACTTACTCTTTGCTCAAAAATAAAAGACTCGTTGTTTGCAGATAGATTGAATTATTGAATTCGGTATAATATACAAATAAATAGAAAATTTGGTACAATATAGGCGAATTTATTGTTGATGTAGCAAAAAATAATCTTGCGCATCAAACATATTATTTCTTACATCTTTGCGGAGTTAAACTAGATAATTTCAGTTTCTATATTTTCTGAAAGTTCAGACTTTCAGTTTCAATCAGATTCATTTCATGGGAAAAGTACCTATACGACGTGTCTGTTTAGTACCGATCTACTTAAAAGTTTAGTAATTTTCTGTGAGAATCCCTAAGCAAATTGCTAGCAAAATTCACTCGCGTACATATACCTATGTACTTTAAAAAGATTCTCGTTCATCCACTATAAAATAAATTATAGTAAATGAATATAAAACTATAAGTATTAAGATTTGTTCAAAGAAAGTAAAATATTACTAAACTATCAACATCTAAGTTGTTTACCTAGGAGAGTTTGCAATATTTGACACAAGCTTGGGATAGAATAAAAATATCCTTGGTAACTTGAAAAATTATTGAGTTACTAGTTTGTTGTTCAAAGTACCAAAAAGATAAAATTGGAAGGCTTTCTCAGGGTTTGACAAGTTAGTATAAAATATTTATAACACAACAGTCTGAACGAATTTTAATTCTTTGGGAATTGGAGAGACTTTTTGACGGACGACTGTATGACATTAATCTTTGAAGTTCCAAGTAGATTCAGTAAATTAGCTTCATTAAAAAGAATCAAATTCTCCAGACATTTGGCCATAAGTAACTTCTATAGTTTTTGCATAATGCCTTAGAAAAGCTAGTACTCTTCTGGGAATTGGACAGCCCAGACTTCGCTCTTTTTGTAATGTATATATTTATTTATTCTTATCAGCCCTCTCTTGAAATTTGCAAAAGAAATTGTAAAGTAGATTTACTAAGGCATTCTTTATTTTGTAATAATGTAAATTCTGGCAAGACTGGAGAATTAGGGAAGCCGGAAGACGTCCAAGTCAGGTGACGAAGTCTACGAAATATGTATCTGTAATAGGAGATTTCAGAATAGAGGAACATATAAATCAACTATCCTCAGAAATTATAATGTCTGAAACACAGATATACTGGGAAAGAAAAAATACACTAATCCCAGGGGGCGGGGCGGGGCCCCTATTTATCAGCTTCCAAAAAGATATCATGAGTTACTAGCTTACAAATTACATGACTAAAGACCTAAAACAAGTCTAGAATCTAGATTTATACTTGGGAACTTGTCACATCCTGGAAAACTAATTGTTATTATTTGTAGACTAATAGGGTTTCAAGTCGATAAGATAATACTAATTCGTAACTCTACTACATAGGTGTACATAGCAACAAAATTCTGAAAATATATTTCTATCAGTTCTATACATTAGCTCAAAGTTAGGTCTAGATTTGCTAGGTATTAAAATCTTTCTAAAATAGAATAAAGGGTAACTTCTTAGACCAGGACCATTTCAGGTGGTTCCATTTCCAATAAAAGATAAGCAGTGGGTTATTTATAATTCACAAATTAAAAATGCAAGTACACAAGTACTAGGTAAATAAGTAAAAACAATTTTTCACAACTTAAGTTGTCAAAGATCAATTACTCTTATAATATTATGACTAAGATTTTTAATTTGAATCTTGAGGATGTGGGTCAGGTCTTTCAGTCTTCTTAGGTAACCTGAAAGTAGAAATACATAATGGAATTTAGAGTGTTCTCCATACTAGTATATAGGATGTGAACGTGAAACTAGAAGTAAATTTTCTAGATACCAAAATGTGTTCTGATTCTTATGTAAACTAGATAGCTTCATAATATGCTCAAGTGCTCAGTTAAATTATTATGATATGAGTGATCATGATTCAATATTATTACAATTTGCTTACCGTTCTAGCCAGAAATCTAACTTGAAGGAAATACTCAAGGCATCCAAATTCTCTTAAGCTTGATTAATTTTGTAATGTTTGGGAGTTGGAGAGTTCCATTATGCCACCTGTAATAGATGAGACAAAATAAAATAAAAGAAACTCACTAGAATATAGTTAGGAAATAGATTATTTCTTATAGTGCTGTCTGCTATCAAGTACTGTCGAATAAATTCATATCACTGTAATAAGTTTGACAAGAACTAATAATTTTCTAGTTATTTTACACTGCAGTAGATCATACTGTCAGAAATAAAAATAGGTAGTTACTTTACATAGACTACTAGGTTTTTTTTTAGATAAATGACTGGCGCCTCATTAATAAAATTCTATTATCTTTACCTTTCATAACATTTGTAGGATCTGAGATTGTAGTGGTAGATAGACAGGAAAACCCTTCTAGTCCTTTGTTGAGTCGCAGAGAGTAGGAATAAATTCTAGTTTCAAGGTCGTTTCCTTTTCATTGTTTTTCAGTAGCACGCTTTTGATGTCATTCTGATTCAAGAAACCCATCCATACTGTAATGAAATATTGAGATTAGTTATCTAATTATTAATTATGACAAATTGTAGTATCTTTTGTGAAACAGTTGATCAGAGAAAATAGGAAGTTTTTTCAATAACATATTTACGTATTATTTCCGGAGTAAAAGTAGTTTTAGATAGAAATGTTAGTAGCAAACTTGTGTTTCATCATGACCATGAACAACAAATAGATTTATTTACCTGTTAATTTAGTAAAACAGCTCCATAATCTGTCACAGGATACCTAGTTAATTTAAATACAACAAACGGGCTTCTACGCAGCAGTCTCATCATGGCTGAAGTGTTCCGTCTGACCACAGAGTATAGACATAGCTAATCTATAGACAAACCTGTTTAGGGCCATTTCACACTATACTGTAATTACGCGCGAATTTCTTTTGTGTTGAGTATTTTGTGTAAAAACGTCGTAAATATTTTTGTATCAAGGATTATAGACTTATGAAACGATTATCTAAGCAATTTTGAAAGAATACATAGCTTAATATATTTATAATTACTACAATGAATGATTTTTGAGAGTATCGTATTTTATATCTATTAATTATTTCAGGATCATTATCTGTGGACTAGAATTATGGTGTTAGTTAGCCCAATTTCCGATAGATGGCGTAAAATAAAATTGTTGCTTTGTAGGTCTGTAGCTTTATCAGATTTATGTGCAGTATAATATTTAGCGAATATGCGGAATATTGCCTATTTATTTCTCAGGATTAATATTTAAAGCGAATGTGGTTTGAGGGATGATCTTAGGGACTGTAGACTGTTTTCTCGTTCTGGGTTGCTCAAAATAACAATGGGTTCTACCACTAAGATGATCAATGGCCAATTTAATCTCTTGGGTTACATGTATTGGATAGGTATAGATAGACATACGTAGAATATAGATAGGTAGGATTTGGGCTGGGACTTCAGGCTTAGAACGTTACAGTCTACCGGTGAAATTCGATGTACATTGCGTATATCGCACTCTCTCTTTCACCCTAAGGTTGCCAGGTAGATAATGTTAGGCTTCCTAGCATTAAGACCGCCTTGTTGTACTGTTTCCTTTGTTTGTGTTTTCAATATGTTGTTCCAATTTTATGCAATAAAGAATTTTGTTATGTTATGTAACGGGGTCAAAAATCCTGATTTTTATAATGTCCCATCGCCTAAGCAATGTACATCGAATTTCACCAGTAGACTTGTAGCCTGTAGTTTCATTACATGGGGCACAGCACACTAGTGATGGGCCGCGGGAACATTCCCGTTCCCGGAAACTTCCCAATGGAAATGTTCCTGGCAATATTCCCACGTGCCCGGGAACGTTCCCAGTTGCTGGGAACATTAACATTTTGATATAAGTTTAGTTTTCTTGAAGTTTAAGGCATATTTTAGGTTTCTTTATCATAAGGATACCTTATTTATGTACCTTTCAAATGATTACGTATATATATAACAGATAAATAAATCTTTAAACTTTAATTATTTTCATTTCCATGTAATTTGAAAGTAAATTGATTTAGAACATCAAGTGAATCCATAACCTATAAATCTTTCAATTACTACTTACTGCCTAAAATAATTAGGTAAATGAAATATCTTTTATAACTATACGTAATATATTCGGCAGTTTAGTCTGACAAGACAACCCTGCTATACTGTTTAGCCTGGAACTTATCTTGGTCGGCGTGACTAAAACAAAACAAAACTGTTTATTTTTTATCATTGTATTATCTAGGCTGCCTGGCGGTCATTTAAAACTGTGTCAGTTTCGTTGCATCCCTCGTCCAGTTAACAACTGAAATTCGAAATGAAGCCTAAAAACTAAGTGTATAGTCACTTCGACGAAACTGTCTTAATGAAAAGACAAAATTCAAGTGTTCATTTTGCAACAAAACATACACATCTCGAAATGCGACAAAATTTGCTCTTCATTTGGCAAATAAGTGTGATAAGTGTCCTGAGAACGTTAAAAATAACTAAAAAGAATCAAGTGACTGAAATGAATGAAGTAAGTGGTACCTCGACGACGGTGGACGGGACGATTGGTGGGTGGTGCACCAGATGTCGTATGTCGCGATATAAGTACGCTCATTCCAAAACTGGCGGAGATTGATTTGATCGTCAACAGCGACAAATGCGAGCTATATCCGTGCGGCGATGTCTCCAGTTGTTCAATTCCAGGATATTCTTCCGGGAGTGAAAATCCTTATTAGAGTCATTTGAGCTGCTGGGGGAGCCGATCTTCAGGGATGCAGAACAAGCTAGTTTGGCTGCAAAGCGTGAAACGCTTCTAAGTGTTCGAGAGCACCTGCAGCAACTGCCGGCCCATGTCGCCCTCACTCTCTTCCGCAGCTGTCTCTCAGTACCCAAGCTAATGTACCTCTTGAAAAAGTGTCCGAATTGGCTTTTTCCAGATGAAATTTCTCGGTTGGATCAAGACACGTTGGAGATGATCCTCAATGTACAGTTAGAGGAGACGCAGTGGCTGCAAGCGTCGTTGCCGATCCGACATGGAGGTTTGGGCGTGAGGCGTGTGCAGGACACCAACGTTTCGGCTTTCTTCGGACACCTCTTCCCACGGAGAAGTCACTCGTCACTAATATACTCAAAATACATGGTGACAGTCTTAACATTCCATTTATGGGGGAGGCTTTGAGTGCTTGGGACTTGGCTTGTCCTGATGCGGATGTAGCGACCTCGGGTGGCTACAACATGAAGCTCACTCAAGTGGTTCACAAGCATACAAGACGCAACAGGAGTTCTCAACATATCGGAGAGATGGCGCCACGTGACAGAACAATGGGCCTGAAACGCGGTATCGAAGTGTTCACAGCGCAACGCATATATACAACTTCTAATCCGATCCAGGCGGACCCGTCGGTCCCCTGGCCACAACACCCGGCCAGGCGGGTAGCTACCCTTTTCCCGACACCACCTGGATTCTTCCTGTCACCCGCCATATTGGTGACCCCTACAATGGACTTCGCAGCCTTCAACCACGCATCAACCACTACAGCATGGAGCTAACTACTTCGTCATCAGCAACTACCACAGTCACAGCACCGGCGGCTTCACTGGTCTTCCTCATCATCCCGACTCACCGTGGACATTGGAACCAGGACGGCAGCTTCATTGGTCTTCCATCATCCCGACTCACCGTGGACATTTGGAACCAACACTGCATCGCCAAGCCAGACTGCATCATCACGCTACATGACGTCATCAGCCCCACTACGCTCGCTTACGGTATCGACCTCCGGTCTTGAGGGGCGACCTCTGGTGGCTACAACATGAAGCTCACTCAACTGGTTCACAAGCATACAAGACGCAACAGGAGTTCTCAACATATCGGAGAGATGGCGCCACGTGACAGAACAATGGGCCTGAAACGCGGTATCGAAGTGTTCACCGCGCAACGCATATATACAACTTCAAATCCAATCCAGGTGGACCCGTCGGTCCCCTGGCCACAACACCCGGCCAGGCGGGTAGCTACCCTTTTCCCGACACCACCTGGATTCTGCCTGCTTCCCGCCATACGGATCGCCCGACTAAACCAGACGTGCAGCGACAATGGGACGAGCAGCTGTGTAAGGCCAGAGCGATGGAATTGCTTGAGGCGTCATCAGGATCGGGCTCTGCTCGCCTTAAGGCGGCTCTTAAACCAGAGTCAGGGGCTTGGCTTTACGCCCTCCCGTCACCCCACATGGGTACGGCGCTTTATGATGACTCTCTCAGGGTGGCTGTAGCGCTGAGGCTTGAATGCAGGGTTTGTGAGCCGCATGTTTGTGGCGTAAAGGTGGATGCCAGGGGTCACCACGGCTTGAGCTGTGCCAGGTCAACTGGTCCTTTTCCCCAGCACCACATGCTCAACGAGATTATCCGCCGTGCCCTGGTGTCCGCTGGTGTACCCTGCGTTCAAGAGCCTCCCGGTTTAAGCCGCGATAACGGTAAGAGACCGGATGGGCTCTTAATGATCCCGTAGGAGAAAGGGCTCTCTTTGGTGTGGGGCGCGGCGTGTGTAAGCACGTACGCACAATTCGAGCTCCGGGTACAACTGCGGAATGCGCAGCAGCTCAGAAGCATCAAAAGTATGCTTCACTGAGGAGTGCCTACCACTTTGTACCCTTTGCGGTGGAGGTGAGTGGGTCATAGTATGCAGAGGCAAAGGACTTTGTCTATAGGTTGAGACAGCGCCTGAGAAACCAGGGTTCAGATCCCCGTGCCGAATGGTACTTGGTGCAGCGCATATCACTGGCAATACAGCGTGGAAACGCAACCAGCGCTACCAAATAACGTTCCAATTGTTTTATATGAGAAACTTCTTTGCTTATGACTGTCAACTAACGCCAACCCATTAAACGTGTAGAGTACTTCCATACAAACAATATTTTGTATGACTGCTCAGCTGTCAAGTGTAACCAGTACGAGATATACGCTTCAAAACATTACAACTGTTTTATATGAAAAACTTCTTTTTTTAAACTGTCAACGAACAACACCCTATTAGTTGTGTAGAGTACTTCCATACAAACAATATTTTGTATGACAGCTTAACTGTCAAGTGTAACTACTACGAGATATACACTTTAAAATATATCCCATATAAAACCGTCGTAACGTTTTGAAGCGTGTTACATTTGACAGTTAAGTTGTCATTCAAAATATTGTTTGTATGGAAGTACTCTATACAACTAATGGGGTGGAGTTCGTTGACAGTTTAAAAAAATAAGTTTTTTTCATATAAAACTGTCGTAATGTTTTGAAGCGTTATATCTCGTAATGGTTACACTTGACAGGTGAGCTGACATGCAAAATATTGTTTGAATGAAAGTACTCTACACAACTAATGGGGTGGTGTTCGTTGACAATTAAAAAAAAGAAGTTTTCCATATAAAACTGTCGTAGTGTTTTGAAGCGTATAACTCGTAATGATTACACTTGACAGCTGAGCTGTCACACAAAATATTGTTTGTATGGAAGTACTCTACACATTTATCAAGACGGCATTATTTGACAATAAAAAAAATTGTTCCAAATGAAAGGCATCAATTTTACTCATAGCCCTTTAGCCATCTTGTTTATTTATTTTGACTAAATTGTATTCTGACATGGTTTATTTATGAAATAAATTATTTTCTTTACTATACATTATACTCTTGCTAATTAAATAAATTGTTTAATAATAATTTTTATTTTATGTTGTTTCGCCAACACGTTCCCAGCGATTGGGAATGTTCCCGGGCACCGGAAAGTTTCCTTTGGAAATATTCCCACTTGGGGAATATTCCCGGGAACCGCCCATCAGTAAGCACAGCACACTATACTGCCGCACAAAACATAAATGCAGTAAGTCGCAATTTGGCGCTAAATGAGTTAAAAATAGGCGCGAAAAGCTTACAGTAAGGTCTCTATGAATCAAAGACCCGTTTTTTAATATCTACACAATAAAGGCGATTTTCAAAAAACATAACCGCAGTATGGCTTTAGATTTTTTACGATCAGTTCATATTACTGCAGTAAATGTACTTGCTGCAAATTTTTAATAAATAGCTCTTAAATAATTCTTGTGATGCATAACATATGTGAAGTAAAGAACTTTACTGCATTTATAATAATTTATACTTAAACATAATGCAGTGAATTTGCATTTTATATTTGCAATAAGTACATTTACGGCGCTTATTATAACAAATTATCAAAAGGAAAGTAGTGACCGTCATAATATAAGCATATTGGTAACTGAAAAAGACAAGCTAACAGCATAACAATGTCATTATTTAAAAATTGCGGGAATCGTGTTTACCGCGCGCGCGAAAGGATTGATTTTGTTTGTGTGTTGATATTGTGTAGATGTGTGAGTGCTCGTGTGCAAGTAGGAAAGATAATAGAGTAATTTCTAGTTGAAGCGAGATGAAGGACGTTGTTCAATTAGTACTTACCCATCACATTTCTTTCGCATTTGCTCACTATCCTTTGACCTTGACACAGCTCTGAAATTATTGTTCTTCTCACCGTGACCAAAATTCATCTTGTTTGTGTTCCTGGCGTGGTCCTTGGTTTATTGTGATATACGCAAGTGTTATTACTATTCACAAAATACCAGTTCTACACGGTTAATTTAGTCCTGTCCTGTCCTTATTGTTCAAATCTATCAGAGCAACAGAACAAATGTGTGCATAAAATGAACATGTATTTGTACAACAGGACATGTCATCATAGCGATGTTATTTCTTATTTTGATGTGAATAATTTTATTCACAAATTTATTTTGACTCAGGATACTATGTACCTGTCGGATTACTATAAGAAACAAGTAGCTACTTTGTTAGCATATAATATAATTGACACAAAATATGTGTCTCCTTCTATATTAGTTAGTAGTGGTAGTATTAATAATTTAAACTAGATTGTAAGACAAAGAAAAACCCCTCTTTTTACTGATGTAAATAGCATAGGCAATCCGGGGTCTTCTTGCATTCAGCCTCAGACAAAGGAAAAGCAAAGTCAACTACAAGTTTTACATCAAAACATATAGGGCTTTTCCAGCAAAGTATTAGAAATTGAATTGTTCTTGGAGAAGCACAATTACGACGTAGTCTGTTTTACTGAGCACTTCCAAAAAGACCCTGATATTTTGTTAAATTATGAAAATTACTGTATAGCCAGCTCTTTCAACCGAAAATCCGCGATCCATGGAGGCTGTTTAATTAGGGCCATTAGAGCAATTTATAAACTAGGCAGTCGTGATTCTCTAAGAGAACTGTTTAAGGAAATTAATATTATGACGGTGCCGTGTCAATATATTTATGAAAATATCATGTTTGTAAGAAAGAATATTCATACGTTCACAAGAAATCATGAAAGACATAATCGTAATATAAGAAGTAAAAATAAATTAGATCAACCCGCGTATAGACTAGCTAAAGTAAGAACTTCATTTGAAGGTTTAAGTATACGATACTATAACAAAATACCGGAAGATATATTAAGTTTATCTGAAAGTAAATTTAAATCTATTATTAAGAAAACATTATGTTATAAAGCTTATTATAAGTTAGATGATTATGTTAATGACAAAGAGGCATGGTCCTCTGAAATTCCAGCACAGCACAAGAAACATGCAGTCATTTTTAATACCAAATCAGGACGTGCATGGAATTTACAATTGGCATAATTAGTAAGGAAGACGAAACAGAATTATCTACTGTAATACTTTTATTTTATTTTAATTTAGCGTAGCCGTTTTTTGGGCTAATAATATATATATTTATAAAACTTAGCTAGGGTAGCCTAGGGCCTATTCTATAGGTACAAATTGTAAATTGAGATTAGAAGCACTTCTGAGCAGGTTTTTGGGTGGTTTTCCTGTTCAGGGGGTCCGGCTGATTAGCATGTAACATGCTTTTTTTAAAAATATTGCTTTTAATTTAATTGATTCCATAAATTGATGGTGGTGACGTAAGTTACATGCTGTGTGGTCAGCCTGACCAGTCCCGAGGCAGTGCCTTTTTTTTTATCCCACTCGTGCCGCGATTCTATTAGGAACATAAAATTGTTATTGTTACTATGACTTACTTTATGGTCACTTATTCAGTGACCGTATTGTAATTTAACTCTATGACATTCTAAAAGCATTCATTGTGAATCTACTTGGAAATAAACGATTGAATCTTAAATCTTGAATCCTGATTAACGTATAATTTACATCATGAAAACAACTATTTATTATCATTAACGCAGTAAGTTCAAAAATAGCAAATTAAACGCGCAGTAAGGTACAATTTTACTGCATTTATGTGAAAACTATAACTATATTATATAGATGATAGTCCTAGTCATATCATGTTTTTTAAAGTTTTATATACTTTGTAAAAATATTTTTAAATTTTAAATGATCAAAATGAATTCTTTGCCCTCTAATCCACAAAAAAAACTCTTTGAACTCTTTCAAAACAACACATAATATAGTTATATTAAAAGATTAAAATTCAAAACTTTAAGTGCGTTTTACTCAAAAGTACTAAAATGTTCCATACTGCATTTAAGTTTTGTGCGGCAGTATAGGCTCATGTGAACTCCTATAAAACTAAACAAAAAATACTGACCTACTGGAAATCTATACAGGTGCTGAAGTAAAACTAGTGAAGGCGATGAGTGAGATTGGTGCGAGAAGTTGCAGTCACCACCAGCCATCTAAGTTCTTAGACCAGGGGCACCTTTTCCTTCTGGACCTGGATTGTCCTGATGCCGCAAACGTCATAAGCAAAGTAATTACCTATTTTAATTATTGCTTATGTATATCTTTTTATCTCACGAGTGCGCGTTGGCCATGCTTGTGTGTGTTGTCTCTCTCTCTCGCTCTCTCTTTTCGTTGGACGACTCGGTGTCTAAAACGAAAGGAGAGAGAGAGATGGCGCGCACTCGTAAGATAAAAGGTCTATACTACGCTCCGTGATACTACGTATCTATCTACTTAACTCTCTCCAGCCAGATGGATCGATGACTTGTCTGCAGTGTTAATAGGCTGGTGTGATGTGTACTACAAGCTACATATTTTACATTTATATCATCAAACAATCAAACAACTGTTGGATTACTGACTTCTTGCATTAACCCGACAGGGGTTAGGTAGGCTGAGCTAGAGTCGAAGATGGACTGAGCTTACCAATAATCACAATTATAATATTAGGGGTGTAAGGAACGGTGTAACGAAAACTTTGCAGGCGTGTAAACAACTTTTTCTATGGGGGCTATGTTGGGAAACTAAAAAATTTTTGCTAGTTCCCATACAAAGTCACTCTGCAAGCACTCTGCTGATAAGGAATTTTGTATGGAAGGTCTAAAAAGCTTTTTCGTTTCCCAACATAGACCCCATAGAAAAAGTTGTTCAGTTTCTAGTCTGATCACGCTTGCCAAGTGTTACACCGTCTCTTACACCCTGTATAGTATTCTACCCACAACAAAGTTTCAAGTAAGGTAGGTAATATAATTATAGGTAATTTAATTTCTTTGAACACTACACGTGCACCTTAAAATCCGGTACATATTTCTATCACAGGCAATTGCAAAGGAACTCTTCAGGAGTCCTTATCGCTGGCTAATGCTTACAAGCTTACCTGAAGCCGAAGCAGAAACAATGCTGAAAAGAGTTCCAGCTCTAGCTGATAGCGATGTGGTTTTAGCTGCTCGGAAGGACTACGGGTTTCGGATGATTGAACGTAAGTAATATCGTCCACATAAACGATCTTGTTCCGTTCCTGAGTTGTTGCAGAAACTCGTAAACTGCGTTCACGCAAAATCAAAAGGCGCTGATTTGACAGGGCATTACCTACAACTAAGAATCATCCATTACCACCCTGATAACAGCATATCCTTACTAAAATTTCTATCTACAGTGCATAAACCAGCGCCACAAGCCAGTCTTCAGTCTACCATCAGAGGCTACTACAACAAAACCTTTGCGGACGTCAGACCACACAGGGCGCTGTTTCGAAGACGTCGGAATCTCCTTCGGTACCCCCTCACCATGGCGGTGGTCGTCCAGGACAGCAACACCACACACCAGCACCTAGAGACCAGACTGTAAGAGCTAATGAACTTAATCTATTATCCTAATGAACAACTTTGCTTTCCACTTGAGCAAGCGCATTGTAAGGATGGTAATTCGAAGCCAATATCTGGTAAAGGATGGCTAACCAGGCTTCGCGGCACATTGACTCCACTTACTGGAATATCCACTTGACTGTCGCGTCTTTTTTGCTTTCCGTCCATTTCTTGATAGTCCGCTTCTTTGAACGTTCACTTTCTTCAACGGCAACTTCACGTTATTAAGTTTAATACACAAGAGGAAATTAGAGGTTTAATTCCCATGTAGAAGTCACAAAATTGAGATTTGGAGTAGATACGCAAGTAATTTATAATTCCATCATTTTAATTTTAACCTGATAGATAAGTTGATTCTACCACTAGAAAGCACGCTTAGGTACCTATAGTCGCACTTGCTCAAAACAGCTACCTCTAAATACGATCACAAATATGAATCCTAAAATCCTGATGATCCCCAGGGAGCCCCAACACGACTACATCACGAAGGTCAGCTGGCTGAACGTTCGTATGGGTTTTGAGATGCTGAATGCAACTCCGCGGTACATTTGGGCGTATCGGTTAGTAAGGATTTTTCAGAAAATTTATTCTGTATGTCTCTAGCTCTCTCCTTTTTCTCCCGCCTTCATTACTTCAGCTTAAATGGTAAATGCATGGGTAAATGTCAAATTGTCAAAATTTCATTAAAGGATCGTGCTCAACAAGACTAAAGAATTAAGCCAAAGAAAAGTAAGTACTGCTCGTAATCATATAATTATGGTCAAACCTATTTTTTTTTTCCAGATGGGGTTATGTCGTCAATGGATCCTGGTCTGGCATGGTCGATGACATGCGTAGGGGAAAAGCTGATGTGGGTATGTATGTTTTTAAACAGGAGGTAAGTAAGTACTTGACTGCGAGATGTCACTGAAATCATTATTTTAGGTAGGTACTTACCTCTGTACAACCAGTAATCTTGGAGATGTTTGAAGGCCTACCTCCTGCGGTGGGCGTCTACAAGCTAAGTCTACGAGGCGTTTCGTAATGTCAGTGTTTGTTTTTCTGTCACAGGGGCGAACCTAATCGTCAAAGCCGATCGTATGGATGTAATCACCTACACAGACAATTTAGCACCCTTTAGAGTTCGCTTCATCTTGCGCCAACCTCCACTTTCTTACGTGGCAAACATCTTCAGGTAAAGTAACTGCAGTTTCGCTGAGATGAAATTCCATAGAAAAAATAAGAATAAGGTTACTGGTGCCTACTGGCCCAGAATGGCGTAGGTATATAAGTACTCCACTAAGCCAAATATAGGGTGTAGTGTAGGTACCGAAAAACCTGCAGACATGGTAAAAAAATACAGATAACTGTTAACAGGTACCGCTGGAACGGTACGGCTGACCTGCGCGATCTTTGTGTCAGCAATTGGCAGGAAATCGCGCAGGACAGAGATCAATAGAGAGAGCTCGTTTCGGAGGCCAAGATCTTATTTGGGGCGCTGAGCTAGCAGAATTAGTTTAGTTAGCTAGTTAAAGGAGCCTGCCCGTCTCATATACATACATATATCAAGCCTATATCCCTTGCGGGGTAGGCAGATTGTAACGACCGCAACAAAAACGGTCGCTATCGCCACGTCTGACAAATATTGAAGGCCGGTTGAGTTAATTTGTGTATCGCTATAGTGACAGGTTGTCAGCCTGTCGCCTAAAAGTTGTAAAACACATGAAACCCTCAAGTCCCATATTATTCCCTTAGACTCGCACTTGAATTTTTCTTTTTGCAGTCTGCCCTTCTCAGCTGGCGTGTGGCTTGCTCTGCTGGTGTGTACCCTCGCCTCCTGCGGTGGCGTCTGGGCTTCCACTCGTTGGGAGGCCAAATTCAAACGGGTATGGTATGACATACGGAATGGGCATGATGACTAGCAGGACAAATGACCTACTTTTAAAACGATATTTTGTATGAAAATACGAAGAGATGACATGAGATACATTCGTCGGTGGCCTAGTGGTTAAGACACCGGTCTTACAATCGTGAGACCCGAGTTCGATCCTCGCCATGTACCAATGTGTTTTTACGCATGTATTTACCAACTGCTCTTACGGTGAAGGAAAAATGAAACTCAAATTCAAATAGAATAAAATTTGAATTCAAATAATATTTAACTGTGACTTAACTTAGGATTCGAGCCAGGTAAGCCTACAGGTAGCAGAGGTCAGATAGCAGTCGTTCTGTGTAAAAGTTGGTTCCACGTCAAATCCCCTAAGTAAGGTAGCCGACCCCGACAGAGAAACGGGATAAAGCAATGAGAATGATGATCTACATAATGTTAGATTTGAGCTAAACATCTTGATGCTGTTACAGAGTTCACATCAGCTCGATGGCAGTTTCAGCGATGCGCTCCTTATTACTATGAGTGCGTTCAGTCAACAAGGATGTTCCGTTGAGCCTCAAAAACCCTCAGGTAAACTGTTTCGTAGGGTTATTCGGGTAAGTCACCAACTGTATATCTCCAAAGAGATAGAAATCACAAATAAAATGGAATTTCGAAGAAACAACTAGAAAAGTGTTATACGTAAAAGTATAAAAATGTAATAAGCAGTTACACAGTACAGTAGAAAGTAAAAGTGCGCTTAAAAATACCTTCTACGCTTGTTAGAATTAAAGCTTCCTGCTTCCCTCAAATATTAGTCAGACTTGGCGATAAAGACGTAATTTTGTGGTTGTTATTGCTCTGCCTACCCCTCTTAAGGGATAAAGGAGTGATTGCGTGTGCGCGTGCGTGCGTGCGTGTGTGTGTGTGTGTGTGTGTGTGTGTGTGTGTGTGTGTGTGTTAAGGTGAATTAAATTTCCTGTGCTCGATTTTACAAACCTACAGGCTACAAGTCTACAGGTGAAATTCGATGTG
The DNA here is from genome assembly GCA_029255805.1 of Keiferia lycopersicella. Lineage (NCBI taxonomy): Eukaryota > Metazoa > Arthropoda > Insecta > Lepidoptera > Gelechiidae > Keiferia > Keiferia lycopersicella. The sequence continues at coordinate 15,561,523 of JARACZ010000005.1, forward strand.
CATTGCGTAGCGGGTCAAAAATCCTTATTTTACAATATCCCTTTAGCTACGCAATGTAGATCGAATTTCACCTGCAGACTTGTAGCCTGTACTTTTATTGCATAGGGTACTGAAGGCTCATTTCTTGAATGTACTGAATCTCATTTTACTTGTCGCAGGTAGAATAATGTCATTAATCATTTTCATCACGCTGATGGCAACGTACGCAGCCTACTCAGCCAACATTGTGGTACTGCTTCAGGCACCATCTTCCACCATACGGACCTTAGCTCACCTGGGCGCATCCTCATTAACCCTGGCTGCTAATGACGTAGATTATAACCATATAATATTGAAGGTAGGTAAGGCCATCGCAGTAGCAACACATTGGTCTAAGGTACCTGTGATCCTGTTACGATTGATTCTGTCAGAATTGAAGGTATGATCCAGCGATCTTGGCCATGCAGTGACTGCAAATGTCACAAGATCTCAGAGCCTGAAGAAGTTTAGTGGAGTGATTACTCTCCATGCTCTCAAGGATGAGACATCGAATCGACTGATATAAGAAGAATGATCCATCTATAGGTACCATAGATATGTTCTACTTCTTTCCTAAGAAGCAGTTGTAAGAAACTTGGTGGCAAGCGACTCACAGGATTTCATGGATGAGTTCGTCACAAGCGATTGGCTGACAAACTGCCACTACAGTGATATAATATGTATATAAATGAATATCCCGGACAATTCACACAGCGCCATCTAGCCCCAAAATAAGCAAAGCTTGTACTATGGAAACTAGATAGCTGATACTAATACGTATATACTTTTTTTTTGTAAATAAATACAAATTATACATAGAAAACACCCAGACTCAACAGAAATATTTGAAAATTGACTTAACAAATTTTTGTGTTCGGTGGGGATCGAACCCACTACCCGCGGCGTAGAAGGCAGGCATATTATCCGCTACGCCATCGAGACAGTTATCAGAATAGTTTCTGAAGTAACACTGACTATGTAACATTATAGATATGAATACTTTTGTTGAATGATTGCAGCAATACAGTCGTCAAGATGCAATGCACCAAAAGGTTTACAAGAAGATTGAAAACGAGAAACAGTACTACCACCTCCATGAAGGCGTTCAGAAGATTCGAGAGGTGAGCTTTATTCTGGATCAAGCTGTGAATAAGTTAGTGTTTTTAATTTTGTAAAGATAGGTAAATAGTTATGGAAGTGGAAGATTCTTTAAAGATTTAGCTCGTAGGTATAAAGAACAAGGCATTACTGCAACAAAAAACATGATTTGTTTCTATGAAGACATTTTTTTAAAGACGGATTCGACTCACGTCTAACCTTTTTGAGGTGAAGCCCTATCAAGTTGCAAGGTGAAGCCCTAACAAGAGTTGGACTGCTGTAGAGAGGAAAGCCTACAAAAGTTTGGATGAACAGATATATAAAAATAGACACGAAGAAAAAGTTGAAAATGAGGATTTGACTGCTGACAGAGACGAAAATGGAAGAAGACATGTTGCGCTGACCCCAAAGATGCAGATTAAAGGCAATGCTGATTATGATGACGTGTAGAGTTTTTCTTTTTTAGGGTTTATTCGCATTCCACTCGATTGTGGAGCCAGTATACCGTCACATCGAGGATACCTTCCAAGAGCACGAGAAGTGTGACCTGGTGGAGGTGGACTACCTCGGCGCGCAAGATGGCGGGTTCATCCCTGTTGCCAAGAACTCCTCGTACTTGGAACTTCTAAAAGTTGTGTGCGTATTATAGACATCAACTTAACAAAAAAATACCTGCTTACGTACCTTAAGAGCTTTATTTGGCATCAAACTGCACCTAAGATAGCAGACCTGAGATATCATGGAGAGCGGCGCAAATTTAATTTTTGCTTCCTCTTTTTCACTTACACTATCTCACGCCAAACTATCATATTCTAACTACCATCTTGGCTTTATCTAGTTTCAAACAAATCCAAGAATCTGGAATCAAGCAGGTGGTGGTGCAGCGCCAACAGACCCCCAAGCCGAAGTGTGCTGCCAAGGGTGCAATGTTCAGCAGCGTCGGGTTGACGGACCTGATGCCCGTCATCATCCTCATGCTGTACGGCGCTGCTGTCTCCATCATCATACTGCTCGTGGAGATAGTTGTGCATAAGTTGTGAGTTATAGATATTTGTGCATAAGCTTTCATAGGCCCATATTGATATATCTTATTAATTCTGAGCGATATCTTACTAATTCTGATTCTCAAGAGCGATTTTTACAAATAAAGCATCGCAAAGTCGCACTCAAGATCGATCTCTGAGTTGAGTGCAGTTTATGGGCCATAGAGTAGGAAGATATCAAGAAATTGCTTCAGCTGTAACTCCCCTTGTAATTCGATATTAGACTCTATCAGCACTTCTACGTAAATTGAGTTTTACTCATTTGTGTTTTAGTAATTTTGAATCTTCAAAGATTTCCAAAACCCCCATCCACGTTTGTCTCGATTTTTTTTTCATTTATTTATATAGAAAAAATTATACTAAATTAAATATAATAAATTAATTAATATTTTTTTATATTATATTTAATTATTATTATTATTTATTTATTTATTTATTTTCAGAAGGAGGTGGGAAAAAATTACGGTTTAGGCTCAATGAGAGGAAGGATTAGTTGATTTCTGATACTTTATTTTGTTTTTCAGAATTCAGCAGCTTAGCGTGCAAAAGAAGTGAATAGGATACGCCAGCTACTAAAATTAGAGTAGTATAGTATCTTAGACAATGACATTATATTGTTACTAGATCTTAGTAGTAAGAACATCTTAGGTAGGTACCTACCTTCGTCGCATCGTAGTTACACGTGTAGCATAAAAACTTCAACACTTTACGCGATAATTATATAGCTTTTTAACTAGCTTTATTTAAAAAAAATGGCGTTTCCTTTAGCAGCACTGACTATGAAATTACTAATAACTTAACAAAAAAATACTTCATTACCATGTTTATGAGTTTTATTTTATATTTAAATCAACAAGCATAGGTAGGTAGGTCTTTCGACCAATATAAGATTGGTCGAAGGGTAGGTCAGTATGTTTGTAACTTGAAAAGCGTGGGCTGTTTGGACGGAATTGAAAAATAATAATTTCATAGGAATGCATAGATAGTTTAACCTAAAACCTGAACCTGATCTAACCTATGACAACCTCGTTGGATGTGTCCGTCAGGATCGCTTGACAGGTTGCTGAATAATTACGAAATATATGTAAAATAACTGTACCTGAACTGTACTAAACTGTACCTCAAAACGTAGTTGTCAAATATAGTATGACATTACAGGTTTCAAAGAAATTTTAAAACGAAATTCTCACATTAAGCGCCTGGTCATTTTTATTAGCAAATGTTTGCACGTAGCTTGAAATGTGCTTGATTAGAAAATGTATAGTTTAAATAAAAAAATGTCTTTACTATACTAAAAAAGTTAAGTAAATAAATATATAGAGAAAAAGATATATAGAGGTGCTTACAAAAAAGAACTTAAACCTGAGAAATTAAATAACATGCGTTTGGGGACGCTACGGCACATTTGGATTTATAATTCGCCACTGCCAGGTATATGTTAATATATAAAAGGCAAACCTGATTGGTCATAGAACAATGCATAGGCCCAACCCTTGGGACTAGAAGCGTGAAAATTGACGCATGCCAATTTTTTGGAGCAACGTAGGCTAACAATAAGATTTTTCAAAATTCAACCCCTAAAGGGGTAAAACATGAAAGTTTGTATGAAACTTTTTATTCCTAAAATATATTTGCTTCAAATTTCGTATTTAGGAAGAACTTTGGAAATAATTAATCACGTGTTTTAATGTTTTGTAGTATTTAATCCTTAACGGGGTAAAAAGGGGGATAAAGGTTTTGTTTCATACGCAAGCCGCAAAAAAAAGGTTAGGGAATAGGGACGAGAATGGCAACGATACTAGGAATGGGAACGAGAAATACGGGATTAGGATGAAGAATTAAAATAAGATGAAGAATGGGAATTTGACCGAAAATAATAGTGGAATCGAAAACGAGAATAGGAGAGGGAGATGGAGAGGAAGATAGAGCGGGAGCGGTAGCGGGATCGGCAGTGGGAGCAGGACATGGAACAAGGGCGGGAGATGGAGCGGGAGTGGGAGCGGGAACGGGAGATGGAGTGGGGCAGGAGATAGAGCAATAGCGGGAGATGAAGTGGGAGCAGGAGATGGAGCAAGAGAGGGAGATGAAGAGGGAGCAAGAGATGGAGCAAGGGCGGGAGATGCAGCGGGAGAGAGAGCGAAACCGGGAGCGGCAGTAGTGGGAGTGAAAGCGTGAGATGGGCCAAAAGCGGCAGATAGACCAGGAGAGAGAGCGGGAAATAGAGGGGAAGTGGAAGCGGCAGTGTGAGTAGGAGCGGGAGCGGTACATGAAGCGGGAGCGGGAGCGAGAGGTAGAGCAGGAGATGAATCAAGAGCAGGAGATAAAACAGGACAGGGAGAGGGAGCGGGAGGTGGAGTGGAAGTGGGAGCAAGATGGAGAGATGGACCGAGACCGGGAGATGAAACAGGACAGGGAGATGGAACGGAAGCGAGAGAGTGAGCGGAGCGGAAGGGAGAAAAATCGGGAGTTATGGCTGTAGCTGCACTAGGAGAGGGAGGAGGAGATGAAGCGGGAACGGGAGCAGGAGAAGGAGCGGGGGCAGGAGAAGGAGTGGGAGCAGGGGCGGGAGATGGAGCAGGGAAGGGAGCGGGAGATGAATTGGGAGCAGGAGATGAAGCAAGGGCGACTCCGGGCTGGTGTTGGGAGATGTCGCGAAAACATGAAAAAGTGGGGTTTTGCGACTGGCGATAAATGCGACTGAGGGGCCGTTCAATCAATGGACCACCTGCTGGTCTGCCCCTACTGCCCGAACCCCTGCACACTTCAGGACCTATTAGAGGCGAGCCCCACGGGCATTTCACTAGCCAAATATTGCTCAGCGAGGTTGTAACTGTTGCCATCGATTCGATGAAGCAGGAGAAGAAGAGGGGCGGGAGATGAAGCGGAAGCGGAAGTGGCAGTAGTAGTGGGAGTGGGAGCGAGAGATGAGTGGCAGTGGGAGCACGAGATGGACCAAAAGCGGCAGATGGACTAGGAGAGAGAGCGAGAGATAGAGCGGAAGCGGAAGCGGGAGTGAGAGTGGGAGCGGGAGCGGGACATGGAACAAAAGCGTGAGCAGAAGAGGGAGCGGGTGAAAGAATAAGCGGGAGTTGTGGCGGTAGCGGCCACAGGGGAGAAGATGGAAATGGGAGATGGGAGAAGGAGATGAAGCGGTATCGGGAGGAGGAGCGGGAGCAGGGGCGGGAGATGGAGCAGGGGAGGAATAGAGATGGGTAGCGGGTAAAAACCCATTCAACCCACCCGGGTAAAAACCGGGTTTTTACCCAAATCACCCGGTTTTAACCCATTATTACCCAAATTGATGGGTGAAAACAGCATAAGTAAAAAATAATTAAAAAATGGTTTTTATTCCAAGCAAATCTAAAAGAATTCAATGAGTTTTTCACAGCTTTCTAATTATTTCTTTGTTTATAGTAAAAATGGCTAATAACAATCATAATAATAATCACCCGCTTGGTTAAATAAGCTTTAGGCGCTGGGCACGTGCGTGAAAAAGTCATTTTGGCTACTAAAAATTATTTTCATTTAGAACATGTTATATTTGCAGTCATTCAAACATACATAAGTTTACTAGAGATGGGTCATTTTAGCTAAGGTACCACATAACCTAGTATCTGCTTTTTTATTATGACTTTATTTAATAGCGAGATTGCGACCATAGACCTTTCCAAAGCTCTCTGAGTGACATGTTTTATTGCTCGTTTCTCAACTCCGTATGTCATGACCACGATTGGTAGAACGCACTGCTCGAACAACATTGTCTTATAACATAGTGGCAATGCTTTTTAAAGGTACCGCTTAAGTCAAAAATACAACAATACAAAAGCATATCAATTGTTAAAAGGCTTGCGCTGATGACTTTTACCTGGAAAACAATTGTAGGTTCTTCTTAGCGTGTCGATGGCAGACACTACACAGTCGCAGTCCAGAACTTGGCAGCATTGACAGCGCTGGCAGACGCTGTCATAAGATCGTCCTTTGTGCAGGTGTTGGGGCACGCTGGACACGATATTAGGTGGTGCATTGTTTGGACCGCACCACACAAACACCTTTCGTCGGCACCCTCCAAGAAGCTCCACTTGGCCATGTTTTCCTTGCTCCGGCCAGTTTGGGTCCGAACTCTATTCAGGGACTTCCAAACCGGCAAGCTTTCAGCGATAGGGACGAAAGGAGCTGGTAGGGTTACCTTTTCCTGATAAAGTTTGCACCTCGCTTGTTTGGGGTCGGTGCAAAGAGGAGACACGACTTTACAAAGTTATTGCGACTTTTCAACCAATGTGGCACTGAGATGTGGTCGTGTAAAGGGTGCCGTGCATCTGACTCCATCCTTGCTCTTTCAAGGGAGCTAGCCACAGTCCTGCGAACAGCTGGGGGCGCCATACCAGCCAGTGGGTATAGCTGGCTAACCGGGGTCGGTTTCAGGCAACCAGTTATGATCCGGCAAGTCTCATTTAAGGCTGCAGAAAAGGATAACGCCAGCCCAGTAGTTCGCAGAATATGAGGTGTTGCTCCCCATCCAGTAGAAGTAAGGCGCTGTAAAAGGTTATTCCGAGCGAACACCTTCTTTTTTATATTTTGGCAGTTCTTACTGAAGGTAAGTGACCTATCCAGAGTAATGCCCAGATATCTCGGATGTTTATTGTGAGCTACAGGCAAACCTTGCCACTCAATATTGAGCCTACGATCTGCTTGACTGTTGCGGAGATGGAAAACGCAGGACTCAGTTTTTGATGGGTTGGGTTTCAGTGAATTTTCTCTATAGTATTTGCTTAAGTCTTTCAAAGCGTCAGATAAGTTCACCTCAACCTCTTTAAAACTGGTCGCCTGGGAAGTCAGCGCAAGGTCGTCGGCGTATAGAAAGCGGCACGTGTTGGGACAGGATGGTTGGTCGTTAGTGTATATGTTGAAGAGCAACGGGGAATCCTTAAGGCAGTCCGTTCTTTTGCGACCTCCAACGACTTTTGTCCTGAAGAAGATGCACCTGAAAACGGCGGTTATGGAGAAGTTCTCGAAGAATTGAGACGAAATTAAGATCGCCTGTCATCGTCTCCACTTTCCATAACAGCCGCTTAAGATTTACTATATCGTAGGCTGCGGACAGATCTACAAATACAGCACCGGTTACCTTCCTCAGTTCAAAACCATCCTCGATGTGTTGCGTCAGTTTCAGTGTCTGGCTGCTGCAAGACTTGGCCGGTCTGAAACCCGCTTGTTCTGGGATCATTTTGGGGTCAATGAAGCCTGTTAAGCGGGACAACAGTAGTCTCTCAAAAAGTTTATATGTGTGGCACAAGAGTGAGATAGGCCTGAAGTTTTTGGGACTGTCTGTTGGTTTTCCGGGCTTTGGAATGGCTATGACCTTTGATTTCCTCCAGACACGGGGGATCGAAGCAATTGTAGGTGAAAAACACGTTTGCGAATCGTCAAAATCTCCCGATAAAACCAAATGCAAACAAAGCAAGTAATAAATCATCCGAATAATAAGAAATTGGACTTGTGCTAGGTACTATTTTTTATTATGTGCTTGTACATACCTATTTACGCCTTTCTTCGAGGCGTTAAAAACCTATTCTAAGAACATGTTGCATTTTAAAGAAGTATCTATGAATATTTTGATAAATATAAATGGTCAACAAGAAAGCAAAAAACAACCGATCACTTAATATTATTTTGGATACTAACCTATAACTGACTGTAACATCACTAGGCCTTAAAGGTTCACCGATGTGCCTAACATTTGAATGTCGGTTTTATATTAATTTTTAATTATAATGGCAGATTCTAAATCAATATTTTTATATTCTTGAAAAATAATTTCGACTAAAGTGTAGCAGTGGGACAAATTTATTCGAAGCAAACTCACCTTTTCACGTTTATTACATGTTTTATGTCATTAGGAATAATAAAAACAGGTATTGTGTTCTTATCATACTTAAACTATGATTATATTTAACATTTGCCCTTGCATCTTTTTATTTTTCATCTTATTTTGGTAATAAATCATTTAAAATTTTACGTCGGTTTTTACCCAGTCATCGGGTGCTTTGGGTGGATTGAAATGGGTAAAAACCGGGTTATTACCCAAGCGCGGGTTTTTACCCGGGTGATTACCCATCTCTAGGGAGGAAGCGGGAGATAGAGTGAGAGCAGGAGATAGAGCAAGGGCGGGAGATGGATCTGGAGCGGAAGATGGACCGGGAGAGAGAGCGGAAGCGGGAGCGGCAGTAGGAGTGGGAGTGGAAGCAAGAGACGGAGTGGGAGCGAGAGCGTGAGATGGAGTGGCAGCGGGAGCGGGAGATGGACCAAAAGCGGTCTGCGGCCCAGGAGAGAGAGCGGGAGATAGAGCAGAAGCGAAAGCGGCAGGAGTGGGAGAGGGGAATTGGAGCGGGAGCGGGAGCGAGAGGGAGAGCGGGAGATGGACCAAGAGCGGGAGATGAAACAGGACAGGGAGAGGGAGCGGGAGATGGAACGGAAGCCAGAGCAGAAGAGGGAGCGGAAGAAAGAATAAGCGTTGTAAGAATAAGAAAAAGGAGTTGTGGCGGTAGCGGCACCAGGAGAGGGAGAAGGAGATGAAGCGGGATCGGGAAAGCGAGCGGGAGCAGGAGAAGGAGAGGTAGCAGGGGCGGGAGATGGAGCAGGGGGGAGACAGAGGGTAGTAAAATGATTCGCACAACTTTCACAATAACTATTTACGTGTTCCAATGATTTTCGATTTATGTAAGGACTAGCATAGATCTTTATATTTATGTAGACACAGTGGGTACACAATCATCTCATAGACCCTATGTATACGCGAGCGAAGCCGTGGGTTACAGCTAGTCGCTAGATAAAACTAACGATAGGTACTATAAGCTTATTATCCAACGAATTTAGACTCGTAATTTAATTAAATATGAATTTAGATTTTTTGGTTCAGAATCGATCACTGGTAGTACTTCACCGGAAAAATAAGGGGACAGACAGTAGGAAAACTAAGGTACCTGCTTATTCTTAGTGTATAGGATTTTCTTTTTAAGGTTGGCTTGACTCTTGCAGCCCAGAATTCAAGAGCTTACCTACCTAAACGCCCTGCTTCAAACAAGTAGGAGCCAAAATTTGATAGTTATTGCAAACCAGTGTCCTATGAATCTACAGGTTACAAGTCTACAGGTAAAAACTCTTAGTACATTGCGTAGCGGGTTAAAAATCTTAGTCTCATAACAGCCCATCGGCTACGCAACGTACACGGAATTTTACCTGTAAGCTTGTAGCCTGTAGTTTCACTGGGCACTGGTTGGCTGCCTTCGTTGGATATTGAAACCCAGACGGGCTTTTGCGCTAATTACCTAGCTAGCTAATTTACGGTTAACTAGCTTATTTACGGTTTTATGATGGAGTTTTTGCTCCAAAGGTTTCTGCGGGCGGAGCGTTGTAGCTTTTCGTGGAGCTTGAGCCTTGTTAGGACGCGGATGGTGTTTAGTGGTGACAACATGCAGAGAAGCCTTCTTCGCCTGGGACTGCTGAGGAAACTTGACGTGACAGCAGTTACGGGTCTGGAAAGGAATCCGTAAATTAGGGGGTTGTCGGCCAACCTTGCGAACTATTGACTTAAAATGGTATATTTTGTAAAAAAAAAACTGTACAGACACTATGCATAAAATTTGTTTTGAACTCAGCAGATATTGTCGTTTTTCGCCGCCGTAAGAAGCGACCGAGGGAGTAACCGACCTAAACAGACCAGGGTCCTGGAGAGAGACAAGTCCACATATAAACCCGGAACGGGATCCCGTTAGGCGCTTGTTTTTTTTGTGACGGACTATACAATTTTGGCCCGGGGCCATCAAATCTACGCCTGTCAGCTTGGTGGGGAGCACGAGCTCATCCGGAAATAATTGATTGCTTGTTCAAACAACCAGAGGAGTTGTTCTGGGAAGAACGGATCGGACTGATAGGCGTGTGATAGAGGTGTAACGTGCGGTAGACTCCTGCGGACGACTTGGCTCCGCACGTATCGACTCGTGAAGACATCCATAGAGGCCGAGAGGTTGGCGCAGGTCCCAGGCAACGCAGTCTTTGCGCCCGTGCCTCAGACACTGATTCATGTCACAGACGCATGAGGTCAATGATGATGGATTGTCCAAGACCGAATACAGATTAGAGAGGATACAGTATAGTACCTAAGGCTGATTGAAGAATATACGGGGTGTAAGGGACAGCGTCCCGAATACTGATAGCGTGCAAGCAGACCATGATACTGAACAAGTTTTCCCTAGGAACATATGTCAGGAAACGACGAAAAATTTTTGGTTTACCTTAGTAATTAATGTAGTCAGATGATTTTTTTTTGTCGTTTCCTGACATATGTAAAAGTACCTAGGGTAAAGTTGTTCAGTTTCAAGGTCTGCTTGCACCCTATCAGTATTCGGGACGCTGTCCCTTACACCCCGTAGATAATAGGTAGTTAAAAAGTCCAACCGGAAAACTCTTCGCCTTCAAAGGGCGCACGGTCTCCTGGTGACGCATGGGGAAGTACTCGTATTGGGAACTCATCGATTTATGTGGCAACTCCGTCTTGTTAGCGTTGTTGGACAGTTTCTCTACCAAAGCCCTGAAAAAATTACTGATTTAAAGAAAAATACGATGTAACTAATAGCTCCTTAATCCCTTTCTGAATATTGCAATTTATTCTACCGCAGGCTGTATTTCAAACAGTGACTTTTACCAATAGTACCTACAGGTGATGCCTCTACCATCTGGGCTACCGCGGTTCACTCGCAAACTACGAAATAATGCAAGTGTTTTTGGTCCCTCATCCCTATCGTTAGAATGGGTAAAGACGACACGCACACGCCCTGTGCCTCGTTTTAAGAAACTACAGGCTACAAATTCTACAGGCCAAATTCATTGTACATTGCTTAGCGGGTCAAAAATCCTGGTTTTGTAATATCCCACCAGCTACGCAATGTACATCGAATTTCACCTGTAGAATTGTAGCCTGTAATTTCGTTGCATGGGGCACTGCTCATCAGCGCGATAAGAAAGTTGTAGGGACTAATAAACAGACAGGCAAAACAGTTGTTGATAGATGTCGCTGCAAGTAATCTAAAACACTCGCTCGTAGCTGCTGTTGTTATTCACACATATCACGCCTTTATCCCTTGGGAGGTAGGAAAATAAATGGAGCAAATATGCCACTGCCGAAACCTGCACTAATTTTTGGTAGCTATGGACCTACCTCAGATCAGTCAACGTTTTCCCATGACAGTTTACATCGCTTTGTAACTTATCTAATTTTTTCTCAAACTGCTTGAACGAACTCATGAAGCCTTGCAACGAGTCTGGATGGCGATTACGCTGCATGATTTATTTACAAACGATATTCAGTTACAAAACACGGGAATTTTTGATGTTAAGTCCACAACAAAATAGGTCAATCAAATCATACCGATGATACCTATCAATGAAACTTCATTTTTGTTTGACATAATCCAAGACATAAGGTACCTACTACCTCTTCCTCCTTTCACCAAACCCAGTGCCAGGATAATTATGTGAAATACTCGCATAGTCGCATCCCATACAATCACAGCATACAATACAATGCTACGATATGTGTACAATATGTGTACGATAACAAATTAGCGGTGTGGTTAGATACTTCCGTACACGGAATCGGCAAATCGAAAAGCACCGTTTCAGAACTATTTGGTGCAACTATGCTGCCATCTATGTTAATGTCCAACAATTATGAAGAAAACTGACGTGAGGCATCATAGGCGCATATAGCTTTCTTCATAAACGACAGTTCTTTTAGAACATTATACAATTTAGAGTGGATATTTGGGTGATGTGATATATTCAAAACTCAATGTAATATGGCAGAAAGTTTGTTATAATATAACCTGAGGTTTTAACGGGTTTAGCCCAAAGTTTTGTATATTTTCGTAGTACTTTACGTCGTGGATAAGAGATAGGAATGAAAATTATTTTATCTGTAATAACACAAACCTATAGTTTTTGAACGAAACGAGATTTGCCGGCCCGAACTGGCTCGACTCATGCGCGAAATTCGGCGAATGACTGAATGACGAAATCTCTTGACGAAGTCAGAGAATTTTGCGCAAAAAACGCCGATAACGACGACCTGTCACGCAATTAGTGTTGCCAGCATACATGATTTATCGCCAGTTAGGCTACTCAAGACGTGATTCGGCGACGAAAAAACTGGAATTCGACAGGCCACCATTTAAAGTAGAAGGTAGTGGCGGACAGACTGGACAGTCCAATACTCCGGCATTGGTCGTCTATGCACGTCCAACAAAATTCAAATTTTAAATTTCACTAATTCTAATTTTAAAAATAATTTTAATTTTAATTCTTAACTTTATTTGTTTTCTGATCTATATTATTATTGATAATTATTTGATTGATATAGTTATTATTCGAATTTAATTTTGTTTTGTTTTAAAATATCGACTTATTGTAATAATTTGTAATGAAGTCTGAAATAAATGAATATTATTATTATTATTAAGCTACTTATAGATCAGTAGTCACATAAATAACGGGTTCATTCAAGGACTTTTTGACATTTCACACGAATAGAAGAAGGTGGCGCTCTCACCGGTTAACAAAAAAAGTTAACTTCATAATTTTGGTACTTGGACTAATGTGGGCTATCATTATAAGAAAACAAATCGGCTACTTAGCTTACATGACGCCGTTTAGTCAGGATTCGCCATATTTTGCGGGGATTTTGTTAGGAAAACGACGGAATTGTTCAACTATCTTCTTATATTGTCTTTTCATATTTGTTACAGTATTATTACCACATTATCTTATGATTTCCTCACATATTCGATTCCATACAATTCACAAAGACGCTACTACTTTGACAGTTCTTGAAAATCTACCTACTTTCATTTTGTTTTCCGTTCCGGAAAGGCAAAGGTAGTATGGCCGCCGTACTGCCTAGGAGTTTCTATTCAGCCACTGGTCTTCGTCGACATATTTATATTACTTCAGATTTGACAATATCAGTCTCAGGAGGTGGCAACATTCACAAATGTCAAAGTCATCAAAAAAAGGTAACCTCGTGTAGTGTACACGACGAAATGGGAGACGCGGCGGCCGCAGATATCGAGAAACTAAACATTAATGAAAAGGCAGGATTCTAAACCATTTCATTACTTGTAAATTCGCTTTAGTTCGGTATCTCAGTGATGCTTAAGTTGTTGAGTTTCCGCGGGCGATGCGTGGTGCGCGTGAAGCACAGCTATGCCACATGGGTGTGTAGGATTTCGTCAGCCAAACGATCTCTCACGCAGTGAAAACTTTGCTGTTTCCTTGTGTCCCACCTAGTCAAGTTTTACGTGTCAATTCATTTTGATCAAGTTCGGTGGAGGTCAATTTTAACGGTTCTTGTGATATTTTAGTTTTTGATTTTCCTTATTGCAGTCTTTCCTTAGTTCAATACTCGAGTGTCAACCCCACGTTTTGTGACGTCGACTCAATACAACATCCAATTTGAACTTCAATTTCATTTTCAGTCCAAAATAAAAGCCATGAAAGACAAAAAGAAAAAAGAGGACACTCCGGGAAAGGTGGCTGAGCTGAACCCCTGGCCAGCGTACATCCAAAAGCGAATAGAGCTTTGGGATAAATACAAAGCGCAGTACCAGGAGAAGTTGGCAAGCCAGCCGGATGTGAGCATCGTCGTGACTCTGCCCGACGGCAAGACAGTTGAAGCTAAGGCTTGGCAGACCACCCCCTATGATGTAGCCAAAGGGATCAGGTAATAAACTGTTTCAAACTCTCACGGTCACACATACTGACTCACAATAATTTAAGACGGGATTCTTACCGCAATGCAATTTTGATGAATTGTCCGATATTTCAACCTAGTAACATAGGCTATGATCACAGAACAACAGAAATTGTACTGCGGTAAGAGTCCCATCTTAAATTAATGTGAGTCGGGATCAAGTAATATAATCTGTGGTTGAATAATCTGATTGGACATTAATCTTCAAGTTGTAGAAAATAGCCCCTGACAGTCAATGTTATTAGCCTAAGTATTACAAATGTACCTATCTTGCCTAATTATTATTCTAAATAGCAGTTGGTTTTCTCAGTAAATAGAATAAAACCATTACCATGGATATAATGAGACATGAGAAAAACACTTACATAAAAACTCTTAGAATTTTTTAAATAAAATACAGAACATAACTCTTTTATAATTAATTTAATAGTGATAAAGACAGTGTCAGACCATTCTTCATTAATATCTTAAAAAGTAATAAATAATATTACTTCTGCTTAATAGTACTTGAACAAATAGATAGGAAATACTTAGGTAATGAATAATGTTTTAAGCCATGCTATAAAACTTCTTGAGGAATGTTCTAATTTATTGACTAGAAACCTAGATTAGATTTCCTGGAAATTCTACATACTTACATATAGAGCTATAACGGCAGAAAAATAGTACGACTGCTATTGCCACGTCTGACATTTTTGAGGATTGTCACCTAAAAATTGTAATACACCAATACTCTCGAGTCCCTTAATCGTCTCTTACGACACCCGTGGGAAGGATGTGGGGTGATGTTATTTTAAAATTCTAAAACTTTTCATTTGTCTCACTTTTTGCTACAATTTCAATAATATGTAGTCCTAACTTTAGATACTTATTTCTTGCTGGCAAGTGAGTTTTGGCCCCAATAGTAAGTACTCCATCAAGTATTGATGTCTGAATTGGAATGATACAATTTGCTTAATAGTTTTGGATGTAATTTCTCTAACCCAATTTGAAACATGTGAATTGGACAAAATTTGTAGGTTTTTAGCCCCTCTCAAAACTGTGAACCTAAACTCAGGCATTTAGCCGTAATCTCTGAGATTAAGTGGTGCCACTATTCGAAGTTATTGTTAAAAATCCACTAAAATCATAACTATAAATAGTGTAACAATCGCAATAATTAAAAATTTAAAATGGTGCCAAGTTCTCAGTTTTGTGTTTAATTTTAAACTAGCTTTTGCCCGCGACTTTGTTCGCGTGGACTTCAGGTTTGTCCCGTCTTCGTATAAGCTATAGCCTATGTGTTATTCTGATGTATAAGCTATTATTGTGGTAAAGTTTCATTCAAATCCATTCAGTAGTTTTTACGTGAAAGAGTAACAAACATCCATACATCCATACTTACAAACTTTCGCCTTTATAATAGTAGTAGGATGATTGGATGTTTTAAATGAAAAACTGTAATATTCATAGACATTTGATCCTCAATACAGGGTTATTTTTTATTCAGTACACAAACTATGTAAATCAACAACTATGAGTCTTGCGACTTGACATGTGTTGTGAGACATAGACTGTGTGAAATTGGGTTGTGGACTGGGTCATTAATAAAATATAGCAGTTGTTTGCTTAAAACTATTCTTCAAAAATACTATGGTCTTCATTTATTACCTTTCTAAATATTCAAAGTAAAACAGATAAGTTATATACAAGTAAATTCTGAGCCCATCCAATATAGCACATTTTTTACATACTTATTTTCATATAAAATACCATTTTGGATCATTTTAAAAAGTTGCTCATTTGACCTGCCAGTCCACAACCGTATTGTCTCTAAGATGTAGGATAAATGTCTCAGAGTAATTACACACCATTCAGTATTTCTTTTTCTTTTCAGCCAAGGCCTGGCAGATTCCACAATCATAGCCCGAGTGAACAACGAGCTTTGGGATCTGGACCGACCGCTGGAAGGAGACTGCAAGTTGGAGCTACTCCGTTGGGACAATACGGACGCACAAGCTGTGTTCTGGCACTCGTCAGCTCACATGCTCGGAGAAGCTATGGAGCGGGTAAGTTAGAATGTGATTCCTCTTTTCCATGAAAAATTTAATACCAAATTTTTATGCCTGCTGCGGTAGAAAAAAGGCAAGTTTTCAAATTTGGTATTCAATTTATGGAAATACAGTTGTGATACAGTGAATTGTTGACATGAACTCGATTTTATTTGTTTACCACTCTATGTTACATGCTGTTTGGTTAGCTTGGCCAGCCCCGAGGCAGTGCGTTAGGGGCTATTTTATATTTTTTTTGTCCACCTGACCCGCGTTTATACTAGGTTCATAAAATTGCTATAAGAAATAGAAAAATTTGTCTTACATTTTTCTCTTTTATACAATGACTGATTTTGATGAACAAAAAGTTGAATAATAATAATAATTATGGTGAGTCATACAACCACGATTTTTTATGTCAAACAGAGATAATAAATACTACGCTACTACTATTATTTATTCTGTGATAATACTTACAGCTATGTTAGGCATAGTGATTGATTGATTGATTTATTACGTTATGGTGATTAGACTGTTAAGGCGAAGTAGTCTGAGGCAACTATGTGAAATCGCTAGTGGACTGGGTCATTAATAAAATATAAAAGTTGTATGCTTCAAACTATTGTCCAAAAATACTACGGTTTCTATTCATAATTATTCAAAATATTCAAAGTTTGAATTTTTAAACAGAAAAATTACATAAAATAAAAGTAAGTGTTCTGACGCCAACCAAAATAGCAATGTATGACGATATACAATCGTAATTTCATAAAAAATACCGTTTTAGATCATTTTAAAAATTAGCTCATTTGACCTGCCAGTCCACAACCATATTGTGGAACTTGTGACATTAAAAACTCATTTTAAAATGGGTATTTTTTTTCAGGTATACGGCGGTTGTCTATGCTACGGTCCACCGATAGAGGAAGGTTTCTATTACGACATGTATTACCCAGAGAAAGGAGTAAGTTTTTATAATGTTTATTAAATAGGTACCTAGTTATTTATTTAATTGCTATCGTCTTAAGATGGATTGCAAACATCGTAGGACACATTAGTCGCCTCTTACAACACCCACGGAAAAGAAATGGGATGATGCTATTATAAGCCGGCATCACACGGCACTTACTTCCTTTTACATTCTCTTTCTCTTTTGAAACCTAGTGTCACAATTTTTCAACCGCCTTCTACAAGTAGCAGGCTTCCGACATGGTTGTGTAACGACCGCCGTCTAAGTAATCATAGACAGCAACCTGGACCTATGGCTTAACGTGCCATCCGAAACAGGGAACCATCTTTCTTACGGACAGTCGGGTGGTGCAGCCCGCAATGTCCTACCCAGATTGGGAACAAATTCACAAGGTGTTAAATATCAACTTTGTGAGTGACCCACCGAGATTCGAACCCGGAACCTTCTGCGTCAAAGGCAGTCGCACTACCACTGCACCACATCGGTCGTCACTGCTTATTTGCTAATACAGGGTGTAAAAAAAAAATTCGACCTATATTTCTTGAGGAAAGTTGTTCAGTTTCATAGGCTGATTCACCCCATAAAATATTTGCAGCTAATATTTTTACACCTTATATTTTTTTTCCACAGATCTCATCATCAGACTTCACCGTGCTAGAAGGTCTGGTCAAGAAGATCGCAAAGGAGAAGCAGCCGTTCGAACGCCTGGAGCTGACCAAGGAGCAACTGCTGGAGATGTTCGACTACAACCCGTTCAAAGTGCGCATCCTCAAGGAGAAAGTCAACACGCCTACCACTACCGTTTACAGGTTCGTCTACTATTAGGGTTGTGGACTAGCAGGTCAAATGAGCTATTTTTTTAAACCATCTGAAACGATATTTTGTAGAAAAATAGCAATATATGGCGTCATTAATTCAAAGTTTGGCTAGAGTCTTTTAGTTCAAACTTTGAATTGGTTTCAACTTAAAAATTTTATAATAAATAATTTAAAATGTTTTTTCATTTGGTCTTAAAAATATTAATTTTAAAATTTCTGTTGTACAACTACGAATGAAGTCCGTAGTATTTTTGGACGATAATTTTGAGTGTACAAATTTTATATTTTATTAATGACCCAGTCCCGACCGAATTGTGAAATGTATAACTTGTAAATTTTACATTTAGTTGTAATAGGAGTACAAAACTAATAAAATGCGTAATATCTCTCCAGATGTGGACCACTTATTGACTTATGCCGGGGACCCCACGTCAGACACACCGGCAAAGTAAAGGCTGTCAAAGTTACCAAGGTAAAGTCCATTTAAATTGGATTGAGCCTTTAAGTAAACAAACATGAAGTTGCTGTTAGTCACTGACATTTAAAGTAATGAGGGTTTGAGAAACTTATTGATTCAAATTTAAGTTCATTGAGTTGAGTCACTCACTGAATGAACTTAAATTTTATTCTTACTAATTAAACAAGCCATGTATCTTGTTAAGCTATATAGCTGTAAAGCTAGTCATAGGTACAACATGGTAAACCTACTTTTTATTTAAAAAGTGAATATTTCTGAAAAGTTGAAGATATAGGGAAGAGAACTGGAAAGCGAGGAATGGGAGCAGGGAATGACTAATCTGTAACCTGATTCAAACAATTTGTTATACTAACGAAACATTTAATATCAAAATACTTTATTTTTGTGATAAATATTGATGAGCCAAAACACGCGATACCAACTCCAAAAAAGTTAGAACTGACTTAACTCAATCATTCACAACACTACTCCTGTGAAAACTTCACGTTAGGTAATTTTTAGGTTATGGTTGCCGGTCGCCGTATTTTGTGATGTTTTGAGTAGATTTTATTGATGATAGGTTGAGATTTTGTGATAATATAGTGCAGTACATAGGGCTTTATGAACATCGAACAATCCCCGTGAAAAACAAAGTGTGATAGATGTAAAAAACTTGCGGTAAGCGGTAAGTTGTTGTTTGTTTACATAAAAGCTCAACCCAATTTAAATGGACTATAAGTCCTACATTCATAATCTCTGTATTCCTCTAGTCGCGTTTTTACCCTACGGCCTCAGGATGGTTTGGTTTTGTTATGTATGGTTTTGAGTGTTGTATATGTATGTGGAAAATTACATATTTATACGAACTACAGTCCAAACGGCTAGGCGGATGTTGACGTAATATGAGGTATCAGACTCACTTGAATCAATCTATCTATTAAAAAAACCTGCATCAAAATCCGTAGTGTAGTTATAAAAATTTAAGCAAACATACATACATACAGACGCGAAAAGCGACTTTGCTTTATACTATGTAGTGAAAGATTTAAACAAACATACATACATACAGACGCGAAAAGTGACTTTGCTTTATACTATGTAGTGATAATGATACTGTTTCAGAGTTCGTCAACGTATTGGGAGGGTAAAGCAGAGGCGGAATCCTTACAGCGGGTGTACGGAGTGTCGTTCCCCGAACCCAAACAACTTAAGGAGTGGGAGACCATACAGGAGGAAGCCGCCAAGAGAGACCACAGGAAGATTGGCAGGGTAAGTAGTGTGGTGATCGACGGATGTGTCGACCGCCATGGTCAGAAAGATAAGGCCTCGAACCTGGCCTGGGTAATGAAGGTTCGATTTTTTCAAATTTTTCTTCTTTCTTTCCATGTGGGACACTGAGTTTCACGACTCTATGAACCCTAGTGCCAGAATTTTTCAACCGCCTTCTACAAGTGGTGGGCTTTTGACGTGGTTGTGTACCGCCGTCTAAGTGATCATCATAGACAGCAACCGCGACCTACCGCTTAACGTGCCATCCGAAATACAGAACCATCTTACTTACAGACAATCAATCGGGTGGTTCAGCCTGCAGTGTCCTAAACCAGAATGGGAACAAATTCACAAAGTTGATATTTATCACTTTGAGAGTGACCCACCGAAAATCGAACCCGGGACCTTCTCCGTGGCATGCAGTCGCACTACCACTGCGCCTTATCAGTTTAATAATAAAATGGTGATGTTTGTATGACAGGAGCAGGAGTTGTTCTTCTTCCACGAGCTGTCGCCCGGCTCGTGCTTCTTCCAGCCGCGCGGCGCGCACATCTACAACACGCTCGTCAACTTCATCAGAGAACAGTACAGGTGCGTACGTCATTTTATATACAGGGTGTACGAGACGGTGTAACGAAAACTTTGCAGGCGTGATCAGACCATGAAACTAAACAATTTTTTCTATGGGGGCTGGCTATGTTAGTAAACGTGAAAATTTTTTCGTCCTTCCACACAAAATTGCCGATCAGCTGAGTGCCTGAGTGACGTATGAGAACTGGAAAATTTTTTTCGGTTCCCAGCATAGACCCCATAGAAAAAGTTGTTCAGTTTCATCATTGCATTAAAGATATATAGAAAATTACATTTAATTTTTTTTTAGCAAAGGCGAGCTTATTTTTAAGAAGAGATCTCTTCCAGCTAACCCATGTTTAGTGAAAGAATCCAAATTTTTGGGGCAAAAGGAAATAAATAAACGAAATGAAAATAAATAAATAAACAATACCTACATACATACCATATAAATACATAAACATATCAAGGTTGTTGGGAAATAAAGTGCTATTTTCGTGAGAATTATTGTAAGATTTAATCCATTTTGGTTTTTACACGTTTAAAGAGTAAAGTACATTATGGCAGTAGCCAAAGATGGACCAATTTCTGGTAGTATTGAAAGGACGAGACAAAGATGATGCCTTCCCAAGTGAACAAGACCAGAAATTGGCATTTTGGCTGAGGCTAGTATAATGCTTTTTTTTAATCTAATATGCCTTTATTTGAAAAAAAATTGTATATGATTAATTTTATAATATGTTTCAGGGCCCGAGGGTTCCAAGAAGTGGTGACCCCCAACATGTACAACGCCAAGTTGTGGCAGACGTCGGGCCACTGGGCGCACTACGCGGAAAACATGTTTTCATTCGACGTGGAAAAGGAGACCTTCGCGCTCAAACCCATGAACTGCCCCGGCCATTGGTAAGACATACATACATATATCACGCCTTTATCCCTTACGGGCTTGTTGCCGTAAGGATACAGCCACTATCGCCACGTCTGACATTTTTGAGGATTGTTTTCCAAGGTTGTTTCAGAAAACATGTGTATTACTATAGTGACAGGTTGTCAGCCTGTCGCCTAAAAATTGTAATTCACCAATTCTCTCGAGTCCCTTAGTCGCCTCTTACGACACCCGCGGGAAGGATGTGGGGTGATGCTATTCTAAGCACGGCACTGGTAAGGCTTTTTCTTATTCCATTTTTTACACACATCATCATTCTCTTCGCCTCATCCCGTTCTCTGTACCCCCACCAAGCTAAACATAATTTGTTACGTTGGTATATCATTCTCCTTGTCTTATACCGTTCTCTGTCGGGGTCGGCTACCTAAGCTAGGGGATTTGACGTTGAACCAAGTTTTTATACAGAGCGACTGCCATCTGACCTCTGCTACCCGAATGCTAACCTGGCCCGACACATATATAAGGTGTTAAAAGAATTAGCTGCAAATATTTCAAGGGATGAATCTTCCCATAAAACTGAACAACTTTCCCCAAGAAACATATGTCGAAATGTGAAAGAAGCGCAGCGCGAAACTACCGAGATTGACCGCGTGTGCGTGCGGCGGCGCATAAATACTAACGCGCACACATACAAGCCGCGCGACGTGCGTTTGTATGAAGAAGACTTACTTCACCCTTCCTTATACTTTGATCTCACCGACTGTATGCTTGTATGACCGTATACTTGTGAATGTATTCGGCATTGGATAGGCAAGTTGCAATGGCAATGGGCAGGCCGCATAGCTCGACGAACCGATAACAGATGGGGAAGAAAGGTTCTCTTCTGGCGGCCACGGGTCGGAAGACGTAGTGTTGGACGCCTCCCACAAGGTGGACAGATGAGCTGGACGCCAGTGGATGCAAGTTGCGCAGAATCGTTCACTTTGGAAATCTCTGGGGGAGGCCTACGTTCAGCAGTGGACGTCTTCCGGCTGAAATGATGATGACGATTCTCAACCTTTGAGCGAGGTAGCCTGACCTTGGATCGGCCAAAATCTCACGGAGACGTGCAGAGATCTTACCGACTGTATACTTGTATGTTGTTAAGGCTTACACTATGAAGAGCGCCCGCGCTGCCCGCCGCTCGTATTCTTTGTTCCAATCTTGACCTCGCGCCACACACTCATGTCGCGCGCACCGCTATCTTGTAATCATATTTGTGGTTAATATACTTCAACTGTGTTCAAAGCTGCATTTGTTTTTCATCTCCACTGACTATGTCCAATGTGCAGTGTAATGTTCGACGTGCGCACGCGGTCGTGGCGCGAGCTGCCGCTGCGCATGGCGGACTTCGGCGTGCTGCACCGCAACGAGCTGTCCGGCGCGCTCACCGGCCTCACGCGCGTGCGCCGCTTCCAGCAGGACGACGCGCACATCTTCTGCGCGCCCGCGCACATCGAGCAGGAGATGGTACGTACACTGCGCTCACCGGCCTCACGCGCGTGCGCCGCTTCCAGCAGGACGACGCGCACATCTTCTGCGCGCCCGCGCACATCGAGCAGGAGATGGTACGTACACTGCGCTCACCGGCCTCACGCGCGTGCGCCGCTTCCAGCAGGACGACGCGCACATCTTCTGCGCGCCCGCGCACATCGAGCAGGAGATGGTACGTACACTGCGCTCACCGGCCTCACGCGCGTGCGCCGCTTCCAGCAGGACGACGCGCACATCTTCTGCGCGCCCGCGCACATCGAGCAGGAGATGGTACGTACACTGCGCTCACCGGCCTCACGCGCGTGCGCCGCTTCCAGCAGGACGACGCGCACATCTTCTGCGCGCCCGCGCACATCGAGCAGGAGATGGTACGTACACTGCGCTCACCGGCCTCACGGGATAATTGCACGTATAAACTATAATTGTTACTTTTTTTTTTTTTTTATATATTTTTTATGCGACATATTATACAAGGTGTAAAAATATAAGCTACAAATATTTTAAGGGGTAAACCAGTCTATGAAACTGAACAACTTTCCCCAAAGAACATAGCTCGAAATATGAGAATTTTTTTTGACCCTCCCATAAAAATTGACTTGGTCGGTCGGTTACTTTGTATGGAAGGGCCAATTTTTTTTTTCATATTTTGACCTATGTTCCTTGGGGAGAGTTGTTCAGTTTCAGAGACTGATTCACCCCTTACAATATTAGCTGCTCATTTTTTCAAAATTTTTAAATGTGACATATTATATGTAACTATAAACAAATCTATTGTCATTGACAGGAGGTTAAAGAGGTGTTTGTTGTTGACAGTTCGGATGCCTGGAGTTCCTGGAGCGCGTGTACTCCACGTTTGGGTTCACGTTCCAGCTGAAGCTGTCCACCAGGCCCGAGAAGTACCTGGGCGACCTGGACAAGTGGAACCAGGCCGAGAAGGTATGAGACTAACTCACTGAATGACAACGTAGCTATGGAAACCATGTGCAAGGTGTCAAACGAACTAATCAACATGTATGACTGTTGCCACTATAACAACAATAGATACTAAAAAATAGAAGAAAATTAAATATAGTGAGGAGCCCGACATACATAAAAAACAGCAAAGTGCTAAGTTGATATAAATCACTGTGAATTTGTTCCCAGTCTGGTTAGGACATTGCGGGCTGATACACCCGATTGTCCGTAAGAAAGATATGTACTAAAAATAGTTGAGGAGGCTCTACCATACTACAAAGTGATTATAATGTCCCAAAATCGACTGTCCCGATGGCGTAGCGGATAGTATGCCTGCCTTCTACGCCGAGGGTCGTGGGTTCGATCCCCATCGGACACAGATATTTGTTAAGTCAATTTTCAAATATTTGTGTTGAGTCTGGGTGTTTTCTATGTATAATATGTATTTATTTACAAAAAAAAAGTATATACGTATTAGTATCAGCTATCTAGTTCCCATAGTACAAGCTTTGCTTAGTTTGGGGCTAGATGGCGCTGTGTGAATTGTCCAGGATATTTATTTTTATTTTATAATGGTATTTTTATACATAATGGCACCTACGGTTTTCTATCCTCAGGCGTTAGAAGACTCCCTAAACAAATTCGGCAAGCCGTGGCAGCTGAATCCGGGAGATGGCGCTTTCTACGGACCCAAGATCGACATCACCATACAAGATGCCCTGAGGAGGTCGCATCAGTGCGCCACCATACAACTCGACTTCCAGCTGCCAGAGCGATTCAACCTCAGCTATGTCAGGTAGCATCACCATACAAAAAGTCAGAACACCATACAAAATCACCATACAAATACAACATCACCATACAAGATGCCCTGAGGAGGTCACATCAGTGCGCCACCATACAACTGGACTTCCAACTGCCAGAGCGATTCAACCTCAGCTATGTCAGGTAGCATCACCATACAAAAAGTCAGAACACCATACAAAATCACCATACAAATACAACATCACCATACAAGATGCCCTGAGGAGGTCACATCAGTGCGCCACCATACAACTGGACTTCCAACTGCCAGAGCGATTCAACCTCAGCTATGTCAGGTAGCATCACCATACAAAAAGTCAGAACACCATACAAAATCACCATACAAATACAACATCACCATACAAGATGCCCTGAGGAGGTCACATCAGTGCGCCACCATACAACTGGACTTCCAGCTGCCAGAGCGATTCAACCTCAGCTATGTCAAGTAGCATCACCATACAAAAACACCATACAACATCACCATACAAGATGCCCTGAGGAGGACACACCAGTGCGCCACCATACAACTGGACTTCCAGCTGCCAGAGCGATTCAACCTCAGCTATGTCAAGTAGCATCACCATACAAAAACACCATACAACATCACCATACAAGATGCCCTGAGGAGGACACACCAGTGCGCCACCATACAACTGGACTTCCAGCTGCCAGAGCGTTTCAACCTCAGCTATGTCAGGTAGCATCACCATACAAAAACACCATACAACAATAATGTTCGGGATCCTGTCTATAAAAAATCGGGTCTCTTTCTCTTTTCGTGTGGTATACATAAAAATAAAAATTTGGACCTCCCATACGAATTGACTTGGTCGGTTGGTAATTTTGTATAGGAGGTCCAAATTTTTTTTCATATTTCGACCTGTGTTGCTTGGGGAAAGTTGTTCAGTTTCATGGGCTGGTTCTCCCCTTTAAATATTTGCAGCAATTTTTTTTACACCTGTATATCGGGTGCAATTTTATTAGTGGCGGATCCGTTAAGGGTGTGTTCTGTCAATGAAACTGAACAACCAAAAGGAAAATAAGTAGAAATATGAAGAAATATGAATAATAATTGTCTTACCTTGACATAAATGGGGCTTAAAAGAAAGTCCAAAATCTTCAAAGACGAATATCAAAATTAAATATAATTTGTGATGTCACTTGGGCTGAGATCGGATAGAAAGTGAAGTTTGTATGAAATGCGCGCGGCGCCTCACAGAAATGTCAAAACAGTAGAACACAAAATTGCTGTAATAATCTTCATAGGCGTTTGCGCCTAAACATCTTCCCCCCCCCCCCCCGTTGAAAGACAGCTTTCAATTCTTGTAATCTTCTTCAGACGGCAATGGGCAAAGGCGAACTAGTGGTCTTCTAACGGATCCTCTAATCGTCTTGACATCTGCAACTCTGGCAATACCATCAGGTCCCGGAAAGAGATTTGTGACTCGTCCAAGGCGCCATTGAAGTGGAGGTGTATTGTCTTCTTGAAGCAAAACTAGATCTCCAACGTTCAGTTTTGCAGTACTAGTTTTCCATTTTAGTCTTTGCTGCAGTTCGCAAATGTATTCTTTCTGCCATCTTTGCCAGAAGTGCATGCGGAGCTGTTCTAATCTCAGGTAACGATTCGGACTGAGTTTGAAGCTTTTCTCTTTCTCCAGTTCAGGTGAAGGAAGCGCAGTCAAAGGTCTCCCGATGATAAAGTGCCCTGGGGAAAGGAACAATAGGTCGTCTGGGGAAGAGGACAGGGGACATAAAGGTCGGCTGTTTAGAATTGCCTCTACCTGAGCAAACAGGGTTGAAATCTCTTCAAAAGTTAAATGACTATCACCCATCACACGTCTTATATGGTGTTTGGCGGACTTAACGCCGGCTTCCCAAATGCCTCCGAAGTGAGGAGCGTAAGTAGGAGTGAATGTGAATTTAATGCCCTTTTGATTTGCATAGTCAGACATTGGATCTGTTTTAGAAACAAAATCTCCTACTTCCTTTGCGGCAGATACAAAGTTACGGCCATTGTCGCAAAAGATTTCGGCAGGCTTTCCTCTGCGAGCTATAAAACGCCTTAGCGTCATGACAAACGCATCCTTGGTAAGGTCACTGACACATTCCAAGTGGACACATTTATAACGTAAGCATACAAACAAACACATATAGCATTTAATCAATTTACTACCGCGTCCTTTACGGTTTAAAATAAGGAATGGGCCAGCAAAATCTAAACCCACAGATAAGAAAGGGAAATCAGGAGTAATCCTCTGAAGGGGTAGGTCTCCCATTTTGGGGGCTAACGTCTTGCCCCGTAACCTCCTACATGTTACACATCTGTTAACTGTACGCCTGGCAAGATGACGGCCGTTTATGGGCCATACTGTCTCTCTGATGGTAGCTAACAACAGTTGAGGTCCAGCATGCATATTAGCTATGTGCTCGCGATCAAATAATAGACGAGTCAGGTGATGCGACGAGTGAAGAAGTATGGGGTGTTTCTTCTCGTAAGTGTATTTACCAGCTTCGATTCTACCTCCTACTCTTATTAATGAATTCTCGTCCATAAAAGGAGATAAAGGTAAGATTTTAGATTTACATGAAATCGATTTATTTTTGAGTAATGAATTATATTCATCTCTGAAAGATTGAGCTTGTGACATGACACACAGTCCGTGAAATGATTGTTTTAACTCATCAGCCGTAAGGCATGAAGTTATTTTATTTTGAGGATTCTTGAGATTATGTATAAATCTTCTGACATAGGCGAAAGATCTTTGAAGCATTGTCAACTTAGAGTACCTTTCGAAAACGATTAACGGTTCCGAAATGCAAGCTGGGTTGGATTTAATTTCCGGTAAATCATCAATCATGTTTTTGTTTAGAAGGGGTCAGGAGGATTCTTCTTTAGTCAAAAAACTGGGACCTAACCACCACATACTTAACGACACCAGCTTGCTGGCTTCTACCCCCCGCGAAATTAAATCTGCTGGGTTGCAATCAGTTGGAACGTATCGCCATGAAGACGACTTAGTTAGTTCCCGAATTTCACAAATACGATTGGCTACAAATGCCTTTAACTTTTTAGCATCGCTATGAATCCACCCTAATACAATACTCGAGTCACACCAATGAACAATGTGCGACGGTTGCTCTCTTAGCGAGTCCGTGATCGACTTACACAACCTAGCAGCAAGCAGGGCTGCGCACAACTCCAGACGTGGCATTGTAGTTGGCTTCAAAGGTGTTACTTTTGATTTAGAACACAGCAATCTGACAGTGACTTGATTATTGACATCTATTGACCTCATATAGACGCAAGCCCCGTATGCATGTTGGGACGCATCGCTGAAAGAATGCATTTCAATTTGAGTGGGTGCATTACATAGGACGTACCTAGGAATTTCAAACGTTTGAAGACAGGGCAGATCTTTTGAAAATTCTTGCCATTCATTTTGTACATCTTGTGGGACAGGTTGGTCCCAATCAAGCTTTAGCTGCCATAGTTTTTGTAGAATCATTTTAGGTTGAATAATGCATGGACTTAAGAGACCCAATGGATCAAAAATTTGGAATGAACTGGACATTATAGACCTTTTAGTGATTTTATTATTTTGTGTAATGACATTGATTGGAAAATGTATGACGTCTTTGGATGGACTCCAACCAAGACCAAGAGTGCTTGAGGATTCACTAATCGTTAAGCTTTCCTGTGTATTAATTATTGAATTTTGTAAAAGAGTGGGTGAGTTGCTTTTGTATTTACGTAGATTAAAACACCCAGCACCTAAGGCTTCCGAGACTGCCTTTTGAATATGTCGCAACTGAGCTTCATCATTGCATCCCGTTATAAGGTCATCAACGTAGAAATCATTTTGGATGATGTCTTTGATTAGAGCATCATCTTGGTCTTCCCCCAGCTGCCAAAGGCAACGTGTGCTCAAATAGCTTGCACTTGCGGTTCCGTAAGTGAGAGTATTCAACTGTAAAGTCTTGATAGGTACATTCTCATCTTCTCTCCATAAGATAAGTTGCAACTTACGATCGCTTTCATGAACTAGAACCTGGCGATACATCTTTTCGATGTCACCAGTAAGCAAAAATTTGTATTGTCGCGCTCTTAATAATATGGAAAAAAGAGAGTTCTGTACATTTGGACCCACCATCAAAATGTCGTTGAGTGAATAACCGGAAGAAGACCTGACCGATGGATTGAAGACGACTCTAAATTTTGTAGATTCACTTGACTCTTTCAGTATGGCATGATAACAAAGAAAGTATGACGTCATTGGTTTAGGAACGGTAGATTCTGATAAGTGTCCTAAATCGGCGTATTCTTTAAGGAATTTAATGTATTCGTCTTTTAAAATTGGATTTTTACGAAACTTCCTTTCTAAATTTAAAAACCTTCTTTTGGCCAAATTGTAGGTATCTCCTAAACAATCTGGAGTGTCGATTAAGGGCAGTTTTACGCAGAATCTACCTGAGGGCAAGCGAGTAGTATTATCCAAAAAATGCTGCTCGCATGCCTTTTCATTTTGAGTTAAGTTTGATTTTTGGGGAAGCTCTTCAAGCTCCCAGAATTTAGTTAACAACTTTTCAATGGTATTAGTTGAATCATTGGAAATAAGTACGTGATTGCAATGTATGTTTTTATTTTTGTTGGATTTTGTAGTGAGTAAAGGACCAGAAACTATCCACCCGAATACCGTGTTTATTAATTTGGGATTGCCAGGACCTAAAAGGGAGAGAATTTTGTCTGTCTCGATGAGATCCCAAAACAAATCTACTCCAATCAACAGATCTACTGAAGAAGGAATGTGGAAGTTTGGATCGGCCAGTGTATACTGTGTAGGTATTTTTAGTTTTTGTAAATCAATAGGATGATTAGGAAGCTCACTTGTCAGCTCTTTTAGAACTAAGCATTGTAAAGTGGCACTGAATTTTGATGTAAGAGAATGAATTTCGACATCACAGCTCTCGTCAACTATAGTCGAGCAGCTGTTACCGATTCCTATAACCTTTAGTGTGTCACATGGAATTGGCTTCAGAGAGAGTCTTTTTTGTAGTGATTTTGAAATTAAGGAAGATTGGCTGCATGGGTCTAGAACCGCGCGAATCTTTTCTGATTTTTGTGTGATAGGATTGGATACTTCAATTACTACTGTGGCAAGAAGTCCCTGATTTTGATTTCTTTTAGCAAGGTTAACTATAATTTCTTCCTCAGAACCGTCGTCCGTTACCCCTGCGTTAACAGTGGTGGAAGCAACTGGATTATGAAGAAGAGAATTATGCCGTTTTTTGCAGTCATGAACCGCGCAAGGAGTTTGAGCATAACTTGTACTTTTGTACCTCAGCTATACGTTCTTGAATGCTTTTTGCTTTAAATGAAGGGCAGTCATAAATTCTGTGGTTGCCACTACAAATAATACACACATATGAGTATGATTTTTGCTGATTATTTGGTTTTTGATTATATTTATTCATTGTAGAAGCATATGATTTTGTGTAAGTATATTTTTCAGGTTTATTGTTTTGCGGTGCAACACCAGAGGAGCCGCGTGAGACTGATGGTACAGATCTAGAAGTTGTATTATCTAATTTGTTCCGATTTAGAGCCTCGAGGACATCCGCGCGATCGGTGATAAACTTTTTAAACTCATCTAGTGTTGGAACATCTTCGAGCGTGTTACGATATTCCTCCCATTTCGCGAGTGTGCGGCTGTCTAATTTTGAAGTTAGCATGAATATTACTAACGTGTCCCAGTGGGTGGTAGGTTGGCCCAACGTGTTTAGGGCACGCAAATTCTTTGTAACGTGGTCGACCAAAAAACGCAATGACTTTTCGGTTTCACGAGTACTCTGTTGAATGTTAAACAAAGAGGACAGGTGGTGATTAATGAGTGAACGCTTGTTATTGTATCTGTCGCAAATCAATTTCCAGGCCTGCTCATAATTGTCGGATGATATTTCTAAATTTGAAATAATCCTCGCAGGCTCCCCTTCTAAGTAAGACACCAAGTAATGAAATTTATTAATGGGAGACATGCGTTTGTTGTTGTGAATTACATTTTCAAATGTGTCACGAAAGTCAAGCCATCGAAAGAAAGCGCCATCAAATTTAGCAATTTGTATCTGCGGCAACTTAAAATTAATTTCTTGATTTTCAGGAAAAGATTGTCCAGATGGTTTTGAATGTTTTTCCAATAATACATTGGCTGAAGATATATTCAGAATAATATCCTGTTCAATTTTTTCCCGTTCATCAAGCTCCTTCTCAAGATTATCTGGATTTATGACCTCAATCTCACTCTGCAAATCGTCAAATTTGTTTGAAAGTGTTTCATGCCTACTCAGCTTTATAGTAAGCTGAGAAATCTCAATTGTAGATAAACTAGCTTTTTGGCTGACGTCATGCAAATAATTTTTAAATTTAGTAATTTGGCCTTTGATTGAGCTTCTTCTTGAATTTAATTCAGCTAATTTTGCATCCATTTTTTGTTGTTTCTTTTTCCTTGACATGCACAGCAAATTATAGAATGAGTTATTATAGTAATCAAACAAATAGTGTAAACCAAAAAGCTATGAAATAGGGCAATAGAAAAAAAATAAACAATCTTACGTTCCTCGCTTTGAATGCACTTGCCGTAGGGAGGCCGGTTGGATTTCACAGCAGATTAGTCCCGTTAGGTTTGGAGTAAACAACTTGATAGGTATGCTATCTATCTCTGTACTGGGAACTGTGCAGCGCGAAGACACACCTGGAATTTTCGGCAAAATATGTTCAAGCAACTGAGCTAGTATGAATATTTAGCCCTTTCCTATGTTTAGATACACTAATGTACTCAAAATAATGAGTAAACGCACTTGGAAAACCTTTAAAATAAGATAAACAAGACGTGTTTACGTGATGGGTAACTGCTAGGTAGGTACCTAGGTTAACTGCGTAGTCGAGAAAAAAGTGGGAAAATATAGGAAATTTCCTTGTGTTTTAGGAAAATCCGTGTAATATAATGAAAAACGTAGCTAAAGGTGTAATGTTTTGATAAAATATGCTGGAAATGAAATAACTTTCGAGTTTATTTCGTACCGGTAGGTATTTCAATACCTAACCTAACCTAACTTTATTTCTCTTGGAAAATGCAAAACACCTGCGGAAAACGTTTTGGAAATGTATTTAGCAATAGGTAAATGGTGAATTTATGTTATTTAGGCGATGGTGTTCGCAATTAAGTGAGGCTTTTCTATGAATTTTGGAATTTTAGGTTAGGAGCGATGAAAGGAACGGCACTTATCTTTTGTAGGACCACGTTTCACGGTGTGTGCTTTTAGATGCACCACTGACCAGCTGGTATACAGTCCAATAAGCTGACTTCTCTTGATTTAGTCGACTCCAAGGCAGTAAAAGATGACTTCCGTAACGATTGCACGTGGCGGTGACTAAGCCGGTTTTTCGATGCTATTTTCTTGGTTCTTCTTTAGTTCCCCTCATGGGCCACCATTTTATGTCTTACCTTGACATAAATGGGGCTTAAAAGAAAGTCCAAAATCTTCAAAGACGAATATCAAAATTAAATATAATTTGTGATGTCACTTGGGCTGAGATCGGATAGAAAGTGAAGTTTGTATGAAATGCGCGCGGCGCCTCACAGAAATGTCAAAACAGTAGAACACAAAATTGCTGTAATAATCTTCATAGGCGTTTGCGCCTAAACAATAATATATTATTTTATTTTAAGCCCGACATTTTGTCGACATTAATATAATTAAATTATATAATTTCCAGTGAGTCCGGCGAGAAGAAGCGTCCGGTGATCATCCACCGCGCGATCCTGGGCTCCGTGGAGCGGATGATCGCCATCCTCAGCGAGTCCTACGCGGGCAAGTGGCCCTTCTGGCTGTCTCCTAGACAGGTACTTACACACATACTAAGGCATAGTAGGTAGGTAGGTAGTTTAAGAAATAATGAGGCACAAAAGTACACTTTTATGATACTGAAAATCTTTATGTTTGAGTTTAAACTGAACAAAATTTTGGTCAAAAAACGTGTAAACTTAGTTCAGTTCATACCTAAGCGTTCAAGACCAAAATTATAGAATTTGGCTGAAATTATAGGTAGGGAAACGTTAACGCCCGTACCCTGATTTTACTCTGTTTCGAGGCGATTTCTCAGGAAGCATGCTACTGTCTCTATCGCACGTTACGGTGCTTGCCACGCGGGAGTCGAGATAGCACATACAATTTGAGAAACGCATTTCGCGCGCGCCATGGCTGAGTAGACCTAAAAGCGACTTATATAAGGGATTTCTACTCTAGATAAAACTCGAAAAACCTGCCATAAAAATAGGTAGTAATCTTCAGGATATTAGCTATAATGTTATTGTTTCCAAAACATGATACTCATAATTTGGCTCGATAGAAAAAGCATCGTAAAGTTACCTCTAAAAAACATATTGCATGCTGTATGAATAATACCAATACAATAATAAAGTGTTTCTTATCAAAATGAGCGCCTCACAATACTCTATCGAAATATTGTTTTCGATTTTGAAATAACTTATTTTCCGAGTTATCAACAAAAATACGAAAAAATCTTCGATCGGCAAGATTCCGGCTTGTTCCAACGCGCGCAACTTGGCGTTTGTCAGAAAGGGACCGGTTTTTAGCTCGTGTTAGCCTCTTAAGAGGTCGAAAGATAGAGACCACGTCTCGGCACCGCGTATTAATTACTTACATATTTGTTTGTTTGTTTCAGGTGCGCGTTGTGCCCGTCGGTCCTGCGTTTGACGATTACGCTGAACAGGTACTTTTTATTATTGATTGAGACAGCCTCGTAGCGCCCGCGCGCCTTTCTCAAGCCCAAAATACTGTGTGGAGACTCCAGCCCAGAATTTTTCAGAGTATCGTTCAATTATCACCCGCTAGCCTTTCAGAGACCCATATAAAAAAAACTGTCGATTTTAAAATTTCCCGGGTTAAATGATAGCAATCATTTTAATTTATGAGCGCAAAAGAAAAATCGCCAATGAAGCCAAGCGGGCCGACTCGCCCCGCCCTGCCGCCGGAGATGGGTTTCATGGTCTGAGCACGCCTGCAAAGTTTTCGTTACACCGTCCCTTACACCCTGTATATGAGAGAATTGATCTCTTTCTTGTGATTGGTCGCACTTATCTGTCCCTAGCTGTGATTGGCTGCCGCCATGCTCTGCTCCCATCTTCGACGGCAGGGCGAGAGTGTATACTTAAAAAAAACATACAGGGTGTTACATGCAAGCAGACCATGAAAATGAACAACTTTCCCCTAGGAATATATGTCATGAAACGACAAAAAATTTCGACCTCCCTTACCAAATCGCGATCAGCTGACTGCATTTACTATGGAAAACCAAAATTTCATGGTCTGCTTGCACGCTTGCACCCTATCAGTATCCGGGACGATGTCCCTTACACCCCGTATAGAAAACACCCACACTCGGCACAAATCATTAATAAAAGTGACTTAACAAATATTTGCGTCCGTTGGGGATCGAACCCACGGCCGTCGGCGTAGAAGACAGGGGCGTAGATCCGCTACGCCATCGGAACAGTCAATAAGATGTTTTGTATTGTTTCCAGGTGAACAAGCAGCTGTTCGAAGCTGGTTTCATGTCCGAAGTGGACACGGACGCGGGCGACACGCTCAACAAGAAAGTGAGGAACGCACAACTCGCGCAGTTCAACTACATCCTCGGTGAGCACACATACATATACATACACAGAGAGAGAGAGAGAGAGAGACACACGCACACACACAGAGACAGAGAGAGAGACACGCACACACACACACACACACATTTCACTCATCCTCTTTTGTTTCCTCAACATTCATCAGCCTTTTTATACACGCTTTTCGGTTTAGGGTACTTTGACCTGACCTTTCTTTAGAACGTCCCCGATTTGATCTAGATACGTTCGTTTAGGTATTTATCATTAAGTTTATTAAATAAAGAATTATCTTATCTCTTACTTATGTTTGTGCTAAAAAACAGCGTTGGTGGAACTAAGTTCTCGTCAGCACAAGCTAAGACGCATCCTTTTGCCTTTTTAATAATAGTTGTAGCACAGTTACCTAGTTTTTAAGCTAAATTTGTTAAAGGCAATAAACGATTTTATTGTAATAATAAAAATAAAATAAAAATCCTTTATTCATATATTACAGTATGACTTTGACACCCAAACAAGGAAAATCCTGTGCTATG
Organism: Keiferia lycopersicella; assembly: GCA_029255805.1. NCBI lineage: Eukaryota > Metazoa > Arthropoda > Insecta > Lepidoptera > Gelechiidae > Keiferia > Keiferia lycopersicella. The sequence continues at coordinate 15,596,001 of JARACZ010000005.1, forward strand.
CGTATCATCTATAGTATCAGTTCTGCTTTGACAGAATCGATTTTAATACGTGTGCACTTATATCAAAATATTTATAAGTTATATTTTATAATTTTTATTATTATGTTTGTTCCAGTGGTGGGCGACCGCGAGAAGAGCTCGGGCACCGTGAACGTGCGCACGCGCGACAACAAAGTGCACGGCGAGATGTCTGTACACGCCCTCATAGAGAAACTCCGACAGCTCGTCAGAGACAAGACCCTGTCAGACGACAGCGAACTGCTCAAAGCTTAAACAAGCAAGCCTGGCTTAAACAAGCCTGCAAGTCTCAAGCACGTCATAACTTTGAAAAACCATCTTTACAACTGTCGAATTCATTCATTAGTACATAGGTAATACGTGTAAGAGACGGTGTAACGAAAACTTTATAGGCGTAATCAGACCATGAAACTGAACAACTTTTTCTATGGGGGCTATGGTGGGAAACGAAAAATTTTTGTCGAGTTCCCATACAAGTCAGTCAGCTGATCGAGAATTTTGTATGGGAGGTCGAAAACGGTCGTTAACGCTCTGCCTACCCCGCCAGGGATATAGTCGTGATTTGGGTATGTAATCTACTTCACTTGGCATCTGTTCTAGGGCGGATTTGACAGTTGTTGAAATGGCCTTTTGAAGTGATCTGACGATAGCTCAGCTTAAAGAATTTCTGATATTTTAATTTTTAAGGCTAGGACGATACCTGAATTTACACCTACTACAAAAATTTCGGTGTTAAACACCAAATAGACTAAAATACTTTTTAAGACGAAACATACTCATTTCACAAAACGACCAAGATAGTATTTCCGAAGAAAGCTTGTACATTTAGTTATAGTCTATAAAACATAGGATGGTTCCTGTGACCTTGGAGCAAATGCTTTAATGTCATAGCGTTTGCTTCAAGGTCACAAACGTTACAGGGATCATACTATATTTTACAGACTATATAGTTCATCAAATTTATTGAACGAATGTATAAAAAACTAATGTTTAAACCAACCAAGTCTTAAGACGATTGTGGCCGAAGAAATCTCATATATTTCACTCGTCGATTTGGCTTGGTCGGTCACCTAAGTACACGGCTTCCTTTCCGTGTGGGACACCGCGTTGTCGAACGACCCGATGAACCCTGGTGTCAGTTTTCAAACGCCTATTACGACTTATTCCTATTCGCGGTCGTATAGACAGCAACCGGGACCGACGGCTTAACGTGTCCTCCGAAGCACGGAAGTATCTGTACTTCTAACCAACTTGTGAAAGACAATTTCCTATTACAACCAAATGCTTAAAGCTTAATTACGTAGGTTAAAAAACTTCAGATATCGTGTTAAAAATAGTTTAGTATATTATTATCTTGTTTTTGCTTGTAGTAATTTATTTTAGTTATAATTTGCACCTTTCAAACATTTATGTATTAGCATTTACATATGATATTCCATTTTGGATAGTTTATGTATTAGGTTTTATTTTAAGGAAAAATTGTGTTTGGCAAATAAAGAAACTGATTTTAGTTATAACGAATATTTAGTTTTATTTTACCTCAATGAGCAAATAAGAGTTTTTTTTTACCTCCCATACAAATAGACTTGGTCGGTTGGGGTAATTTTGTATGGGAGGTCCAAATTTCTTTTACATCTTTCGTCCTATGTTCCTTGGGGAAAGTCGTTCAGTTTCATGGGCTGATTCACCCCTTAAAATATTTGAAGCTAATATTTTACACCTTATATAACTTTGGCTTTGATGCGAGGCCCGCAAGTGTGACGCAAGACTGATGAAGAAAAGGTCGAGCATCCAAACAAAAGTTGTAATGATCCTTTACCTTCTTTTAGAAAATCAATATACCCATACAGATAAAGAAACGATCTGTAAATGGTGGAGGATACCTAAATATGAGAAAGCATAAACGCCTGATATATGTAAGAGCCTCAGTGGGAAAGAGAAAGCACGACAATCGGCCGCCATTTACAGATCGTTTCTTTATCTGCACGGCGCACGGGTTCTATGAGCGGATTTATTACAAATAAAGGTATAAATAGATATTATTATGAATTAATATTATAAAAATCATTACAAATAGACTATTTATTTATTATTTTATTACCAGTGACAGGTTTCAGTGCACACGTAAATCCGCGTTGATTAGCTTGTATTTATCGCAGTAATACTAATGATACAAGTTTGGGTCGTTTGTACTACCAGTAGTACAAATTGGTAATACTACTACTTTAGTAGTATTATATGATCTGTGGTAATACTACTGACCCGGAGGGGTTGACGAATATAATTTTTGGAAGTATTAAAGATTTGAGGTGTAGCGACCTCTGGTGGCTACAACATGAAGCTCACTCAAGTGGTTCACATGCATACAAGACGCAACAGGAGTTCTCGACATATCGGAGAGATGGCGCCACGTGACAGAACAATGGGCCTGAAACGCGGTATCGAAGTGTTCACCGCGCAACGCATATATACAACTTCTAATCCGATCCAGGTGGACCCGTCGGTCCCCTGGCCACAACACCCGGCCAGGCGGGTAGCTACCCTTTTCCCGACACCACCTGGATTCTTCCTGTCATCCGCCATAGAGGAAAGGTTAGGTTAAGTTTTTAACAAAACAATCAGTAGTTTTGACAGGCGTAGATTTGATGGCCCGGGGGCCAAAAACGTAGAGTCCATCAACAAAAAAACAGTTTTTAAATAAATAGGTTTATTAAAATCATTACATTACTTATGTACTAAACACTTTAAAGCTTGCATGTTATCTAACATTTTTATTTTGCGTCAATGAATTATATGAAAACGTACGAAACCTAATTATAATTTGTAACAAATTTGTTGATTTTGTGACAACACAAGTAAGGACTGAGGCATAACTAGTTTTCTTTGTTACAAATCGTTTTGTTACGTAAAAAGAGGAAAAATTTAGGCTGGTTTCAGAGCGACGCGTCTCGGCAGCGCTGCCCAGGCGGGCGCGCGCCTGGGCAGCGCGTTCGCTGTGAAACGACATTCAGACGCGCGCGCTTCGTTGTGGTGTACGGTCGAGTGCAGAGAATCATTATGCCAGCAAACGTAATCACTATATTAGCTATATACGTTATATGGAAAAGAGTGCAACAACGACGTCTTAAAAGATTGCTCTGAAATGCTACTGGCAATCGAAGGAGATCCGACCGCGGCGCGGCCGAGACGCGGCCCAAGACGCGTCACTATGAAACGCTACATACAATCTAGTGTAATGCGAGGCGCGCGCGGCTGGGCAGCGCTGCCGAGACGCGTCGCTCTGAAACCAGCCTTAATATACGTGATGCATTACTACTGTGATATTTCGTGATTTATGTAGACCCCTCGTCTCCCTTTTCTTTTGATCATCACGTGATTATTTGACGGCCCCTTACAAAAAAAACTAAAGGTTTAAAATTAAAGAAACCCACCCAATCATACCTACTTACTGACTAGTAAGAAATACTTTGAGATAATACTTCTACTAATACTGCTACTAATAATAGGTTCATGTATACCCATACAGAAACCTAGTATTAGTAGAAGTACCTAGAATTACCTTTAATTAGACCTTATGCCATCTATTAAGATTTTTACTGCACTCACAGTGCTATATTATTCTCATAAATGAAAATAAGGTATAGAAAAATGGCCGGGATCGAACCCGGGCACATGGGGTACCGTCCCACTGCCATTGAGCTATCGACGCGCCGGCCGACCCTGGTCAATTTCTCAATCTCTTATGATCGTCTCGAAGCGACATCTAGTAGTAGTACTTAGATCTTATATCGTTCAGTAGCAAAATGTCCAATTCGCATAATGTCCAAAATGGCTAAACACAGTTAATTCTCAGAATGTCCAATTCGCAGAATGTCCAATTCGCAAAATGTCCAATTCTCAAAATGTCCAATTCGCAGAATGTCCAATTCGCAAAATGTCCAATTCGCAGAATGTCCAATGGGAGATTTTTTCACGATTCTTGAAGTGTTCTACAGAGAACGCAGAACATGTTTAAAATAACGTTCCTTTACACGGAAAAGTCTGTATGAATTTATAAATTGTTTCTTATTCTGTCAAATCAACCTCGTTACATTTCTTATGGATATTATTTACTAAACTGTAATTATTACTCAATTTATTAGCATTGAGAAAGCTTTTATTCAATTTCAAACTAAATCAATTTGTTATGAACAATGCGTGAAACAAAAGGGTCAAGTATCTATCAATCAATCACCATGTGTCAATATCTTACAACTATCACAACGCCATCTGTTGCGAAAATGAAGCATCGTCTCAGAACTGTCAAATGAAAGTTTTCCATTCCTAATCAATGACGTTGATTTCCACAAATAATTTATAATTACGTCATATATTTACTTCAAACAATACTTTTTATTCATTTACATTTTTACACATGTTATGCTACTTTTATTCTTTTAATGCAGTATACTTACCTATGTACGCAACAACTAAACGCAAAAATTATATTTATGTTTTGAGGGTATGCGCATAAAAAATCCGACGAGTAAGTGCGTATTTTGATGAGACATTCAAAATCATTGTCGTTACACTGTGCTCCTATGGTTCAATACGAGGAAAAGTGTTATTCATTTTGCATTGAAAATAATAGTGCATTTATGGTGAACTGGCGTACAAAACGATTAATACAATGAACGACGAGTTTGAGTTTGTCGAAAATCAAAAAGGCAAGCTGTCTTTAATTCGCAATAATGGCCATCGGTACAATTTAAATGTTACAAATAGTGATGAAACTACATTGTGGCGGTGTATTAATCGTAAAATATGCTCTGCATCTATAACAATTGACAAAAATAAGCAACACATATTAAGGGAATCCTGCCATGTCTGTGAAGCCAATATAGTTTCAAATGAAGTTTTTAAAGGCAAGGCGGTTCTTAAAAAGGCAGTTTGTGAGAACTTAGGTTCGGTGCGAAAAATTGTTGAAGAAAATAATTCATTTCAGAATGCAAGAACGCAATCAGAAAATTTTGACCTGATACCTCAATTTCAGTCAATCAAAGATACATTATACAGGGCAAGAAAAAAATTTTTGAATTCTGATTTACTTGCTTACAATGATACACAATCTGTCACAATTCCAGAAGTATTGGCAAAAGATTTTCTAGTATGTGAAGACGGAGACCAAGAAAAAATTTTTGTGTTTTCTACAAAAACGTCCCGGAAATTTATGAAAAAAGCAAGGTCATACTACGCTGATGGTACATTTAGAGTATGCCCCAAACCATTTTATCAGTTTTATGTCTTGCACATCGATTGTAATTCTGACAAAAAATCTACAAACATCGTGCCAGTTGTATTTTCACTTCTTCCAAATAAATCAGAGCGGACATACACACGGTTATTTGAACTTATAAAAGAGAATTTCAAAATATCCATAACATCTTTCAAATGCGACTATGAAATTGCGCAAATGAATGCAATTTCTTCTGTTTTCCCGGATGTGTCAGTCAGCGGATGCTATCATCATTTTAATGATGCCATATGGCGCTACTCCAAAAAGAAAAAAATCAACCGAACAAGCGATGGACGCAATTTCACAAGAATGGTTTCCATGATCCCCCTTCTACCAGCGGATCAAATTCCTAGTGCATGGCGTTATATTTTGGATAAATATTCGGCCTGCCGAGAAATTAAGATGTTTCGTCAGTATTTTGAGAAACAATGGTATCCTCAACTGTCACCAGACATTCTAAGTTGCGCAAATCAGCGGCATCGAACCACGAATGCGTTAGAAGGGTGGCACCGTCGCTTAAATGGACGGATTCCAAAAAATCCAGCTATACATTATTTTCTGTATAAAATCCGGAAAGAAGCTATTTATTGTGACACGCGGCTTGTAAATTCATTATTCAAAACGATGAGAAACAAAAGAAGAAAGAGAGACATAACATTTGAAAAGAAGTATAAAAATTTTTTGAAAAACCTAGAAAAAGGCAAGCTCAGCCTAAAAAGTTTTTTTACGAAGATAATTTTTCTTCGTCTTACGTTATTTAAACGTTGATCATGTTAGATAACATAAAAAGACAATAAAAGAGAAGAAGAGACAATAAGTTAAAAATATTTGAGAGACTTTTGATTATTTTTATTTTAATATAAGTAAACCAAATATTTTTTAAGGTTTTGAGTTTGACCTGCTTTATTAATATCACACTAGATTTCCTTGTTATTTGATTTTAATTGATAATAAATGCGAAATCTAATTGACAACTATCCATGTAGTTCTATTTTAAATATAAATGCATTTTTTCCCATTTTTCAAACTTCTATGAAACTATTTCGCTAATTGGACATTTTGCGAATTGGACATTCTGCGAATTGGACATTTTGCTAATTGGACATTTTGCGAATTGGACATTTTGCGAATCGGACATTTTGCGAATTTGCTAATTGGACATTATGCGAATTGGACATTTTGCTACTGAACGGATCTTCGTATTATTACCTGGTTAGTCTACACACTACAGTTAGAATTCAAATCAGACGATGAAGCTAATGCAAATAAAAATAGAAATGAAAATATTAAAGAACTTAAAACTAAAGAATCTTAATGGGAATAAAATCTCTTTGGCGAATAAAGAAATACTTTATCAACAATCACACACACACACATCACGCCTTGATCCCTTGTGGGCTAGGCAGAGCGTTAACGGCCGTAAAAACACGGTTGCTATCATCACGTCTGACAAATACGGAGGACTGTTTCAGATGACTTGTGTATCACTGTAGTGACAGGTTGTCAGCCTGTCGCCTAAAGTTGTTATACACATGAAAACCTGAAATCCCTTGGTCACCTCAACGACGCCCACGGGAAAGAAATGGGGTGATGCTATTCTAAGCCGGCATTACACGGAAAAACAATCAGGAATGCTTTTTAGTACGTCTGCTACATAAAAGTTCCGATTTCTGATCAGGAACTCAATTTCTCAACTGAAACGTTCAGTTTCATGCGAAAATCGTCACACGTCACAGGTTTCAAGCTAAATCTTATGAAGTATAATTATGTATTAGATAGTTGGTTGAAGGCTAACTGGTGTCTTCAGCGAGGGGGGTGGCGCTCCCTGCGCGGCTGGTGGCGTCGGGGCCTACTTCAGAACGACACTCGAAGTTTTTGCACAAGTAATGAGTCTGAAAAGGAAACAAATAATTTAATGCATTTTATTTTTCTTGTCGTGTGATGCCGGCTTAGAATAGCGTCGTATAGCGTAGCTAATAGCGTCATAGAAGCAGACTAAGGGACTCAAGGGTTTCATGTGTATGGGTTTCTAGAGAACCTCTCACTACAGTGATACACGGATCATCGGAAACGGCCCTCAATATAATTTGTCAGACATGGCGGAAGTGAGCATATTTTTACGGCCATTTACGTTCTGCCTACCCCGCAAGGGATAAAGGCGTGATATGTGTGTATACTCACGGTGTGTGCGAGAGAGAGACAGCCTACAGCGGCGCCCGCGAGCACGTCCCACCAGTGATGGCGGCGGTCCGTGAGCCGCGACACCGCGCACCACACCGCGCATGCGCCCACCACCGCCTGCGCGTACACTCGCGCGCGCGCGTGCGCCGGCGCGCGTGTTTGCAGGTAGTACTGGGGACAGAAAAAAAGGCAAGCTTTAATTATTACCTACTTAATTTGTTAGGTTAGGTTAGACCCCTGTTCGAGAGCGTTTTCTCCTATTTGTCAATAACTGGGTCTCCATTGAACGAGCAGCTTCAGATGCTCACTGTCGCGCGCAGCATGCGGCGCAATGCGCGGTCGGTGTGGACGGTTTTTCGCCTGAGCAACGCATGTTAAAATTCTCATGCTCGGGCGAAAAACCGTCCACACCGACCGCGCATTGCGCCGCATGCTGCGCGCGACAGTGAGCATCTGAAGCTGCTCGTTCAATGGAGACCCAGTTAGTCACGAACAGAGTTTTAAGAGCTGTCATAGTATAAAAGAGCTACGGAACATGGTCAAACAAACTTGCTTTATGCTACGTGATGCCAAAATACCCCATGTAGCGCTTGTAAGTACTTACTGCTCTCTCTTATGTGTCATTGTTTATTTTAGTCTATTATCTTTCTGTGTCACAATTCTCCTTGCGTTATCCCGTCGGCTACCTAACTTAGGGGATTTGACGTGGAACCAAGTTTTACGCAAAGCGACTGCCATCTGACCTCTGCAACCCGAAGGCTAACCTGGCCCGAATCCCGAATCAACTCTGAGATCGATCTTGAGTACGGCTTTGAGATGCTGTTACTTTTGACTGACATTTGTCAGCACTCAGAGTTGAGTGAGATTTATAAATACGGACCTTAATCTTTATTATGACACTTACAATAGTGAACAAGCCCGCGTAGATGGCAAGGGAGGTGTGACCCGATGGGAAGCTCCTGTCAGAGTCCCAGGTTCGTCTCTGCTCTCCTGTGCAGCTGTAAATTGACACAAATTCTGACCTGGAAACAAATTGATACAATTTTTAACAACCTTACACTTGCTAAACTTACCGACACAACAGAATGCTTATACTGTCTTAAAAGGACGAAATCAACAAGTCTTTAGAAATAATAACTGAAATCAAATCAATAAGAGACATAAACGACTAACATCACCCCATATCTTTCCCGCGGGTATCGTAAGAGGCGACTAAGGGACTCGAGAGTATATGTATTACAATTTTTAGGCAACAGGCTGACAACCTGTCACTATAGTGATAGACAACCTTGGAAAACAATCCTCAAAAATGATAGCGACCGTATTCTTGCGGCCGTTAACGCTCTGCCTACCCTGCAAGGGATAAAGGCGTGATATGTGTGTGTGAGGACCGCGACATCAATGGATGGCCGTCCTCAAAGCCTTTATTCTACCACACAGACCTAATTATAGCCAAGAGGCTAAACAAGAAAAAAAGCCTTACACAGCTTTCTACCACAGGCACTACTTGAACCTGCGGCTTTGCTATCTGTACTAGCGACATCTCTACGAACTGGGCTACCGCGGCTCAAACGCAATTTGCGAAATTAAGCAAGCGTATTTAGATGCCAGTATATCAGTCGTTATTTGGTTATGGAAGCATAATTTTTAAGTATTAACACCTGAATTCCTTGCATGTTTTCCAATAAAGATTTAATTGAGATGGCATCTTTAAATTTATTTATTTATTTCATAAAACTTTATTGCAAAAAAGTACGAATGGCGGTCTTAATGCAACTCAGCATTCTCTACCGGCTAGCCATAGGTTAAACAGAGAGCTCAAAACGGGTGCACTGAACAGACTTTAAAAAAATAGTTAGTCATTAGGTATTAATAATAACGCCACCTTAATTTATCTTAATGTCTATAAAATATAATCATATTTAATTTTTTTTTGTTTTCAATTATTACCTACAATAAACAGAATAAAATAGTTAAATAAAGAAAAGATAAAAGTAAAAGGTGCAAAGTAGTCTTACCCTTCACAAGTTGTAGCTTCACTTGGCTTGCAGGTATCAAAAAAGTGTGGCCTCGGGGACCCAACTACATGCTTCAAGACATGTACGAAACACAAGTTGACCAGGAATCCGAAAATGTACTCCTTGTGCCACCTCCAAGCTCTTCTGTTAGGCCTGGTTTTGTCTTCATTGTGATATATTCTCTCTACTATTAACATCTGAAAACAATAACAATAATTTAATAAGTAGCTAACTGAAATCTATATAGGGTGTTAGGAAAATATTAACTTCCTTTCAAGGGATGAATGAGGAACCAGCCCATGAAACTAAACAACTCAAGGAACGTAGGTCGATATATGAAAAAATATTATGAATGTCACACACAAACTGACTCATTTGGTTGGTACTTTTTGTATGGGAGGTCCAAAACTATGGAGGGTGTCAGGCAATCTGTTGTTTTTTGGAGTCATTTTGTTACAAGAGCTGGTCTAGATTCCAAAACTCAATACTGCACTACTGGTCTTTTTGGAAACCTACTTACAACAGCTAAAGGCATGAGGCAGCACATGGCGAAGAGCCACTGCAAGGTGATGGTGTCTCCGTCAAACTTGTGCGAGAGGGCCGGATCCTTGCAGCGGAAACCATACTGACCACCCGGTACCAGTTTCAGCTCCATTATTAGGAATATTAGGAACACTGTAAAGAAAAATGGTAGAATTACTATCAGGTCAAATGAGCTACTTTTCATGATGCCCAAAAACAACATTGTGTATGAAAAGACGATGTCACAATTTGCTATTTTGGATGGAGTCAAAACAATCAATTTGAATTTCCATTTACAGATTCAAAATTCTTCAATATTTTAAAAACAATCAATAGTGTTAGAAGAATTTATGAAGAATAGTTTTCAGATTTAAAATTTCGTATTTTTTAAAATTTTTATAATTGATAAAGTTTTTTCATATTCTTTTTTTTATTCATTTTAATAGTATGTGAGTTCATATTTCTAATCAATTCACAATATATTTTAGAATTAGAATAATACAAGTTGGATTTAAGGATGTACTTTACAGCGACTTTCTTCTTATTTGAACTCCCATTCAACTAGACTGGTCAGAGTATACTTTTTGGGGTGGTTAGATAATTCTTACTGCTGCATAGCAATAAGTCAAATGCTGGGTGGTTGCATTATAAAATTATTATCTTTCTGTTCACAATGGTCAGAGTAGGTATACTTATTTAAAAGGTTTTACTTACCTCTGTGGAAACGGTTGGTTTTGGACCACAAAAACTTCAGGCCGTCGACGAATTTATCCATGTTTTCGTTCGTATAAAACTACGCTACACTGGTTACTAAATAGGTACCTACTAAACGCTGTTACCTCATGTTTTGAGTCATATAATAAGCACACTGGTATGATAAAATAAACTTCTAAGTCAGCATGAGTCAACTTTTTATCACAGCCGGCAGTCTATTTGTAAATTAGGCAAACCTAAACATACGCAAATGGTGCAAAAAATAATCTTATCAGTAAAGTAATCAGTGCACAAACAAATCATAAATCATAAATCATAAATCTTTGAGATTACTTCTTCACAGTTTTGATTCAATGAAGTATTCTAGTACACATCTAGCGTGTACTCAGTCAATATTTAAAATTTCCTCAATGATATCTGGTAGAATAAAAAAAGTTTAATTTAATTTCGGATCGGACGCACAGTTGAACAATAAGTAAAGTGTGTTCAAAAACCATGGAAAAACAACGTTTGTTCTGTCAATCACTTGTGAACTGTCAAAGCCCAGTGTTGCCAAATAGCGGATTCTGGCTACATTCCGTATCACAGAACATACTTGACATACCTACGTAACATACTTGACCGCAAAAACAGAACATATTTGACAGTATCCATATTTACTGCAAAAATACATATATTTCGAAATCGGTTTTGGTCCCGTAGCATCCCACAGGAACATTTATTCGGTATAAAACTGTATGTTAATCCAAGTTACCCTTTATCTGTGTGCTAAATATATGCAAATCAGTTTAGTAGTTTTAGCATGAATAAGTAACAATAACAATCAAACATACATACTTTCGCATATATAATATTAGTAGGATTTACGTTCCGTTTTACGTAACTTTGACAGTTGCATCTACATACATACATACATATATCACGCCCTAATCCCTTGCGGGGTAGGCAGAGCGTTAAGCAGTTGAAAAACGTGATTTGTATCGAGTTTAGTCTCCCGGTAATTTGAAACATGAACAATGACTCGCGTTGCTCTCTACGTTCATTTAAGCTATGGGGCATTTTCTGTGTAGGTGTAGTATAAAGTAAATTTAAAAACATGTGGTTAGACCAGTCGTTTTGGACTTTCGTGCACGGAATCGGAAACGAACATTTTAGAAATTGAGCTCCAGCAGTGGACTGTTGTGGCTGTAGAAGTAGAACTAAAAAAGGGACCTATAGCGAACCAGAGGCTCCCTCTCCGGGCGAGTAGGGGTACTATCCGGAATATCCTACAGAGTAGGTAACTATCTATTATTTTAATACAGTCAAGTCAAATGGGGAAAAATGAGAATAGCGGGTAACTTGGGACATGTATAAGCCTATAACGTTATAGCTGGTTGTTAAATGTAGAGTCCAAAATTTTTTAACCAGTTATAACGTTACAGCTGGTTCATAGATGCTGGTGTCGACCATGTCCCAAGTTACTTGCTAGTCCCATTTTCACCCATTTGACCGTACCTATTGCTGTGTGAAGCCGGCTTAGATTGCCGTGTGATGCCGGCTTAGAATACGTCATCCCATTTCCTACCCGTGGGTGTCATAAGAGGCGACTCAGGGACTTGAGGGTTTCAGGTGTATTATACGACTTTTAGGCAACCGGCTGACAACCTGTCACTATAGTGATACACAAATTATCTCAAACGACCCTCTATATTTGTCCGACGTGGCGATAGCGACCGTATTTTTGCGGCCGTTAACGCTCTGCCTATTTCGTAAGGAATAAAGGCGTGATATACTTATGTATGTATGTGTGTATGTATGACCGTACCTTAGTCGCCAAGGCTATGTGTCGCCCGCCGCTGCACGTGTGGGATACCTACAAATCTAACCTATCAAACGAAACTTCGTTAGTAGGAAGATATTAACAGTGACAATACGTGGCAAACTTAGGTCTGTATTTATAAATCGAACTCAACTCTGAGATCGATCTCAAGAGAGGCTTTGACAAATTTCAGTCAACACTGACAGCATCTCAAAGTCGCACTCAAGATCGATCTTTGAGTTGAGTGCGGTTTATAAATACGGGCCTTAGTAAAGAACATTTTACTTCGAACCCAGACCCACTATCCCTACCACTCCATAGCGTTCCGTGTAATCGAAAGAGGGTTTTAGGAAGTCGTGTAGAAGACTTACTACTAGATACAACAACCCCACAACATTTGGTCATCCTGGGGTTGCTTCTTCTATTTCCAAGGCATTTGAACCAGGTTGCTGTGTGATGCCGGTTTGCCGTGTGATGCTGGCTTAGAATAGCATCACCCCACATCCTTCCCGCGGGCGTCGTAAGAGGCGACTAAGGGACTCGAGAGTATTGGTGTATTACAATTTTTAGGCGACAGGCTAACAACCTGTCACGTCACTATAGTGATACGTACATGTTTTCTGAAACTACCTTGGAAAACAATCCTCAAAAATGTCAGACGTGGCGATAGCGACCGTATTCTTATGGCCGTTAACGCTCTGCCTACCCTGCAAGGGATAAAGGCGTGATATATGTATGTGTATGTATACGTATGTTGAATCAGACAAAACAAGTTGGGTAGTTTACTAGTAGAAAGTACAGGACATTAGACATTCTTTATCCTCATAATTAATTCTCTCGAAAAATATTGTAGGAGATGGTATCTTAATGATTAAATGCTTGAATTGAAATGACCACATTAAAAACCTTAATCTTAACACGTACAACTTTAATGATAAAGAACCCACAATTTATAAGGGCAAAAGGAGTCATTCGTCATCTCGTCCGGACCAGTTTAGTACCTATCGGACGAGATGACGAAATGAATTTTTATTTATTTTACTGTCCTTCCACTCGTCAGATTGTAAAAGTACAGTCAGCTACAAAACGAAATAACTTTTTTAAAAAGAGAATCGACTTCAACGTATAAAAGTGCGAACATCCATTTTTTGTTGGTAAATATATCTTAAACCTTCTCCTAACTCTGACAAATACTTTCCTGAAAACTGCATATAAATTGTTTCATCTGAACACGAGATAATCGCGGAGAAACATACTCACCTATACATACATACATACAGGTGAGATCCTCCTGTTTTTCAGTCGGTTAAAAAGGGCTTCAGCCGCCCAGGATTCATCGGGTCGTAGGATGACTCGGTGTACCACATGAAAGAAAAGAGAGAGCGCCCAGAGACCTAGACATTAATTAAACTGATCTTGTCATGTTATGAGATGTCATTGTTAAATTAGTCTCAGCAGTAGCGTAAAGGGTATAGGGCCCCAAGTCTGCAATTTTTTTGTCATTGTAACTCCATCGAATCTCAACTGTCATTCCATTGTCATTGTGATTTTCTATATTTCAAACTGTTAGCAGACTACGAAACTACTAAAATCATCCAACTGAGATCCAATCGACATCCAGCTTAAACGATTTTCATTTAGCAGACTTAAGTTCCAGGGTACCTAGGTACCACTAAAATAAAAAAAAAATACTTTGAATAATGGTGCTTTTATGCTTTAAAAATCTTCGTGTGTGGTCAAAGTCGTAGAGATGTTGGTCAACCGCGTACAAAAAGTTTATCTTGGCTAATTTACAACAGGCATGTTAACCAATGGAGATGATAAAAAGGCCGGTTGGGCTTGGGATTAGTTAATGACAGGTTTATGATGATGATAAGAGTTTACGGGGTTTCGAAATCATGTTTAGTTTTATCAAAGGCCTTCGGGTTGCAGAGGTCAGATGGCAGTCGCTCTGTGTAAAAACTTAGTTCCACGTCAAATCCTCTAGGTTAGGTAGCCGACCCCGGCAGAGAACGGGTTAAGGCAAATCACGATGTTTTTCCTTCACCGTAAGAGCAGTTGGTAAATGTACGTGAGTAAAAACACATATTTGTAGACGTGGCGATAACGACTGTAATTTTACGGTCGTTGACGCTCTGCCTACCCCACCAGGGATATAGGCGTGATATGTGTATGCATGTATGTAAATCATACAATAAAAAATGTAAATACATATCGGGATCGATTTGACTCCCAGGCCCATTTTATCGAAACGTGGCTATGATCAAAAAGCGAGTAGGTACGTACATACATACCAACAATAACATAGATGTTTATTTATCATTACCTACGTACAGCTAATCCAGTGGTTATGTGTAAAAGTTGGACCGGTTTGGGTAACCCGGATAGCCGGACTTTGTTTGGGCTTCCGTTTATCATGTTTGTAGTACATCCAATTTAGTGTTACAGGTAGAGTTAGAAACAGTTTTTTTTACTATGTGGGACACCGAGTCGAAAAAGACCTGACGAATCCTGGTGTCAGAGTATTTTCAACCGCCTATTACTAGTAGTAGGCCTCTGACATAGGTAGTTGTGTAACGACCGCGTAATCAGCTAGTGATAGCAACCGGGACCGCCGCGCGCCGACCTAACGTGCCTACCGAAGAACGGAAGTCACGGAACATCTTTTTTATATGGAGGCTATATTGGTACATATTACTATTATTGTAATTAGCCTGCGAGGTCCCCCTGCTGGGCAAAGGTATTATACATGACGAATACAAAATTCGGCCTCCTCCCATACGAAATTCTCGATCGGACGACTGACGTTCTATAAGAAATCGACATATGTCTTTGTGCTTAATTATACCAAATCCATAGTAAAAAATGTTTTCATAGTACCTGCAAATTTTTCGGTAGATGTAAATGTGTCTTTAGATACCTATAGAACTTTCTGAAAAAGCCCTTTTACGGCAACTCCAAACCAACTTTGCCAGTAAAAAGCGTAAAAAGTCAAACAATGGATTAACCTGTGAAGCGCGTCTGTTTGTTTTTGCTTGCTGCACGGGCGCAGCAGGTTAAAAGGCCTCCCTTCCCGGATTAGGTGGTGCCATTGATATGAACTTATCTACGCACTGGATAGGTTGTCCCATACAAATAATAGCTAGTTTTGCGGCCCTAATTGAAGCGACACCTAAGAGAGTACCGTGTACTTTCGTATATGCTTTCCTTGACTGCCAGCGCCACAGTGGCAATTTTCAATTAGTGCCTATTGAAGCAACAACCAGTCCACAGTTAATTTCAGGACTCAGGTCAGTGGATAGTACTTTTGAAAATGCATCACTGAAAAAACCATCTCGATTAAAAAGTAATTTTTTCGAACCCACGTAAATGCAGGTGATGCTATTCGAAGCCTAATATTTAGACACGTATTTCGACATCATTGTGTAGAAATTCAATACAATTATGTACGATACCATAATCGAAACGCCACAATTTAATAAAGATAACCCATAATAAGGTGCATTATCGAATCATTAGCATATTCAGTATTCTATTACCGTCGCTATATTATACACGACAACTCCCATTTGGAAGATGAGAAAGGTACATGCGGGCACAAAACTCTATTCAAGAACGGCGGGCTGTCTAAAAATCGTCGGAGCGTCGTCGGTGACCAAGTGGTAAGGTTACACAATCGTGAGACCCGAGTTCGATCGACGCAATGTTTTATGTGATTTTCTCACGCACATTTACCGACTGCTCTTACGCTAAAGGAAAAACATCGGTACCTATGGAAGACAATGAGCCTGCCGATCACTAAAGTGGCTATTTTACTACGCTACCAACAATGACGGATTTGGCATAGATAATTTGCTGATTATGGTATTATGGTACTCTACATTACTTTTCTTTTCACAGTAACACTTTTCAACTTGAGTATACCGTACCATGTCAACGAAAATAGAATTTCCCAACATATCTACAGAACACACATATGAATTATCATAAAGCTGCTTTACATATCAACATAACTAAGTAAGTAGGTATAAAACAAATACTATTGGATCAGGTTTAACAAACAACACTATGGGTTCGATTCTTGCAAAAGCATTTGTTTAACAATGACCATTTTTTTAAACATTTATCAAGTAAAAAAACAATCAACTCTGAGATCGCACTCAAAGTCGCACTCAAGACCGATCTCAGGGTTGAGGGCGTAAAAATAAGAAAGTGTCCGTCAGAATTAAGACTACTCATCGCGACATTTTTTGTGTTACTTTGATATCCATTACTAATTCCCTGTTTTACTTTGCCTGCGTACCCATTGAGCAATTGTTAATATGGTTGGTTGTGGCTAATACATTTTTTACGGTTCGTTCGCGACTTGAATATTTGAAATTGGAAATGTGTTTCGGTATTTTCACATTATTACACTAAGTACATTTTTGCATTATTGTGTAGCTACCTACGATACTAGTACCTCGGCATTTCTTTGTTATATTTCGACCTATGTTCCTTGACTGGCTTGTCCCTTCTTGTGGTATATAAGGTGTAAAAATATTAGCTGCAAATATTTTAAGGGGTAAATTTAGTCCATTGAATGAGTACCTCAAAAGGGGGTATAGAGTGCGTGAGTTAGTAACGTAAGATGTTTCTTCGGAAACATGTCAAGAGTCCTTAGGTAATAAACATACTAAAACCCCGGGACACTAGGAGGAGCCCCGGAGTGGGGGGAGGGGGGGAAAGGGTCCATTTTTTCATTTTTCGCTTAAATCTCAAAAACGGTACATGTTAGAGAAAAACGTTCAAGGAAAAGCTGAAAGGCCATAAAATTATCTACAAGTTATACCTAAATCACTTTTTCCTATATCCTACCGTTTCTGAGTTACACGCATTAAAAAATGATTTTGGCTCAAACAATTTTCCCATACAACATACCCATGTTTATCACATCAATCAATCAAAAAAATATTTCTTTCTTCAATAAAACTCAAATGTGCAACTTGTGACCGGTACTGATAGATTGCTCTTGATTAGGTCTATCATTGGTAAAATAAACACATTCCTCCATGGAAGCCTTTAGGAGGAATCGATTGTCAAAATATTATATTAGGGTAGTTTTAGTTACTGAACTTGAACTATAAATTTTTTTCTTCCAAAAAAACTCAAAAGTGCAACTTGTGACCGGTACCGATAGATTGCTCATAATTAGGTCTATCATTGATAAAAATACTAGATTCCACCATGGAGGCGTTTAGGGGAAATTGAATTTTATAAGGGTAGTTACGATACCTGAACATTTTATTTTTTTTCTTCCAAAAAGCCCAAAAGTGCAACTTGTGACCGGTACTGATAGATTGCTCTTAATTAGGTCTATCATTGGTAAAAAAAAATACATTCCTCCATATAATTAGCCCATGAAACTGAACGACTTCTCCAAGAGACATAGGTCGAAAAATGAGAATTTTTTTGGACCTCTTATAAAAATTGACTCGGTCGGTTGGTAATTTTTGTATGGGAGGTCCAAATTTTTTTTTTCATATTTCGACCTATGTGCCCTGGGGAAAGTTGTTCAGTTTTATTGGCTGGTTTACCCCTAAAAATATATGTAGCAAATTTTTTACACCTTGTATAACCATCTGTGTACCTATTGCAGTTAATATTTTTACATGCTGCGTAACTTAAACCCTTTAAGTATGTAGGCCTCCCCTTTAATGAAAATTGGGTGTTTCATAAAAAAATTCTAACCTACTCGGGAAAAAATTTATGTATGGTTATCTTCTTCTTTTCGTGTGGGACACCGAGTCGTCCTACGACCCGATGAACCCTAGTGTCAGAATTTTTCAACCGCCTCCTACAAGTAGTAGGCTTCTGACATGGTTGTGTAACGACCGCCGTCTAAGTGATCATAGACAGCAACCGGGACCTACGGCTTAACGTGCCATCCGAAACACGGAACCATCTTACTTACGGACAATCGGGTGGTTCAGCCCGCAATGTCCTAACCAGACTGGGAACAAATTCACAAAGTGATAGATATCAACTTTGTGAGTGACCCACCGAGAATCGAACCCGGGACCTTCTGCGTCAAAGGCAGTCGCACTACCACTGCGCCACATCGGTCGTGATGCGCACCGCTACATTTGTTTTTCATACGATTTGACTCGCCTGACGTCTACTCGCGTATGAGAGAAATCTCTCTATAAAAATATAGGTGATCCCTGTGACGTTTGTGACCTTGGTGCAAATGCTATGGCATAAAGTCCATTTTATGTTGTTTACTAGGAAAATGGACCTTATGTCATAGCATTTGCTTCAAGGTCACAAACGTCACAGGGATCGTCCTATATTTATTTTACAGACTATAGGTACTGTGCGTGCACATCATAACATCCAAAGTGTGTGTTCTGACTAAAATATAACCCAGTATAAAGTTCCTCCCGGATAAACAGCATCAACCTAAGTTCGTATGCCGTGTGATGCCGGCTTAGAATAGCATCACCCCATTTCCTACCTGTGGGTGTCGTAAGAGGCGACTGAGAGACTTGAGGCTTTAAAGTGTATTACAACTTTTAGGCGACAGGCTGACAATCTGTCACTATAGTGATACACAAAATTATCTCAAACGGCCCTCTATATTTGTCAGACGTGGCGACAGCGACCGTATTTTTGCGGCCGTCACCGCTCTGCCTACCCCGTTAGGGATAAAGGCGTGATATATGTATGTAATATGTAACCAAGTTCTTTGACCTTGTGAGTTATAGCTCCAATAAGGAAATGTTAGCAAAGGAAGTGAAGTTTCAGATTTCGTGTCGCGCCGCCATAACAGTTGACCATGCTTATCAGATCGATGGAAATTACACACATACATACATAAATCACGCCTTTATCCGTTCTGTGGTAGGCAGAGAGTTAATGGTCGTAAAATTGCGGTCGTTATCGCCACGTCTGACAATACAAGTAATGAGGGCCTTTTCATATGATTCGTGTATCACTGTAGTGACAGATTGTCAGCCTCTCCCCTAAAATTGGCAATTACTTTGTCCGATAATTCAGTTAAAATACTACCGAAAATAACAAGATCCAAATAAACAGAAAAAAATAAAAGACGTTCATCGTTGACCGATGAAACAATATATTTCAACTTATGAATGTTTCTTCGGCAAAATTGTTCAGTTTCATGGACTCAAGATATTTGCATTTGCAGCTAATATTTTAACACCTGATTGGTATAAATAATGAATTTACAAGAAATAAAACATACCAATTAGGTGAGACAAGCTATATATATATAAAAAAAACCCGACTGCGGTAACTTCAAAGTCATAGGTACATACATACATACACAAATCACACCTTTGTCGCTCGCGTGGTAGGTAGAGCGCTAAAGACCGTAAAATTTAAATTAATAAAGTATTCAAAGTCATAATTATTTTCATTTATTATTTAGTTAACCATTTATTATTGCACCCAAAAACAGATACGGCACAAATAAAAAAAAAAGAAAAAGGACACAACAGGCACAGCAGGCAGGTTTTTTGCTTATTTTCTTATGGAACAAAAACCAACTGCGATAATTTGAAAGTCATATTTTGCCTATTTTTAAGTTACGAAATTTTAATTTAATATTTCGCTGCCGCGACAAATATAACGACAACTTATATTATTATGTCGACATTCATGCAGCCTCTTTATGATGCGCACAGTATAAAGACTTATCTCGCGGGCGAGAAGACTTCTCAAGTGTCAAATCGTATTGATTTTATCAAAACAAGTGAATCATTTTGTCTATTAGTGTAGAGAAAATCGAAGTTGCGGTTGCGCATCATAACTGGGGCTTGGTAGGTTGCCCATTAAAAATAATTTCGTTGTACGCATACTCCCGATAAAAATTAACCTTCCTGGGCCAGTCGGGTAGGTATACATGACCTAAAACACTGCACTTTATTAGTCATCCTCTTTAAGGCAAACGACAGTTATTTACTCCCAAAACAGCTATCGGAAAGGTGTAAGTGGGAGTTTATTCTCAAACCGCTCATTATTTGGTTGAAAATGTGTAACCACTTAACTTGACGAGATTGCCGTGTATGTTAAAATTAGTACTTAAAGATAAAAAAATATACATTGCTAAGCGGGTTAAAATCCTGGTTTCATAGTGACCTACCGGATACGCAATGTATAACGAATTTTACTGAAAATTTTAACCTGTAGTTTCTTCACATGGGGCATATGTTGGTATAACTACTTAATTTTTATCAAAAATATCAAGATATTCGTTTAACTCGGCTGCTCCGACTAAGTGTTCATTTTCAAGTGGTAAGCACTTAACATTTTTAAAGATTGTTGATTTTGCATAATATTTTTTCATGAAACAGATAACTTTTGCATATATAAGGTAACATAAAACATCTTTAATTATATTTCCGAACTTACCCTTAAAATATTTGTGGTACTTTATAAAATAAGACCTTATATATGTTTTGCATGCTTGACAAAATAAAGTTTTTTTTATTAGAGATCGGCCTACGTTCGGTATTCGACATGTTCGGCAGATTTACCAAGTAATTAGGAGTCAAACCTTAATCCTGGATTATAATGTCCCACCGGCTACGCAATGTACATCGAATTTCACCTGTAGAATTGTAGCCTGTAGTTTCGTTGCATAGGCCGCAGGTCTCAGTGGTAATCTAGGTAATCTTTGATGTCATCTGAATCCAACGACCACAAACCAAATGGAGAGCACTATTCTAAGGACAAATAACAGCGATATCGTTTTACAATCGCCGAGAGTGTCAAGTGGTTAGGACAACGGTCTTACAATCGTGAGACCCGAGTTCGATCCCCGCCATGTACCAATGTATTTTTCTTTTTACTCACGTACATTTACCGACTGCTCTTACGGTGAAGGAAAAACACCGTGATGAAACCCACATTCAAATAAAATTTGTATCTAGACGATATTTGAATGTGACTTAACCTAGGATTCGGGCCCGGTTAGCCTCCGGGCTGCAGAGATCAGATAGCAGTCGCTCTGTGTAAAAACTTGGTTCCACGTCAAATCCCCTAGGATAGGTAGCCGTTACCGACAGAACGGGATACGGCAAAAAAATTAAATGATCGTATTTCAATCGTTTCGAATTCGTAGCGCGTACCTAGTATACTTAATGAAAGGTAATAGTCCATAATCACCTGTGAATTTCTTCCATAAACATAACGTAAAAGCAACGGAAATGCAAGAGGAAAGCAATTAATACTAGTTATTAGAATTCACGGCAAATTCGTCTAATTTTCACTCGATGCGATTGGGAAACTTATTTGCTACCTATACCGGGGGGTCGAATTTCTGTGAAAAACAGAACGTCAAAAATGATATGAGTTGTTTCTGGCTAATTGACGACAAATCGCGCTGAATTAGCAGTACATTGATAGTTTTGTAGTAAACAAAAAAAAAATGTTCAATAGCAGTCTGCTTCTAGGTACATTGTGAATTCGTTAGATGACTGGGTCAGTAAAAAATACAAAAGTAGTACAATCGGCTCCGCCTGCGCGGAAGTCGATTTTAAACCCACAGGAACATTAATTTTTCGGGATAACAACTGTTCTATGTGTTAATCCAAGTTACCCTCTATCTGAGTGCCAAATTTCTTGAAAATCAGTTCAGTAGTTTTCGCGTGAAGGAGTAACAAACAAACATACAAACATTCGCATTTATAATATTATAAATATTAGTACGAGTAGGATAGCTACGGCGGATCACACACTTGACGCACGACGGAGCGCAAAAATATCGCAGCCGACTGTCAGATCCATATAAAAACGTCACTCTCCATACTAAAACCGCACTTGACGGACGACACTGCGGTAGCGCTGCATCGACAGCGGTTGAGCAGTTTTAGTATGGGGATTGACATTTCTAGTATGAATCTGACAGACCTTTGCGATGTTTTAGCGCTCCGTCGTGCGTTAAGTGAGCGATCCGCCTTAACCGCTGCCTGGTGGTATCTTAAGCCAGATAGGACCATAGATTCTTAGATAGATCTAAACTATTATTTCTTAAAGGCGTATCCACTCACGATCACGACAGGATACAATGTGGACGTCGTAACGAACTCGGTCGTGACGGTAAAGTCCTTTATTTTGATGCTATTTTACTTAAATGGCGCATTGAGCTTGGGGCCAATGTGGGCAATGTCCTTTAATGATATTCTTAAACCATTTTCTTATCGAAAAATATGAACGTTGTGGGTACTTAGCAATTTATACGGGTACTGGATTTTTATAGCCCTAATTAACCCTTTATTATAGATCGCCCTTAGCGATAAAACCGCCTTTATGAATGTCAAATTGAAATATTCTTCTTATAAATTTTTTGCAATAATGTTTTACTTTAGGAGAATCCCGCACCTGACGCCCGTTGGTGTAAAGAGCGATTATACAGGGTTTAAAAAAATTGCTGCAAATATTTTAAGGGGTTAATCAGCCCATGAAACTGAAGAACTTTCCCCAAAAACATAGGTCGAAATATGAAAAAATTTTGGACCTCTCATACTAAATTACCGACCGTCCAAGTCAATTCATATTGGAGGTCCAAAAAATTTTCTCATATTTCGACCTATGTTTTTTGGGGAAAGTTGTTCACCCCTTCAAATATTTGGAGACATTTTTTACAGCCTGTATACCTTCTACCATATTGTAGGTACGTGTGTTGAGTTGAGACATTTTTATACAAGTTTTTTCGATGCTCCTGCGTCAACGTCGATATGGGGATTTCGAAAGCTTACATCTTCTGACAGACGTACCTATGCGTTAGGTGGATCGCACACCGGCCCGCTAAAATATCGCAACTTTCTGTCATATCCAACATAGAAATGTCAATCCCCACACTAAAACCGCTCAACCGCTGTTTACGCAGCGCTATAGCAGCGTCGTCCGTCGAGTGCGGTTTTATTATGGGGAGTGACGTTTTTATATTGATCTGACAGACCGCTAGGATGTTTTGGCGGTCCGTCGCGCGTTAAGTAACAACAGACGTAAAGTGAGGGAACCGCTATACTCATCTCTCAACATACCTACGCATCTATATTTATTAGTTTCAAAGTCCGTATGCCAGCATACATTAAACTCCCATAAACAAAACAAATCCTAATAGGTTTCCCATAACAAAGGAGCATGTGTTTTTAATTTAAAAACAATGCCCAGGGCTCGTTCGACCCTTCACCATAGACATAACAAATTACATCCTACTAATCGAAACCCCATAACTGTTTGAAGGGCGATACCCTACCCGCATCATGCGACCGATGTATGGACCAAACTTTCGATAAGTTACTCAGTACCGTATCATACAACTAAATGGTCCTGTATTTTAACTATGGTCCATACAAACTTGTAGGATTTCTCTATATTGGCCTGCCCCAGCGGCTGCTCCCGCTGCAACTCGTTTCCCCTGGGAATAAGGATTTTTCCCGGCAAGTCATAGATTTACAAGTAGTTAGTATTCTTTCGTATTCGTGTGTTAATTTGCAATGATAACATGTGTGAGAAAATATAAACTCTAGGTCACATCGAGTGGAAACAATAATTAACACAAACGTGTGAAAATCAAACACCATATAGCTCAGCTATAATAGCCGTCAATTGTTTAACCCTTTGACTGCCAAGTCATCCAGTCGCAGGCATGCATAACCATGAATGACATTCAAATCTCAAGCTCGTTCTTATCATGTTACTAAATTACGGCTTGGAAGAGGATTTTGTCTAGACTTTCTTTCTTACTTTCGTAATGATTAGAGAGTCCGCGCCGCGAAAGAAGTCCCGCGAAAAAAGTTTGAATGACCTTTATGGACGTGAGATTTAGGGTAATGGAAACGTTTTTCGCGGGACTTCTTTCGCGGCGCGGACTCTAATATTATTGTATGCGTTGTTGTTATGGCAGAAAATAAAACAAAATGGCCATTTTACAAATCATCTATTTATTTTTATTCAAAACACAGCACATTCACGCGCTTCTTAAATAGAATTATTTACAATTTTTAAGACTAAAATCTAATCTCGGTAAGCTAAATGCAAAGGAATGTCAATTTTAACCCAAAAATAATAAAATAAAGTTAAAGAACATACAATAATTAGTGGATATGTGGAATTCTCGTGGTTTTTTAAGAAAAATAAATAAATAGGTGGGTTCAGGTTAATTATTACGTTGATAATTAAAACCTAAATTTAACTTAAGGCTAGACAGGTACTGTACAGTGAATACTGTTATCGGCATTTATAATAAAAATACGATACTTTTTACAATATGGCCTAAATTTTGTAATTTTAGACACGATACAAGTAAAAACCTTCAAATTATATTAGACCCTTTTAAGAATGTTTTTGATGAATTTCTATTCATTTACTTTGGGTAAACCCACTGAGTAATCCTTAACTTAAATGTTCAGATTGTGTCTAAAAATCAACACGTAAATTTAAATAAGTAGAGATGTTTAGTTGTCATTTTGCTAAAAGCCTAAAACAATACAGGGTGTTAACATAAGATATTTTGGAACTCACATGCAACCTGACCCGGTTGGCTGGTACATTTTGGGAGGTCTAAAACTTTTTTTCATTTATCGACATATTTTTCTTTAGGAAAGTTGTTCAGTTTCAGGAGCTGAACATCCCTTGAAAAGAACTTAATACTTATCCTAACACCCTGTATATTTACATATTTCACTGGTTTCATTTAGAGATTCGAAATGAATAGTAAAATATCCAACGAACCATAAGCAGTAAGATTCTATCTCTATTTACCTACTAAAGGTAACATATGCATTTGAACAAAATATCACTAAAAACACATACTACGTATATGCGACTCAATGGCTTAAAAAACACATAGAGACAAATCCCGCCTATATCCCCGGTGGGGTAGGCAGAGCGTTAATGACCGTAACAGTTACGGTCTTTATCGCCACGTCTGACAGTGTTTGAGGGTCGTTTCAGATCAGTCATGTATCACTATAGTGTCAGCTTGTTGCCTAAAACTGAGATACACATGAAACCCTCGAGTCCCTTAATCGGCTTCAACGATACCCAAGGGAAAGAAATGAGATGATGTTATTCTAAACCGGCATCACACGGCACAAACACAAAATCATGAGAATCGAAGTCGGGAATGTTAACCAAACAAACTTTATAACATCTTTATCATTAGCTTGCAGAAAAAATAGCCATTGGATAGCATATGACATGGTTTTGGGCAACTATTTGTACCATTTTTTATCTTGTAATCTACTATAAAAATTGTGTTTACTATCTATGTTGCACGTTCTTAACCTTTTCACCGCCACTGTCGAGAAACATTTCAAAACTAAGCAGCTAAAAGATTTTAGCTAAACACTGAAGAAACTGTACATATTATAAAATGTATAAAAGATACCATAGACAATTTTTTTGTGATGGTATATGAATGATCTCTCCGACCAATTTCGGCCATGGCGAACACTTCGACTCCTAATCAGATCGGCGCTGATGCGTCCGGAGATGGCTTTTGTAGCCAATTTTGGCAGTAAACTCGCGTGCACAGTGTGGACACGTGAGTTTGCCATTTACATAATTATAGTTAATGGTGACGGGTGGACGGGCCTTTAACTCATCGCGCTTAGCGTCGAGGTCTGCTTTATTGCATCTTAACCATCCCGAGCTATTCGGGGCGCATCACAAAAATGGTCTATGATATCTTTTATCCTTTTCTTAACCTCTTTAACGGAAAGGGACTGCGGTATTCTAAGAAAGCGAATTTAGATGCTCACGTGGAATCGAGACGAAGATCCAGACAGTTCTCAGTGACATAAATTATGGGTAAATGACACTACTACCAGGATATATTATTTTGCGGTTAAAAGGTTAAAATTTCACCAAGACTCTACCCAAAAATAACATTGCGACTAACACATACGTGCTTTCTATTCAGATTATAATTGTCACTTACTTACGAACCTACAGAATACTACGCTAAAATTGCTTTGAACGAACTGTATATCATCTACATTAAAGTACAAGTCAAGTTAGTCAACAAAACGTATTGCTACAATAAATTATGTAGATACATTTTTATGCAGTGTGGTACAAGGCTTAGAGCGCTACTACGTCCGATCCGAATCCGATCCGAACCCGTGAAATACAGGTTACATACAATACTTAATCGGTTGACGGACATCAGATCTAGTGCGTAAATAACCATAGAAATAGTTCTTCGGCTACTACAGACCATATTTTCACGGGTTCGGATCGGATTCGGATCGGACGTAGTGCGAAACCGCTCTTAGAATAACATCCACCCGATTCACTCGCGGGTGTCGTAAAAAGCGTTTAAAGGATCATCATCCAGGACAGCAGCGTGCCCTGTGAATGCTCTTGCATTGCGCTCGCCAATCCACTCGCCAAGAGTGGTGAACACGGCAACACACTCCTATAGTAGGAAGCTCATGTTCAGCAGTGGACTGTTGTGTTATGTTGCATATTTGTTATATAAGCTTACTATATTTATTGCTGTTATATTTATCAACGAACATATCTAAGTTTAAGAAGTTTGACCGTTATCTTACATATTGGACCTACGTTTATTCACATAACAAAGTCTTGCAACCATACTTAGACTAAGGCCCGTATAAATCGCACTCAACTCGGAGATCGATCTCAAGAGCGATTTTGACAAATGTCAGTCAGTACAAACAGCATCTCAAAGTCACACTCAAGATCGATCTCAGAGTTGATTGCGGTTTATAAATACGGGCCTTAGATTAACAATCACAAGTCATAATAATTTATGGACCCCGATAATGATGATTTGCTTATATTATGACCTGTGTTATATCCTATGTTTAGTATCCATTTCCTACAAAGCTTTTTAAGATCCAGCTGTCAAATTTTTTTGAAAAATCATGATTGACAAAAAGGCCCAACAACAAAAAAAAGATGGGCGTTAAACGGGTGTTTAAAAAAATCTGCATACCCGTAACACGCGTTCAACACGCATCTTAAATTTTTGTATCTAGTTACGATTTTTAAATGGCAGTAAAGAGTTACAAGCTTGGCCAGAAACAGTAGAAATAAAATAAAATGGAACTAAAAATGTTGTATGAAAAATTGTTGCTATAGTTAAGTGTTATCTGTCAGATTTGACAGATCGCGAAGAAAGTGGCGCCCTCATTTTTTATCTACTCTTCATGGTCAAGCAATACACCAACAGTAAATACCTTAAAAACTATTTGTTGTGAGCGTCCTACGGCGACTGCATAACACAGTTCCATACAGTCAATTAACACTCCCGTTTCAAGTTCTGTCATGAAAACACTCCAGCAAAAATCTGCAGCAAAAATACAAAATCTGCTGGATCTACTGGTAGCCACTCCTCATCCCAACCGACTCAGTCCCCATTTTCACTAAAGTTTCTTACCTCCATAAGGTTATATGTTTTTCGATTTGCGCGGTTGTTCACAACACTGAAATTAATCGTATTAACGGGATTATCACCACGATTATGTTTGTTTTTACCTCGATATTTCGAATCGGTTACACGCTCCATGGTCACGAGTAGACTGTTGAATGTTGTCATCTTGCTAGGGGCAAAGGGGTTGTCTATGGGATTTAGGAGGTTATATTCTTTCACAGTAAGCCCTGGCTTACACTTCCTGAGGCTAGGGGTGCAGCGTGTGCGATCTGCTGGACAGCAGGTGCCGCACCGATTGCTGCTGGTTGCTGGAGCTTGACAGATCACTCGTGCTGGCCACTTCCGGCTGGAAGAAGTTCTTGCGGAGGACTAGCACCTGGAAGAAAAGGGAATTTGTATGGCGCTTGTCGGTCAATGAGAAGTGTAATGTCTGTTCTGAGGAGACCATCATTGTCAGCCCACATCCACCTACTGCAGGGTAAAGGCTTTTTAGGCTCTCTCGAAGATGACTGCTAGATATTAAAAATCTCACATTTTATTGGGATCTGCACTGTAATTCTCTAAGGACTGTACTATACGTAACGTAAGTACTGCGAGTACACCAGTCTATTAATAATATCTGAATTTTTCGCTTTGACATCTGCTGATGACTTCAAAAGAAATTGTGACTCTCTCTAAAGTTCGTATTTAAGGTTTATGCCCTCCCTTAATCGCCTCAACTCTGAGAACGATCTTAAAACCGATTTTGACAAATGTCCGTCAATACTAACAGCTTTCAAGATCGATCTTAAAGTTGAGTGCGGTTTATAAATACTGGTCGTACAGGTGAACGCACACTTATCCGCATCGAACGAACCGAATTTTAGATTTTTTAAATGAAATCCTATGAAACCTCGCACATTTGTCCGAACCTATTAGATCGATTCCGGTAAATGTGCGAGGTTTTATAAGATTACATATAAAGAACTCTAAAAACTTAGTTTCGTTCGGTGCGGATAAGTTTGCGTTCACCGTAAGACAGACCTAGGTCTTACCGCCCGTGATTACCAGCGAATCTTACCGTGTAAAACGCAGTGAGTACTCCGAAGCTGGCACCAACGAGCACGTCCCACCAGTGGTGCCGGTGGTCGGTCACCCTCGTCAGGGAACAGACAGCAGCGTACACCAGACACAGCACCTGCAATGTGGCGCAGTGGTAGTGCGACTGCCTTGGACGCAGAAGGTTCCGGGTTCGATTAGGTGGAATTCTGAATCCATCTCTATGTTAACTTAGGCTTCGATGTTATTGTCCTCAAATCACTCTACCTACTTCGATCACTATTTATTAATGACCCAGTCCACAACTGAATTTCAGCGTGTATTGTATGGTAGTCGTAACATGTGTTCCTGTTTGTAATCAAACCGACGACCGATGTGGCGCAGTGGTAGTGCGACTGCCTTTGACGCAGAAGGTTCCGGGTTCGATTCTCGGTAGGTCATTCGCTCGGTAAGTCGATATTATCATTTTGTGAATTTGTTCCCAGTCTGGCTAGGACATTGCGGGCTGGACCATCAGATTGTCCGTAAATAAGATGGTTCCGTGTTTCGGATGGTAGGTCCCGGTTGCTGTCTATGATTACTTAGACGGTTACACAACCATGTCAAAAGCCTGCCACTTGTAGAAGGCGGTTGGAAAATTCTGACACTAGGGTTCATCAGGTCGTTGGACGACTCGGTGTCCCACACGGAAAGAGGAGTACCTGCAGCAGCGGCACCAGCAGCACCGAGCGGTTGCGCCAGCTGAACACTCGACGTTGGAGGTACCACTGGAAATAAAGGAAAAGTTAAATTGTACAATATCGAAAACATTTAAATAAATAATAAATATATATATATCCTGGACAGTTCACACAGCGCCATCTAGCCCCAAACTAAGCAAAGCTTGTACTATGGGAGCTAGATAGCTGATACTACTACATATATACTTCTTTTTTGTAAATAAATACATATTATACATAGAAAACACCCCGACTCAACACAATTATTTGAAAATTGACTTAACAAATATTTGTGTCCGGTGGGGATCGAACCCACGACCCTCGGCGTAGAAGGCAGGCATACTATCCGCTACGCCATCGGGACAGTCAAATTTCTGCCCATGTATGGTAGAATGCCCACACATGGGCTAACCATGTGTCTTGCGTGACAAAACAAATGATTGCAATGAGAAATAGCAACGTTGATTGTTGCACAAAACCGGAAAATTAATAAAAATAAAATTGAAATTCTACCTTTACCTATTTTAACAAAAAAAAATACTGAGGCGTAAACCTTTTCTACACCGCTTACCGAAAATAACGTATTCAGAACTAAATACAATAAAAAGCGCCAAACATCAGCATTTTTGTCTCTTTTGATGCCCAACTTTGACACTCAATAACTCCAGAACTAATATGTTGCATTAAAATTCCCTATTAGCATTATTTTAGCAAATGATAAGCAATATTTTAATCTCTGTTATTAAATAACTTTGGCTTTGATGTGATTCCTGCAAGTGTGACGCAAGACTGATGAAAACAGGACGAGCATCCAAACAAAAGTTCACCTATCTACCTATGTGATTTTCTGATGCACTGCTCTGTTTTCTTCACAATTCTCCTCTACAGGTTGTCTGGAAGAGATCGCTCTCAGCGATAAGACCACCTTTGCGCACTTTTAGTTTTAAGATTCTATGTAAGTATATTTTGATAAAACTATGTGAGACTAAACAAATACTGAACATCTTATTGTACCATAATTTTGAGCAAATAAATTTCTGTATTCTGTGTAAAAAAATTGTTATTTGTGTGTAATAAAGAGTTTTTACTTACTTACCTACTTTCGCGTCAGCGTTAAGTTGAAATATTGTTCAAATTATTATTGCAGCTACTTATAGGTACTTTTACCGAAAGCTATCTTGCTGAAAAAATAGAATAATAAACTTACAGCGAGGAAAAGACCGCAGTAGACGGAGAGCGACGCGTGCGCAGACGGGAAGCTGCGTGTCGAGTCGATCTGAAGATACCGCGACGCAGTCGTCGAGGTGCACGTGTAGCTGGTGATGTATTCCGACCTGGGGAAGGGAATATTGAAAATGAGGTTTGCAAGTGTTGACAATACGTAGGTGTCTATTGCCGACAGGGGTCAAACTCGACAGAATCTTTGAGTAGAACATTGATTTCTCACTGACTCTGTGCACTGACTTTTATGATAGATATCTTAAAGGTCAGTATGACTTCTAGATAAAAATAATGGCCAATGGTTACAATAACTCTAAGAGTACCGACTTCGAAGGACGTATCAAATTGCGAACCTCCATTTTTTGTCGGTTAATATGCTTAAAACATTCTCTTAAGTCTGAAAAATACTTTTCTGGAAACCATATCAAAATCAGTTTATCGAAACGCGATATTATCGCGGACAAACATACATATAATACATACAGGTCAGACAAAAAACCTCTTTTTAAAGTTGGTTAAAAAATTAACTTGGTGGCACCATCTAGGGAGCTAGGTATGTACCTTCTAGACCAAAATCTGTATCGAGTTAAAAAACCAAGCCCTTCTTTAAAAATAATCATAAATAAACAAATAGAGTTTCTGAGTGTATCACTTACCCATTACAAGTTTTAGCTTTATTTGGTTGGCAAAGGTCGAAGAATGTTGGCCGTGGAGAGCCAATGACGCACTTGACCACCTCGAGGATGGTGAGGTTGATGACCGCGCCGTAGATGTAATCCCGGTAGATCAGACCAGCCACCTTACCGCTAGTGCAGAACTTGTTCTTCTTCAGGGTGTACTCGTCTTCTCGGTGCAGGACAGCTTCCACAGTCCAGATCTAGCGAAATAAACTATTATAAAGCCAGGAACGTATTTTACAGTATATTTTGAGGTCTCTTGACTAATCAATCCATACACACATACACGCCTGGCGGGGTAGGCAGAGCGTTAATGACCGTAAAATTAAGGTCTTTATCGCCACGTCTGACAATATTTGAGGGTCGTTTCAGATAAGTCATGTATCACTATAGTGACAGGTTAATTGCAATTCATATGAAACCCTCGAGTCCCTTAGTCGGCTTTTATGACACCCACGGGAAAAAATGGGGTGATGCTATTCTAAGCTGGCATCACACGGCCGTCTAAGCCGGTATTACACGGCAAATCAATTGAACAATAATTTGATGAACTAATGTTTCATAATCATCAGACATGAAAGTACATAGTATCGTCAAACGTCTCAGGGAAAGTAACAACAATTAGGACAAACCTGGTATCAGAAAACTTTAGTACATTGAAGAAAAACTTACAATGATGATGGGGACCATGATAGTGATGGCAGCCACGAGTGAGATAGAGAAGCTGTCACCGACGTGAGGGAAAGAGAGGGCTGGATCGTTGCAGGTGAAGCCACTCCGTCGACTCGGCAACGCACCCACCTCCAGCAGGATGCATACTGCCGCCACTATAGACAAAGAAAACTTCATTTAGAATTATAAATTTAAAACAATACATTTAAGATGCTTTAGAAGACAACTTGTTTTGCAGGCATCATTGATAGGTGGGACACAGTCAAAAGTTCTCTCGACCAATCCATCATCCATCATCAACATATCAGGACAAGACTAAGGTTACTTTTATTTTTAGGAAAATAGTTGTGAAATCAGTTGCTCATCATGATTACTATGAATGTGTTTATTATGAATAGAAAGAAAAACTCAGGCAAGTAGTGTCGTTTCCTCATGTCACGACAAAAACTAATGAGTGATGCGAATTTTTCAACCTATAACATTGAAATGAAATTCAAAGTATTTTTACACGCTTTATATTTCAAAAAAAACAATGGGTGAGAACAGTAAAAAAACCTTATATTTTTAAAGTGCTGTTCAATGCTTTCTTATGGTGGTTGCTCGTATGTCTTTGACTTTGACCTGTCCTGACTGCACTGCCTCCAAGATAGCTATGTGTAGTTTGGTCATCTGGTTTGTGACTGCGAATTCGCACTGGCTCAGCAAGTTCTGCGCGTTCAGCCTCTTCGCAATCATCTCTATACATTTCTGTTCAAGTCCAGGCATCATGTAGTATGAAGCCAGGAGTAGCAACTCTTGGAAGCCATTGTCGGGCATTTTTCTGAGGTATAAATAAGATTTGAAATGTTCCAAAGTCTGCTTCGATATGCCAGGGATGCTGACGTGGCCAGTTTTGTTCTCCTTCCAATCGCCACAGAGCATAGTCTTTAAGACGTCGCTGGAGGCGGCCAGGACTGCTTTGTGTACGGAAACTGATCCACCATCACCGCATAACTCGAAGTCTGTCAAAGCTGTATCGTCAAATAGAGAATTGAAGATTCCTGTAGTATCTTCCGTGTCTACTGTAATTGAAACATCTAAATAGTAGGAGCAGTTCCAGCTTTTGAACTCCTGGATCATCTGCCATCCGCCGTACTTGCTTGAAAAGGTTTTGTTTTCTATACCAAGTTCTTTGCTGGAGAAGGTGAGAATGATCTTCATAGCGTCAGTTTTGTACGCTTTCCCGGTTTTGATGAAGAGGGTGTAGTTGTATTCGTACTGGTTGGTTCTGTTGTTGAATTTCTTGATGACGTCGATGCGCATTTGGAGTAAGACGCTGTTGAGGATGTACTCCGGGCTGTAGAAGATGGTCAGCTCGTTGGTCTTGAGGTTGGTGGTGGCGACTTCGATCTTGGCATCCAGGCAGCTGCCTTGCAGCTCAAGGTCAGTTACCTTTATCAGCTTGTCTCCACTCATCATTGCTTTTAAGCGTGACTTACACGACGTACCCTGGGTACCCTACGTCAGGTAGTGGACTGCTGCTGTGATGAGACTTCTTCCAAATTTTAGGGATCTTTAGATCATATTCTTTTCAGAGGTAGTATTGGAATTAGTATTACTAGTGCATTAAAACGGTAAGGAGTAAAATATTAAACTAAAGTTAATAGTAAAAACTAAGAATAAAATCTTCTAAAAACTCCTTACATTAGCTACAAATAAAATAAATGAACGTGACACATTGTCAGAAAGTCATCATCCGCATCTATCATAAATTTCTATAAGTTGTAGAACAACAAGAAAAAGTTTTTATTTGCACCAGAACCAGAAGAACAAGAGATTCGAGCTACGATATGAGGCAAAAATATCAGAGGCTTCGAGAGCATCTGCGAGCAAAACGGTCTTCCGCCCCGTTCCGCCAGAGGGCTGCTATATGCTACTACTAGTAGGCCTTATACGTCCTTGACTGACAAACGATTCAATCAGTGCCTGAGACGCAATTATGGAAAACGCAGGGTTACCCAGGACCTGCGCCAGCCCTTGGCCTCAGTGGCTGACTCCACAGGAACGATGAGTCCATACGTACGGAGCCAGGCCACACGCGCCTGACGGAGACCCCGTTCCGGGTTTAATGTTGAGGATGAACCGTCTTTCTCCAAGACCGTTCATGGATGGGGTTAGTCCCTCGGTCGCCTCTTACGATCCCACGGGAAGAGATTTTACTCTGCCGACACCACACGACTGACTAGGTGCTTAAAATTGTGGACAAAATATTAATACCTACTTATTTTATTAACGAATCAAAGCAAACTTCCCCGTTTTCCCTGTCCCAGTTGCGATATCAATATAGTTTAATGTGTGGTATTGCGGTAGGTCGGTGGGTATCGGTATGTCCCACCGCAGGTGCAATTGGCACAAAGCACGTAATTGCACACAGAACTTGCACAATCATTGCATGAGTAATAATACTATTGTCTTACGCACTAAGAATTTTGTTACCGCAGGTTCTAAAACAATGTTAGTAAATGGCACTTTCTATGTACTAGTAGTATAAAAGCATTGATGTAGTATAATCACAGTATAATACGTCCATGTATAAAAGTAGTAGCCGTGTGATGCCGGCTTAGATAGCCGTGTGATGCCGGCTTAGAATAGCATCGTCCCACATCCTTCCCGTGGGTGTCGTAAGAGGCGACTAAGGGACTCGAGAGTATTGGTGTATTACAATTTTTAGGCGACAGGCTGACAACCTTTCACTATAGTAATACACATGTTTTCTGAAACAACCTTGGAAAACAATTCTCAAAAATGTCAGACGTGGCGATAGCGACCGTATTCTTACGGCCGTTAACGCTCTGCCTACCCCGCAAGGGATAAAGGCGTGATATATGTATGTATGTATGTATGTATAAAAGTGGATACATATGGCGCGGTTTAGAAGCTAGGTACCTATGAACTTTTTTGTTCATATACATCCATGATATACATGTACTGAGACGGTGCGATCAAATAGATAGCGATATCCGTTGCACGCTAATTTATATTTTCTTAAAATAACGTGGCACTTGACATATACTTCAAAACAAATATAAGAGTGATGTGTAGCCCTATTAGGAACTACTGTATGGAAAGACTTTGTTTATACCTAATACGAAAAAAATAATACGAAGAATTAAATATTACAGCTTGATGTATAGAACATGCTCGAAGTTTTTTTGTCGTTTCTCCAAACGCACTGTAGAGCATAGAATTACTTAAATACAGCTGTAGAGAGTGGTTTCCATGGATTTCCAGAATGCTTTCCTACCGCCAACAGAGCAAAAAATGTCACTCAAGTAGCCGGCTATCTGCGCGCTCATGATGACTTCTCTGGTCTGTGCTCACGCCATTTTCGGACTACCGATAGAGCAAAAATGACATTTGCGTCACTTAGCGCACGCATGACAGCTGTTCTCTGTGGGACTAATTATTAGAAAGAATTGTCTCTTTACACGAAATGTGTTGTGTTGATCGCCGTAACGAATTGTGGTTAACACACCTATTTACACGGGCAGTAAAGGAAAAACGTGATGAGTCTTCATTTAAAGCATATAACTTTTTTTAAAGAGACCCGATGTCCTTTAAAAGACATATAAAAGTGCAAACCTAAATTTTTTTTGACGGTCAATATGCCTAAAACCTTCTGCTAAGTCTGACAAATACTTTTCTCAAAACCGCATCAAAATCGGTTCATCCAAATGCGGATAATCGCGGACAAACATACATACATGCAGCTCAAACTGAGAATTTCTTGCTTTTTAAATCGGTTAAAAATTCTACGTTTTTCAACTCAAAATAAAATACATACGTTCCGCACGAAAGTACAGTTACCTACACAAAAAGACGGGCTGTACCAAAAGAGGCCATACAGGGTGTAAGAGACGATGTAACGAAAACTTTGCAAGTGTGATCAGATCATGAAACTGAACAACTTATTCTAGGGGGGCTATGTTGGTAAACTAAAAGATTTTTTCGACCTTCCATACAAAATTCCCGATCAGCTGACTAACTTTGTATGGAAACCCGATAAAATTTTTTCGTTTCCCAACATAGCTTCCATAGAAAAAGTTGTTCAGTTTCATGGCCTGATCACGCCTGCAAAGTTTTCCTTACACCGTCTCTTACACCCTGTATCTTCGCTAACAGTTACAACGCTAATGTGTGCTCTAGATGACATAATGAATCCAACTATCATCCATCACATCATGATCATTAAAATTTTTGAGATTAACCGCTTTATGTAGGTAGGTAAATCAATTTGATGCAGACGATATTAAAATGTGACTTTCCATGCGTGGGCGGAAATGTTATATTAATGCAAAGGTCAGAAATAAGACGTTATGGTCATAGTATATTATGGTCGCGTAATATTAGAGCCTAGAGATTACGACCCCTGAGTATACCTAAATGTAGGTATCTATTTTCTTTCATTTGCAAGGACAAATTAAATATAGGTAGAACCCGTACAGACAAAGAAATGATCTGTAAATGGCGGCCGTTTGTCATGCTTTCTCTCTTCCACTGAGGATCTTGCATATACCAGGCGTTCCTGCTTTCTCCCTCACACTTAGGTAACCGCCACTATTTACAGATCGTTTCTTTACCTGTACGGGTTCTAAGAATGATCATTATAAAACAAGAACCTTACTGCGCTAATTAACCTAGCATAATCCTTATCACAAAAAAGTTAGATGCATTTTGAACGCGTGTTTAAAAACTGTCTCATATACATACAGTCGTATATAGTAATACACATGAAACCCTCGAGTCCCTTAGTCACCCATTACGACACCCGCGGGAAAAAAATGGGGTGATGCTAATATTAACCCACAGAAAAACCGCTAGAGGTATCTAAAGCTTATATGTCTTAAGTGTCTAAACCAATTAGTTAATCTTAACCATGCATTCAATTTCGAACCACTCCATTAGTAGAATAAATTAATGCTAACCGTTGATTAATAACTTAAACCAGAGTTTAATCGATGGTTTCCCTTAGATTTACATAAGGGAAAACCGATTTCCACACTAAGTGACTTTAAATAGTTGATTGGAATTAATAAAAGTGGTTTGGCGGTCACAAATAATGATTCAAAACGCAAGACTCACAGGGATAAAGAAAGGTATAGAGTGGCCAAGGGGGCGTGGCAGGTGGGAACGATGTGGGGTCTTTTGAAGACTATGGCGGTCAGTGATGTGAGGTCAGTTTGCGCCTCAATTTCGGACTACAAACACATACATACAAACATATATCACGCCTTTATCCCTTGCGGGGTAGGCAGAGCGTTATCGGCCGTAAGAATACGGTCGCTATCGCCAAGTCTGACATTTTTGAGGATTGTTTTCCAAAGTTATTCCAGAAAACATGTGTATCACTATAGTGACAGGTTGTCAGCCTGTCGCCTAAAAATTGTAATACACTTGTAACCCTCAATTCCCTCAGTCGCCTCTTACGACACCCATGGCTAGGAAATGAAGTGATGCTATTCTAAGCCGGCATCACACGGCATAGCCGGCATCACACGGCATAGCCGGCATCACACGGCATACACAAAACACCAACACAAAATCTACAAACGCGATTTTTCATAAAGCCGGTGTCACATTCCATAAGTACGTACCATAGTAAGTGTAATTTATTTTTTTAGGCCAATAACTCAATATTAGATAATAATTATCGATTTCTGATATCTATGGCTAGACTAGATATTTGCAGTTAATTTTTTCACCCTGCAGATATATTATGATCGTTTGACCCCAATGCACACAGAGACTGTGTTTACCAAACTGCACAAGTGTGCCAGTAGCGCAGAGCATCAACTGCAATTAAGTACTGCAGTGCTACTCTAGTACAGTGTTTCGCAAAGTTTTTTTGTGGTGGAACCCTAAAACAGAAAAGCGAAATTTTTGACGGAGCCCTAAATTAAATTAAGGGTTAATTTCTCGTTTCACTCTTTAATTTTTGTTGTTATTAAAATTACCCGACTGCTTCAGAAGATAGTGGTTTCTGTCTGCCCCGCAAGGGGTACAGGCGTTGTGCGGTATCATTCCAGATTTATATAATTTCAGACGTTATGTAGTGGTATAATATTAACTTTTTGTTACAAAGTCTTCTTCTTTTGTTCTTTTCGTGTGGGACACCGAGTCGTCCTACGACCCGATGAACCCTAGTGTCAGAATTTTTCAACCGCCTTCTACAAGTAGTAGGCTTCTGACATGGTTGTGTAACGACCGCCGTCTAAGTGATCATAGACAGCAACCGGGACCTACGGCTTAACGTGCCATCCGAAACACGGAACCATCTTACTTACGGACAATCGGGTGGTTCAGCCCGCAATGTCCTAACCAGACTGGGACAAATTCACAAAGTGATAGATATCAACTTTGTGAGTGACTCACCGAGAATCGAACCCGGGACCTTCTGCGTCAAAGGCAGTCGCACTACCACTGCGCCACATCGGTCGTCAAAGAAAAGAAGAAGTTACAAAGTGAATACTTAAACGAAATAAGTGGGAAGAATTCATGCCACCGATGGGATTCGAACTCACGTCTTCTGACTTGCCGGGTCAGACGTGTACTAACCAGTAAGCTACATCGTGGTTGGCTCTTTCCTAGGCATAATACAGGGTGTAAAAATGCAAATATTTTTAGGGGTGAATCGGCCCATAAAACTGAACAACTTTCCCCAAGAAAGGTCAGAAATGCTAAAGATTTTTGACCTCCCACACAAATTGGCTTGGTCAGTTGGTAATTTTGTATGGGAGGTTCAAAATTCCTCTTCATATTTCGACCTATGAGCCTTGGGGAAAGTTATTCAGTTTCATGGGCTAAATCACTTCTTAAAATATTTTCAGTAAATTTTTTACACCCTGTATAAAACTCAGATATACTACGCTAAAAGATTTTATACGAGGCGAGATTTGATTGAATTAACACTATGCACTTGTATGACCCCATTCACTTCACAATTTACACATAAACGAATAAAGTTCAAATTGGTCTAAACTTGACGCAAATAAAATTTGTGTGAAAGAAAACTGCTTTTTGAAAAGACTTTGTCTACATTCCTAGCAGTATGAAAATAGAGTTCAAAGTTGTGGAGACGATATGAAAGACGATTGTGCTAGTTTCGTTCTAGCAATTAGCTAAGTTTATGGGTACTGAACATACACAGTGGTTAATGTGCTGTGTGTGGTCTATTGGGGCTTTGGGGCTATCAAGATCTGCACTCAGTGGGTACTTTATAGTACCCTGATGCTCCTGAGTGATTATGATGTATGTGTCTATACGGGGTGTAAGGGACGGCGTAACGAAAACTTTGCAGGCGTGATCCGACTATGAAACTGAACAACTTTTTTTATGGGGGCTATGTTGGGATTGGGAAACAAAAAAATTTTTCGCGCTCCTATAGAAATTCACTCAGCTGATCACAAATTTTGTATGGAAGGACGATTTTTTTTAAATAGTAGCTTTAGTAAAAAATAAACAATACGAGCAAAGAAAATACTTACGAAGAGATGACGTCACACCTGGCCACTTTAGCTGGTGTCAAAAAACTTACTTTTATATTATTTTTCTGCTTATTAATAAAAAGCTTGAATACTTCGAAAAACTATAGATAGAGTATGTAGTATTTTTGGACTATAATTTTACGCGTGCTACTTTTGTATTTTAAATGACCCGGTCATCAAGCAAATTATGCTTGATCATACCTAAGCTATATCTTACATCACGATATAATTTAACAATGCAATATCTTATATCAATTCAATTGAAATGAACTCTGGTAATAGCACGTTTTGCTTGGTACGGATATTACGAGTGAAGATATTGGACTCGATTCCACAGAACCAACTAAAATTACGACAATAAT
The DNA here is from genome assembly GCA_029255805.1 of Keiferia lycopersicella. NCBI lineage: Eukaryota > Metazoa > Arthropoda > Insecta > Lepidoptera > Gelechiidae > Keiferia > Keiferia lycopersicella. Next base: position 15,636,157 of record JARACZ010000005.1, read on the forward strand.
TTATTTAAAAAGACTTTATACCAACTGAAGTAATTTCTAAGCTATATTTTTTGCGTAGGTACCTACAAAATAAGCCATATTTATGAGAACTTTTACATAACCAATGTTGCTTGCGCTGCCTAGACCATAGATCACACTGGATTACTTTTAGTTAGTACCTATACAAAAAAAATTTGGTGTGCCACAAAAAAACATACGATACGATACGGTATTTTTAATAATAATGGTAGATATAATGAGCTACTATTTTAAAACGATCTAATAGAAAACCGATAGGTAGGTATATGGAAACACTGAAATTATGACCTATTCGTGGATGTCTTCAAAACACGCTTTAATTATTTTTTGTTTATTTGTATATTTAATGTGAATATTTCGAAAAACTATGAATAAAGACAACAGTGTTTCTGAACAGTAGTTTTACAACTTTTGTATTCTATTAATGACCGAACTTTTCCAGTCAACCTTCGACCAATATAACTAGCAGTCAACTAGCGAATTGAGTCCATTGAAAGTGTGGGGTCTTACGTAGTCACGTTTACCCCGGGGGTTTACGCGGGTACCCAATTTATTTCTGTGTTGAGAAATAATGTGGTTCAATAGTAACTAGGCGGATTGCACACTTGACGCACGACGGAGGGCTAAAACATCGCAGCGTTTTGTCAGATCCATGTTAGAAATGCCAATCTCTATACTAAAACCGCTCAACCGCTGTCGATGCAGCGCTATCGTAGTGTCGTACGACGAGTGCGGTTTTAGTATGGGGCGTTTCTAATATGGATCTGTCAGACCGCTGATTTTAGCGCTCCATCGTGCGTTAAGTGTGCGATCCGCCATAGATTAAAGATATAAGTAAATCTATGAATGGAAGAGACCAGTCTAAGGTGTAAACATATTAGCCGCAAATATTTTAAGGGGTGAATCAGTCCATAAAACTGAACCAATTTCCCCGAGGAAGATAGGTCGTCATAGGCCATCATAAGGTTTTTAGATAGTACTCTTTCTAACACCTTGTATAATTAGGAATTCATTTGTCTTACCTTTATATTCATATCTATTTAACTACCTAAACAACATCAAGGGAAACTTTTGAAAGTAACTCTTTAACCATTTAACTATTACCGGTGTCGATTCGTCTGGACATGGCCTTAGATAGTTCTTTTAACTTGTAGTGCCGTGTGATGCCGGCTTAGAATAGCATCACCCTACATCCTTCCCACCAAAAAAAAAACAGGTGAAGAAACGTTATCGCCGCAGAAAAAATATTCGCAGCCGTTTCCGAGAGCCAAAATAATAAAGTATAAATAAACATATTCTTTTGCGTGTTTCACGATATTAGATAGATTAAAACTGTGTCACAAAAAGTACTTCAATAAGCAAAGAGTCTCACCTGAAAACGAATATCTACAATATAAGGTGAGAATTGACACTTTTATCTAAACGATTGCATCTAGTCACCAGCTAGAAAAGTCCTTATATGGAAACTTATTTATTTATTTATAAATATATGGTAAAGTCAAATATAGGCGGATAAAACAGGGTATCAACAGCTTTCTTTGCTGTTTATTTATTAATTTTCATATATATGGGTATAGTATATGTAGTATACTATGTGGGTATAGTAAAAGGCGAAGTATGAATCCAGGGAATGTGCAGTTACGTTACAAATGCATTTGTTTCGCATTTCGCGATAAATACAAAATTTGGTTGGCCTCCTCATACGTCTGTGGCGGCGCGCATGCGCTCCACATACAAGTCCTGAAACGCGGTACCAAAGTGTTTCCGCCGATCGCTATATATATGTCGGCGAAGACCACTGGCTGAATAGAAACTCCTCGGCGGTATAGCCATTGCCTTTCCCGTACGGAAAACAAATGAAAGTAGATTTGTAAGAACTGTCAAACAAGTAGCCGCGTTATAAAATTGTATTGAGTCGAATAACGTGAAATAATTGGAAACAGTGTGATAATCCTAACTAATTGTTAAAAGGAGACAATACAAGATCATAATTGAACAATTCCGTCGTTTTCCTAACAAAATCCCCGCAAAATACGGCGAATCCTGACTGGACGTCCACATATACAACCTCCAAGCATGTCCGGTTGGACCAATCGGTCCCCTAGTCACAACACCCGACCAGGTGGGTAGCTACCCTTTTCCCTCCTCCGTCGTCACTCGGCCTACTGGCCTTAACATCCATCACTCCTCCTAAACGTCTGTTACAGACGATTTGTCTGAGGCAAGACTTCGTGGCTAAAATATAAGCCGAGTGTACTTATGATGCGGGTAAAGTTTACTCTCCAAAGACACTGCATTGCCTGGGACGTAATATGGAAAACGCAGAGTTGTCCAGGATTTACGGCACTGATAGACCTCTGTCAAACGCACCTGAAGGGACGCCGTTCCGGGTTTAAATGTGGAGTTGTCCTTCTCCAGGACCCTGGACTGCTTGGGGCGGGTTTATACCTCGGTCGCTTCTTATGAACCCCACGGAAGGAGATGGGGTGGTAGTATCTTCTATGCCGACACCACACGGCGCGATTTAGAGGCAACATGACCAGAAATGGACGTACGCACAAAACTCACTGCTGCTGGTGTTAAACTTACACCCATTTAAAAATTGAGGCACATATTTCGTTCATGCATTGATAGAATATAAGTAATTATCTCTACATTTTATGTTACTAAGTTATAAAGTGGTTAGTATTTTACCTATACAGGGTGTAAGAGACGGTGTACCGAAAACTTTGCAGGTGTGATCAGACCATGAAACGGAACCACTTTTTCTATGGAAACGAAAAAATTTTTTCGATCTCCCATACAAAATTCCCGATCAGCTGACTGACTTTGTACAATGGTAACTTAAAAACTATTTTTTTCGTTTCCCACCATAGTCCCCATAGTAAAAGTTGTTCAGTTTCATGGTCTGATCACGCCTGCAAAGTTTGCGTTACACCCTCTCTAACACCCTATATTACAAATTTACTTAGGGTTTTGTTGACTCATACCATCCAGTACAGGTATTAACGTATTTTATAAGTTTAGGAAACTATAGCTAAATTGTACGTTCTCTGTTACTCATTATTTACTGCACTATATTTTCAAATCTATCTTATTACGAGAAAATTACGGATACCACATAAAACATGATAAATTATCTGGAATATTACTATTACCTAACCACGCGAGAGGTAGGCGTAATGGCCTCAATGGACAGATAAATATATTGCATTAAATTGACCATTTCCCATGCATGCTTACACCATTTACTGTAGGTAGGTATCTAATATACCTAATATATAGATAGATATCTAATATAATACCTACAAGGGTTCATCGGGTCGTTAGACGACTCGGTGTCCCACACGAAAAAGAAAGAAAGAAGATTACATAGGTACATCAAGCAAAAATTGAATATAATTTCTTGTATCAAGATCTGGGAAACAGCTCCAACAATTTTTACGAAATTTCGTATGTTGATGTTTTTGTGGGCGATAAATCTATATAGATACATACATACATACACATTACACCTTCTTCCCTTGCGGGGTATGCAGAGCGTTAACGACCGCAAAAATACGGTCGCTATCGCCACGTCTGACAAATATTTGAGGGCTGGTTGAGATAATTTGTGTATCACTATAGTGACAGGTTGTCAGCCTGTCGCCTTAAACTGTAATACACATGAAGCCCTCGAGTCCCTCAGTCGGCTTCTACGACACCCATGCGTAAGAAATGGGGTGATGCTATTCTAAGCCGGCACCACACGGCTCTATCATCAATCTTTTTTCTACTGGTTTAAAAATACTAAACTAGGCCTGCTTTCTCCGAACTTGGTTTTGGTTTAGTTACTTTTTGGTATAGTAGAAATTTAATACATACTTGAAAGGTTTCCAATTCAGGCCGTGTCAAATTGCAGTACATGTTAGAATCTAATATCTTTAGACGACCAATAAATTATAGGTATATTGTACCCACGCAGATTTCGGAGAAAATGCATTAAATTGGACACCTTGTGCAAGGCATACCTGTTAAGTGAGTACTAAACAATTTTCACTTATAGTATAAAATGCTGGAAAACAAGAAAAAAAAGTGATTTCCCATACTAAGTAAGTCAGCTGATTGAGAAACACTCCTGTTTCTGAATTGGTCTAAGGCCTCCCCCAGATTAACCGCACTACTCAGCGCTAAAATAACGCATCCGCAACGCAGCGGTCTGTCAGATTCATACTAGAAACGTCATCGCTCAACCGCTGTCGACGCAGATGCATTATTTTGACGCAGCTGTGCGTTGACAGTAGTTAAATGGTTTTGGTATGTGAATTGACATTTCTAGTATGGATCTGACAGACCACTGCGTTGTGCGTTAAGTGTGAAAAAGTCTTTTCGTCAATCAATAATATATGCACTCTCGCATACAGTCAGAAGCTTCCATCACATCGCCATATCTTGAAGTGTCAGGGGCCCATTACGTACATAAATAAGTCACTAATCTATAGGTGCCTACATAGAATAAGGACGAAGTGATATAGAAACCAGTAGGAACCATGTTATGCCAGTTGTCGCTATACTCTGTAAGTTTAGGTACTTATATTTTTGTAAACAAACTTTGTACGAAAGTGACACTTCTGAACTGTCAGTTTCATACAAAGTTTGTTTAAAAAAATATAAGTACCTAAACTTACATACTATAGTAGGTTGTACATCAGTTAGGTTTATCCTTATTAGGTTCTGCTACTTGACACTAGATGGCGTTATCCGGTAATATCCGATATAAAAAGTAAATATTTTCAGGGTTTGTACTACTTATAAAATCGAACAGCTTTCGTCAGTTTTTTTTTTCGAAATATACAAGCACCCTATATATGTATAAGGTGTAAAAATATTAGCTGCAAATATTTTAAGGGGTCAACCAGCTTATGAAACTAAACAACTTTCCCCTAGAAACATAGGTCGAAATATGAGAGAATTTTTTGACCTCCCATACTAATTGACTTGGTCGGTCAGTAATTTTGTATGGGATATCCATTTAATTTTTTAATTTTTCGACCTATGTTCCTTGGGGTAAGTTGTTCAGTTTCCTGGGCTGGTCGTTGGACGACTTGGTGTCCCACACGAAAAAGAAGCTTAGGCTGGTTTAGCCCTTAAAACATTTGCAGCTAATATTTTTACACCTCATATATTTTGTAACGGCATATGTCATAAAAATCAACTTGTCAGCGGATTAAGCAAGTATTTAAAGAGCCTGATTAACGCCTGTTAAAAAGCGCATTAGTGATAATGGCCCTTAAGAAGTAAATGACAACGAGGTGAAAGCTTAATTGAAGGGCAAACACTTGAGATAAAGGTTAGATGTTTTTAAACAAACGTCTGGCAATACTGACAAGTAAAACGGCCCTTAACGAGCTATTCAGAAGTGTTAAGTCGTTATGTACGTAAAAACCTTAAGGCGAGGAACACACTTGACGCACGACGCATGCGCAAAAATATCGCAGCGGTCTGTCAGATCCATACTAGAAACGTCACTCTCCATATCAAAACCACACTCGACGGATGTCACTGCGATAGCGCAGCGTTAACAGCGGTTGGGGGGTTTTAGTATGAGGATTGACATTTCTAGTATGGATCTGACAAACCGCTGCGATATTTTTGCGCACCGTCGTGCGTCAAGTGTGTTCCTCGCCTTAATCTACTTCGGAACCAACTAGCGGCCCGCCCAACGGTTGTACCCGCTGCTAATTATTTTTCCGTGAGAACAAGACATTTTCCCGGATAAATGTTTCCCCGGCATGTATAATTAGAATTATAGCGTTTCTTGTGAATATCTACAAAATCTTGCGCTGCGCTCGCCAATCCGCCTGCCAAGTGGTGATTATGGCAATATCCGGAGAGAATATTCGGGAAGGCCCATGTCCAGCAGTGGACTTTTGTGGCTGAGGCAGTAGTATAATTATAGGTAAAAGCATAAATCTTCCTCTTGAATCACTCTGTCTTTTAAAAAACTTCATCAAAATCCGTTGTATAGTTTTAAAGATCTAAGCATGGAAAGTGACTTTGTGTTATACTATGTTGTGATGATTGAAAATTTCTTGAGAGACTACAACATAGTTTATTTACGACTTGTAAAATATATAGACAGCTATCTTAAAAAAATAAAGGTAATTTACAGGTGTATGTTAGACTGTGTCAAGAGGAGGGTTATTTTTTTCGAGCGTGTACTTAAAGTATCGCCTTGGTGCTATAAGATTATGAAACTTATGAAAGAGACGACCGATGTGGCGCAGTGGTAGTGCGACTGCCTTTGACGCAGAAGGTTCCGGGTTCGATTCTCGGTGGGTCACTCACAAAGTTGATATTATAAAGATACATCTTTGTGAATTTGTTCCCAGTCTGGTTAGGACATTGCGGGCTGAACCACCCGATTGTCCGTAAGTAAGATGGTTCCGTGTTTCGGATGGCACGTTAAGCCGTAGGTCCCGGTTGCTGTCTATGATCACTTAGATGGCAGTCGTTATACAACCATGTCAGAAGCCTGCTACTTGTAGAAGGCGGTTGAAAAATTCTGACACTAGGGTTCATCGGCTCGTTGGACGACTCGGTGTCCCACACGAAAAGAAGAAGAAGAAGAAGATGAAACTTTTTGGGAGTCGTCAAACTGCAGAAAGTAGGTTAGGTATACAGGGTGTACGAAAATAAGCTGCAAATATTATAAAGTGTGAACTAGCCCATGAAACTGAACATTTCCCCAAGAAACATAGGTCGAAATATGAAAAAAAAATTTGGAACTCCCATACAGGTTGCTCCCTCGGCTGCTACATTTTTGTATGGGACGGCCAAAAATTTCTTTCATATTTCGATCAATGTTTCTTGGGGAAAGTTGTTTAGTTTCATAGACTGGTTCACCCCTTAAAATATTAACAGCTAATATTTTTACACCTTTTAAAGCAACTAAACCTTATCTCAAACGTCTAAACAACTATCAGTAAAAAAAATTTTTCGTCTTTGACATTGACATTGCCCACTTGCTTTATCTTATCAGCACCGAAGTCGTTGACAAACGCACATTGAGTGTGTAATGACCCTAATGTCAAAATTCAGAGTAAACAGAATAAAGAATGCATTGTTTGAAAAAGAATAAAACATTGTGACCGTTTTAATAGAACAAGCGTAATTATTAAAAAACAAAAACCCGACTGCGGTAATTTTAACATAAATAACATAAATCACGCCTTTATCCCTTACGGGGTAGGCAGAGCGTTAACGATCGTAAAATTACGGTCGTTGTCGCCACGTCTAACAAGTATTGAGGGCACCTTAAGATGATACGTGTATCACTATAGTGACAGGTTGTCAGCCTGTCGCCTAGAGTTGTTATTGCGTGCTAACACACATGAAACCCTCGAGTCCCTTAGTTGGTTCTTACAACACCCACGGGAAGAATTGGGGTGATGCTATTCTATACCGGCATCACACGGCAATTTTAATGTAATATTTTGTGTTTAAAATTCACCATTTTAAATTTGTTAGGTGATAGACTGACAACCTGTCACTATAGTAATACACGAATCGTCTGAAACAGCCCTCAATTTGTCAGACGTGACGTTGGCGATCGTATTTTTAACGGCTGTTAGCGCTCTGCCTACCCCGGGATAAAGGCGTGATATGTGTGGGAAAGGCATGGTCTGACCATGCCCGCAAAGTTTTCGTTACACCGTCCCTTACACCCTGCATACATACTATCGAAAATATAACCCTCCTTCTGAGGCAGTCGGGTAAAACGCACACATAATTGGTATAAATGAACTGGATCAGCTAGAATGTATATTGATAAAATGATACAACGAAACAGTGTGATGTTTTCAGTTGAACATTGTATCAAAAGTAGGTTAGAGGGCAGCAGTGTTCCGGTGCGAATACAACACCTTACACTGCGCTCACCAATCCGCCTGCCAAGTTTGGTCAGTATGGGAAATACCCCTCAATACGAAGAGAGAGAAATGAAAATAGAAAATTTTCTTGCCATTTTTCAATTGAACATAGATGTCGCTTAGCTAAACTTAAAAAGTGTTTTTCCAAAGAAATGTATTCATAAACTTGTTCGAAATCTGTCAAATACAGACAGATTGAAAAGTCCCCTTTGGCAGTAGTGCGTGGCGATAGCACCCTTACCTAAACGGCCTTTAATGCTCTGCCTTCCCCGCAAAGGGTAAATAAAGACTAAAGGCGTGATGTATATGTGTCTGTATGGATCATATTTTTCTCGCAAATTGGCATCGATAGTAACCGACCGGATTTGCGAATTAGAGCATAATGTAATAAAAAACCATTTTCACACCTGTATATCTTTTCAAATAATGGTTTCTCGGAGTGAAACAGATACTGTTCGTTAAAATTCTTCAGAATTAATGTTTACAATTTGAATGTGCATTCATACATACATACATACATACATACATCACGTCTTTATCCCTTGCGGGGTAGGCAGAGCGTTAACGGCCATAAGAATACGGCCACTATCACCACGTATGACATTTTTGAGGATTGTTTTCCAGGGTTGTTTCAGAAAACATGTGTATCACTATAGTGACAGGTTGTCAGCCTGTCGCCTAAAAAAAATGCAATACACCAATACTCTCGAGTCCCTTAGTCGCCTCTTACGACACCCGCGGGAAGGATGTGGGGTGATGCTATTCTAAGCCGGCATTACACGGCACGGCATGTGCATTCAATGAGCTAATTTGCACACTCGAAGTGTTATATGATAACTATGTCAGCATGATTAGATGAACGATAAGTTTCAATTTTTCATCTAACGCCTTTGTCTCACTTAACGCACAACGACGCGCTAAAATAACGCCGCGGTCTGTCAGATCCATACTAGAAATGTCGATCTCCGTACTAAAACCGGGCCAATACAACGCAGATGCGTCAAAATAACTCAGATGTGTCAAAATAACGAAACAGCGTCGATAGCGGTTGAGTGGTTTTAGTATGAGGATCAATATTTCCAGTACGGATCTGACAGACCGCTGCGTTACGGTTGCGTTATTTTTGCGCTGCGCCAAAGTCCTCATGCTTTTATGTATGATGTGTTGTGTACTACGAAATAGACTTTCAGTATACGGTAGTGATGCCATAGTGACAAAAATCTTCACTTGTTTTGGTAAAGCCCATTTGACGATTTTACGCGTCTGAAGTCTAAGGCGGATCGCACACTTAACGCATGACGAAGCGCAATATCCTTATACTAAAACCGGACTCGACGGACGACGCTGTGATAGCGCTGCGTCGACAATGGTTGAGCGATTTAAGTATGGGGATGTTTTAGCGCTCCGTCGTGCTTTAAGTGTGCGATCCGACGTGTCAAATTAAAGTAGCTATATACAAGTGTGACATTCAACGACTAAGTAAGCATGAGCGTGCGGTGTTTTGTCAACAAATCCATTCGGAGGTAGCGTATCGTGTGACAGGACCACACACCTCGCCTATACGAGGTTCGATTCTCTCCGTTCTGACCCAAAATCTAATATATTATATAAGGTGTAAAAATATTACGTTCTTATATAATATTTTCTTTATGTTTAATACTATGTTCCTTTGGGAAAGTGGCTCAGTTTCATGGGCTGGTTCACCCCTTAAAACATTTGCAGCTAATTTTTTTACACCCTGTATTAATATTATCGTCATTTTTTCATTTAAATAACTTTTTTTAAAAGAGAACGGACTTCAAAGGACGTAAAAAGTACAGACCTCCATTTTGTATCAGTTAGCATGCCTAAAACCTTCTCGTACGTCTGACAAATACATTTTTGAAAACCGCATCAAAATTGGTTCACAGAAACGCGAGATAATCGCGGACAAACATACATACATACAGGTCAAACTGAGAGCCTCCTTTTTTTTGAAGTCAGCCAGCCCGGCTTTGGCCCATGACCCCTCTGCCAGAATTCGCTGCCCATTTGCCCAGCGCGTGATACGACAGTTGCCATTTTGTATGTGGTTGTCGCTTGTGTGCTGTACGTCGAGTAGGTACCTCCCTCAAAAAGTGGCAGAAAAAAATGTGCGGTAATTCGCTTCTTCTTCTTTTCATGTGGGACACCGAGTCGTCCAACGACCCGATGAACCCTAGTGTCAGAATTTTGCAACCGCCTTCTACAAGTAGCAGGCTTCTGACATGGTTGTGTAACGACCGCCGTCTAAGTGATCATAGACAGCAACCGGGACTAATTAATTAATTAGTAATTCGCTAGTCTCCTGGGTATTCATTAAAAAAATATAACAGTTGTACGCTTAAAACTATTGTCCAAAAATACTACATTCATAATTTTTCGAAATATTCAAAGTTTGAATTAATAAACAGAAAAAAAAAATAAGTAAGTGTTTTGACGCCATCCAAATACTAACGGCGTGACGTCATACTTCTAGTTCTTCAAACAAAATAACATTTTAGATCGTTTTAAAAAGTATCTCATTTGACCTGTCAGGAAACAAGCCTATGCACTTCATCCCGCCAACTTGTATGAATGCTTTATGATAGCTAAGGGTGTGCCTGGAGTGGCTGGCCACCATATTTATTTTCGTGTTGACATTACCATCTCGAGTTATGTCATGTCATGAAACATCGTGACAGGTCGGCACGCGTGTCACTGCTATGTCAACAACGCGACGCCGGTATCATGTGTCTGACCACCCACTTCGAGACATATATATTAGTGACTAGTGGGCGCCCGCGGCTCCGCCCGCGTGGAATTCCGTTTGAATCCCGTATCATCCTACAGGTAAATTTTTGGGATACAACTGTCCTATATGTTAATCCAAGTTACCTTCTAAGTGCCAAATTTCATGAAAATTGGCTCAGTAGTTGTAGCGTTAAGGAGCAACAAACATACAAACTTTTGCATTAATAACATTACTAGTGGGCGCCCGCGTCTTAAATTATTGTAAGTCAGATTAAAGCGTACACTAGTATTTTGAAAGGAGGAGTATTTTAAAAATACCTGTATAAATATGAGGTTAGAGTTCACTTTTCTTCTCTGTATTAATTATAAGCTGATTTTTCTTCTTCTAAAGCATTCGGAAATACAAAGGTCTAACTGAAAATAAGAAATCGAAAAATTTAAAAGCGTCAACCGGGAATCGAACTTGGGCCGCGTGAGGGGTACCGGCCCACTGCTCTACCACTGAGCTATCGACGCACCGGTTGGCCTCCTCAATTTCTCGATCTGTTGATGCTCGTCTTGAAGCGATGATATTAGTGTTTTTCATTTATGAGAATTATAGCACTGTGAGTGCGGTAAATCCCAATAAAATGGTCTAACTGCTTGCAACAGTAGTCTGCGGTCGCGCTTAGAGTGTGCCGTTGGTCTGTATAATACATTCTCTCATTTATTTTTACATAAAAGGCTTTGTTTTATTTTATCTGTGTCCTGTGACCAAAGTGGGTCTGAAGGATAATGTTACAATGCTATCGTTTACTCGAAGATAGGTTTGGAGAAAGCGCCTTTGTTTTTAAGACAAGTCCAAAAATACAGAAAAAAAGCACCGTGTGATAAATATAGGTAACCAATTCTACTCGCTACCTAGACGGCGATTCGGCGCATCGCACACAAAATATCGCAGCGGTCTGTCAGATCCATACTAGAAACGTCAATCCCGATACTCAAACCACTCAACCGTCGAGCGCGGTTTTTTAGTACTTTTAGTATGGATCTGACAGACCGCTGCGATATTTTAGCGCTCCGTCGTGCGTCAAGTTTGCGATCCGCCTTTGTTATAAGATAAGTAAAAAAATACAGAAAAATAGCACCGTGTGATAAAAATAACCAATTTTACCCACTACCTAGACGGCGGTTGTTAAGCGCATCGCACATTTAACTCACGACGCACCGCTAAAATATTGCAGCGGTCTGTCAGATCCATACTACAAACGTCAGTTCCCATACTAAAACCGCACTCGACGAACGACGCCGCGACAGCGTTGCGTCAACAGTGGTTGATGCGGTTTTAGTATGGGGATTGACATTTCTACTATGGATCTGACAGAACGCTGCGATATTTTAGCGGTTCGTCGTGCGTTAAGTGTGCGATTCACACACAACCATGTCAGAAGCCTGTTACTTGTAGTAGGCGGCTGAAGAATTTTGAAACCAGAGGTTCATCGGGTCGTTGAGAGAGAAGTGAAGAGACAGTCTGCCTCAAAAAGAGAGTTATAGGAGCAAGCACCCAACATACACCTTTCCATTTTGCTTTTATGTAGGTGAAAATTTACTGTTCTCTTTTATGATCAGTCTACTTTGGCTTTAGATTTATGGTCTATTTATATTGTAGTTGTTGTATATTATGAGAGAGATATACAGCTGCTATATAAGCTTAACAAATGATGCGATAATGAATATAAAACTGTCGTGTGAAAGCCGGTAAAATAGATATATTATATTATGTGCAGTGTAAGGCCGTTCGCACACTATAGTCAAAACAGTCTCAACACAGATAAAGATGTCACGTCGCCTGAAATAAGTCCGGGAAGATTACCATAATAAATTCCCGTTGTCCGGGATCATACTAAATAGCTGAAAAAGTTTTTGGGCATACAAAATAAAAATACTAGTATAGTAAAAAACCTTTTTGTGAATATTGTGCCTCTATTAATAATAAAATTGAATCAGATCGTACACACGTACAATATACGGTATAGTCCTTACAAAAAAACAATATTTTAACTATAATAGTACTTTAATTTTATGTTTCCGAAACGTTTCCAGCAAGTTGTTATATTCCCGGACCGAGGCAAATTTATTTGGGAATATTACCACTAGAGACTTATTTCGGGCAATAGCACAATCTGCCTTGAGACTGTTTCGTGTATAGTGTGCGCACGGCCTAAAGGTTTACAGTTATTTATAGTTGCCTACCTATTAGAAAGTGATAATGGCGTTTTATGGCTCTTTTCAAGTAGCCGCTACAAAGGTACGTTTTGTAAGTATTAATTTTATAGTGGTTTCATGATGTCTTGCATAAAAGACTATAGAAAATAATAAAGAGGACAAAAGCAGTTCATTATAACATCTTGATATTCTAGGTATATCTATCTATACAGGGTGTAAAGAACGGTGTAACTAAAACTTTGCAGGCGTGATTAGACCCTGAAAGTGAACAACTTTTTCTATGGTGGCTATGTTGGTAAACATAAACAAAATTTTGACCTTCAATACAAAATTCCCGATCAGCTGACTGACTTTGTATGGAAACACGAAAAAAGTTCTTTCTTCTTAAAAAATCTAGACTATCGAACTGGGAATATGTTTACTGATTACGTTGCTGCCTCGACTAGACACAAGATACCCCCTCTTGTTGATAGGCGAAATTATATGGATGCCATCTACTTATATAAGTTAATTCATGGTATTGTTGATTCCTCGCCTTTACTAGCTAAAATTAATTTTAGAGTTCCTTCTAGACCCACTTTGCGTTCAAAATTCTCATTTTGCAGTAAACCTTGTAAAACAAATTACACTAAGAATAGTTACTTTCGTCGTGCTTTAGACGACTATAACCGGCGATTCTCAGATATCGACATTTTTGGGTTGTCTTTAGGTCAATTCAAAGCCCGTGTTGGTGATGTCTTGTTTCCAAGTTGTTGTGGTGAGACTGATGAGTGATGTGTTTTGTTTTATGCTTTATTTTTTTTTTGTGCTCTCGAAGTATTTAAGTTATATTACTTTAATTAGTGGAACTCGATGTCTGTTTGTTTCTATGAATATTTTTAACTGTATTGTTTAAGACTGTATGTTTCCCAAATAAAGAAAAAAAAAAAAAGAGTTTTTCGTTTCCCAACATAGCCCCCATAGAAAAAGTTGTTCAGTTTCATAGTCTGGTCACGCCTGGAGAGTTTTCGTTACACGGTCTCTTACACCCTGTATGTATGTATAATAACATCCTCTTGAGACGGTTGTCACGTTTCACTAAACGGATGGGTATTATTTCGTAAGAAAGCAGGTGAGTCGTGGGACGGGAATGTGGCGACGGTCTCTTGAGAAAAGATCTACGTAATGTTACAGCGGGTCCCACGCTTGACGTCCGTTGCTGCGCAATTTTAGCGCATTCGTGTCGCGTGCGTTTTTCAGATGCAAGGAAAATTTCCATACCTACTAATTGTATTGGTCCAACCAGAATCGATTTGCTCCTCCGTTCCTCATGCGTTAATGTCCGTAGAGAGTTCGTAGAGTGTGGGAATCACCTACATCCAACAGGAAATGTATAGAAAAACTTTTTGGTAGTTTTGAGATATTGTCCAAAAATACTACATGTTCCATTTATTTTATAGTTTTTCGAAATATTCAAAGTTGAATTAATAAATAGTAAAAGTTATATGAAAGTTAGTGTTTTGACGCGATTTAAAACAGAAAGATTATGTATGACGTCATCTATTAGAATTTTCATACAAAATATCGCTTCAAATTTTATTATCGTTAGCTCATCACGATTATTGTTTCATTAGTACAGCGGGTAACTTGGGACGTGGTCGACACCAGCATCTAGTATGAACCAGCTATAAGCTATAAGACGTTATAACTGGTTGATAAATGTAGAGTCCAAAGTATTCGACCAGTTACAACGTTTACGCTGGTTCATAGATGCTGGTGTCGACCATGTCCCAAGTTATCCGCTATTCTCATTTTCTCCCATTTGACCGTACGTATTAGCTTCAAACATAATAAAAACGAAGCCAATGTTCCGACGAAACCACAATCAGACCCATTTAATCACCAGCTCTTGTGGTGATTAAGTAAGAAATAGCTTCATATTACCGTAATGTGATCAAAGTCGTGCGCAAACGCAGGTGACGAATAGGTACTTAAGTCTCGATTCTTAATAATAGTTGCTGTCTAATTATTATCTCAAAATTATTTTTTTCTAAATTTCTATCGTTTATTTCCAAGTAGATTTACAGCGAATGCATTCAGAAAGTCAAGAATTTACAATACAATACTGTCGCTAAAAATAAATTAGTCATTGTAAAAAAGAGAAAATTGTCAGACACAATTTTATGTTCCTAGGTTCCTAGTAGTTCCTAGTTCTCTAGCTAAAGGTAGTATCACTGTAGCTTTCAGTTATGACAGGACATGATCACCAATTAAATTGTCCACCATAAGGATTTTAAGAATTGTCTGTCCATAAAAGGCGGCTATAGTTGATAAAATATAGCTTGATACCTGTGACGTTTGACAGCTCCATACTAAAAGAGAAGTTAACAAAGGAAAAATTGACCTTATGTCATAGCATTTGCTCGAAACTGATAGATGTCATAGGTATCAAGTTAAATTTTACATAGTATATACAATACTCAGTATAGGAAAAAATCTTGCGAATGGACAGCAGCAGCAGCCTACGAACAAAACAGTTTTCTGTGCGTTCGCCAATAAACCTGCCAAACGTGATGAAATGAGTATGGAAGATACCCTTCAATCGGCAAGGCCCATGTCTAGCAGTGGACTTTCAGTCCGATCTGTTCTTCCCAGAACAACTCCTAAGCCCAGTCTCGCCCCAAGGGCGTGATTGGGCTGGTTGTTTGAACAACCAATTAATTTATTTCCCGGTGAGCACAGGCTCCCCACCAAGCCGACAGGTGTAGATTTGATGGCCACGGGACCGAAATTGTAGAGTCCATAAAAAAGTGGACTGTAATCTGTAATGGCTGCTGAAGTAGAGGATAGACTTACCCAGCAGTAGTATGGGCAGGTCGATGAGCAGATGCCACCAGTAGCTGTGTCTCGCCTGCATCTCTTGCGCTGGAGCTGACTCAGACACCGTCTAGAACAATCGAAACAAGCCTATCTATAAAAAACAAATAGACAGTCAGGCTACGATTATTTCAAAGTTAGGTAATAATATTGCGTTTACAATCCGCCATTTTGAATTAATGAAATTTAAATAAGTACAGTCAGTCACACACGTCAGGCCTGCTACTTGTAGAAGGCGGTTGAAAAATTCTGGTACATCGGGCCGCTAGACGTCTCGGTTTTCCAGAAGAAAAGAAAGAAGAAGTCACACACGTAAACTATATGCATAATAATTAGGACTACATACTCCTATAGCTAAATCCTTATACGTTCGGAGCCGCTGCAGACATACATTCACTCACATACAATTGTTACATTATAGTAGCTTCACAACAAACCTCGCATATATCCTGAACATTTCCATACTTACCTGTAGGTGCATTTTACTATCTGTTACTAACGTAGTTAGATACGGCAGGACAAGTAGTAAAATGGTAGTATATAATAAACCTAGTTAACATCTATAGTTAGCCGGGTTTGAAAACAGCTTAGGCTACTATAACTGGGAGATGAAGAGCGCACTGTGGAGTAAAGGCCAAGACCGTTTTTTGTAGTGAGCACGAAAAGTCGCTCCGTTGTCAAGAGAAAGAAAGTCAAAGGTGGATGGCGCACTTAAGGCACGACGGACCGCTAAAATATCGCAGCGTTCTGTCAGATCCAGACTGGAAATGTCAATCTCCATGTGACGTAATAACGTTTCTAGTATGGATCTGACAGACCGCTGCGATATTGTAGCGGTCCATCGTGCGTTAAGAGTGCGATGCGCCAAACACACTTTTTCATACATTAATATGGCTCTATTCACCTTTGCAATATCCATTGAAATAATTAATAATCAATAGATGTCCTGCACTTGCACTTAGTTCGAATTTTGATGGATGCTTTCCTATCGTTTGGTTGGTTAGGTCAGTTATGTCAATATTCGGTGATAATAATGATAAGGGCCTATCTAAACGACCCCATTTCAAATCAGGTTCATTTTGAGCTCCTTTGTTAAACTGTCGAATTTGAAATCGTTATTTATGGAACAATCAAATAAACTTGGAAATTATGTTTGGATCTACAAATCAAGCCTTATAATGTCAAAAACTGAGTTAAATATACATGGAAAAAATGACAAGTACTTACATTGCGGCGCCGCTAAACCTACGCATATGATTTATTTTCTGTGTCGGAAGGCGGTAGAAAAATTCTGACACTAGGATTAATCGGGCCGTTGGATGACTTGCTGTCCCACACGAAAATAGAATATAATGTGTCGGATGGAAAGCAATGTTATATTTCAATTTTTGGTAAAACACAGCCACAAGAAACGTGGCTTCCATTCGGCAAACATTTGTAAGAGTAAAATAATTGCGAACTATTGGCAACAAAAAGTTCAAGCGTCAGATCAGTTCAGAGATCTTGGTCTTTTTTACAGATATGAGTATTCTGTTGAAGATTGCAGTGCAATAAAACTGTCGGCGGAATGAGAAGGTAGCAATGCAATGACCAATGGGGTGCCATAATGCTACTTCTCTATTTAGCCCAGTGCGCCGGCGCAGCTAAACGGTGTGGCCAAGATGATATACGGTCGGTTGTATAATTGTATTGTAGCACATAATTTAAGGTACCGGGGTGAAAAACTGATTTATCTATTTTGAGAATATCTATTTTTAGAATATCTATTTTATTTATTAACTGACTTAAAAAAAAGGTTGTTGGTTGTTCTCAGTTTGACCTGTATGTATGTATGTAGAGGCATTGTTGTCCACGATTGTCTCGCGTTTGGATGAGCCAATTTTGATGCGGTTTTCAGAAAAGTTGTCGGACTTAGGAGCAGGTTTTAGGATAGATTATCAGTAGTTTTAGGCATATTAACCGGCAAAAAAATGGAGGTTCGCACTTTTTACGTCCGTTGAAGTCGGTTTTCTTTTTAAAATAGGTATTTAAGAGGTGAACTAGTCTATGATACTGAACAACTTTTCTAAAGGACAGAGGCCGAAATATAAGAAAAGGGTTTTTATATAAAATCTGTTGCCCACACGGTCGGGTCAGTTTGTATAGGACGGTCAAGTCGAAACATTTTTACTGACTTATGTTCCTTGGGGAAAGTTTTATTCTCTATCTCTTTCTCTCTTCGTGTGGGACACCGAGTTGTCTAACGACCCATTTAGTACATCCTATAGTAATCCACCGTGCCGAGTGATGCCGGCTTAGAATAGCATCACCCCGTTTCCTACCCGTGGGTGTCGTAAGAGGCGACTGAGGGCCTTGAGGGTTTCAGGTGTATTATAACTTTTAGGCGACAGGCTGACATGCTGTCACTACACATATATCTCAAACGGCCCTCTATATTTGTCAGACGTGGCCGTATTTTTATGGCCGTTAACGCTCTGCCTACCCCGTAAGGGATCAAGGCATGATATACTGGGTGAAAAAAAAATTACTGCAAATATTTTGAGGGGTGAACCAGCCCAGAAACTGAACAACTTTCCCCAAGAAACATAGGTCGAAATATGAAAAAAAATTTAGGACCTGCCGTACAAAATTACCGACCTACCAAGTCAATTAGTATGGAAGGTCCAAAAAAAAACATATTTCGACCTATGCTCCTTGGTGAAAGTTGTTCAGTTTCATGGGCTGGTTCACCTCTTAAAGTATTTGCAGCTAATATTTTACACCTTAAATGTATGTATGTATAGTAATCCACATTAGCTATAGCGCTAGTTGCTAGCTACTGCATTCTATGTGCGATGGGTGCGTAGGCGCATGCATACGGTTGCAGTGCGCAGGCGACACGAATAACCCGCCTTAATTACCACTGCATTGTGATATTGACACCTTAATGTATGGACACGCATGGCAGTAGGTGCCTTATTAATTACAGCGAGGAATTTCTGAGATATTTTATAGCTTAGGCGAATTCTACGCATCGTACGTTGGCTGTCATAAAGAAATATTTCTGTGTTGTCGGCTGTACATACTTACTTATATAAAGTGTAAACATATTAACTGCAAATATTTGAAGGGGAGAATCAGCCCATGAAACTGAACAACTTTTCCAAAGACACATAGGGCGAAATATGAGAATTTTTTTTGGACCTCCCATACAATATGATTTGGTGAGTTGGTAATCTTGTATGGGAGGTCCAATATTTTTTTTCTAATTTCGACCTATGTGTATTTGAGAGAGTTGTTTTATTTCATGGGCTAGTTCACCCCTTAAAATATTTGCAGCTAATTTTCTTACACCCTGTATATACCTACCTACAAACTACCTACGTACCTACCGTAGATGTTATCAAAGCCATGGGAAACGAGATTAAGATAATGAGACGAGCCTTTCTCTCCAAAGGATGAATAAACCCCACAATAAACCAGTATAAGGCTAAGGCTTTTACTAACGAGGTACACGTGTACATATTTGAACGTAGCGGCATTCTTTCCTACATAAGCTTTCCAAGAATCTTAATTTCATTGTTGTTTGTTACATAATTAGGTATAAGGCCGTGAGCAGACTACGGACAAAAAGTCTTTAGACTGAATATTGAATAATTTTTGTATATTAATCTAATAATAATGTATGAAATAACGACCTGTAACTTCTTTGTTATCAATAAATGATTGTATTGTATTGATTACCGTATAGTGAAATGGTAGGTACCTACTAGGTGCGCACACTGGCGACAAGACGACTCAACGACAAAATCGTCTCCTCGGACCAAAGTGTGCCCCGCGACTAATTAGTCTAACGATAGACTAATGACAGTTTCGTACAACAAAAGCGTTTTGCAGTGTTGCAATTTGGTAAATAAGTTGACAGGACACGCTGCTGTCCATTGCTTTGATATATCTCTTACGACTTCTCTGGTAGAAAATAGGATGATGCTATTCTAAGGTCACGTCTAAGGTGGATCGCACATTTGACATCACTTGAATATCGCAGCGGTCTGTCAGATGTTTTCTGAAACAACCTTAGAAAACAATCCTCAAAAATGTTAGACGTGGCGATAGTGGCCGTATTCTTACGGCCGTTAACGCTCTGCCTACCCCGCAAGGGATAAAGGCGTGATATATGTATGTATGTCTGTCAGATCCATACAAGGAACGTCACTCCTCATACTAAAACAGCACTCGACGGACGACACTGCGATAGTGCAGCGTCGACAGCGATTGAGCGGTTTTAGTATGGGGAGTGACATTTCTAGTATGGATCTGACAGAACGCTGCGATATTTTAGCGGTCCGTCGTGTGTTCAGTGTGCGATGCACCATTCTCGGGTAGAAATAGGATAGGATGATGCTATTCTAAGCCGGCACCACACGCTGAAGAGTCTTTCTACGAATGTGTCGAAAAAAAAAAAACAATCTGTATCCGAAATTAAACAAACTTTTTTTAACGTCTTGCATTAATACCTCATCAGTTGGTGTGCCTCTGGTAACTATGGATCAAACCGTATAGGTTCTTCAATACTATTATACAGGGTGTAAGGGCCGGTGTAACGAAAACTTTGCAGGCGTGATGAGACCTTGGAACTGAACAACTTTTTTTATGGCGGCAATGTTGGGAAACGAAAAAAAATTATCGAGTGCCCATACAAAGTTACTCTGCTGATCGGGAATTTTGTATGGAAGGTCGATTTTTTTTAACTTTTACCAACATAGCCCCCATAGAAAAAGTTGTTCAGTTTCATGGTTTGAGCACGCCTATAAAGTTTTCCCTACACCGTCTCTTACACTCTGTATGGGAAACCAGCATATTTTGATCTCTAGAAAAGGTTGCCAGATACAGACTACAAATCGTGTCAAGTTATTTCAGTGTTGCCTCACTTCTATTGATGATGGCGTCCGGCGTGTGAAATTACATTCAACATAACAACTTCTTGTAAATCAACGTGGTGTGTACAGACAAGACGAACTACCGCTTGGTTTTAAGGTTCCGTGGTTATTTATTACATATACATACAACACAAAAATCAACGTAAAATTACGGTCGTTACGCCACGCCTGACAACGCGTATCACTTTAGTGACAAGTTGTCAGCCTGTCGCCTAAAGTTGTAATACGTGGTAATAAACATGAAATCCTCGAGTCCGCTAGTTGCCTCTTACAACACTCCCGGGAAGAATTGGGTGATGCTATTCTATGCCGGCATCAGACGGAAATTATTATTGTTAGTGGTTATTTTATTATCTCTGTTTTATCATTTTCTTTTACTCACGTTTGTAAAATTAAAAGACCGGTAATTTTTAATCAAAAGTATTTTAGTATAGCAGCGGGTCTTCCTTTGAAAAACTTAAGTCTTTTCAAAAATCTTACATTTTACTAACGAACCCAATAGTTCGGGGTATTTTTCACTTTTTCACTTATTCTCTTGAATCACTCTGTCTATTAAAAAACCTGCATCAAAAGATTTAAGCATACAAAAAGCGACTTTGCTTTATACTACATATTTACTTATAGTGAAGCAAGTAGTATGTAAAAGAATAGTGATCCTTTTTTACTGAATATTCTTGTCTGTACAAACCGTGGCAATACGTCTATATAACATTCTTCGATCGTGTAACATCCGAGTGGTACAATAACACTGTAAACACTAACGGGTCTACCACAGTTACGGGGGACACGCAATGGGGACACTCATTCAGTGCATACATACATACATAGACCACGCCTTTATCCCTTGCGGGGTAGGCAGAGCGTTAACAGCCGTAAGAATACGGTCGCTATCGCAACGTCTGACATTTTTGAGGATTGTTTTCTAAGGTTGTTTCAGAAAACATGTGTATCACTATAGTGACAGGTTGTCAGCCTGTCGCCTAAAAATTGAAATACACTAATACTCTTGAGTCCCTTAGTCGCCTCTTACAACACCCACGGGAAGGATGTGGGGTGATGCTATTCTAAGCCGGCATCACGCGGCAGACATCTCATTCTGTGGGTGTCTAAAACTTATAGACCACTGGACCACTATTTATTAAATTATTCACATTTTGTCCACTTTATAGCCCATTTAAAGTAGAGGTGTGTGCCGTGTGATGCCGGCTTAGAATAGCATCACCCCATTTCCTACCCGTGGGTGTCTTAAGAGGCGACTGAGGGACTTGAGGGTTTCAGGTGTATTACAACTTTTAGGCGACAGGCTCACAACCTCTCACTGTAGTGATACACAAATTATCTCAAACGGCCCTCTATATTTGTCAGACGTGACAATACCGACCGTGTTTTTACGGCCGTTAACGCTCTGCCTACCCCGAAAGGGATAAAGGCGTGATATGTGTGTGTATGTATGTAAAGTAGTGGTCAAATCATTTCCAGTGCTATAGTTATGTTCATTACGCTTGAAATAGTTGAACAAGAATTACGTACGTCAATTCCACTTACGTACGACAGATACTGCTGTGTAAATACTGTCTCTAAAATATAGGATAATACGCTATGACATAAGATCCATTTTCCTTTGTTTTATTTTCAACTATTTACTTAAGGTGAAAAATATTATCTGCATATATTTTAAGGGGTGAATCAGCCCATGAAACTGAATTTTCCCGAAGAAAAATAGGCCGAAATATAAAAATTTTTTTGGACCTCCCATACGAATTGACTTGGTCGGTCGGCAATTTTGTACGGGACGTAAAATTTTTTTTTCATATATCGATATATGTTCCTTTAGGAAAAAAGGCGTGATGACTGGCAGGTCAAATGAGCAACTTATTAAAACGATTATGCCGTGTGATGCCGGCTTAGAATAGCATCACCCCACATCCTTCCCGCGGGTGTCGTAAGAGGCGACTAAGGGACTCGAGAGTATTGGTGTATCACAATTTTTAGGCGACAGGCTGACAACGTGTCACTATAGTGATATACATGTTTTCCGAAACAACCTTAGAAAACAATACTCAATAATGTCAGACGTGGCGATAGCGACCGTATTTTTACGGCTGTTAACGCTCTGCCTACCCCGCAAGGGATAAAGGCGTGATATATGTATGTATGTATGTATTAAAACGACATTTTGTAGGAAAATACGAAGAGAAGACGTCATGTCTCTCTACTTTCGATGGCGTCAAAACACTTACCTTTATACTATTTTTCTGTTTATTAATTCAAACTATTTGAAATCAAACTATTGTCATTAAATAGTTATTATTTAAAAAAAAACTTTAAATCAAGTATGAAGTATTTTTCCTGGTCCCCTTAAAATATTACTTAGTATCATTTTTTTTTCCAATGTGTTAAGTAGGTACCTACCAATGTTTAAGCCACATAACATTTATGAAGTTCGTAATAAGGTGACGCTATAGTGCGAATATTAATCAGCTAGGATAGGCGGATCGCACACTTGACGCACGACGGAGCGCAAAAATATCGCAGCAGTCTGCCAGATCCATACTAGAAATGTCAATCCCCATACGAAAACCATTCAATAGCTGTCAACGCAGCGCTATCACAGTGTCGTCCGACGAGTGTGGTTTTAGTTAGGGCCTGACAGACCGCTGCGATGTTTTAGCGCTCCGTCGTGCGTTAAGTGTGCGCTCCGCCATAAGAGTAGGCTAGCTTGCTGAATCGAATTTGCAGTTTGATAACGTATATGGTGATGCCCCGTTGACAGCCAGCCTGTCAAACTTTTAAGGCTAGCTGTCAAACTGTCATTGACTTGGCTAGGTTTATTCTTGATTTAAATGTCCTGCGTAATATAGTCATAGTCATATATTTTATTGCATATTATCACAATCAATGAGGCACATACATTTGAGTAAGTAATTATCCGGATCTTGTGGTAGATACCTCGTAAATAATAAATATATAAAAATAAATATCCTGGACAATTCACACATCGCCATCTAGCCCCAAACTAAGCAAAGCTTGTACTTCTTCTTCTTCTTCTTTTCGTGTGGGACACCGAATCGTCCAACGACCCGATGAACCAAGCTTGTACTATAGGAACTAGATACTTAGCTGATACTAATACATATATTATTTTTTTTGTAAATAAATACATATTATACATAGAAAAAACCCAGAATCAACACAAATATTAGAAAATTGACTTAACAAATATTTGTGCTCGGTGGGGATCGAACCCACGACCCTCGGCGTAGAAGGCAGGCATACTATCCGCTACGCCATCGGGACAGTAAAGGTATAGGGGAATATGTAAACTAGTAGGCTAGTGACTAATGACTAATTATTGACCATGTTTGAGGCCGGCAACTACATACTAGTAAACAGTTGAAAAACTTTGACACCGGGGTTTATCGGGTCGTTGCACGACTCGATATCCCACTCAAAAAGAAAGAGTCTAATGGTACCTAACTTATGATATTATGATTCATAATATTATGATTATGACTATATCTTGTATGCATTACTTTATGATTCATAATTTATGAATAATTATAATAATTTATGAATATTACAATTTTCACGTTCTTTAATTGTGTGTATGTGTGTGTGAAAATAACTGAGTCCACGAATCACCCAATTAACTATCATGCCAATTTATATACCTTTTATTATCTAACTAATACTTAATTAACCAATAACTGTGTATTTGTTTATATAATTAATATAGGGATCTCGTAAAAGACGACAGCAATTTTCACGTAAACTCGACGGCGATTAAATCCGGTTTCACTTCTCAAAAATGTTTTTTCACCCGTTTTTGCGAGTTGCATTAACTAACAACGCCATCTGTAGGGGCGTAAAAAAAGCAAAACCCAAATTAGCTCACTTCTCTAGCTGGTACGTATCATAAAATCTAAAATGCCGCAACTGAAATATACGCAAGAATGTTTCGACACTTAGCTTATTAGGCTTCGGTCTCGAATTTTGTGGGCAGCGGAGCGGCAGCGGTGCAGCAGAAT
This sequence comes from Keiferia lycopersicella, assembly GCA_029255805.1. Taxonomy (NCBI): domain Eukaryota; kingdom Metazoa; phylum Arthropoda; class Insecta; order Lepidoptera; family Gelechiidae; genus Keiferia; species Keiferia lycopersicella. The sequence goes on from JARACZ010000005.1 coordinate 15,660,844, forward strand.
ATTTTGCATACATTCAAATGGAGCGGTTCTCGGAAATAGCGGCGCGGGAGTGGGCATCGAGCGGCGAACTCCCTAGAAAAGAAAGCTGCCGCCCCGCTGCCCGCAAAATTCGAGACCGGGGCCTTATTAACAAACACACACAGGATACGCGAAATTGCTGCCTCAAACTGCACTAAGTTAGCGCACGATTAAAATCTTAATTTAGTACAAGCGACGCGCCATACGACAATCTGTACATAGAACTGGTTAAACTTATTATTGGAGCCCCAATGTAACCGAAAATCTTAAAGTATTTTTTTTTTCTTTTTAAGAAACTTGGATCATTTTCTACGAGGGCTGAATCTGAACCTGCGAATTTCATCACTGGTACTGGCAACGCCTCTTCCAACTGGGCTGCCGCGGCTCAATCTTTTTTCAATACCGGCATTGAAAATGTAATACCAGGATTACGGTATTGATGACTTCTATATGACTCAAGTAAAATGTACAGTTATGTGCTCTTATTTCGTTACTTTTTCGTCCTTGCGTCATTACGCTGTCAACATTTATTTGATTTTCAGTAATTGAAGTTATAATAAACTATGCATTAAATAATCCCAGTAATATTACAGTGTGATTTTCTCAAAATAGGAGGAAAAATGACAATACCGGGGTCACGATATTAAAAAAAAACAATCCGTTATTAAATACCGGTATACGAAAGCCCTATTCTCTATACGAGGAAGCCATCTATGGCCAGCTTATGGAAAGTGGAAGCCAGGAAGTAAGTGTTAAGAGGATTACCACGGATCAGTTGCATACTCGTTTGTGCAATCAAATGCAAGTGTGCATTACCCAGCACCTAGGAATGTAGGATTTGATTCGTATGCTCGCACCTTGAGGGTAGAAAAAGCTTTAAATGCATTTTATAATAGAAACTTTCTTCAAGTAGGTATAGCGTACTACACAAGTGTTTGGATAAGTGATGACTTCCTTTCAAGGGATGAACCAGCTCATGAAACTGAATAACATTCCCCAAAGAACATGGGTCGAAATATGAAGAAAATCCCATGTTCCATGGGGGAAGTTGGTCAGTTCCATGAGCTGGTTTATCCTGTGAAAGGAAATCATCACTCTTCAAAACACCCTGTAATTTTGGCCTATTCTATTCTTGTGAATTTATAGAAAGTCACAACGCATTAGTCGCGTTTAATTTTGACAGATATTATTTTCAGTCGGTGGAGACAATTTTGTCTTGTCAGTCCAAATACACTTCATCAATATTTTAGGTAATTACTCCTGAATGATTATTCAAGGCTAAAATAATTCTTGCATACAAATTTGCTTTTTTGTAAGTCTTAAGTTTGGTTGTAAGTCTTAAGTGAATAATACCTATTGGAATAAGTGGAAATGATTAAAATTACTCAAGATTCAAGATTCAATCGTTTATTTCCAAGTAGATTCACAATGAATACTTTTAGAATGTCAGAGAGTTACAATACAATACTGTCACTGAATAAATGAATTAGTCATTGTAAACAATAACAATTTTAAGTTCCTAATAGAATCGCGGACGAGTGGGATAAAAAAATCAAAAATAAATAAAGGCACTGCCTCGGGGCTGGCCAGGCTGACCACACATCATGTAACTTACGTCACCACCGTCAATTAATGAAATCAATTAAATTAAAGACAAAATATTTAAAAAAATGCATGTTACATGCTAATCAGCCGGACCCCCTGAACAGGAAAACCACCCAAAAACCTGCTCAGAAGTGCTCCTAATCTCAATTTACAATTTGTACCTAAAGAATAGTCCCTAAGCTACCCTAGCTAAGTTTTATAAATATATATATATTACTCAGATTAATACTATTATTAGAGTGGTTTTACTATGGTCTATACAATATAGGATGATCCCTGTGTCGTTTGTGACCTTAGTGACCAAATACTATGACATAAGGTCCATTGTCCTAGTAAACAATGGCAAATAGACCTTATGTCATAGCATTTGCTCCAAGGTCACAAACGTCACAGGGATCATCCTATATTGTACAGACTATAAATTGAACTTTAGGCTGGTTTCAGAGCGGCGCGTCTCAGCAGCGCTGCTCGGGCGCGCGTCTGGGCAGCGAGCGCGTTCGCTGTGAAACGACATTCAGACGCGCGCGCTTCGTTGTGTACGGTCGAGTGCAGAGAATCATTATGCCAGCAAACGTAATCACTATATTAGCTATATACGTTACATGGAAAAGAGTGCAACAACGACGTCTAAAAAGATTGCAAGTCGACGCTACTGGCAATCGAAGGAGATCCGACCGCGGCGCGGCCGAGACGCGGCCCAAGACGCGTCACTATGAAACGCTACATACAATCTAGTGTAATGCGAGGCGCGCGTGGCTGGCTGGGCAGCGCTGCCGAGACGCGTCGCTCTGAAACCAGCCTAACCCTGTAGCGTATTGGTAGTGCGACTGCCTGCCACGCAAAGGTACCGGGTTCGATTCCCGGTGGGGCACTCACAAAGTTGAATATTTATCTTTTTTGTGAATTTCCTAGTCTGGTTAGGACATTGCAGGCTGAACCACCTAATTGTCCGTAAGAATTATGGTGGTTCCGTATTTCAGGGTGATGGTTACACACCATGTCAGAGGCCCTGGCCTTAAGTCTGCTAAATGAAAATCGTTTCAGTTGGATGTCGATTGGATCTCAGTTGGATGATTTCAGTTATTTCGCCGGTTTAAAAAAAAACCACAATGGCAATTGAATCACAGTTGAGTTTCGATGGTGATACAATGACAAAAAATAGCAAACTTAGGGCACAGAATAATAACTAGTAACTAGCGTTACTTGGGGCCCTGCTCCTAGTAGTAGGCGACTGAAAAACTCTTGACACCAGGGTTCGTCGAGTCGTTAAGTTCTGCGCAAGACAGTTTGTGAAGCAAAAGTAAAACAAGATCAGAAAAGCAGCGTCGCGTCTTTTGGCCGGTAGTTATTTCCGGAGGTTGCTCGTAAACTTTAGTTAGGGGTCGATGAACGGGCTATTTAAAACTGCGACATCTCAGGCCACTGCACCGGTGTTGACGATTGCAATTCTCTAACAATTTCAATTTTCTTTAATAATTTTAATTTTCTGTATTTGGCTGTAAAAAAAAATTGCTGCAAATATTTTAAGGGGTGAATCATCAATCGAGGTGGAGGGAGACACCATGCCGATAGTCGTAATTTTGATGGCCCCGGGGCCGAAAACGTAGGCTGGTTTCAGAGCGACGCGTCTCGGCAGCGCTGCCCAGCAGCGCGCGGTTCGGGCGCGCGCCTGGGCAGCGCGTTCGCTGTGAAACGACATTCAGACGCGCGCGCTTCGTTGTGGTGTACGGTCGAGTGCAGAGAATCATTATGCCAGCAAACGTAATCACTATATTAGCTATATACGTTATATGGAAAAGAGTGCAACAACGACGTCTTAAAAGATTGCAAGTCGATCCTTTTAATGCTACAAGGTTGTTGAGAGGAGCCTTTGTAACATCGTTTTCTGATTTACGAGAAGATGGTTACAGATTTTATAAACATTTTCGACTTTCGCCACCAACGTTTGACGAATTACTGTGTAAACTACAAGCAACTTTATTATCTTAAGTTTCGTATTTTTTTCTAAATATTGTATTATACTATGTATCTACTTACTTATTACACAAAAATAAGAAGGAGAATATTTAATTCTTTCTCAAAAATGATTGTAATGTTTAAATAATTACTTAATAAATGTTTTTCTACCAACCTTTCTGTGTAGTGAAATTTTCTCCGAACAATTCTATCCCGATTTCTTCCCAAGCTTTATTTTTCGCGTCCCTATTTTTATAATTCGCATCAGATGCATTCCACAAACATTCTCGATGACGAACTTCATCAATCAGTCGCCCCGTGTCGATAAAGTCATCCATTTTCAGTCACGTAGAGGAGTACATAAATTACAGTGTGTTGGACTGTACGCAGCCGCGCGTCCGCACCGTGTCGCTCTGAAACGCTACTGGCAATCGAAAGAGATCCGACCGCGGCGCGTGGCGGCGCGGCCGAGACGCGGCCCAAAACGCGTCACTGTGAAACGCTACATACAATCTAGTGTAATGCGAGGCGCGCGCGGCTGAGCAGCGCTGCCGAGACGCGTCGCTCTGAAACCAGCCTTATGTTACATCTGCAGCGAACATAACCCATCAGTTAATTTAACTGTAATCTTAATTGTAATCTGTGGCGCCCTTACCGCACTAATTGTCTGACTAGACTGATTATTACAACTACAAGTGTAATTGATTAATTTATAAGTAGTTTATGGATGACGACCGATGTGGCGCAGTGGTAGTGCGACTGCCTTTGACGCAGAAGGTTCCGGGTTCGATTCTCGGTGGGTCACTCACAAAGTTGATATTTAGCACTTTGTGAATTAGTTCCCAGTCTGGTTAGGACATTGCAGGTTGAACCACCCGATTGTCCGTAAGAAAGATGATTCCGTGTTTCGGATGGCACGTTAAGCCGTAGGTCCCGGTTGCTGTCTTTGATTACTTAGACGGCGGTCGTTACACAACCATGTCAGATGCTACTTGTATTAAGCGGTTGAAAACTTTTGACATTAGAGGTTTCACTGGGTCGTTCGACGACTCGAAAGAGAAGACAGACAAAATTATGGATGCTGCTGATGACTGCAGTCATTTCGAAGCAGAAAGTTTTATAGGTACTTACCTAGGTAACGTTTTGATCTTTTAAATTCACCATTTTGAATTTAGGAAATTTTAATAAAGCTGATGATAATGATATTGATATGATAATGATAATGATAATGGCTCACAAAAGGCAACATATTCGGTGAGACTGAAGGCTTCCTAGTTGCAATACAGGATCAAACAATTAAAACCCGAAATTATTCGAAATATATTTTGAAAGAATCTATACATACCGACAAATGTAGACTATGCCACCAAACAACCGAAACAATCGATCACATTACAAGCGGATGTAGTGCTTTAGCCACTAAAGCATATACCCACCGTCACGACAATGTTGCCAAACACATTCATCAGCTCCTTGCACACAAATACAAACTTCTCGACACACACACTCCATATTACAAATATACACCTAAAAGTGTACTAGAAAATAACACAGCAAAACTGTATTGGAATAGGGACATCGTTACCGACCGCACAATCCTCAGCAAAAGACCGGACATCACACTCACATGTAAGGCATCCAAAACAACCTACCTAATAGACATTGCAGTTCCTAACACCCATAACCTGAAACAGAAACACACCGAAAAAATTCAAAAGTATATCCCACTAGCAGACGAAATTAAGCAGATGTGGCATCAAGAAACCGTCAAAATTATCCCTATCATCATTTCGTCAACCGGAGTTATACCAAAAACTCTTCATACCGCACTTAAACTACTCGAACTAAATAAAAACACCTAGATACCACTGCAAAAATCCATAGTCCTAGACACCTGCTCTATAGTCCGCAGATTTTTAAACCCTACATCACTGACACTTCAAAATAATCAAGATATACATTCAAACAACCTTACAAATAACATTCACAACCACACATCACAAGCCACTAATCGTACACTACGACACACACACAGCTCACAAAACACAAACACATTTGATTCAGGATACTTGGCTTAAGCCCGTACCTGCATCTCAAGCACCGACCTTACGTCGAGTAAAAGAAAAACTTTTGCAAATAATAATGATAATGAAATAACATTCACAACCACACATCACAAGCCACTAATCGTACACTACGACACACACACAGCTCACAAAACACAAACACATTTGATTCAGGATACTTGGCTTAAGCCCGTACCTGCATCTCAAGCACCGACCTTACGTCGAGTAAAAGAAAAACTTTTGCAAATGATAATGATAATGATAATGATAATGATAAATAATTTATTTGCAAAAATACATTAAAATAGCAATTCACAGATGAGATGAGACGAATAACATCACCTCATAATGTCAACAATCGCCAAACTGTGTTTTACATACATATATCACGGCTTTATCCCTTGCGGGGTAGGCAGAGCGATAGTGGCCGTAAGAATACAGCCACTATCGCCACGTCTGACATTTTTGAGGATTGTTTTCAAGGTTATTTCGGAAAACATGTGTATTACTATAGTGACAGATTGCCAGCCTGTTGCCTAAAAAACGTAATACACCAATACTCTCGAGTCCCTTAGTCGCCTTTCACGACACCCGCGGGAAGGATGTGGGGTGATGCTATTCTAGCACTGTGTTTTATTAAATAGATACCTACATAGAATGATTCGAGAGATTAATTTATGATACTAACTAATCTAGTAATATTAATACAGGAACACTGGCCAGCATTTTACCTAAGTAATGGACCAATATTTTATAATAACTGCTATCATTCAAACTTCAAAGAGCGCTTATCTTGAGGCCAATTCTATTAGATTTATGACTCTATAATGATCAATAGAGTTCGTAATACACTTTTGTTTGTCCGTAGTCCGTACGTGTGCCAAATATTTACAAAATTATATTGAAATATGAAATACTTTTAACATATAGTTACTTTAAGACTTTAGGCTAAAGAACTTGAAGGAAAAGTTAAACAAGGTATAAAAAAATTATCTGCAAATATTTTAAGGGGTGAACCAGCCCATGAAACTGAACAACTTTCCCCAAGGAACATCAGGTCGAAATTAAAAAAAAATTTGGCCCTTCCATACGAAATTACTGATGTTTAATTCGACTGCGTGTTTTTTTGAGTTAAGTTAGTTTGAGATGTCATATACGAAGTAGCAGGATTTTGTGATATAGTTGTGTGACGACCGCCGTTTAAATCATAGACAGCAACCGGGACCTACAGCTTAACGTGCCATCCGAAACACACGGAACCATGTTTACGGACAATCGGGTATAACCCACTGGATTGACAAGTACGGTCCTAAAGGCGTCTGTAGTAGCGCTAGCGACATCTTTGCTCTGTGAATATAACAGATTGCATTTACATACATACATACATACATACATATATCACGCCTTTATCCCTTGCGGGGTAGGCAGAGCATTAGCAGCCGTAAGAATGCGGTCGCTATCGCCACGTCTGACATGTTTGAGGATTGTTTCCCAGGGTTGTTTCAAAAAACATGTGTATCACTATAGTGACAGGTTGTCAGCCTGTCACCTAAAAATTGTAATACACCAATACTCTCAAGTCCCTTAGTCGCCTCTTACGACACCCACGGGAATAATGTGGGGTGATGCTATTCTAAGCCGGCATCACACGATAAGATTGCATTTAACTTTCTCTATGCCTGCAGCAGAATAGCAATTCAATATCTCTCTGGGGGCATAAACAACAATAGGTCAGGAGTTGAACGCTTGGAACTTCGACCGGCGGTCGTATCGTGGCCATTGTTAGTTTGGCCACATAGTAAAATGACCGGGCTCTTCTTGAAATGCCTCGGCAAATCGTGAATCAGCCCCCGCCGGGTTATAAAAGTTATAAAGACAAAAAGTTCATGGGAAACATTGCCCTAGTGTCAAAATGTACAAACTGCCTAGTGCCAAAATGTAATATGGTCTAAATGCCATAGGTAGAATACATCAAAGGTATAATATTCAATTTTACAGATTTCCTAATGGTATGGCGGGTGAGAAGAAAAATCCAGGTGGTGTTGGGAAAAGGCTACCCGCCTGCCCAGGTGTTGTGGCCAGGGGACCGACGGGTCCACCTGGATTGGATTGGAAGTTGTATATATGCGTTGCGCGGTGAACACTTCGATTCCGCGTTTCAGGCCCATTGTCTGTCTGTGATGAAGTAAAAAGTTGAATACATTCATATCACAAGAACAACGTATTTCATCATCGTTCTCCTTGCCTTATCCCGTTCTCTGTCGGGCTATTTAAAATAAAAATATCTTCGTGTGCTGGTAACCCACTGCAGTCTTACTGCAGTAGAATAAAGTTTGTAACATAGCACCGACTTAAGTACCGACACCGACTGGCGGATCGCACACTTAACGCACGACGGAGCGCTAAATAATCGCAGCGGTCTGTCAGCTCCATACTAGAAATGTCAATCCTCATACTAAAACCGATCAACCGCTGTCGATGCAGCGCTTGCAGTGCGGTTTTAGTATAGGGATTGACATGGATCTGACAGACCGCTGCGATATTTTAGCGGTCCGTCGTGCGCTTGGCAATAAAACTAAATACGGTTTTCACGTGCCCTCCTTTCTGATTTTCGTATTCTAGTAAAGCGAAACTACATTTTATAGGTTTTATATAGTTTATTTAACTGGATTATAAGAGCGATGTAATGAATATTTTGCAGTACCTTCTTACTTATGCCATGTGATGCCACCATAGCACCACCCCGTTTCTTTCCCGTGGGTGTCGTAGGAGCCGACTAAGGGACTCGCGGATTTCACGTGTATTGCATAGGCGACAGGATGACAACCTGTCACTATAGTAATGCACGGCTTATCTGAAACGACCCTGAAACATTTGTCACACGTAGCGATAACGATCGTAAGTTTACGGTTTTTGACGCTCTGCCTACCCCGCCAGGGATATAGGCGTGATATGTGTATCTATGTATGTATGCATGTATAAAATACATTTCCTTGCATCCATCGCCTTTTATGTTGGTTGGTACACTTGAATGTTGGCTACATTTCCCTTTGGGTCACTAGGTGACTCAGGTGGACATAAAGAACCTAAGTTAACAACAGTTTCCTAGTTTCTTAATGTCCACCGTTAAAATAAACAGCATTACCTTTTATATCGCAACGTTCTCTGGATATCCTTAGCACCTAGGGTTGGCACAAATAGAGAATTTCTATCAGACAGTTAATACATACATACATACATATATCACGCCTTTATCCCTTTCAGAGTAGGCAGAGCTTTAATAGCCGTAAGAATACGGTTGCTATCGCCACGTCTGACATTTTTGAGGATTTTTTCCAAGGTAGTTTCAGAAAACATGTGTATCACTATAGTGACAGGTTGTCAGCCTGTCGCCTAAAAATTGTAATACACTAATACTCTCGAGTCCCTTAGTCATCTCTTACGACACCCGCGGGAAGGATGTGGGGTGATGCTATTCTAAGCCAGATCATACGGCACAGTTCCTGGGTAATAAATATCCTGGACAAGACACAACGCCATCCAGCCCCAAACAAAGCAAAGCTTGTACTATTGAAAGGAGATAGCTGTATATACATACTTTGTTTTGTGATAAATACATATTTTACATGGAAAACAACCAGACCAGACACAAATATTAGAAAATTGACTTTAAGAAATATTTTTGTCTGGTGATTCAAGATTCAAGATTCAATCGTTTATTTCCAAGTAGATTCACAATGAATACTTTTAGAATGTCAGAGAGTTACAATACAATAGTAATGTCACTGAATAAATGAATGAGTCATTGTAAACAATAACAATTTTAAGTTCCTAACAGAATCGCGGACGAGTGGGATAAAAAAAAATAAATAATAAAAAAAATAAAGGCACTGCCTCGGGGCTGGCCAGGCTGACCACACATCATGTAACTTACGTCACCACCATCAATTAATGAAATCAGTTAAATTAAAGACAAAATATTTAAAAAATGCTTGTTACATGCTAATCAGCCGAACCCCCTGAACAGGAAAACCTCCCAAAAACCTGCTCAGAAGTGCTCATAATCTCAATTTACAATTTGTACCTATAGAATAGGCCCTAAGCTACCCTAGCTAAGTTTTATAATTATATATATATTATTAGCCCAAAAGACGGCTACGCTAAAATAAAATAAAAGTATTACAGTAGATAATTCTAACTGTTTCGTCTCGAATCGAACCCACGACCCTCAGCTTAGAAGGCAGGAGTACTATCCGCTACGCCTTTAGGACATAAAGTGGTCGCTCTACGGTCGAAACTTCATACCAGATGGCGTTGCTTTTACTTGAAATGTTGACATTAGCTTTATATTGATACTCAACTAAAGTGTAAGAAACAAAATACGTTTTTGGGGGCGATAAATCCGAGCTAGGCTCGGTCAACCAGGTACTTTTCATTAAACAAGAAATTATAATGAAGGATGATTCAAGAGAGATACTCATTGAACAAACCAAAAACAAGAGTAAAGTTGTATTCTGACATTTCTGACAACAAAGAAAATAAAATTTTGTGATTAATGCACTTTCTTTTGAATTATACAAAGACTAGCGGCCCATCCAGCGGCTGCGTCCGCTGCAACTCAAACCTGCATCCAAATCCGTTGTGTACTTTTAAAGATTTAAGCAAACATACATATACAGGATGACCGGTAAATTGATGCATTCCTTTCAAGGGATGAACCAGCTCATGAAACTGAACAACTTTCCCTATGGAACATAGGTCGAAAAATGATAAAAAAATTTGGCCCACCCATACAAAATTACCGACCAAGTCAGTTTGTATGGGAGGACCAAAATTTTTTTTCATATTTCGACCTATGTTCCATGGGGAAAGTTGTTCAGTTTCATGAGCTGGTTCATCCCTTGAAAGGAATGCATCAATTTACCTGTCACCCTATATACACATAGACGTGAAAAGCGACTTTGCTTTTTATACTATGTAGTGATGTTTGTCAGTACATTGCATTGAAAATCCTAACTATATAAAAATGCAAATTTCTAGTTAATAAACTTTGCAAGCCCTACCGCTAGGATAACATTAAATATTTATTTGCTATTAAAATGCGGGCGCGGGGAAAGTCGGGTTACAATAATAGTCATCATAACCGTTTGGTTTTACGACGACAGTTCTGTAGGATAATTTTCTGGGTGTATTTTGATTTTATTGTGTTAGGCCTTTTTCACACTTAACGCACAACGCAGCGCTAAAATACTTACGCAGCGGTTTGCCAAATTCATACTAGAAACGACCTCTGTCGACGCAGCCTTGTTATTTTGACGCATCGCGTTACCTTGATGCAGCTGCGTCGACAGCGGTTCAGTGGTTTTAGTATGAAGACTGATAAGTTCTAGTATGGATCTGACAGACCGCTATTTTTTAGCGCTGCGTTGTGCGATAAGTGTGAAAAAGGCCTTAGATACTGGGTGCACGTAACTGTGTATATAAAACTATACAGTCGTAGTCACTCATATAATAACTAGTAAGTTCCCGGAACTTAGAGCATTCTCACTAAGGAGACGGCAAAGCTAACCCCTTACTGCCAGAATTCAGTTATGGACTGGGTCATTAATAAAATTTAAAAGTAAATATAAAACTTGTACGCTTAAAAATATTCTCCAAAAATACTACGGACTTCATTCATAATTTTTCAAGATATTCAAAGTTTGCCGTAATAAATAGTAAAATTACATAAAAGTAAATTTACTGACGCCATCCAAAATAGCAATGTATGACGTCATACATTTTATTTTCATTTTTGCCATACCTATTATAAGTAACCATATTAATTTGACTGAATTAATATCACGCAAATGTTTTTGGTGGGATGCAGTTTTCCGGAAACTGTAAATGTTAATAACTAGTTTTCGATGAATATTCAAGTACTGTAATTAAGTAAGTAAAGGCTGACTTGACCGCAATCTCAATATACCTGCATTAAGCCCATACATTTGAAATTTTAGGAATCTTACAAGTAGTTAGGCGGTGTGTGACACAATATATCACGCCTCTATTCCTTGCGGGGTAGGCAAAGCGTTGACGCACGTAAAAATACGGTCGCTTTCGCACGCCTGACAAATACATATTGAGGGCGTTTTCCGGTGATTCGCGTATTACTGTAGTGACAGATTGTCAGCCTGTCGCCTGATGTCGAAGCCTGTAGTAGTAATATTAAACCCTCGAGTCCTTTAATCGCCTCTGACCACACGGCCGCGGGAAAGAAATGCTAAGGTCCATATTTATAAACGCACTCAAACCTGAGATCGATCTCAAGAGCGATTTTGATACATGTCAGTCATTACTAACAGCATATTAAAGTTGCACTCAAGATCCATCTCAAGAGTTGAGTGCGGTTTATAAATACGGGCCTAAGAAATCTGATTGATGTTCGTATCATTGTAGACGAATGCGATGTATACGTTTCCCTCATTGTTAGCTCAGAATCGCGCTTCCTGATTAGAATTCTATGATCTGATCTCACACCACCACAATACAAGGTCTTATTCTATATGTAAGAATGTAAAGAAAACACTAAATTAAAACAAGCAATAAAAAAACAAGTGTCATATCTCAGTCCCATATAGTACAACATCAAGGTACGCGCGTGACCACGTGTATACGAGCTGCATATAGGTGGTGTGCTCTGTCCTTTACCACTCCTAAATAATTATAGTAATAAGATACTTGTATCGATTTTGTTTAACAAAATACTTATGTAAGGTTACGGCGCTATGGAGCGCAGCATATTAGGTGTTAAAACGATCGATCGGATTAGATTAGGAACACCACCCTGCGCTCCAAAACTGGCATCATCTGGAAAAAAATCTGCAAAGCTGAAGTGGGACTGGGCGGGACATGTCTGCCGCATGCAAAGCGACATATGGGCTAAATTAACAACAGAGTGGGTGCCACGGGATGGCCGCCGTCGTCGCGGCCGGCCTCGCAGAAGATGGAGAGATGATCTGGAAGCTTTTCTCCAAAATTGGCAATCGGAGGCCCAAGACCGAGACGAGTGGCGCGAAAGAGGGAGGCCTTTGCCCTGCAGTAGGACGCTGAACAGGCTAATTAAAAGAAAAGGGCATTGCGGGCTGAACCAACCGATTGTCCGTAAGAAAGATGGTTCCGTGTTTCGGATGGCACGATAGCCGTATGTCCCGGTTGCTGTCTATGATTACTTAGACGGCAGTCGTAACACAACCATGTCAGAAGCCTGCTACTTGTATAGGGCGGTTGAAAAACTGTCCCACACGAAAAAGAAAAAAAAAAAGAAAAGAGAGTTGTCTGCTAACAAACTCAAGGACGTTAAGTTACAAAAGTTATATAATTTTCTAACAAGGTGGTCCTTAATCTGAAGAGACTTGACCTCACAAGCGATAAGAGATTTTCCCGAGATCAAGATCATCAACAGCCACACTCAGGTTTTTTCGAAGATAACTAATTTAGGCACATGCTTATTTCATTTGTTTTATGACCCAAAACCCGAAGGCAACAGTTTGACACTTTAAAATTAACTATTAAAGTTTCTGGTAGTGTTTGTGGCATGGACCAATAATACTAGAGGACTGACAGCCCCATAGTACCTTACTATTTTGGTCTTAAACCTAGATGGCGCCAAAAAATTGTTTCACAATGAATAAAACTTGCGTATGTTCATGAACTGTGGCTCTTTTTTGGAAGTTTACCTTTAAAAAAGTCGTTTTAGAATTATTTAATGTCACAGAATACTCAGAAAATAATTAAATTCAAATTTTCTTGTAACAACCCATTTCGCAGTAATAGAACCAAATATCAATAGATGGCGGTGTAAGCGCTAAGACAGCTAAGGTCTCAAATCATACTTAATATCAAGGATAGATGGAGTGTGGGGATCTGTCATTTATTGGGTGGACATTTGCGCGGATAAAAATTGCGGTCACACGTATTTTTATTCAAGTGTACAACACTTACTTAATTAAAAATATGAAATATGTGTTCGAGGTAATATGTACCAGTGTACTGGAGTAGTTATTCTCAACGAAAGCATTGCGTGTGACCTTGCGGCGGGGCCCGCGCGGGACACGCGGGAGCGGCGGTGCAAGTCATAGATAACGAGTAATGCGCGCAGATGCGACAAATTGTGCATTACGTCTGCTTGACATTGTCAGTAGGAACTAATGATCGAGAATATAATAAAAAGAGTATATTATCTAGTATTATATTTTAATTTTCTTTAAATAAAACAAGTTTTGTAAGTTTTGTAAGTTTTTGTCGTTTTGTGTAGTGATCCGTGAATAATTTGATGGCAACCACGTTTCTTCGCTGCGATCTTTCTGTACAAATTTAATCCACGCCTCTCTTTTTTCATGGCCCGGATGCGGAAACCTTTAAACAAGCTCAAATAAAAATAAACAGCAAGAACGGAAATATTTTTTAATTATGTTAATTTTTGAACCTCATTTTCACTTTGCGTAGTCAGTTACAAGTATAAATATTTACAATACTATACTACAATAACATTTCCTAGCAAATTGACTGCTTTTTATTAAAGTGACTCATCGAAAGTGTCACGTCTGTACATACTGTAATGTTGTTAATCTATGATTTTCGCCGAAATATGGCCGCCGCGTCCGAGCGCGGGGTGATTTTTTTCAAAATTATGAAAATAATATTCCGATGCATGGCTTACTGATAAAATTAGATAACTAACATATAAAATGTTACTCCTTGGGCTTTGCTTGTTTGTGGTTCTCGAATTGTTTGAGCAGTATCTTAGTACACAGCCAGGCATTTTGAAACTAGCACTGACACGTGACGTCGCGGCAAGCGGTGGGCTCAAACTAAGCGAGTTAGAGCACATGTACTCTAACGCGTGTTACAAAAAGTGAAGTTGCGGTTGCCTCTAGTACGCTTGTACATATTACCTCGATGATATGATATAGTAGATTTATAGAATATTATAAATTGGACAATATTTCATTGCATATACCTACCGATAAAAATTACAGTTTGTGTTAGTCACACGTTTTTGTGTTTTCTGAATACGTGGTCTATAACTAAGTGGCTCAACATAGTTAATTCTCAGGTCATAATGTTTTCGGTGGCTTCGTCTTATCCCGTGCTAGCTGTTTCATTATGACCTAAGTTTAAACGACTTGCATTACTGTGTTTTGGTGAAGGACCTCTACGTTTTGGCTGTTTACGAACAGCCTTCTTCCGGTGGTCGACAGATCACATACGACCACCTGTCAACTGTGATTGTCGAACATTGTAGCTGTTTCATGTCGGATGTCGGGCTAGCTGTGTCGTGTTTCAAGCAGGAGCAAATTGTCTGTGACTAGGTGCGTCGTGTTTTAACCAAAACTGAGGCTCGAGAGCGTCACTTTGGTAGGCTGCGGTGACTTTTACTTCTATTCTACTTAGTTAAAAACAAAAGATGAAAAACTTTTATTCGTATATTTTGTTAAAATAATTCCTTTGTCACTTGACTGGCGCAAAATGTCACGATGTCAGATGTCACGACTGGCACCTATAATTTCAAAATTGAATTTTGACGAAATTGTGGTTTATTTTAAGTGGATTTTTCGTAAATAACTTTTTCATTAGGTCTTTATTATTATGCAATGATAAAATAACCATAAAACGAAAATATCAAATTTGCCAGGAAAGTGACCTGAAGAACCGTTTTCAAATATTTACCCTTATGAAAATAAGTACTTACCTACATAAGATCGTTGAATGCTTGGCACTTAGATTTTACAAGAATTATTTCTGGGATAAAGCTAGTTGTACAGTACACGGTGAAGTGATAATATTTCAAGTGCTAAATTATACATACCTACCATACATATTTTGTATGTTATGATATTGTAAAACCTATGTTTGTTTATAAAATATTAAAGTATCTTCACGATATCCGACGCGCTAGGCATGATAATGTTCCTTTGGTACCTACCTACCTATTCAGATCTGTTATAAAGAGAGGAGTCTTATCGTGACTACATTATTTTGAATTGCTACTACTTTACAATTTTAGGCGACAGGCTGACAACCTGTCACTATAATGATACACGACTCATCTGAAACGACCCTCAAACTTTTGTCAGACGTGGCGATAATGACCGTAATTTTACGGTCCTCAGCGCTCTGCCTTCCCCGCCAGGGATATAGGCGTGATTTGTGTGTGTGTGTGTGTGTGTGTGTGTTACTACTTTCGAAATTATTCATCTAACACTCACACTCGCACGAATTCTGACGCGTCTCATCGTCGTCTCATCTGTGTGTTTTGCGCCCAAGGTGCAGCGGGCTATTCCGACGTGGGGCTATTTCTCAATATTACAATAACAAAACAAAAAATTACTAATATCCCTACGATAAAAAAAGAATCTACTTTATGCTAGGATACTTTTCTTTCATATTAATTCAATATTCTCACGCGCTCCGCTCGGGCGTTAAAAAACCTCGGTTGCTATTAATAGGTTACATCCTAGGTACGTAATCTACTATTTTCCATGGCGGTTGTACTTAGACGGTGACATCTATCATAAAAATGTTGAACTATTTCGCACTTGTGTAGGTCATACATGGCGGCTCAGTTTCACAAGTCGAAGTTTGTTTACAAATGCTACTACCGGAGCCATCTATTTTTTACGCGTGAACTAATGAATGAGATTACGCTCTTGCGTATGGGGTTGCAAGTCCTCTAGTATTATTGGTCCATGGTTTGTGGCACTAGTTTGCTTTGAAAAAAAAAGTTTCTGGTAGTTATCCAATCTTCATAATACGGTGATGTCGCTTCCATTTAAATTTTCATACATACACACACACACAAAACTCTTCAACTTCTATTCTTTATTCGAAAATAATCACTGAAGATCCAAATAAACAAAAAATAAATGTATTACCTACCTAAATTGAAAAGACGTTCATTATTGACGGATGAAACTAAAGAAGTGAATTCAATAACCATACTGACTATTGATGGTGAACTGGGGTGATGCTATTCTACACACACACACGCATCACGCCGTTATCCCTTGTGGGGTAGGCAGAGCAATAACGGCCGTTAAAATACGGTCGCTATTGCCACGTCTGACATTTTTGAGGCTTGTTTGCCAAGGTTCTTTCAGAAACCATGTGTACCACTATAGTGACAGGTTGTCAGCCTGTCGCCTACCAATACTCTCGAGCCTCTAAGTCGCCTCTTACGACACCCGCGGGAAGGAGGTGGGGTGATGCTATTCTAAGCCGGCATCACACGGCATCAAACGGAAATATAGTACCCAGTATGTTACCCATCTGTTTTCACATCACATACGGCAGGGTACCCGCGCGGAACCAGGGTGATCAATAAATCATCATTCTGCGCCTGCGCATCTAAAAAGTCGCATTAGTTAGTTGCAGTTAGTCATGGTCAGTCGCAGCCCGTTATTACGAGACACGGTAACTGTTATTTTGTAACACCTGTCCGTACCTGTTATGATTTTTTTTATTTGTGACTTTTGACAAATATTTCCTATCGAGCTCTTTCTGCAAGATGCAAGGTTTCGGATCCGCCATTCGAAAACCTGTGCAACGCAAAAACTTGCGTTGGCATCTGTCTCTGTTATACTTACCGTATGGTAGATGTAAAGTACTCACTTATAGGAGGCGAACTCTTGCTCACAAGGTTCGTCTATACAAAGTATAGATAAGTCTATGGCATTGCTCGAACCGAATCCAGCGACATCGTCGTCTGAATTTATAGGAATTCTGGGATCCAGCCGGATTCGATCGTTTCGGCTCGGGCAAATGTGCGATGTTTCATAGGATTTCATATCATATCAGCCCACATCTACCCACTGCTGAGTATATGCCTCTTCTTTTTCTCGCCATCTGCGCCGGTCCTGTGCCTCCCGCATCCACTGTCTCCCAGCCACGGTGGCTTAGTCGTCCGTTCATCTAGCGGGTGGTCTGCCCACTGGACGCTTTTTTGTTCTCGGCTGCCACTCTGTTACCGCCTTGGTCCACCGTCCATCATCCCTACGAGCCAAATGTCCTGCCCTTCACTTCAGTCTCGTGATTCGATTTCTATATGAATTCAAAAATTCGATTTGTTCGGTGCGTTCGGTTAGTTCGCCGGCGGTAAGTGTGCGTTCACCTTTAGGACGACTGATGGAATACATATATACATATAATCACGCCTCTGTCCCGGAGGGGTAGGCAGAGACTACATCCTTCCACTTGCTACGATCCTGACACACCTCTTTCGCTTCCTCAACATTCATCAGTCTTTTCATACAAGCTCGTCGGTTTAGGGTGCTCTTTACCTGACCTTTCTTTAGAACATCCCCGATTTGATCTAGGTACGTTCGTCTAGGTCTTCCCCTTGCAACGTTTCCATTCACACGCGCCATATAAACTTGTTTAGTTAATCTTCTTTCATTCATCCTCTCAACGTGACCAAACCATCTTAGCATTCCTTTCTCTATACCAGTCACAATATCTTCTTTTATACCACAACGTTCCCTTATCACGCTATTCTTTATCCTGTCACTCAATTTTACTCCAATCATACTCCTTAACGCTCTCATTTCTACTGCATTTATTCTACTTTCATGCTTTTTCTGCCATACCCAACTTTCACTCCCGTACATAAGTGTTGGAACTAGCACCCCTCTATGCACAGCCAGGCGTGCCTTATTCGACACTTTCTGGCTATTCATAAAGGCATGCAACGCCCCATTCACCATGTTGCCTGCATTCACCCTCCTTTCAATATCACTTTCACACTTTCCATCTGACGTAAACTTTGATCCCAAATATACAAACTGATGGAAATTAGTGTAAAATGCAATAGGTAGCTAATTTTCGAGTTTTATGGCTCGTGTAGGAGATATTTTAGAAACACAAAGTATGACAATAAACATGTCTAGCTTCGCATAAGAATGCGAGATAGAGAAATGTGAATGTGGCATGTTTATGCTTATGGCATTACAAAGTACCCACACAAACCTCACCGGAAAGTGCAGTGTAAATATTTTTTTTAAAAGTGAACCGACTTCAAAGAATGTGTTTGAGTGCGAACATTTTTTTATCGGTTAATATGCCTAAATCCTTCTCCTAAGTCTGACAAATACTTGCGGACACACATAACATACATATATATACTACATAAGATTAAGGGGAAAATGTTATGTAATGTGTCATTATGTGTTGTCTTATAATTTTTTTATTGCAATAAACATAAAATTTTTATTGTTTTTATTTTTTATAACCTCATTTTTTTTGAAGTCGGTTAAAAATAAGACCAATAGTTACAAAGGCCTTTCTTTCTCAAACCTCAGCTCAAAAATAACGCTGCGCTATTGTATGCGCCCGTCACATCCATACCAGCGCAGCATCATGCGTTGGACTTGCGTAGAGAGCCGTTTTTGTATGGGGAGAGACGTTTCTAGTATGAACTGACAGACGCATACGTTAATTTTTACATCTGAAGTACGACAGAGGCCATTTTTATACTTGCTAGTAAGACGTCAAAATGAGTCTTAAATACAATCTTTTTATGACTAACGGTTAACTGACGCTAAATTGAAGTGTTCATTCAAATGACAGTAGAGAGGCGTAAAATAAACTTTACAACTGATCTCGTCTCGACATTCATAAATAATAATATTTACATAAGTAAAGAATGTGTGGTGCAGTGTGATTGCGATGCAAGGTCCCGGGTTCGATTCTTGGTAGGGCTCTAACACAGTTGTAATTTTTTCACTAGCCCTCTGGTTAGGACATAGAAGGCTGAACGCTTGATTGTCCGAAAAAATATGGTTCCCGGCTTCGGAAAGCACGTTAAGCGGTCTCGGTAGCTGTCTGTGGTCATTACATCGCATTAGTAGAAGGATTCTCACCGCAGGGCAGATATGCGACTAGGAACGAAAAATCGATTCAATAATCGATTACTTTTAGTCATAATAAAAATCGATCTTGTTTTTTACAACTTTGTTTTTCGTGACGCCGATACAAATATTCTAGCGATCTAAAGTATGATGTTGTATACAGGGTGCAAAAATATTAGCAAATTAAGCAAATATTTTATTCTATTTCAGCCTATTGCAGTCCACTGCTGGACGTAGGCCTCCCCCAAGGAACGCCATAGGGCACGATCTCCCGTTTTTGCCATCCAGTCGCTACCAGCCGCCTTTTTCAAGTCATCGGTCCATCTGGCCGGAGGGCGTCCAACGCTACGCTTGCCGAGGCGTGGTCTCCACTCGAGAACCCGCTTACTCCACCGTCCGTCGGTTCTACGACAAATGTGGCCAGCCCACTGCCACTTCAGCTTGCTACACTTCCAGACTATGTCCGTCACTTTGGTCTTTTTTCGGATGGCCTCATTCCGGACTTTATCCATTATAGAGATACCAAGCATAGACCTTTCCATAGCTCTCTGAGTGACATGTAGCCGGTGGGCCAGTTTTACTGTCAAGTTCCACGTCTCAGCTCCGTAGGTCATGACTGGTAGGACGCATTGATCGAACACCTTGGTCTTGAGGCATTGTGGCAAAGATGATTCGAGGATGTGACGCAGCTTTCCAAATGCTACCTATAATGCTAATATTTTATACTGAACAACTTTTCCCAAGAAACATAGGTCAAAATATCATTAAAATTTTTGGACCTACCATAGAAATTGACTTGGTCGGTTGGTAATTTTGTATGGGAGGTACAATTTTTTTTTTCATTTTTCGACCTATGGTCCTTGGGGACAGTTGTCCAGTTTCATGGGTTGATTCACCCCTTAAAATATTTCCAATTTTTTTAGACCCCGTATTTTTAATGATATTACTTGAAACTCGAAACAATTTGTTTGTGGCCTATAGGCGGCAAAAAAAAACTAAATCAAACAGAAACAAATTTTAAATCAGTCGAGTCATAAAAATTGCATAATCCATTATGTTTTCACCAACCTGCCTCAAGTTTAATCGGGTCTTTAGACAACTCAATGACACACACGAAAAAACTGACAAAAAACCTAAACAAATATCACTAAGACGGCTATTAACTTCAGAAATCCCTCCAATTTTATTACAATACTTTTCTCTAGGTCGCAAACACAATACATAATTTTTATATCCAGGGGTGATCAAACCCATGTAAACAAGGGTCGTGGCCAAATAAATAAACTTTTAGCACTTTTTCACCGATTTCCCTTGGTAAAGGGGTTCAAAGCCCCTTCCTATCAATCGGAAAGAAAAATGGCTGGTGATTTTGAGAAAACTAAGATTGCCATGGTAAAAGCATTTTTTTATAGGTATGTAAAACTAAAGGGCATTAAGAGGTCAGTTTGGGTTCAAAGAGCAATATTATAATTTGGCAACCTCTGATTCACAAGTAGTTGTATATCTAACACGAGAAGTGTTTTAAAATTTGGTTGTTCATCGTTTTCGCTATATTAAATTCACAAAGATTAAATTAGGCATTGGCAATTAGTGTCATTGCAAAACAATAAATTTTAAACTACCTATCGCAGTTTTGTACACTATTCTATTCATAGTTAAAATTTTAAGGGGTTGAAATATCGAGTAGTCAATAAAATTAATTCGTTGGTCTCTCTCTAAAGAGAAAAGTCGAAAAGTCGTGTGGGACACCAAGTCGTCCAACGACCCGATGAACCCTAGTAACAAAATTTTTGAACCGCTTTCTACAAGTAGCAGGCTTCTGACATGGTTGTGTAACGACCGCCGTCTAAGTGATCATAGACAGCAACCGGGGCCTACGGCTTAACGTGCCAGCCGAAACACGGAACCATCTCCTTTGTGACTAGTACTTACACTTTTATTGACTACTTAACACATTCACTTTATCATGAGCTCATTATAGATAATGAGCTTGGAATATATGCAATGTGATGTGTTTTCAAGGAAACGATGCTAAAAATACACGTGGGTAACTGCACCCTATCTGTCATCGAGGATGAATAAGGTCGTTTAATTATAAAAAGTACAGTATACTGATTAAAAAAGAAAAAGGTACAAAAAACTGGCCTTTCGCGATTCTCTGTTGGTCTGACTTAGTAGAACACACTTGACGCACGACGGAGCGCAAAAATATCGCAGCGGCCTGTCAGATCCATATTAGAAATGTTAATCGCCACACTCAACCGCTGTCGACGGAGCTGCTTCAAAATAACGCAAGATAGGAATTCCTAAGCGCTTTGTTTAGGTAGCGAAAGCAAAATTAAATAGTATGTTTTTAAATGTCCATTTTAGTTATTTATTTAATATTAATTCGTTTATTTATTCAAAATATTAACAGTATACGTCAATTTTTGTACTTACCTATTTATTTCTTTTTTGTTTAATTTTATTATTTACATATTGTTTTGCATGTATTAACTTTATTTTACTTGCATGACTTATTATGTTTAATTTAATAGCGTACTGTTGGCTAGTCACCGAACCTGCGCCTTCCCCTAGGTTATAGCTGAAAATCAGCGATTTTGCTTTATAGCAAAATATGACGCTGAGATATAGCCTTTTTGCGCTGCTGCAGCATACATACATACTTGATGTCGGGGCTGCGTCCCCATTTTGTTCTCATAGTTTTGTACCTACCTTTTTGTAACAACAATTAATTATGTGTGTATGACTGTAGAACCAAATAAACATCTATTCTATTCTATTATATTCAAATGTGTCAAAATAATGCAGCCGCGTCGACAATATGGGGATTGACATTTTTAGTATAGATCTGACAGACCGCTGCGTTGTGCGTTAGGTAAGTGTGAAAAAAGCCTACAGGTGAAACCGCACTATGGCTGCACTGCGGCGGACTGGCGCAGCAATTGCAGCGCAGTATCACCACATTTCGCAGAGATTTATCAGAACTTTAGAAAATTTCAATGCAAAATGATTTTAACCAAACCGCCTATGGCCAAAATCTGCCAGGATCTGATAAAATTGCTTTTGAATCTGCTTTTTATCTGACAAAATGATGCAAACTATGGTTACCCTACGCAACAGGCAACTGCAGCGCAGTGTAGTGTAACCATATTTTGCAGAATCTTATCAGACTTTCTTAAAATCAGGCAAAGTTCAAACTAGTAAAGTTTTTGGTACTATCCCTTACATCCGGTATATCTTCACCAGCTCAGTACTTTGCCGTGTGATTCCGGCTTAGAATAGCATCACCCCATTTCCTTTCCGTGGGTGTCGTAAGAGGCGACTGAGAGACTTGAGGGTTTCAGGTGTATTACAACTTTTAAGCGACAGGCTGAAAATGACTATAGTGATACACAAATTATCTCAAACGGCCCTCTATATTCGTCAGACGTGGCGACAGCGACCGTATTATTACGGCCGTTACAGCTCAGCCTACCCCATAAGGGATAAAGGCGTGATATATGTATGTATGTTTGTATGTCAGTACTTCGAAAAATACGGTCTTCCGTCTCGCGCTTAGTACGCAATACTTCAAATTGTACGCTACATAGACTCGTATTTATAAATCATACTCAACTCTGAGATCGATCTCAAGAACGATTTTGATATCAGTCCATACTAACAGCATCTCAAAATCGCACTCAAGACCGATCTCAGAGTTGAGTTCGGTTTATAAATACGAACCTTACATAGTCTGCAGGTCGTATTCTCACGATAGTTAGCGAGATTTATCGTGACAGGTGAGGCTTGATGACTGCAGAATGGAGTGAGCGGCGCCAGCTAGGTGCTTAAACGACAGACAGACAATCTGTCGAAAACCTTGTTTTGTATACTAATATTGACGCTCTGCCAACCCCGAAACAGATAAATGCATGATATGTATGTATTTTTTGGGGCAAGCCTTATCTTAAACTAAAAAACGATATCATTCCGCGTCAACGAAATTATGGCATACGACAATAAGGCATATGAAAAACAAAATTTTTTGAATGTCTAAGGAGAGACTGCTTTTTCATCCGAATCCCATAAGGGCGGGTTATGTTTTACAAGACTACGTAACTATGCATGCTTGTATGTGGATTTAAACACAAAATATAATTTGGAAATTACCGGAGACATACATACATACCTGCATATATCACGCTTTTCTCCCTTGCGGGGTAGGCAGAGCGTAAACAGCCGTAAGAATACGGTCGCTATCGCCACGTCTGACATTTTTGAGGATTGTTTGTGTTTTAAATAATTATTCTGTCTGGTTTTCACGTATACGCGCTATACAAAGTTTGAAGCATTTAAAGGCGATTATGTTCTCACGTTGGTTAACGTGATTTATCGTCGCAGGTGAGGCCTGACTTGTGGGCCTGACTGCAGAATTGTCTGAGTGGCGCCACCTAGGTTCTTACGGTACTAAGGTACTTTAGCTTTCACGACAGGCAGGTAATCTGTCAAACGCTTCTTGTGCAGCGTAACATGGATAATTAAGTACCTAGGTACTTTTTACCTATGCTACGACGTTGAAAAATTAAGTAAGGTAGGTTCTTAGACTCGGACTGTCCAATTCGGTTACAAGCATAAATATAAAAAACAAAAACCCGATTGCTATAATTTTAAAATTGTATTTTCCTCTTAAAATCCGCCATTAGAAGTTCAAAAATTAATATAAAGCCACTGTTACTTGCGCTGGTGAGACGAATTTAACTACACCTCATTATGTCAATATCGTCCTAACCTTAACCGTTTGAGTAAGTATGTAGTCGTGGAGAAAAATACATGCTCTCAAAAACATTTATTTAAGCCTCCTAAGGCAATTGGACAAAAAAATGCACTTTTCACTTTCAAAGGAAAAGGAAGGCGTACCATACTTTGGATACTACATTTCTTTTAAATAAGTAGAAGATGCCGTGTGATGCCGGCTTAGAATAGCATCACCCCACATCCTTCCCGCGGGTGTCGTAAAAGCCGACTAAGGGACTCGAGGGTATTGGTGTATTACAATTTTTAGGCGACAGGCTGACAACCTGTCACTATAGTGATACACAATGTTTTCTGAAACAACCTTGGAAAACAATCCTCAAAAAGTGTCAGACGTGGCGATAGCGACCGTATTCTTACGGACGTTAACGTTCTGCCTACCCCGTAAGGGATAAAGGCGTGATATGTGTATGTATGTGTAAGTAGAAGAAATAAAATAAAGACATGGTACAAAAGAAACGCAAGTAATCGAGGCAGTAGAATCAATCATAAACCATTAGACTTTGTGAGGAGCGCAGAAAAACTCCCGCTCTGTAATTATCTTGTCACTGTCGATGCGCAGGCGCTTCCGAGAAGGCGTGTCTATTAGATATGGAACGACTATGAGTTTGGCCGTCTAGTCGGACTCTATTAATTGACTACAAAAATGGTCGCCAAATTCAAAATTCAAATTTATTTATTTCAAAGTAGTAAATGTCATTGTAAAAAAAGAAAATAGTAAAACACATTTCTCTAATTCTTATAACAATTTATGGACCTAGTGTAAATGCTCTGCCGGGGCAGGCAAGGGATAAAGGCGTGGTATGTGTGTGTATGTATGTGTATGTATGTGTAAATGCGGCGTAGTCGGCTTTCCGAAATAGTCAAAATATGGCAGGAATATGTATGGTATGGTTATATCTCAACCACGGCTGCTAGTTTATTCAGACAATAAACATAATTATTAAAAAACCAAAACCCGACTGTGATAATTCCTTAATTATATTTTGCGTTTAAAATCCGCACGAATCTAACGATACCGCATATAATAATGTCAACTTTCGCCTAAACCTTTGCGCTGGGCGAAAAATATTTAAGGAATTTATATATGTGATTATACCATCGCGCGCTAGTAGATATTACGTCCCTGGTAAGGACCAAAAGTTAAAAACCTTTATTTACAAAG
Source organism: Keiferia lycopersicella (assembly GCA_029255805.1). Lineage (NCBI taxonomy): Eukaryota > Metazoa > Arthropoda > Insecta > Lepidoptera > Gelechiidae > Keiferia > Keiferia lycopersicella. The sequence continues at coordinate 15,686,334 of JARACZ010000005.1, forward strand.
TTCAGAGTTTAGTAAGCCTGCATCATAATATCAACCAGTACACTATTTTGACCCATGCATGCAGCAAACCGTACAGCATCGACACTGTATGAAAAACAAAAACTCGCAACTGCTATGGTACACGACCGTGGAAAGTCGAACAGACGTACAATGCCCAGCATTATTACTTACTTACTATTGCTGCAATTAGCTATGCAACCATATCCTGAAAAGCAAGCAAACCCGGCAAAATCACTCTTACGACAAGTGAATAAGAGTCAATATGACTGCAAAGAGAAAAGTGTCAGAAAACGCAGCGTGACCAATTGATTTCACGCGTGTATTAAAGGATTATGGGGCTTACGTCATTGGGTTAAGGTGGTTGCAGGGTGCACGGGCTCGGTATGCGCAAGAGAGTTGCGAAGGGATGTGACTTTAGTAAAAAATAAATATTTTTTTAATAATCGATTATTTAATGTTTTCAATCTCTTTTCTGTGGGTGTCGCGAGAGGCGACTAAGGACTCGTTCATGGGGTGATATGTAGGTATTATTCTATTTTGCTTTCAATTATTTGTCATTTGTAACGATAGCGCCGTACATACGGCTGTTAAGCTCTGCTACCCAGCAATAATGCCTACTGTGCGTAAAATAAACAGTATGCTGCCAAAACAAGACTATTAGTGAGCTAAATAAGGTTTCGTGTATTTTGACTGATGTTCGCAAGACCTGAAATAATTCGGTGGTGCAAATGCCCAAGTGACCCCATAAAATAAAAATATTGTATTTGAAACTTTTAAAATCGATTATAAATTAAATTACAAAATCGATTATTAAAATACATTAAACATCGGCTAGTTCAACAACCGATTATTCTTCACATCTCTAGTATGGCGCCACAAATGAAGTTTGTTGCATTGCATTGGACGTGTAGGGTTGCCATCATTATTATGTGAAGCAGGAACCGATTTAAATTAGTGAGGATTTTATTTGCCCGCTTGCTCCAGAAGGAGGAATAATTATTCGAAAGGAAATCATTTCAGTTGTGTGTCAGTTGGATGGTTTTGCTAGTTTTGTAATAGTTTGCAGTAAAATATATTACAGTGACCATAGAATGACAGTTGAGCGTCAATCGCATTAAAATGGCTAACAAGCTAAATTAATAAAGAAACAAAACTCGGCTGTGCTAATATTGGGTTCATATTCCGCCATTTTGAATTTGTCACTCACGCTTGCAGTCCAGAGACGAATTGTCACCACATTATGTCAACGTCATGACTGTAGCCCGTGAAAAGAATTTACTTGGCCACATAATACATACATTACATCATATACTCTCGAAAAACATAACCTCGTTCTGAGTCGTTAAGCCGTAAGTCCCGGTTGCCGTCTATGATAACTTAGACGGCAATCAGAGCAGGAGCAGGCAGAGGCCTGCTTCTAGTAGTAGGCGCTGGAAAAACTCTAACACCTGTAGCGCTCGTTTTTTTTTGTTTCTTTTTTTGAGTCGGGTAAAAAATAAGAGAGTCGGGGCCCTGTGCTTCATGAAGAGGCAGCCCTAGCAAAGAGTTAGAAAGTATGTGGTTGTGTTACTATGGGACTCTAATGATCGTTAAAGGGTACGGAAGGAATTTAAGATTGCTGGCTTTGTGATTGTGACTATATTGAACCTCAAAGCACCAATTAATCCCGTTTAAGTGTACTACCGGGGAAACTAAAATCTTTTGGGATATTATATTACCTACTAGCGGCTTGCCCAGCGGCTGCGCTCGCTGTAACGCATTTTCCCGTGGAAATGCGACGATTTCTCGGCAAGTATTATGCATAAAAACCTTCCTCTTGAGTCCGGCTATCTATTTAAAGAGCTGCATCAAAATCCTTTCAGTAGTTTTAAAGATTTAAGCAAACATACATACAGACGCGAAAAGCGACTTTGCTTTATACTATGTAGTGATACATACATAAAATCACGCCTCCTTCCTGGAGGGGTAGGCAGAGACTACATCCTTCCGCTTGCTATGATCCTGCCAAACTTATTGCTTTCTCAATAATTATCACACTTTTCATACATACATATATTCGTCGGTTATAAGTTTAGGAAATATAATTTGAGCCGATTCGACTATGAAACGTCAAGGTGAATCGGCTACCTACCTACATACCTACCTAAGGTATAGTTTAGGAAATTATAATTTGAGCAAAAATAGAAGAACAAAAATAATTCTAGTGAAGATGCCAGCATAGAACAGCATCACAAAATAAATTCTGGCTCGGTGATAGCATCATCAAAATCACTTTGAACAACAAAAAAGCCGAGCAAGGCTCGATCAACCAGATACCTACTTACTAAAATGGTAGTAGGTGTACACTTTACCATAGAATTGACTGTAAGTACTTATAGAGTAGCACATAGGTTGCATAACTTCACTTACCTGAAAACAAAACAAAAAAAATTAAAACACCTAAATATAAAAAATTATGAACTTAACGTAAGTAATGTTATGTATAAAGTATATAATCTGGATGTGACTCTCATCCATATCATATCACTTATACTTTGTCAACCCTTCGGTATTTACACGGGTATTTATCCTAGGAGTAGTACAGCATGCCGTGTGATGCCGGCTTAGAATAGCATCACCCCACATCCTTCCCGCGGATGTCGTAAGAGGCGACTAAGGGACTTGAGGGTTTAAAGTGTATTACAACTTTTAGGCGACAGGCTGACAATCTGTCACTATAGTGATACACAAAATTATCTCAAACGGCCCTCTATATTTGTCAGACGTGGCGACAGCGACCGTATTTTTGCGGCCGTCAGCGCTCTGCCTACCCCGTTAGGGATAAAGGCGTGATATATGTATGTATGTATGTATGTAATTTTTATGTGTATCGCTATACTTGTCACTATAGTGATACACATGTTTTCTGCAACAACCTTGGAAAACAATCCTCAAAAAATGACAGACTTGGCGATACGAGACGATCATCACCATCATCATTCTTACGGCCGTTACCGCTCTGCCTGCCCCTCAAGGGATAAAGGCGTGATATATATCGATATATCGTAGTACATTAAATAAGTGTTAATATACCCCTTAAACCTCCCTTTACATGTTCTTAATGAAGGAAGACGGTACTTACTTAGCAGAGACGAATTAGGCAAAAACCTATTACCCGCCAGCCGCAGAAGGAGGGTTATGTTTTTCCAGAGTATGTATTTGTGTTGGTATGTGTGTATGTGTGTCGATAAGTGAATTCTTACTCACGGGATAATCAATTGACTAAATAAAATATGGGGTGTGGTTAGATTCGTCTCAGCAGCGTGAGTGACATTGGCTATAAAGTCTGGAAAAAAATGATTGAAACGAAATAAAATGGAACTAAAAATTACGTATGAAAAAATATTGTCCTATTTACGCATTATCTGTCAGATTTGACAGATCTCGAAGAAAGGGGTACTCTCATTTCCACTCTACTCTTTTTTGCCAAACTGTACTCAGCTTTCATAGATTCAAAATGGTGGATTTGAAACGCAAACCACAAATCTGAAATAACCGCAGTTCGGTGTTTGTATTTTCACCAACTTCAAAAAAAAGGAGGTTCTCAGTTTGACCCGCATGTATGTAAATATATGTATGTATGTTTCTCCGCGATTGCCTCTCGTTTGGATGAACCGATTTTGATACGGTTTTCAGAAAATCATTTGTCAGGCTTAGGAGAAGGTTTTAGGCATATCAACCGACAAAAAATGGAGGTTCGCACTTTTATGCGTCCGTTGAAGTCGGTTCTCTTTTTTAAAAAGTTATTAAAAAATATGTTTTTTTAATAATTCAAACAGCGGCAGCGTAAGGTCTCTAGGGCTTGTTTTAAATCCGTTAAATATTTGAACAACAACAAAGTAAGCAACATTATCTGACTACTTATTTATTCAAATAGTTACTCAGTTGAGTGTTTAGTAATTAAAATCGAATAAATCTCCATTAAAATGCTTTTATTTCTCTGTGTGTCTTTCGCGGTTTCCGCACTTGACATCCGTTGGTAAGCAGTTTTAACGCATTTGTAACGCATGCGCCTGTCAGATCAGAAAAGAAAATCGATGTTGATGCAGGAACAACGAATTGTCTCTATTTGAGATCTATCAACTATCTTTGTTAGACTGTATCTTCTCTCATGTTGGCAATATTTAACCCGCAAAAAAAAATTGGCCTCTTATTTATTTTATTGTTTCAGTTCATTTACCATGAGGTGCCGTGTGATGCCGGCTTAGAAAAGCATCACCCCATTTCTTTCCCGTGGGTGTCGTAGAAACCGACTAAGGGATTAGAGGGTTTCATGTGTATTGTAATTTTAGGCGACAGGCTGACAACCTGTCACTATAGTAATGCACGGCTTATCTGAAACGACCCTCAAACATTTGTCAGACGTGGCTACCACGACCGTAATTTTACGGTTGTTGACGCTCTGCCTTCCCCGCCAGGAATATAGGTGTGATATGTGTATGTGTATTTACAAAGACTGAAACCAATTTGGGAAACCCTGTTACCTACATTAAAAATGTTATTGGCAGGATATATTTTTCCCTGATTCCTGTCCTGTACTGACATTCTCTTTATCCAGCAGCTGTCCGTCTGTCAGAGCAAGCGCAGTGCGGCTTCTTGATTGTTGATTTATGTGACCAACGTCGGGGGACGCGGCTTGTATAAATCGTATGGTCAAATGAGCTACTTTTTCAAAAGAAATTTTGTATGAAAATACGAAGAGATGATGTCATGTCTCTCTAATTTGGATTGCGTAATTCGGTCGACATGTATATTATTTTTCTGTCTATTAATTCAAACTTTGAATATTTACAAAAACCATGAATGAAGTCTGCAGTATTTTTGGACAATAGTTTAATGTGTAGGTACCTACTACTTTTGTATTTTATTTATAATAAACCATTCATCTAGCGAATTGATGTAAGTATAGTACGTTTGATGCAAATATATTACCTAATAGGTGAACCAGCCTAAGAGACTGATCAATTTTCCCCAAGGAACATAGGTCGAAATATGAAAAAGTTTTGGACCTCCCATACAAAATTACCGACGGACCAAGTCAATTTGCATGGAAAAACCAAAAATATATCTCATACTTCAACCTACGTTTCTGCAATTTTTAATATGTACCTATATGAGCATTTCTACGGCAGGAGTAAATTTTTCTCACCTCCGTGTGCAATTTTACTCTTAACATTTTATTGACTTTATTATACTGAAAAAATAGGAAAAAAAAATAGAAATATATTTAATTTTATTTGCCATCATTTGCTTCAGTAGATTCTGAAATAATTCAATTTTAATTTCGAGTGTTCACGGAGTTGAGAGTGCACGTTTGTTTTAAGGTTTTCATGCACTCATTCAAAGTGATTTATTGTTTTTTAAATGAATAAACAAAATAAGATAAATTTCTCCCCATTTCCTCTTGCAGATTCTGAAATAATCGAATTTGAATTTTGACTGTTCACGGAGTTTAGAAATTACAAGAGTTAATCGTCGTTAATCATCTCTCGAGCTAGTTTCTTAGTCGCCTCTTACGACACCTACAGGTAGAATTGGAGTGATGCTATTCTACGCCGGTACCACACGACATCATTCTAATCACAGTTTTATAAAAAACCTCAACTCCGTGAACAAAATTCTCAACTCCGTGAACAAATGCACACGGAGTTCAGATTCTCGGAGTTGAGAAAAAGCTGGTTTCTTTGAAATTTCTCTCTCACAGTATAACTTTGTGCAAATTCAATTTTACCTACGTATTGGTATACTATCGAGGCACAAATTACACAAAGTAACAACCTTTTAGCTCTTATAGTTTCAAAAATATTTATGATCCGTAGTTGAGAAATTACCCTGCACCAAAGACGAAGTAAAATTTCTTATCTTTGAAAATGGTAAATCCCGGCAGCATGTCACAGGTTCACTGCACTCGCCTACTCGGACGCAACTGGCAGTTTATGTGAATCGGATAAAGATGTGCAAATCGCGCGTATTTACAGATGTGCGTAAGAGTTTGTGAGTGATACCGAATTAAGTCATAAGCTCGGGACAAATATTTAAAGTGACATAAGTGGTACAAAATAAAACATTATAGCCGTCTTGGTAATAAATAAACCTTTGTCATACATCTATATACATGTGAACATAGGAACATTATTATAAATTCCGGAAATTTTCGAATTATGGACCAATTTAGATTCAATTCCGCCAAAGGGACAGGCCTAAATCAGGTAAATTTGGTGTTTTTTTTCATTTCAGTATTTTTTTTAGAAGAAAGTATTATTAAATTAGTCATAATAATTATGCTCTCCAAATAGAACATACATTAAGGATTATGTGTAATTTTTTCGAGATTTTAGTTTATATGTTTAACACGATTTCTGGACCAGGACAAAAAAAACGGCGTCTCTGTAGAAATGCCCATATGCACTTTTTAACGTGAGTGTACATACTTACCTATAACAATACTCAACATAGTCGATATGTCGATTTTTGTTTATATGTTTTTGTATTCGATTAAAAAAGACTTTTTAGAACTATAGCCTATTATTACGTCAGAATGAGAGTATTGCAGTCCGGTCGGTAACTGCTGTAACAATCTACCCGCACTTGTGAAAACATTCAACTCTACCTTTATACAAGCACAAAGCCCCGTTGTTTGGGTATAGTATAATACAATAGCTGTCATATAACTGGTATTCGACTTAGTTCCCAAAACAAAAATCCGCGGTTTTTAAAATGAGCCTCGCAATCGGTAGGTGACGCATAAGCGGAGAGCACACCGGCCTGCGTAATGCAGCACGTGTACACGGCGTACCCCGCGCGTACCGGTTGTAATGTAAGGGATTGTATGGCAGACGGCACAACGCTCGCGTGACCTACGCAACGGAGTACGCAATGTAAGCGGTTTTAGTGATGGTCTATTAATTTTTGGCCCCGGGGCCATCAAAACTACTCCTGTCGGCATGGTGGGGAGCGCGTGCTCACCTGGAAATAATTTTATTGGTTGTTCAAACAACGAACCCAATATTAGGCTTAGAAATTGTTTTGGGAAGAACGGATCGGACTGAATCTACCCGTGCCGGTAATTGCCAAAATGAGGCGCAAATGAGGGACCTCCGCGGCCCCGCCGGCGGGGACGTCGGTTGCTTGAGGAGCTTGTGGAGTGTGATCTACTCGCAATGGCTGCAGTGGCGGCTTGGGTGATCCTATCATCGTCATCCAAAAGGAAATATAAGCGGTGTGCCGTCTCCCATACAATTTCTTAAATTACAACCGGTACGCGCCGGGTACGCCGTGTACTCGTTCTCCTTGTACCCTGCCTTTATGGGTATGATATTAAGTTATTGTTACAAATAACAAAAGTCAAGTCAAAATATAAGGTGTAAAAATATTAGCTGCAAATACTTTAAGAGGTAAATCAGCCCATGAAACTAAACAACTTTCTACAAGGAACATAGGTCAAAATATAAAATGAATTTAGACCTCCCCATACAAAATTATCAACCAACCAAGTCAATTTGTATGGGAGGTCCAAAAAAATTCTCATACTTCGACCTAAGTTCCTTGGGGAAAGTTGTTCAGTTTCATGGGCTGATTCACCCCTTCGAATATTTGCATCTTATATTTTTACACCCTGTATATGAACGAAGCAAGCAAGATACACGAACACTTTCCAAAACTACCAAACATAAAATCAAGTAGAAAATACATTAAATAGTTACGCCTGGAGCGCCATCTGACAAAACAGTTGAACATTAACAACGGAAAAGTATTGGCATGCTGAATAGCAGCATAAAATAACCCCCTATGGAAAATTCTAGGTCCCAGACTTTCAGTTCGAACACTAGACGAGCTGTCAAAAGCAGGAAACTGCATTTTATGTCAGACCACGTCCTACATATTATGCGGCTGTCATCAGATATTGCAGTTAGGTAGAGCGAGTCTTGCGAACAAAATCTGGCAAAAAACTAGTCTTCATACTACTGCTACAGTCACAACAGTCCTGGATATGGGCCTCCCCCGACTGGGGGATATTGCCATACCCACCGCGCTTGGCAGACGGATTGGCGAGCGCAGTGCAAGATTTTATAGATATTCAGAGAAAAGGGTGCTGCACGTTCCCTGGATTCATCCTTTACTTGACGACCGATGTGGCGCAGTGGTAGTGCGACTGCCTTTGACGCAGAAGGTCCCGGGTTCGATTCTCGGTGGGTCACTCACAAAGTTGATAATTTATCTCTTTGTGAAATTGTTCCCAGTCTGGTTAGGACATTGCGGGCTGAACCACCAGATTGTCCCTAAGAAAGATGGTTCCGTGTTTCGGATGGCACGTTAAGCCGTAGGTACCGGTTGCTGTCTTCATGATTACTTAAACGGCGGTCGTTACACAATCATGTCAGAAGCCTGCTACTTCTAAAAGGCGGTTGAAAAATTCTGACACTAGGGCTCTGTGGCAGAATAGAACCTCTGCGTCCACATCCTTCATAAACCACCTGTCCTTTCACGAATCATTTCAAATTGGAAATTGGAATGTCGTCACACATTTTTCTGACTTTTTGACCCAGTCGAGATCAAATAACCGAGCAACGAGGCTCAAAATATATAACATCTAACGAATCCAGTGAATTTTAATGTAGTGCTCAGTATAGCACATGTGAATAAAGTTCTATATTCTCTATAGTATTAATGTGAAGTTACAGCGGACTTACAAAAGTTAGCAGAAACCCTATACGGGTTTCTTTTCCTGTAATACAATATTTCAAGTCGCAAGAATCTGTTTTATTTGTTTGTGGTGGCACGCAAGTGCCACAGCTCATTGGGTTGTTAGACGACTCCCACAAGAAAATAATAAGAGTCCACTGCTGGACATGGGCCTCCATAAGAATATTGTCATATTCACCACTCTTGGCAGATAGATTAAGCGATAGAGCTAGCGCAGTGCAAAATTTTGTAGATATTCAGAGGAAGGCAGATCGTTAACGGCCGTAAGAATACTATATCCTCTATCGCCACGTCAGACATTGTTTACCAAGGTTGTTTCAGAAAAAGCAGCAGGCGGTTGAAAAACTATGACACCAAGATTTATCGAGTCTTTGGTCGACTCGAGGTCCCTCATACGATAGATAGCAAGCGACACGAGTGACATCTTTGATCTTTGACAGGACCACATGTGTCATACTATTAGCTCTAAGGCAATATCGAGAGTCTTTTGTTTCACCATCTGATCGTGCGCGTGCGCACTGAATGGAGGTTGGAAAAGTGAACATCCTGTGTTGGTAGTAGAACACATACATACCTACTTATACATTGTATAATATACAGATTGCAAGAGACAGAGTACTGATAGAAACCATTCTGACAATGAAGCTGAACAACTACCAGAAAATATTTCAGGAAACATCAATGTTGACTTCCCGTGTAAACGCAGTCAGCCTATCGCAATAGGGCATATGCATAAAATTTGAAATGGCGTAAAATATTTTAAAATAAGTTTTAAATTTCATTTTTAAAAATATCTAGAGTATTTTTAAGCCCATTCATATTTTTTTCTTCGTCAAAAAGTAGTAAACTATTAATTTAAGTCAAAAAGAAAAAACATGCATATTCCCTATTAGGGAATACAATCTCGCGAGATTTTAGGCCCGGCGAGATCTCGCGGGATTATGAATATCAATTTAGACCTACTTTATATACTTTTGCCGTGTAATGCCGGCTTAGAATAGCATCACCGCGGGTGTTGTAAAAGGCAACTAAGGGACTCGAGGGTTTCATGTGTATCGCAATTTTAGGCGACAGGCTGACAACCTGTCACTACAGTGATACACGAATCATCTGGAAAGGCCCTCAATACTTGTCAGACGTGGCGATAACGACCGTAATTTTGCGATCGTTAACGCTTTGCCTACCCCGCTAGGGATAAAGGCGTGATTTGTGTGTATGTGTTATATACTTTTCATCAAAAAATACGAGACACCTTGCAATTTTATGTTTCGTACAAATCGCGTTATAAACTGTGTTGATTTTGGAATTTAAACGTGAGTAAAATAATGAAAATGTCATAAATTGTAAAAGTTTTTTTTATAGATTTCGTGTTTTATTAAATCTTAAAAAAATAAATTTAAAAAAAATGATTTATTAAAGACTTACTTCACAAATTACATGTGTACTAAATTAGAACATTATTAAGACTAAGTGTATCATGTGCCTGAACTAGGATAAACCTGTAACGAAAGTATCCCGATTTCTTTGATAAGAAGTGTATCTAGTGTAGTAGATCGAATTACCTATAGAAATGCAGTTACCCAAACGTGGTAAAACCGTAGGCACGTGCTTATAGCGGAAGTCTGTAAATATAAAATTACCAACTGCCTTTCTAAATCGATCATTCCATAGTAGGGCCATACTAGTAAACAGTAGGTACATTACATGTGTAGGCATATTTATTAATGAAAAAAAAACTGTAGCGACCTCTGGTGGCTACAACATGAAGCTCACTCAAGTGGTTCACAAGCATACAAGACGCAACAGGAGTTCTCGACATATCGGAGAGATGGCGCCACGTGACAGAACAATGGGCCTGAAACGCGGTATCGAAGTGTTCACCGCGCAACGCATATATACAACTTCTAATCCGATCCAGGTGGACCCGTCGGTCCCCTGGCCACAACACCCGGCCAGGCGGGTAGCTACCCTTTTCCCGACACCACCTGGATACCTCCTGTCACCCCGCCATATTGGTGACCCCTACAATGGACTTCGCAGCCTTCAACCACGCATCAACCACTACAGCACGGAGCTATCTTCTACGTCATCAGCAACTACCACAGTCACAGCACCGGCGGCTTCACTGGTCTTCCTCATCATCCCGACTCACCGTGGACATTGGAACCAGGACGGCAGCTTCATTGGTCTTCCATCATCATCCCGACTCACCGTGGACATTTGGAACCTACATTGCATCGCCAAGCCAGACTGCATCATCACGCTACAATGACGTCATCAGCCCCACTACGCTCGCGTACGGTATCGACCTCCGGTCTTGAGGGGGAGTACTGTAGCGACCTCTGGTGGCTACAACATGAAGCTCACTCAAGTGGTTCACAAGCATACAAGACGCAACAGGAGTTCTCGACATATCGGAGAGATGGCGCCACGTGACAGAACAATGGGCCTGAAACGCGGTATCGAAGTGTTCACCGCGCAACGCATATATACAACTTCTAATCCGATCCAGGTGGACCCGTCGGTCCCCTGGCCACAACACCCGGCCAGGCGGGTAGCTACCCTTTTCCCGACACCACCTGGATTCCTCCTGTCACCCGCCATAAAACTGACTGAGTTTCTTTTTTCCAGTTATACAGGATGTAAAAAAATTGCTGTAAGTATTTAAAGGAGTGAACCAGCCCATAAAACTGAACAACTTTTCTCGAGGAACAAAGGTCGAAATAATTATAAAAAAAGAATTGGACCTCCATACTAAGGTCCAACAAATTTTCTTGGGTGCTATTTAGTTTTATAAAATAAATATTTGTAGCTAATATTTTTAATGCCGTGTGATGCCGGCTTAGAATAGCATCACCCCACATCCTTCCCGCGGGTGGCGGAAGAGGCGACTAAGGGACTCGAGAGTATTGGTGTATTGCAATTTTTAGGCGACAGGCTGACAACCTGTCACTATAGTGATACACATGTTTTCTGAAACTACCTTGGAAAAAAATCCTCTAAAATGTCAGACGTGGCGATAGCGACCGTATTCTCACGGCCGTTAACGCTCTGCCTACCCCGCAAGGGATAAAGGCGTGATATATGTATGTATGTATGTATGTTATATATACTTCTCATCAAAAAATACGAGACACCTTGCAAGTTTATGTTTCGTACAAATCGCGTTATAAACTGTGTTGACTTTGGAATTTAAACGTGAGTAAAATAATGAAAATGTCATAAATTGTAAAAGTTTTTTTTATAGATTTCGTGTTTTATCAAATCTTAAAAAAATAAATTAAAAAAAAATTATTTATTAAAGACTTACTTCACAAATTACATGTGTACTAAATTAGAACATTATTAAGACTAAGTGTATCATGTGCCTGAACTAGGATAAACCTGTAACGAAAGTATCCCGATTTCTTTGATAAGAAGTGTATCTAGTGTAGTAGATCGAATTACCTATAGAAATGCAGTTACCCAAACGTGGTAAAACCGTAGGCACGTGCTTATAGCGGAAGTCTGTAAATTTAAAATTACCAACTGCCTTTCTAAATCGATCATTCCATAGTAGGGCCATACTAGTAAACAGTAGGTACATTACATGTGTAGGCATATTTATTAATGAAAAAAAAACTGACTGAGTTTCTTTTTTCCAGTTTTACAGGATGTAAAAAAATTGCTGTAAATATTTAAAGGAGTGAACCAGCCCATAAAACTGAACAACTTTTCTCGAGGAACAAAGGTCGAAATAATTATAAAAAAAGAATTGGACCTCCATACTAAGGTCCAACAAATTTTCTTGGGTGCTATTTAGTTTTATAAAATAAATATTTGTAGCTAATATTTTTAATGCCGTGTGATGCCGGCTTAGAATAGCATCACCCCACATCCTTCCCGCGGGTGGCGTAAGAGGCGACTAAGGGACTCGAGAGTATTGGTGTATTGCAATTTTTAGGCGACAGGCTGACAACCTGTCACTATAGTGATACACATGTTTTCTGAAACTACCTACCTTGGAAAAAAATCCTCTAAAATGTCAGACGTGGCGATAGCGACCGTATTCTCACGGCCGTTAACGCTCTGCCTACCCCGCAAAGGATAAAGGCGTGATATATGTATGTATGTATGTTATATATACTTCTCATCAAAAAATACGAGACACCTTGCAAGTTTATGTTTCGTACAAATCGCGTTATAAACTGTGTTGACTTTGGAATTTAAACGTGAGTAAAATAATGAAAATGTCATAAATTGTAAAAGTTTTTTTTATAGATTTCGTGTTTTATCAAATCTTAAAAAAATAAATTAAAAAAAAATTATTTATTAAAGACTTACTTCACAAATTACATGTGTACTAAATTAGAACATTATTAAGACTAAGTGTATCATGTGCCTGAACTAGGATAAACCTGTAACGAAAGTATCCCGATTTCTTTGATAAGAAGTGTATCTAGTGTAGTAGATCGAATTACCTATAGAAATGCAGTTACCCAAACGTGGTAAAACCGTAGGCACGTGCTTATAGCAGAAGTCTGTAAATATAAAATTACCAACTGCCTTTCTAAATCGATCATTCCATAGTAGGGCCATACTAGTAAACAGTAGGTACATTACATGTGTAGGCATATTTATTAATGAAAAAAAAACTGACTGAGTTTCTTTTTTCCAGTTATACAGGATGTAAAAAAATTGCTGTAAATATTTAAAGGAGTGAACCAGCCCATAAAACTGAACAACTTTTCTCGAGGAACAAAGGTCGAAATAATTATAAAAAAAGAATTGGACCTCCATACTAAGGTCCAACAAATTTTCTCGATTTTGTACAATGTTTCTTGGGTGCTATTTAGTTTTATAAAATAGATATTTGTAGTGTGATGCCGGCTTAGAATAGCATCACCCCACATCCTTCCCGTGGGTGTCGTAAGAGGCGACTAAGGGACTCGAGAGTATTGGTGTATTACAATTTTTAGGCGACAGGCTGACAACCTGTCACTATAGTGATGTGATACACATGTTTTCCGAAACAACCTTAGAAAACAATACTCAAAAATGTCAGACGTGGCGATAGCGACCGTATTCTTACGGCTGTTAACGCTCTGCCTACCCCGCAAGGGATAAAGGCGTGATATATGTATGTATGTATGTTTCTTGGGTGCTATTTAGTTTTATAAAATAAATATTTATAGCTAATATTCTTAAACCTTATACTCGTATTTTACCATTACAATCCGCCATATTGGAATGATGAAATTTCGATATAACCAAGCTATGCATTTGCACTGAGAAGAGACGAATCTAACGTCAACTCATAATACCTTATACATACATACATACATATCTCACGCCTTTATCCCTGGCGGGGCAGGCAGAGCGCTATCGACCGTAATATTACGGTCGTGATCGCCACGTCTGACAAATGTTTGAGGGTCGTTTCAGATAAGCCATGTATCACTATAGTGACAGGTTGTCAGCCTGTCGCCTAAAATTGCAATACACATGAAACCCTTTAGTCCCTTAGTCGGTTTTTACGACACCCACGGGAAAGAAATGGTGTGATGCTATTCTAAGCCGGCATCACGCGGCAATACCATATACCTATTATAATAAGTGATATGAATTCTAATAACATCCGGCGTTTCTGGGCTGTGGCCCGTGAAAAATATTTACTTGTACAATGCCGTGTGATGCCGGCTTAGAGTAGCATCACCCCTCATCCTTCGCGCGGGTGTCGTAAGAGACGACTAAGGGACTCGAGAATTAGGTGTATTACAACTTTTAGGCGACAGGCTCACAACCTGTCACTATTAGTAATACACATGTTTTCTCAATCCTCAAATATATCAGACGTAGCGATAGCGACCGTATTCTTACAGCCGTTAAAGTTCTGCCTACCCCGCAAGGGATAAAGGCGTGATATATGTATGTATGCAGTATAGTATCGAAAAACTACGAGGAGATTTCCGGGAGACTCATTTTGTCCCCCTTGGGCTTTGAGACGATGGGCTTTTGAGGCCCTTCCGCCAAAAAACTAATCAGTGAGATCTCTCTCAGCGCGCCTCAATGAGACCACCGGTAACTGAAGAGCTGGCAGCTTCCTCGGTTGGTCATTCAAAGGGGAAACGCTGTTTTTGATGGACTCTTTAATTTTAGCCCCGGGGCTATCAAATCTACGCCGGTCGGCTTGGTGGGGAGCAAGGGCTTACCCGGAAATATTTGATTGGTTGTTCAAACAACCAGCCCAATCACACCCTTGGGGCGAGACTGGGCTTAGGAGTTGTTCTGGGAAGAACTGATCGGACTGAAAACGGGGAAACGCTGCCAGCATTTTGGGTACCATGTCTCATGGGAGCGCTTTGGAAGACTTTTTCTTAGTTTAAGTTAGTTTATTTTTTTAACTAAGTTGTTAGGTTCATATTTTATAAGATAATTGTAAATGGTAGTGCTAAATTTTAAAATCGTTAACGCTCTGCCTACCCCGCCAGGATAATAGGCGTGATTTGTTTGCGTATGATGCCATTTTGATGCCTTGATAAACAGATTACAGAAAAAACTGATACTAAAGCTCTTTGATATTCCCAAACATTTTTTTTATTTGGATTTAATGTCGTTAAATATCAAAGGCTTCTAAATAGCGGAAGTCCGCCGTGTAGTAACCAAAATTAACTAAATTATTGGTTCTCTTCCTAAAACTCCGTTTCCTGTTTTAGAAACTAAGCTCAACTTTTAGAATGTTCGATTATGTTGTATGAAAATTATAGTGCTGGTAAACTAGCGCCACTTCATATAAAAATTTCTCAAGCAAATATCTTATCAATACTCAAAAACGGAAATAAGAAATTGAAAAATTTACAAGCGTCGAACGGCAATCCAACCCGGGCTGCGTGGGGTACCGGCCCCCTGGGTTCTTTTCATTAATAAGTACAATTTAGCACTGTGAGTGCAGTAAATCCCAATAACTTTCTAACACGATTTTGATTCAGAATATCCTTTGCACAACACAAACTTTGCTTAAGTACCTATCCCGGTAAATTTAAGATTTAGTGCTGAAAATGGCGCTAGTATTGCGGCGCAATTGGCCTTAAAAAATGTTCTAGGCACGTAGCTCTAAGTAGCGGAAGCTTGTGTGTACAGAGTTATCATTCTTTCAACCACTACTATTACTAAAGTATTTGTGTGGTATTTTTTTTCGTTTATTGGCGTTGGTATTGCGGGGCAACTCGCCTTAAAAAGTTGTCGGTCTTTTAACAACTACTGTTTCCAAAGAATTGGTGTGGGTTTTTTTTTTGTTAATTGGCGCTAGTATCAAGGCGCGACTGGCCTTAAAAATGTTCTAGGCACGTGGCTCTAAGTAGCGGAAGCTTATGTGTAGAGTTATTGGTTACCTTCTTAACCGCTGTTTCCTTAGTAGGTACAACCGTGAGGTCGCAGGTTCAAAAGCTTCACATCTTGTTTGGTACAGGGTGTAAAAAAAATTAACTGCAAATATTTTAAGGGGAAGTCAATTTGTATGGGAGGTCAAAAACTTTTTTTTCTATTTCGACCTATGTTTCGTGGAGAAAGTTGTTCATTTTCATGGGCAGTTCCACCTCTTAAAAGCTAATAGTTTTACACCTTATATTTACCGTGTGATGCCGGCTTAGAATAGCATCACCCCACATCCTTCCCGCGGGTGTCGTAAGAGGCGACTACGGGACTCGGAGAGTATTGGTGTATTACAATTTTTAGACGACAGGCTGACAACCTGTCACTATAGTGATACACATGTTTTCTGAAACAACCTTGGAAAACAATGCCTACTCACAAATTTCAGACGTGGCGATAGTGACCGTATGCTTACGGCTATTAACGCTCTGCCTACCCCGTAAGGGATAAAGGCGTGATATATGTATGTATATGTATGTAATATGCCTAAAACCTTCTCCTAAGTCTGACAAATACTTTTTGAAAATCACATCAAAATCGGTTCATCCAAACGCGAGATAATCTCGAACAAATATACATACATACATACTGACAACCTCCTTTTTTTGAAGTCGGCTAAAAACCGAACCGAAATCCGTAGCGTGGTTTAGCTTAGTATCAGAACTAACTCCTCGATTTACTCATAGTTTGCTATCAGTAGCAATCTCTCTTTACTGCCCACGGAACTAGGCAAAAGCAATAAAAATCCAATATTGGTAGGTTTGTATTTTATTTTATTCAATACCTAAATACTATAACATTGGAATTTATTTTTTCTTATCTGAAATATTTTTCTCTCACGCTTTTGCCCCATATTGGAAAAAGTAAAAAAAAATAATTCAGCTACCGATATTTCACGTGATTTTTAATCGACTTCAAAAACAAGGAGGTTTTCAGTTTGACTTATATGTAGGTATGTCCGTTTGTCCGCGATTATCTCGCGTTTGGCTGAACGAATTTTGATGCGGTTTTCAGCAAAGTTTTTGTCAAACTTCGGAGTAGGTTTTAGGTATATTAATCGATAAAAAAGTCGCGGCAATGTTTGAGGCGGCATCTCAACAACAGAAGTGTAATATGCAACTTTTCTACGTGATCATTACGGAATCCTTTATATGCGAATCCACTTACCTAGTTATTTTTTTTGTAGTTAGGAATAAAATTTATCGTCTTTTACTACACCTACTTAATGAAAGTGACTTTAGAATTTCTATGCGGAATTGACACTATTATAAGAACTTAAATTAGAACAGCATCACCCTATTTCTTTCCCGTGGGTGTCGTAGAAGCCGGGTATGGGATTTGAGGGTTTCATGTAGGTATACCAATTTTAGGCGACAGGCTGACAACCTGTTACTATAGTGAAACACGACTTATCTGAAACGACCCTCGAAAATATTTTGTCAGACGTGGCGATAACGACTGTAATTTTACTTTCAGGGTGCCAGGGGTATAGGCGTAGTTCGTGTACATACACAGTACCTACACGTACCTGCACATACATTATATGTGTATATAAGTAATGAATGTCAGACTAACATCCTTCGCGGAAACACTTTTGCTATCTACTCAGTAATGTAATGTAGGTACCTATACCTATGTTATGTATGCAAATTGTTTGGGCACTTCTTCTGCTCTGGCAAAGGTCAAGGCATTTAGCGATAAGAGCAGACAGACAAACACTTTACGTGCGCTGCGCTATCAAGGAATGTCGTTGCCTTTAAAAAAAAAAAGAAAACAAAAAGTGATGGGCGCGTAAACAGATGATAAAAAAATAAAAATGCTTCGCGGGAGTTTTAAAATAGAACGTTCTTGGTGGTCTGTGGCTTTTTCTTCAACTTTTTTGAAATTTACTTTTTATTTTCAGACAGTATTTTGTTGACAGTGCTTGGCTGTTTGTGAAGAATGCTTTTCAGTTAAGTATATTAAATATATAGGGATACAGATTAACAATAAGAATATTACAGGTGTTTACAATTACAATATTACAGGTGTTACAACCTATCTAGGTACTACAATTTTATTAATATATTGGAAAATTACCATTGGAATGCGTTAAATAGCCTATCCGCTCTAATAAATTTAATTAATACAGATTAAATTGATCTTGATAGTGTAGTTTTCAATTCGTTAGCACAGTTTTTCAATAATTTATTGATTTCGAGCATTTGATCCCGTTCTATAAGATTTTCCGATGTTTTTTTGTTTTATAAGATTTTCCGATGTGTATAAGAAAATGCCTAATTCCAATTGCTTAATATAGCATTTAGTTTTATAATTATTCGATAAAGGCGTGATATATGTATATATGTATTATTCGATTAAAATAAAGTGCAAAGGCGGGTTTCAGACGTAAGGAAAAGTTTTTTGCCTTATGCTATGACGTTAAAAACTAAACTACCTACCTTCCTCCTACTTACATAATAACGATTTTCCTACGGGAAAACTAGTTGCAACTGCAGATTTAACCATTACTACGAACTGTATGAGTCGAACTTCGTACTTGGGTAAGTATTAGGAAAATATCCATAGGGAAATGAAAATAAGAAATCGAAAAATTTACATGACTTCGACCGGGAATTTGAATAATATAGCAGGGTAAGTGCGGTGGAGTGGATCCCAATAAATATCCATAGGGAATTTTATTGTACAAAAACAAAACCAAAATCTTTGGATAAACTATCGGTCCAATGAGTGCAAGTTATTCAATAAAATAACTAATTAGTTTATCGCTTGCATTTGATAATTGTAGTATTTGTTCCTATGCATTCCTGGTACAATCAACTAAGTGGTGACAGCCGCGTGACGTCACAGTCCTGAGTCCTGACATGTGGAGAGGGCCAGATAGCGGGTTTAACAAGTTCAACGATAGGAGGACCTACTACTGAACACTTGGGAGGTTTTGTTATGATTTTTTATAAGTTTCATAGCTATCTTCATAAATGAAATCATAACATACGTAAAAAATCGAACAAATAAAATGACCTCTTCAAACCATAAGTTGAAAAGTAGGTATACACTGACCGTTACATGATCTAGAAATAGAACCAAAAATAAATGATTTAGATACAAAAAAAATATATAATAAAAATGTAACTTACCAAAAAAGTTTCAATTTGAATCAATCAGCTGATAGTACAGCCATTATCCGTATTCGACAGTCAATGTAACCATTACTAATCAAAAGTAAATAATTTTACAAAATAACACTCCACAAACACAGGGCAAAAGTTTCCAAATAAAGTTTAGAAACACAAACAACACAATTCGATAAACGAATTATTCGAAGTAAAGTAATATTTTAAAAACGGAACGCAAAGTTCTTATCGGCAGCGAGTTCGATGTTCGAAATTTGAAAAAGGCGGGAAGCGAGCGCGCGTTCTCCAGCCGCGAAGTTAAACCGTCGACTGACTGGCCGGCACTTGAACTCGGGAATCGAGAACGAATAAATTGAAGGCGCGAACCATACGCTCTACGTTACGTATACTTAGTTGATTTTATACAACACCCACACCAAAACACCGGCTTTAGGCGGATCAACGGATGTAGTTTGTTTATTATTGTAATTGTAAGAACTTAGCCAACACGGCTACCTAGTTATAAACTTTAAACAAACAAGTAACGGAATTTTGACAATGTAGAGCCTCGGCGCCTGGGGCTATTTTCTAAAATGTTGTTTGTTTCAGCGCAATGTTTGTTCTAATTCTAAGAACTTTCTGATTTCTAGGCTTCGTATAAATGTTTCGATAAACTGATTCTAGAAATAGGTACCTAGCAACAATCTAGGTAAAAACTAAAATTCTCCTTCAATTCTTAATAATTTTTATACCTTACTATATTTTTTTTCATACTGGGATATCACGACAGTTTCAAGATGATTGATTATACCACATTTATTTTTATGAAAATTAAATATTATTATAAATTCATAATGGGATAGAGGCGAGTAAAGAGGTCATACTAATAAATCTGTACTGAATCTCAGTTTGCTACTCGACGTTAGATGGCGCTATGCAAGTGGTTCTATTTCTCGAATACAGATGGCATTGTCAGCGTACCTGTACCGTACATTACACAAAGAATAACAATATTAAATGTTGTTTTTCATGAATGCTAAAATGTTTTTAACATATAAATTGATTTAATATTATGCTATTTAATTATTTTCCGTGTGATGCCGGCTTAGAATATCATCACCCCATTTCTTCCTGCGGGCGTTGTAAGAAGCAACTAGGGGGACTCGAGGGTTTCATGGTGCATCAGTTCAATTTAACCGTTTATTGTACACAATAAAATACTAATGCCGTGTGATGCCGGCATTGCCGTGTGATGCTGGCATAGAATAGAATCACTCCACATCCTTCCCGCGGGTGTCGTAAGAGGCGACTAAGGGACTTGAGGGTATTGGTGTATTACAATTTTTAGGCGACAGGCTGACAACCTGTCACTATAGTGATACTTACTTATGTTTTCTGAAACAACCTTGGAAAACAAACCTCAAAAATGTCAGACGTGGCAATGGCGACCGTATTCTTACGGCCGTTAATGCTTTGCCTACCCCGCAAGGGATAAAGGCGTGATATATGTATGTATATACGTATAAAATACAAAGGAAACAGCAAATAGAACAAATAGACAACAGGTCAGCTTATTTCTAAAAAGAAGGTCTGCTGGAAGAAATCTCTTCCAGCAGACCCTGGGGTAGTGAGATGGCATAAAGTGAGGCAGTTGACGTAATTTGATTCGTGCGAAAATCTGCAACTAATTATGCTTGTATCACATGTTATACTTTAGGTATCGATTCCCATACCAAAGTATAAACAGTCATACTCTTGACTATAAAAACATCGAGTAGTAGAAATTTAAAAACGTGTGGTTCGACCAGTCGATGCGCACTTCCGTGCACGGAACCGAATTACGACGTTTCGGAAATTGAGCTAACTGTATAAGGTGTAAAAATATTAGCTGCAAACACTTTAAGGGGTGAAACAGCCCATGAAACTGAACAACTTACCCCAAGAAATATAGGTCGATATATACAATTTTTCGGACCTCCCATACTATTGACTCCCGTGATTGACTCAGTCGGTCGGTAGTTTAGTATGGGGGGCCAAATTGTTTTTCATATTTCCTCCTGTGATCCTTAGTGCAAGTTGTTCACTTTCATGGGCTGATTCTCCCCTTAGTCACAACTTCTCCCATGGAACATAGGTCGAAATAAAAATAAAAAAATTTGGACCTTCCATATAAAAATAACCGACGGATCAAGTCAATTTGTATGGGAGGTCGAAATTTTTTTTTCATATTTCGACCTGTGTTCCTTGGCAAAAATTGTTCAGTTTTATGGGCTTATTCACTCCTTGAAGTATTTGCAGCTAATATTTTTACACCTTATATACCATACACATTACACGCCTCAATCTCAGACACCTGATACAAACAATATGCTCATAAAAGTTGCACACACACATCCTTTGCGGAGTAGGCAGAGCGTCAACCCACGGTCTTAAAAATATAACCGTTCTTGCCACGACTGGCAATTATTTTAGGGCCGTGTCAGATAATATGTCATGTATAGTTTTCGTGTGAAAAAAGATGGCGCTGAGCGAAATTAAAAAAGTTTTTAACAGGGTATTTGTCTAATAACTCAAATGTCAAAATTTCAACCTAACACAACGCCATCTGGTATGAATGTATGTCCGTGATGTATGATCATCATAAATTAACTCGAGATCTGTCATATAGAAATGTCTCCATTGTCACCACCTATGTTTATCTGTATTTAAAAGTTGTATGGAAGAGTGCACATCGAGGGTAAGATAAAGAAGTAGGTTAGTAAGTAGTCACTGTAGGCAGATAGATCAGCTAGATAGTGTGGGAAACTTAGTCTAGTCTAGGTCGAAATTGAGATGGAAAGTTGATAACTAAATTATTGTCCAGAATATACAGGCGCAAAAAAAATTGCTGCTATCATTTTAAGGGATGAGCCAGCGCATGAAACTCAACAACTTTCACCAAGGAACATAGGACTAAATAAAAAAAATCTGGCCCTCTCATACAAAATTACCAACCGACCAAGTCAGATATTCCGATCTAGGTATGTTCCTTTGGGAAAGTTGTTCAGTATCATGGGCTGATGCACCCCTTAAAATATTTACAGCTAATATTTTTACGCCTTTTCTTTTCTATTTTCTACTTTTTGCCATTGTGATGCCGTGAGAATAACACTCCATATTCTTCCCGCGAGTGTCGTAAGAGGTGACTAAGGGATTCGAGGGTCCCATGTGTATCACAAATTTTAGGTGACAGGCTGACAACCCGTCACACTAGTGATAAGCACAATTTTTCTGCGTGCGGTCAAGTATGCGATTAGCCAACCCGCAGGAATAAAGGCGCAATATATGTATGTAGGTATGTACCCGACTGCCCCAGACCTCCTTCTGGCTTATGTTTATGAAAAACTAAGTACCTTGGCTCAGCGACCCAAAATGGATCTTGGCCTCCGAAACGAGCACTCGCCACTGATCCCTGTCCTGCGCGATCTCCTGCCAGCTGTGACTTGAAGATCGCGCAAGTCAGTGTCCACCACTTCTCTCCAGCGATACCTGGGGCGCCCCACGGGTCGACGTCTTGTGGGACGACCCACGTACGTTCTTTTTACTCCTCGATCCATTCCCATTCAATAACAAATAACAAATATTTTTTTTTATCTATCTATCTATCTATCTATCCATTCTCTCTACGTGGCCGAGCCAACGGAGTCGGTAAGCTTTAGTTTTTTTTGATTGGGTTGGGGCACTAGCTCTCTTTTCGTGTGGGACACCGAGTCGTCCAACGACCCGATGAAACCTAGTGTCAGAATTTTTCAACCGCCTTCTACAAGTAGCAGGCTTCTGACATGGATGTGTAACGACTTTGGTAACGACCGCCGTCTAAGTGATCATAGACAGCAACCGGGACCTACGGCTTAACGTGCCATCCGAAACACGAAACCATCTTACTTACGGACAATCGGGTGGTTCAGCCCGCAATGTCCCAACCAGACTGGGAACAAATTCACAAAGTGATAGATATCAACTTTGTGAGTGACCCACCGAGAATCAAACATGGACCTTCTGCGTCAAAGGCAGTCGCACTACCAATGCGCCACATCGGTCGTCTACTCGGTCGCACTAGCTGTGGACAACCAAATAGGGCGAGGAACACACTTGACGCACGACGGAGCGCAAAAATATCGCAGCGGTCTGTCAGATCCATACTAGAAATGTCAATCCCCATAATCAAACCGCTCAACCGCTGTTGACGCAGCGCTGTCGCAGTGACATCCGTCTATTACGGTTTTAGTATGGGGAGTGACGTTTCTAGTATGGATCTGACAGACCGCTGCGAAATTTTTGCGCTCCGTCGTGCGTCAAGTGTGCGATTCGTCTTAGGTTGCGTCTCCACTGAAGCGGGGCGGGGATTCGGGGACTTTGGGGCTCATGATTGGTCAATTCATGCCGCGCTTAGCTTAGCTTAGCGCAGCCCCGCTTCAATGGAGACGCACCCCTACCCCGGTCTCCCCGACTATGTTGGGCTGCCGGCTGGGGCACTATCTGTGAACAACCAAATTACATTTCACGGGCTACAGCCGAAACGGCTAAGCAAGAACTGAACGGATGTTGACATAACATGATGAATTGACGTGTCTTCCATGTTCATGAACTAAGTAGGTACGACTTTTTTTTAATGTAACATATGCCTTTTTTACATCAAATTTCCCTTTCGAATACCAGTATTTAATCAATCACAATATAAATTACGTACTCTCCAAGTCCTAAAATTGTAATAGACGTAGTAAGACAAAACATTGTAAGTAACACTTTACAGATTTCAAGTTTTTGTTGCAGGAGTAATTAAAAAAAAATATCACTATAGTTTTTTTCAACTCGTAATAATTATGCTTTATATTACACATTATTAATGAAAAACAACGTTCCATTATTGTATTGTATTAACTGTGAAAGTTTCACTATGCAAATACAGTGTTTGCAAACAATATCTTGGCACACGACAATATGTCGTCGATGTGCGTGATATAACCAGCATAAATTACCAATGGTTTTTGTCTTTGAGTCCATAATGTATACCATTATATAGGTACTCTATTGACTTACGGTATTATTTTTCTTTTTATCGTGTGTTGCCGGCGTAGACTAGCATCACCCCATTTCTTACCCGCGGATGTCGTAAGAGGCGAGAGTTTTACGTGTATTAACACTTTAGGCGACAGGCTGACAACCTGTCACTACAGTGATACACGAATATACTGAAAGGGCTCTTAATATTTGTCAGAAATGGCGATGGCGGCTGTATTTCAAACCTTACCAATCATGATAAATGTAATTTTCCATGGCTTCTTATAACTTGCACCACCGTATCTAGCAAACAAGCCAGCGCACCTACTATATGGAATAAATACGATGGTCCTGCCAATATACCAAGAATTTTACGTGACTGTGAATACACTTGGCAAAGTCTTCGCACGGACTTGGTACACGGATTGCGTGTTTCTCGTAAACCGAAACTCCGATAACAATGACTTACCAAGTTTATTGAATTTAAACACGACTCTTCGTCAAAGGTATTTTCTTTCATAGTCATAATTTGTATTTTTCGTGCCGTTCGTTTTCACTTTTGAATTTATGCTATTGATATAATAAAATAGTACTAGTGAAAGGCTGGAAAACAGTGAGTCATGTGTTGTCAGGTTCTGAGTAGATAGTTTTTCTTGTCTTACATAATATTTTCGAATATAGACTATATTGGGTGTAAAGGACATTGTCCCAAATACTGATAGGGTGCAAGCAAACTATGAAACTGAACAACTTTCCCTTAGGAATATATGTCAGGAAACAACAAAAAAAATTCAACCTCCCATACAAAATCGCGATCAGCTGACTGCATTTGCTATGGATGGGAGGTCAAAAATTTTTTGACGTTTCCTGACACATTTTCCAAGGGGAAAGTTGTTCAGTTTCATGTTCTGCTCGCACCCTATCAGTATTTGTATTAAAAATTGCATCTTTTTATTGCAATACATTACTAACAACTGGTGCAGTGTAATTCAGGAAAGTATCTAAGTTTTGTTGTTCTTCCCAAACATTTACTAAATAAAAGTAAAATAATGTATGTACCTACACCTACAAAGCCATTTTGCCCACAAGCCTCTCGGCCCGTTGTAATTTATGTGACCGACCACAATAGAAATGATGGTTGGTTTAATTTAACTTGTATTACGTTTATCGGTTCAAGTTCAGTAGTTCTTTATACGGCTTTGAACATTATAGGGACAATTTTATCAAAAAGCCAACAACACGTAATTACTACAGTCCTGTGAAACCGTGAACAACGCAAACTAGCCTTTTATTGAGGCCCCGGGCTCGGGTTTTGCGGGCAGCGGGGCGGCGGCAGTGGCGGGGGCGGAACGCTCGCTTTGTTTTCTAGGGAGTGCGCCGCTCGTTGCCCGCTCCAACACCGCTGTTTCCGTAAACCGGTCTATTTGAATGTATACATAAGATCGCTGCCCGCAAAATCCGAAACCGAGGCCTGAGTGGTGCTTATGAATTACTAGTCTTTCCCGCATCTATCCCTACGTCGTCTATCTGTTTGTATGCTTCGATCTTTATATCCAGCAGATTTTGATACATTTTTTTAATACATAATATATAGGCGACTTACAAGGAAGGCTTATTTACATGTGTAATACATGTCGGGAAAATTCTTAATTTCCACGAAAAAACGGTGAGCAGCAAATGCAACTGTTGGGCAGACCGCAAGTACTTTTTAAATGCTAAAAACCGAGTTTCTAAACAGTAGAAGTGGACGTGTAGTAACATTTTCTTACTTTTTAAGATATTTTGCAAACTATCTTAATATTCATCCACTCTACTATGACTATGAAGCACGCAGGAATTCCCATACAATAAGCTAAGGTATTTCCTGCACAATTAATTCTTTTGATTTCATAATGAACCTTATGTATACAGCATTAGAGTAGAAAACCGAACGTTGCATTTTTCTTACGAACAAATAGAAACCAAATTGATTTCCATTCAAGGTAAGTTATAATAAACTTTATTCCATACAGAATAGAGTATCCAAGATAATATTTTTAATGTTTGCAGAAACTTTATAGATTTGTATGCAGATAATAAACCAACCGGTTTCAAAAGCGACGTAACTCCTGATGTGGCTGTTTTGTGCAGTTTATCTTTTATTTGAAAGGTTACTTTACGCGTGGTTACGCGTAATGTTAGAAGAATGCATGCACAATAATGGGCATGTTAAATATCTAACTTTGGTATGCGTAAGTATATAGTATAGCTATAAAGCGACAAAATATTGGTCTTAACTTAGCCATTTTAAAACATATGGAAAACTTTTTTATATTTATGTTTTATTTGCTTTTTAACGATTCTCTTAACAAGTGGACATAATATAGATCAAAAGTGGCTTTAAAGATATTTATTTCCCTTCAAAATCTTTTGAACCTCATTAGCAAAAAGTTAAAGTGGGCTGAGATGTGCTTAGTTATTTATTTGATAAACAGATCACCTTCTTGGTCGATAGCACGTTTCTATTTCCAGCAAATGAGAAATTAATAACTGTGTGATAACAAATTGAATGTAGATGATGTATTAATATCTCATAAAATATTTATGAGATAACGAATTCGATAAATTCAGTCTATATTTAGTTGACACAGAGACGTTAAATGTCAATAATTTTCTCGCAATTGGCACCATCAGCAACATAGGTATATAATATATGTTTTGATAGATACATAATATTATTACTAACTAGTGGGCATGCCCAGTGGCTGCGCCCGCTGCAACTAATTTTCCCATGGGAATAAGATGTTTCTCCGCCAATTATTATACATAAAAACCTTCCTCTTGAATCACTCTAACTATTGAAAAAACCTGTATCAAAATCTGTTGTGTAGTTTAAAAGATTTAAGCGAACATACATACAGACAGACGCGAAAAGCGACTTTGCTTTATACCTTTATACCTACTAATTTAAGCGATCTACTTAAACTGGTTATTATCTTTAATTGTATTGTATATCATTGATAACTTGAAGTGAGTTATGTAAAATAACAGCAGGTACTTATGTGCAAACAGTTTTAATTTCACTAAAATTAACTAGGGCACAAAGATAAACTAAGAACATGCAAAGCTAGTTTATATTACTTTTTGTTCTTTATGAGAAGACTAACTATAACTTATCGCTCAGAAAGTATACAATATGCAAAGAAACACACAGTATAAAAGTGGCCTTATTGCCATGCAACTATATCTTACGGACAACCTTGATTGAGGCACATGACAGTGATGAGACTAAAAGTGGTAATGTTTCAAATTCAAAATGTATACTCAATATAATCGGTCAGATCAGAAAATAATGCTTTGTGAGGGTGCTATTCTTAAGGTATTCTTAAGCAAGGTAGGCCTTTGTTAATCTACTTAGAAAAAAACCTTTTTGACTACGTCCAGTGTTCAGCAGAAGACTGTTATAGCCTAATGCGGTGATGAAAACAAGAATAGATCTATTTACAAAATACACTTTTAAAAATGGCATTATTTTCAACTAAATCGCAAGTACATTCATAATTTAAGTTCATTTTCGCAAATCTCATAAAGTGTCACTTACGGCATGTTGTCAATGGGCGGTCATAGAAAACATCGCGTTAGTAAAACGACAATCTTTTATAAAACAAGTTGTGTCGTACAATCTATTAATAACCTGTTTAATATTTAAGTATGTACAGGAAATCAAAGCAGTAGGCGATTCATTTTACAAGTCCGTTTAGGTATATCAAATCAATAGGTTATTTATGTGTAGGTAAATAACGTATCAATAAGAGCTCTCAATACTTGTCAGAAGTGGCGATAACGATCGCAATTTTACGATCGGTAACGCTCTGCCTACCCCGCAAGGGATAACAGCGTGATTTGTGTTTGTGTGTGTGTGTGTGTGTGTGTGTGTGTGTGTGTGTGTGTGTGTGTGTGTGTGTGTGCGCGCGCGCGAGTGTGTGTGTGTGTGTGTGTCTGTGTAATTGTGTATTTACCTATCTAATACCTATACTAGATGGTTCGATCACCGAAAATCGAACCCGGAACTATTGCGTAACAGTGATAACAGATAGTACGTATTTTATAATTATTTTGATTTACCTAAGCATAAATGACATAATCGAACGAAACGCACAAAACAGGTAAATTAGAAGTTGTTTATGGTTGTTCGGTTGCACAAAATGTTATGTAAGTTCCAAAAGTAGGTAATTAACTAAGTAAGTTTTTATTATTTTTTAATTTAACATAGCGGTCAATTATTTATTTATCACTATCACTAGATAGTATAAAGCAAAGTCGCTTTTCGCGTCTGTATGTATGTTTGCTTAAATCTTTAAAACTTCACAACGGATTATGGTACTTACAGGTTTTTTTAATGGATAGTGTGATTCAAGAGAAAGGTTTTTATGTATAATACTTGCCGGGAAAATGAGTTTCAACCAGAGTACGTACGTACCTACGTAGGTACTCACGAGTACTATAAGCTTATAAAATATAGCTTGATACCTGTGACGTTTGACAGATTCACACTAAACGAGAAGTTAACAAAGGAAAATTGTCCTTATGTCATAATAGCATTGGCCCGAACTGACAGACGTCACAGGTATCAAGTTAAAAAGTATTTATAGAACCATGATGTTACCAAAGAAAAATGAACCTTGTGCCATTACAATACAATCTATCTAATAGATGTCAAATTTGGTTCGATAGATGGGATAAGTGTAGTGTGGACTGTAGACAAACTTACCCCAATATCCAACGTAGAAGTCGATGACATCCTCAAGTCTGTGTCGATAGTAAATACACCCTCGCGGGAACCCACGGGTTCCACTTTAGCACCACGCGGCGGCATTTTAAAACACCACACTTTGTATGTCCGCACCATTTCTTTCACACATACACACACACACTCACTTTAACCCTTTTTCAACACTGTCACTAGCAGCTTACGATTCGAACTTTAAACTGGCTGTTTTAATTCAGAATTCCAACGTTTTTATTCAAATATCGAACGCGATTGGCAATGTTTTGAATGAGGAACGCGCGCAGCGTGCGCTGGCGCAACTCGGACGCGATCGAATGACAGGTTTAGGTCATTATGGCGCGATGACTCAGCCCGCCAGGTAAGTCCGCCCGGCAGCCGGCAGCCTTCGCAAGGTTCGATAAGAGGACACTAACTTGGTTTAAAACTTTTCTTTTTAGTTCCCACGGTAAAAACGCTTTTGTGCTTTTGTTGCTGTTGTCTATTGTTAGGTCGTTTAATGTGTTGCACGTTTTATTATTTACTTCGGGGGCTCCGCCCGCGTGGAAGCAACACCTACTACTATACTGCCCAGTATAGTAGTAGGTGTTGGTGGAAGTCGGTTTGAATCCCGTAGCATACCACAGGAACATTTTTTCAGGATAAAAACTGTCCTATGTGTTAATCTAAGTTATATCTGTGTGCCAAATTTCATGAAAATCGGATTAGTAGTTTTAGCGTGAAAGATTAACAAACAAATAAGAAACGAAGAAGAAGAAGAAGAAACGAAGAAACATACAAACTTTCGCATTTATATATAATATTAGTAAATCCTACTGTAACACCCCATACTCGCCCACACCTACACAACCTGCAAGTCTAGCAAACAACTGTGGTTCCGCCGTTGATCAAGAGATGGCGCCACTAGTATTTTAAAACGCGCTATCGTTGTGTTCACTGCCATATTATAAGTAACCTCATAGACTTTGGTTTTGTATCCACCGATAGGTAGCGAAGTACGATTGCAGACGGTTCCTCGGCTCTTTCGTCCTTCCCCCTAGAGGGCGCTAGTGTAGTGTTGGGTAGTGTACGGTTTCCTCGGACCTTCCTAACATTGCAGTATTGCTCAGTTCGTAGTCACGATACTGTGTACAGCGTGAACGAATAAACGTTGTCAGTTATCATCCTTCTGGCTTTCTATTGCGACACCTGCGCCCCGCACACACCGCACTCGCCTGCCTTACACTACTAATATTATATTATATATAATATATGTCAAACAGTGGAAATGGTTTTGTTTAACAATTTGTCTTTTCGCATTGCTATGTAGATTAAATTATCACTAAGGCGCTTAAGTAACACATTATTTGATAAAGCATTTCAAATTTTGGTAGATTTTGAACACATTTTAACCAATTCTTTTACTTACTAATGGCAAAGAAAATAACTACACGTATATAGCTAAGCTACTCGCCTTATGGTTAAAAATCATTACGCCAAAATCATTTTGCATAGTTAGGTACACTCCGTTGCAGTGCACTGCAGTAACAGCGTGGTTTAACTAGACTGTAGTTGACTGTACCACAAAATGAAGTATCGGTTTGGTGCGATAGTCGATCTTTAGGTATACATACATACAACTATCTATGTATTACAGATACAGTACCTACTGTTAGCACGCAAACTCCCTGGCTTTTGTAGTACAAAACTTCACCTATAGTAATAAGTAGGTATGCATGCATGTAGGTATGTATGTACCTACGTTTTTGCCCGATCAATACTGGGTGTTTCGAGAACGTGGGTAAAACCAGTTGATTATACATTCTGCATGGGAGCCCTAGAATGTGTGATAGTGAATCAACCGAGTGGTTAGAAGACCGCTCTTACAATCGTGAGACCCGAGTTCGATCCCCGCCATATACCAATATGTTTTTACTCACGTACATTTACCGATTGCTCTTACGGTGCAGGAAAAACATCGTGATGAAACTCACATTCAAATCATCATTCTCCTTGCCTTATCCCGTTCACGGTCGGGGTCAAAAATTTGAATTCAGATAATATTTGAATGTGACTTATGCTATAGGATTCGGGCCAGGTTAGCCTTCGGGTTGCAGAGGTCAGATGGCAGTCGCTCTGTATAAAAACTTGGTTCCACGTCAAATCCCCTAGGTTAGGTAACCGACAGCGACACAGAACGGAAGAAGGCAAGGAAAATGGTGATGAGGACAGTCAGGATGGTAACAAAGGAAAAATAAGCATAAAAATTACGTGTACATAATAAGCATCATAATAATGCCGTGTGGTGTCGGTAGATGCCGGCTTAGAATAGCATCACCCGTTTCTTTCGCATGGGTGTCGTAAAAACCGACTAAGGGACTCGAGGGTTTCATGTGTATTGCAATTTTAGGCGACAGGCTGACAACCTGTCACTATAGTGATACACAACTCATCTGAAACGACACTCAAACATTTGTTAGACGTGGCGATAATGACCGTAATGCTACGATCGTCAGCGCTCTGTCTATCCCGCCAGGGATATAGGCGTGATTTGTGTATGTTGTGTATGTGGTGTCGGTAGAGAAGAATAGCACAACCCCTTCTCTTCCCGTGGTGGCCTACTACGTGAATATAAAAACAACCAACTCTCTCACTCTCTCACCCTTTTCGTATGGGACATGGAGTCGTCCAACGACCCAATGAGCCTGAGTGTTATAAAACAGCAGAGCAAGCCGCTATTGAACAAATAAAAGTGAAAAACTGGTGGTACCGAGTCGCATTAGCATTACAAATAAGATAGTTACTGCTGTAGTGAAAGTGAAGAGCAACAAGGACATTGCTCTATAACTCACGGAATTCAACGTAAAGATAAAAATACAGAGTGTTAGGAAAAGTACTGAGTTCTTATCAAGGAATGAACCTGCCCATGAAACTGAACACTTCTCGCCAAGGAGCATAGGTATATGAAAGGCCAAGGATATATGAAAAAAATTCGTCATCTCGTCCGAAGGGTACTAAACTGGTCCGGACTAGTTGACGAAGGACCTTGGCGAAGGACTCTTTGGGCCTCCTAGAAAAGTACCTACCTACCTAGAAGCCATACAGTACAGATAAAGAAACGATCTGTAAGTGTGAGGGAGAAAGCATGAACGCCTGGTATAACGCAAGAGCCTCAGGGGAAGAGAGAAAGCATGACAAACGGCCGTCATTTACAGATCGTTTCTTTATCTGTACGGGTTCTACCTACTCTACTCTGAGTTTTGTGTGTAGCACTGAGCATACACATACATACACATAAATATGCACATATCACGCCTTTATCCCTTGCGGGGTGGGCAGAGCAATAACGGCCGTTAAAATATGGTTGCTATTACCACATTTGACATTTTTGAGGATGGTCTTCCAAGGTTGTTTCAAAAAACATGTGTATTACTATAGTGACAGATTGTCAGCCTGTCGCCTAAAAACTGTAATACTTACACCAATACTCTCGAGTCCCTTGGCACATACAAAATTTTCCTGTTTTTCCCGTAAAGGATATAGGCGTGATATATGTATGTATGTGTAACGGATGAGGTCACCTGCTCACGTTAAACAACCCGTAACAAATTACAATGCACCATTTTATATTAAACAATCATATTATAGGTATTATATAGGTAACTGCTTACTTAACTTTTAACAAGAAAAATCATGTCCATTATGTACTTAGATATTTAAAAACTACAAAATGTATTTGCTACATTAACTTTCGTTTTTATTACCTATTTGAAAAAACACGAAGCCTCTACAAAAAACTAAATAATAAATAAAAATAAATTATGAAGGTAAATTTTTATTAAGATTTATAAACCTAATTTTACTTCCACGATATTAGACATTATATCCCAAGATAAACACATTTTTCAATAATGTGATATGTATGCTAAAATATGTAACATAAACTTGCAAGTTGCCGAGTAGATCTAAAAGCGACTTTTATAAAGGACTTCTAACCTAAATCAAATGCAGAAAACCTGCCAAAATAAAGTATTTGGACCTCCCGTACAACCTGACTCAGTCGGGAGGCCCAATTTTTTTTTCATATTATGTTCCTTGGGGAAACTTGATCAGAAGGAAGTTAGTACTTTTCCTAACATCCTGTATTACTATACTAGGGGAAAGGTGTTTAGTTCTTTGAACTGGTAAGAATATTTGAAGTTCACTTTTTACATCTTATATTTAACTAAAGGTGAAAATAAAAGAAGATACTTACCTACCTTCATATCCGTGTATGGTTCGTAGAAATTGAAATGACTGCAGAATGAGTCAACGTTGAAGGTTCAGATTTAATATGCTCAGATATTACCCTACTGCGTGAGGCTATGGAAAAATGCGATGAATGAAACCTTTTTGAATGAAACACAGGCTACAATCCTGGCGCTAGGATTCTCCAAGGTCAGGTCTTAAGACCTTTGCCTGTTCAGTATGGACGAATGAACAAAAAAAAATCTCCAAGGTCATTGCGTCGTTTTTGACATTTCTGTTTTTTTTTTCTTTGTTTATGGCACTAGTTCACTATGTTCTGCCCGTTCTGTACGTATAATACACTTCTCATCAAAGAATTCGGGACACTTTCGTTTTTATAATTTGACACATACATACATATGTTAGAAATCATAGTTCTTCATCTTTAGACTATTACAAACTATATGATAATTATCAAATGTGATTTCCGGTATAAAAGATGCTAAACGATGTTGGTAAGAATTGCTTATATTAAACGTTGATCTCCGTTATTTCTACAAATATAAGAAATAATTATGTGTGTGCGTATTTAAGCTAAAGTTAATATTTATACAGTTTACTAATTTTTACTACTTTTAAATATTTTTAATTCTGTAAAATGTAAACTTTGAAAGTTGCGAATCGGTGTTCGTTGTAGTTGTTTACGTGTAGCCTTCGTTTCCGTTATCCCCACTGCTGGCAAAACGTCCAGCCGGACGGCTGTTCGGTCCAGCAGTGGTGATCGGACCGTCACCAAGAGACGACAAGTACTTTCGGATTTAGTTAAATAGTTAAAGATAATAGTTTTTTGTGAAAAGTGGTCAGTGCAAAATAAACACTTGTGATATTCATTTTGGTTTTACTTTTCCTCCACCTGATATCTTATATCAGAAGTGGAACAAAGAAAACCGCCGCGCCCACATAACTAAGAATCAAAAAGGAGAACGTACGTTATGTCCACGTACACGGCATCTCAGTATCAACAGCTCATCTTATCCTGATGAACGATCCCGATCAAGGCGAAAACAGAAGGCAGAGTGCGCGGCGATCGCGCTCACAGGATCGTACGCGCGTTGGCGTGAATCTCGCTCAAGATGTTGGAGCCGCGAGAGACGTTCTGCCTGCGGGAACAGCCACCGTAAGACCTAGACGTCGTCGGCGGAGACAGTCATAACTGGTGGAATAAAGACGAATTAACAGGCGAGTAATTTAGTGTGGTATTTTATATTAGATTTTTTTTTCCCTGTCTTTTTCCTACTTCGTGTTTCCCTTTTGCCCTGTTTTGAAAGTGTGTATAAGATATTTAATTTTTATAAGAGAAGCTAAGACCGTAATTCAAATTACAACGGAGTTGTTCAAAACTTGTTTGAGTGGTGGGCTATTATAGTTTATATATAGGTACATATTTTTAAAACCAAAACGTTTCTTTTTTTGGTTTACTTCTGTTTTTATTTACAACATGGAGTCAAAAAAAAATATTTTTGGTGCATTAAAGTAAATTGTGCTCAGTTCACTTGTCAAAATATAACCTGTTATTATTAGACATTGATACTTCTCCGCGCTGGCTTTTCCAGGTGCAAAGAAAATGAGAACTTAGTCCAGTTGGAAGATAATACCAGTATGGCAGCCTGCTTGTCGTGCGGGCGTCGCAGCCTGCCTGTCGTGTGGGCGCCGCAGCCTGCCTGCCGTGCGGGCGCCGCAGCCGAATATATTACAAAGAAACAGGATTTGTTTGTGGTGAGTGGATAATCTGCAGCGTAATTTTATTTGTTCATAGTGGGAGCTTGTGTCTTCGTCATCAAGATGTAAACACTATTCGCACTGTTTTTTTTTGTTGTTGTTGGAATTTACATAGATAAGTTGGTTTTGGGTATAATTAACTTACCTGCAAAAATCGATACAGGTAAATTCTCGTTTTGGAGGATACATTGGGTCTATGACAGATAGATAGAAATCACGGTAGTTCCGTACGTAATGTTGGTCAATAAGTGGTTTAGACTAATGAATCCAAGTTTAGTTGATAGTTCTGTAAATTCGTATCCAATGCGTCGAGAAAAAGAGTAAAGAGTAAAATGGAGTCAAAATCTGATAGAATTAACCGTTCTGAGGTAGGTATGTGAACTAAATTAGATTTTTCATTCATATACCTATACACACTCAACTATAGTATTCAAGGCAGCTATCTTTGTCGAAGTAGTGTTGTTCTATGTTTTGTATGGCGATTTGGTGACCATGGGCAGGTTCAAGGCTATGGTTTTTGACAATTTAAGTTTAGTTTAGTGACAGTAGGTTTGTACCTGTCTTAGTTCAGAGCAACGTTGTTTAAAAAAGAAAGCAATCAAATAAGTTTGTACAGTCGTGGACTATTTAGAGTTGGGCAGAATAGACGAGCGTCTAAGATGTTTATTTGTTATTTTTGTGTTTATAAGGTCATGAGTATATATGTTGTGTGTGTCTATACGAGGCGTTTACGGGTTGGATAAAGGTGAATGTAAAGTAGATGTATTCTAGTTAACTGAAGAAACTTTAAATCTAAAAGAAGATAGATATGATATGATCTAGCAGTCACAATCTGATGAGACAGAAACAACTTGTAATAAGATTCTAGTATATTCATTTGATCTCTGCCTATTACAAAATACCAGAAAAATGTCAACCCCAATCTTACATCGGCACGTAAGCTGAATATTGTTAAAGTAGTTAATACAGAGCGTGTTTTACTCAAAATTTATCAGTGTTAGGCAGTACAGACGTTACCGAGATGACAATCGAATTAAAAGATGCACCCAGTTCTGTTGTCAATGGACCCTGACCAACGACGAGTGAGTAACGTAGAACGAGACATTGTACGCAAAATGGACAATATGGATGTGGTTAATAAAGATATTGCAGAAGGGTCGAACTCATGCTATGCTAACCCAATCATTTCGGTCTGCTAGAAAAACCATCGGACATCGCTTATGCTTCTGAACACTAAATTGTTAGACCCAAAAAAAAAAAAAAAAAAAAAAAAAAAAAAAAAAAAACTTTTGTGGCAAGGGAATAAAGTTATACGCATTTTTTTAAATATATAAACGTCATTCATTTCATCACATAAAATTGAGAAGCTGTTTGGTCATTGGTCGATGGCAGTTACTTGGAAAAATAAAATCTTACACATATCTTTTTAGTTTTAACTATGTGTGTACTACAATATAATATATATTATGAATCTAATAGCAGATACTCACACTCACTAGTATTGCAGAGAAAATTTTCGTTTCAAAAACAACAAATATTGACGTTCCAAATTAAATTCATAAATTTTCGTCTCTTGAGTAGAAATGGCCTATTTTATTGTAGCTATTCAATTAGATTACATTTACTAAACGGGAATAAATAACTAGCCTTGACTTCATTAGTGGTTTTCATCAAATTCCAATCAGGGAAGACTAGATATCTCACAGCCTCTATTACCAGTTATCGGTTCTAGAAGATGTATTTTATTTTTTTTAATTTAATGCAGTCCAATTCCAATGGTGTGTTTCAAAGGGCAAGGTTGTAATAAAGTGCTTAGGATATTTAAAAAAAAAACAAGCAGTGCCTGGTATTAGTAATGTTGGTAAAAGCAAAAAGTTACGTCCTAAATTTAATAGATCGTCTAAAGCAGTTAAATCCTCATAAAATTATAAGTAGGTATTAAGTTACCGGGCACTAACATGGCGTAATTAGATTACTGCAAGTTATAGGCGGAAGATTGCAGACGTGGATAAATTCTAAATAATAATAATTAAGAATATTAAGTGAAAGTGATAAATCCAGCGACCCAGAATATATAGTACATATATATGGTTAGGTATTATTTTGAAGATTTAAATTATTAAATCACTATTATTGATAGTGGTAGTACCAAATATCAACACTTGTGTATGAGAGTGAAGTAGTGAAGAAAAATAATAAATCCGTTACAAATGAGAGCGTAAAGGACTATATATTTTACTCCATTTTCTTGCAACTGTCACTTTTTAGACATTTAGCAACTTGTGTGCAGGTAGTCTGAATGTATCGTGCAAACTTCCAGTGATGTTCACAAGACAGACCACAGGGCCTGTTATGCCTTAGTTTACGTGTGCTTGACGTTGAGATCATCAGATTTGTTACCAGTTGATTTGGATGGTGACTTGAGTTTTGTTCTGTATTTCTCCCTTTACGGATGTCATGTTTAGGTCGTTATGTTATTATTGGTCACAAACCATGAAGCTCCACTTATTTGTCTCAATGTCTTGTTATGAAATCTTTAAAGTATTTCTACGTATAGATTTGAGTGTACATCATTTTACCATAGTTAGATGCCGTAAGTCTATAAGGGTTTGAGGATACATTTGTACAGTTTAAATTTGTTGTTTGAAATCTTGTAAGAATTATGATTTGAGAAAGTTGAGTGACAGGATAAGGAATAGCGTGAAAAGGGATCGTGGTTGTAATAAAAATAAAAAGACGCAATAACTAGTATAGAAAAGGAGCTCATAGGTGGTTAGGTTGTGTTGGGAGGCCGAATGAACGAAGATTAACAATGAGATGAAAGTATGTACGGAGAGCGTGCATGGGAACGCTGGAAGAGGAAGACTTAGACGAACGTATTAAGATCAAATCTGGGACGTTCTAAAAAATGTCAGGTCATGAGAATCTTAAACCGACGAGCGTGTATGGTAAAGTTGAAGAATGTTGCAGAAGAAGATAGAGAAGCGAAAGGGTGTTTCGTGTCGGTATCCTAGCTGTACGGGTTGATTTACTCGCACTTTGATATTGTTGATATAACTAAACACTCAAGGTCAATTGATGACTTTATTGATGATAATTAGCCTTAGAGAATAGAATGGTGATAGTGAGTACACGCGTAATGAGTGCTTATCGCGGACTGGCGAGTAGTGACCTAATACTCGCCATGTGGAGTAAATTGCTGAGAGTGCAATCCGATGTGCGGCGTACAGACCGTACATGCTCCCGGGCGAGAGAAGAAGAGAGTGAGATGAGATGAGATGAGATGAGGTGAAATAGTATTGAATATTAAAAGCAACCCTATGCTTAAACTGAGGTTAACTTCTTAAAATACATGTCATTCTTATAAAATTACATGTCAGGTTCTTATGCTAGACTTATTAAAATTCATTAATGATCGGTCTTTTGATGATTGGTGACGTCGCTCTGTCTTGCTTGATCGCAGCGCAGGTGGTGTTTGAAAGCGTCTTTAATTCTATGTTTTCTTGCGCTAACGTCAGAGTCGTGTGCGCGCGTCTAGGTTGAGTTAGCGGTTTTGGGATCTCATCGGTGTGTGTTGGATGATTTTCAACTTTCGACTGTAAGTTGACGCTTCCGCTAAGACGACGACGACGACGCACGCACCGGTACACGTAAACTGCTGACGCTACCATGCATCCTGTTATTAGGATGTAGATTGCAGTGAACTGATGTATGTCGTGGTAGCTTATAGTTTCCGATAGTGGAGTTTCTGATTTCATCTGTTTTGCTTGCTGATTTTTGATAGCTCTGAATTGTGCTCTAAAGTGGTATTGGAATACATAAATGGAAGGATGTGATCTTCACTTGCCCTCCGGGAAAGAGGCGTTATTTTGTATACCGGTGTTGAGAGAGTCACTGATTAGTTTGAGTTAGTGTTAAAGTAGAGCAGTGTTGATAGATCCTCTAGCTACTTTAAAATAAATTGGTGTTTATAAACTAGAGCAGTGTTGAGAGATCCACTGGCTAGTTTGAGTTTATATTGTAAAGTAGAGCAGTGCTGGTTGATAGATCCACTGGCTACTTTGTAATGAATTGGTGTTTATAAACGAGAGCAGTGTTGATAGATCCACTGGCTACTTTGTAATGAATTGGTGTTTATAAACTAGAGCAGTGTTGAAAGATCCACTGGCTATTTTGAGTTTTTATTGTAAAGTAGAGCAGTGTTGATAGATCCACTGCCTACTTTATAATGAATTGGTGTTTATAAACTACAGCAGTGTTGAGAGTTCCACTGGCTAGTTTGAGTTTATATTGTGAAGTTGAGCAGTATTGATAGATCCACTAGCTACTTTATAATGAATTAGGGTTTATAAACTAGAGCAGTGTTGAGAGATCCACTGGCTAGTTTGAGTTTATATTGTAAAGTAGAGCAGTGTTGATAGATCCACTAGCTACTTTATAATGAATTATAAGTATTTATAAGTTTAAATAGCGTTGTCATAATTATCCATTACCTATTTTAAGTTAATATTTTAAAATAGAGCAGTGTTGAGAGATCTGTTAGCTATGCATTATAGAAAATAGTGTTGCTTAGAATGACACAAAAATGTTAAGATATAAAAATTAAATTTTGTCATGCCATAAATTGATAAGAAACCTAGATTTTGTATAAAATGTTTACACCATTTTTTATGTATCTCACTACTGAAGTTTGAGGACAAACTTATTGTCAGGAAAGGCCGAATGTTAGAAATCATAGTTCTTCATCTTTAGACTATTACAAACTATATGATAATTATCAAATGTGATTTCCGGTATAAAAGATGCTAAACGATGTTGGTAAGAATTGCTTATATTAAACGTTGATCTCCGTTATTTCTACAAATATAAGAAATAATTATGTGTGTGCGTATTTAAGCTAAAGTTAATATTTATACAGTTTACTAATTTTTACTACTTTTAAATATTTTTAATTCTGTAAAATGTAAACTTTGAAAGTTGCGAATCGGTGTTCGTTGTAGTTGTTTACGTGTAGCCTTGGACGAAATAACCACTGGACGCGAAACGATGTCATTTCACCCTTTACCCCTCTAGCCACAAACCCTGAAATTTTGCCAAAGTTATCTAACCGCAACCGTCAGTGTCGCTTCAGTGCTACGAGAGAAAACATCGCTTTAAAAATTGTGAAATGTGCTGTATTGCTTTGTAAAAACTATAGCCATCGTACAAGCAATATTTCTTTTCACTCGTAAGTATATTTTAGTCCTGTATTTTGTGTTATTTACGTAGAAAATTAATAAAATATGCAAGACTGGATCGTATAATACGACACAATAAAAAAGGTCATATTTTATAGAACATTTCAACCAATATTTGATCGTACTCTAAATAGTCGGTTATTATCAGTCATTTTTTCATTCGTTCAACAATTACATTCAGTCTAGTGCTATTCAACTTTCGATGAAGGATATCGATAAAAATAATAGTAAAGTCTATTTTATTTAAAAGTGACCTAAAATGTAAACAAACCATTTGCTATAACCTCGTCGATAGATGTTGCCTTATTTCATTGAAACCTCACGTTATAACTGTGTTGCAAGTATGTAGGTACACATTTCGCTTTCTTATAGGTGTTCATAATAAAAAAAAAAATAGCCTAAATAAATAAATAATAATAAAAAATAAAATAAAAATAATAATAATAAAAATAAATAATAAATAAATAGTAAATAGCTTACCATCATCGACGCGTTCTCTCGCTTAGATTTCTGATACGCAGAATCAAGCGCATTATGTACCTATCTTACTGCTGGCGACAGATCCAAACACTAGACGAAGAAAATTGTTTGAAATATTTAAAAACACGCGTAAATGTATTTGTTTACGCACTACATTTTTGAGTAATGCAATTTTGTGACGTGGTGGCCACTTTCCAGGCGCATTTCAAAAGTCTTTTCACTTTCTACAGAAACAGAACACTAGATACAGTGTATCGTTCCATTTTAAACAATAAATATCACGCACAAATTATTAATTAATATTTATTAGTACGAAAAACCGCGAAAACTCTCAGAGCCGGCCGGCGGCGAGATTACACTTGTTTGCTAACATAAGAACGGCAACATCGCATCATCCCCGCGCCGCGCCGCGCGCGCAATGGCCCATCTGGCAACGTCGCGCATACGGCGCTCCAGATAAAAGGGCAGAGCACACCGGCCTGCGTAATGCAGCTTGTATCACTACTTATTTAAAAAAGGTGTAAGAAAATTAGCTGCAAATATTTTAAGGGATGAATCAGCCCATGAAACTGAACGCATTTTTAGCCCTCTAAAACCACATCACCGTTTTAGTTTAAAAATAACTTAGGCACTTTAGAAAAAAAATATTAAAAAAAGCATATCGTCAAAGTGAGTATTGTCATAAAAAAATGGTTGATATAAATTCCATTCTCATTTCATTTCAGTTATTGTAGGAGTATGTACTCCTAAAACCATCAATAAATCAGTTTTGTCTATTGTCATAACGTACTATTTTATCCGGCATGAAAGTGATTCTATTTTAAACTGACATCACAGTATTAAAGGTCCATTCTTTTAACACTTAACGTTTTACATGTACTTACCTGTTATATGTTTTTTTAGGAATAAGTTGATGAAAAACTTCATTCAATCATTCATTCGTTGTCGATTATCGACTATGGTACAGCACTGTCTTTGACTTACTTCATAAACCGGAAAAAATCAAAACTGTCAGAAGTAAAGAGATGATGATGTAATTACGTGTACATTTCAATTTGGAAGAATAATATTTGTCCTTTCCTCCCTCCCCCCCAATATTGGTTGAATGAGTTTTCAAACAAGTTCGATACGTTTCGCGTCCAGTGGTTATTTCTTCCAAGCGTGTAGCCTTCGTTTCCGTTATCCCCACTGCTGGCAAAACGTCCAGCCGGACGGCTGTTCGGTCCAGCAGTGGTGATCGGACCGTCACCAAGAGACGACAAGTACTTTCGGATTTAGTTAAATAGTTAAAGATAATAGTTTTTTGTGAAAAGTGGTCAGTGCAAAATAAACACTTGTGATATTCATTTTGGTTTTACTTTTCCTCCACCTGATATCTTATACGTACATACATACATACATATATCACGCCTTTATCCCTTGCGGGGTAGGCAGAGCGTTAACAGCCGTAAGAATACGGTCGCTATCGCCACGTCTGACATTTTTGAGTATTGTTTTCTAAGGTTGTTTCGGAAAACATGTGTATCACTATAGTGACAGGTTGTCAGCCTGTCGCCTAAAAATTGTAATACACCAATACTCTCGAGTCCCTTAGTCGCCTCTTACGACACCCACGGGAAGGATGTGGGGTGATGCTATTCTAAGCCGGCATCACACGGCATAATTTGACACGACACCT
Organism: Keiferia lycopersicella; assembly: GCA_029255805.1. Taxonomy (NCBI): domain Eukaryota; kingdom Metazoa; phylum Arthropoda; class Insecta; order Lepidoptera; family Gelechiidae; genus Keiferia; species Keiferia lycopersicella. The sequence goes on from JARACZ010000005.1 coordinate 15,728,784, forward strand.
ATAAAAACTGTTATTATGATTTGAAAAAGCTATTTTTAATTCGGGACGTTTTCATTAAGATTTATAAACCTCATTTTACTTACTATCACACGATATCAGAGGTTGATTCCAAAATAAACACACTCCAAAAACTATAAGATTTTTGATAAGAAGTATACGTATACTGTTGGTTATTCTGTGGCCAAAGTAAAATTGCAGTCGGGTTTATTTTTTACTATTTAGGTATTGATTTTTGACACAGTAATGGAATTTCGTAAAAAATGCAGGCTTGATCTTTATAGGGAACATAAAAATAAATTAAAAGCTTTGATTTATCATTATTGCATTCTATTCGTATAAAATTATTCGAAATCTAAAAATAAACTTCAAGGGCCTCTATCTCAGTACGTCCTGGATCAAAACTGCTAACGACAAAACCACTGTTAAAGTAACTATTAAAAATACTTTCGAAAAAAATATCGTCGAAATTATTCCACTTGAAAACACTTCATATACCTATCAAACCTAACAGTTGATCGTTTAAAAAATAAATTAATTTATAAGTCTATTCAAAATAATCTGAGACTCTCCACGCGCTTGAAGACCCTCAGTTTCATCATCATGACCTCGAGGATCCAATCGGAGATCAGCTTCACATAGCGCACGTCGTGGCGCGTGTAGTGGCCTTCCAGCCAGAAGAACATCTGCAAAGTTGCAGTACACATGAAACCCTCGGCAATGTACATGAAACCCTCGGCAATATACATGAAACCCTCGGCAATATACATGAAACCCTCGGCAATACACATGAAACCCTCCGCAATATACATGAAACCCTCGAATCCTTTAATCGCCTCTAAGGCCCCGCCCTCGGGTTTTGCGGGCAGCGGGGCGGCCCGAGACCGAGCCCTTACGACATCCATGGGAATGAAATGGAGCGATGCTATTCCAAACTAGCATCACACGGCGCCTCTGTAAGTAAATGGTGTTGATAAATCGTGCGTGATGTGAACTGTATTAGGAAAAGTTGTAAATTTTTTTACATGCCGACCTTATGTTCTTTGGGGAAAGATGTTTAGTTTCACGGGCTGGTTCATTCCTTGAAAGGAAGTTAGTACTTTTACTAACACCCCGTTTATTTAGCGGCGCTTGCACACTTATGAAAATGGGGATTTTGGGCTGATAACAACACTTGTCTGAACTAAACTAGGTGACGCTGTTGACATTTTTTGCAGATTGAGACATGATCTGTCCACAATGATTTGATATGGGAAATCACTGGTGAGCTTTTAAAAAAAGCTTTCAGTCGCAGCCAGCGCCATCTACTAGGAACTAAACGAACATATAAAAAAATGCCATTGTGCCGCTTGTTAAGTAACCATGGGGAAAGTTATTATGTTGGACCTGCGGAGCTCAGCGTTTTCGGGAAACTCTGTCGTTCAGTATCATACCACAGAATATACAGGGTGTAACGGAAAGGGGGTATCAAGCCGAAGTGAAAATAAACTATACCTTTCGTAGATCGGTTATGTAAAATTTCAGTCCAATATACCCAACTTTGTAACACATTGAAAAAAAAATCCAGCATACGATTTTAAAGTATTTGCATGTAAACAAATGTGGCACAACACTATTGAGGTCACTGATCTTTATTTCATTCCCATAGCACTATCACTAGCACCGCCCATTACACCTTCTACGCGTCCTGGGCGCCTGGTACCTCACGCGGCGCTCGCACTTTATTTATTCGCATTATAGCACTGCGCGGGAAGCGCGGGTCGCGGGTCGCGGGCCGCGGCGGCATCTTCAAAGGTGTCGGCGCGGCGGCGGCGGCGGCGCACAAAGCGATCTGCGGCGGCGGGTGGCTATGTCAATCAGCTCCTGCGTGCGGCGAAAGTGATAAGGGTGCTGTCTAGATTCGTGGAACATTCTCGACACTTGTATGTGGTTCGCAGCTCCCAACAGCTGGGCACCACGTTGCGTGCTGGTCCGCGGGCTCTCTTCGAAGTGCTCCAGTACGGCTTCTTCAAAATTCGGATCTCGGGTCGTAGTGCGGCCAGACGCAGTTGTCGCGTGAAACGAACCTGTCGAATACAGACGATTCACCATGCGCCTGAAGCACCGCAATGAAGGCAGATGCTTTGCTTCAGCAGCTCGTCTTCCTTCAAAGAATCGCTCACGAGAGAGCTCCCGCTGCACTCAAGTTGCCGTGAGTGGCACCGACGCACAGAATCATCTAATAATATTCTGCATTACTCAAAGACATCACGACGCAGATTATGTTAACTTTACAATTAGGTACACTAGTTTACGCCGAAGCAGATGAACTAAAGAAACTTAAGGACCTAGGTGTTGCCAGAACGGTCTAGACGATTTAATAAAATAGTTTGTCATTTTCACCTATTTCACATATTTTTTTACCTATTTAACATTAACCGTATTACAACGGCCGCAAACGCTCTGACTACCCCGCAAGGTCGTGATATGTGTATGTGTATGTATGGTAATTTTATCGAAATTCACATACCTAAACACCATTATGTACATACGCCAAACAAAATTTTTGAACTGTCACAGAATTAGACAACAAATATGAACAAAAAACAAAACGCATTTTGCTTCAATACTAAAGTACTGGCAACTCATTTGGTCCTGCCTACCAGCCCCCACCAACTATTCCCGAAAGAAAGTGATCGCAGGGATTCCCGCTCCCGGTAGGGCTGTCACATTTACTGATACTTGCAAAATAAATCAAAAGTTACGTGATTCATTTTAGAATAACCTTTAATGTTTATTAATATGTCAGTCTCTCTCTTCGTGTGGGACACCAAGTCGTCCAACAACCCAGAATTTTTCAACTGCCTTCTACAAGTAGCAGACTTCTAACGTGGTGGTTGTGTAAGGACTGCCGTCTAAGTAATCAAATCATAGATAGCAACCGAGACCTACACGGTTTAGTCCCAAAACTCGCTCACGCGCGCGCAGCGAATTCGACAAACCGCGGCGCGTACCTGTTTACCCGTACGTACACGATGACACCCTTGCCATATTACAGCTACCTAGACACTATGCGCTTTATAAATTCGGACTGATAATAATGGGGGGGCTGTCAAACCGCCGCGCGGGAATCCGCGTAAGGGAGCGTTTAGCCTTAACTTGCCATCCAAAACACGGACCCATCTTTCTTACGGAAAATCGAGTGGATCCAATCGCAATGTCCTAACCAGACTAAGAACAAATTCACAAAGTGATAATTGAACCCGGAACTTGCTACGTCACAGGCAGTCGTGCTAAGTACCATTGCGCCACATCGGTCAACGAACACTTCAGTAAATTAGTTGGCATTTATTCAAAAATTTTGGCGTAAGAATTACGCTGGATCCCGAGTTTATCAAAGATGCAAAGATCTTTGAACAACTATCCATCGAATATCCAATATCTAAAATAATACATAGGTACTTTTTTAGTCATTGTGGGAAATTATTGTGTGATACACATGTTTTCTAAAACAACCTTGGAAAACAATCCTCAAAAATGTCAGACGTGGCGATAGCGACCGTATTCTTACGGCCGTTAACGCTCTGCCTACCTGGCAAGGGATAAAGGCGTGATATGTGTATGTATGTATGATAAGGGCATAATAGGCTGGATAATATGATTTTTTTAATTATTGGAATCCGTGCTTCGGAAGACACGTTAATGATTGCCATCTACTATCTGTATTACGAAGTAGTACGTATCGAGTTAAATGCCTGAGGATAGTCAAAGAAGTGCCTTTCGAAACAAAAATTTATCATAATTTGCGGGCAATCAGATTCTTTCCGTGCCTGTAATATCAAACTACCTAGTTTGCTTTACCTAAGGAACACACTGGTTATTGAATCCTGATCCTTCCAATCAAGAAGGAACCAAGCGTTGTGATGATAAAAAATAAAATACCAATCATTATTTTAAGGAAAATAATTAAACACTATCGTTTAGGTTTTTTGACACCCCTAGCCCCTACCTAAGGGATGGTACCACTATGGTCGGCCATTTTAGTGGTTGATTCTTATTGGTTATTGATTTGATGTTATTATTATTATTGGACAACGGGCGGGGCCAATAATTAGGGTTAAATTTTGAAATTGATACATGCATGACACAGCTCTGACCTCTTTCAAACTTATGTACTCCTGGTACTGCCAATCGTATTTTCAGTCTAATTCAATTTACTTCCTAGGGGTATTTGTGTAGAAATCGACCGTGGATTGGAATAATGCGTGCCGTATTTTATTTCAAGTGATGTAGTGTACGTATTATTAAATTTATGCGTGCACGCATTCATCTATCGATTATGAAACCCGTGAGTTTTGATACTTACGAGTGCAAACGATTTAAAAAATACGATTTTCGGTAGCGTTGAATAATATTCAAGTAAGGATCACGGATTCAATCCGCTTAGGCCTCAGTCTCGAATTTTGCGGGCAGCAGCGGGGCGGCAGCGGCAGAATCTTTTGCATACAATCAAATGGACCGGTACGGAAACAACAGCGGCGCGGGAGTGGGCAATGAGCGGCGCACTCCCTAGAAAAAAAAGCGAGCGGCGCGCCGCCGCCGCTGCCCGCAATATCCGAGACCGGGGCCTTAGACGGTTGGACAATGGCCCCCTTATCAGGGGCGTTTGCCATATTCACCGGGCTTGAAAAGTGGGTTGGCAAGCGCATCACAATTGCATTTACCGGTCACGCTGCTGTCGTTTTCCTGAACGCTCAGTCTTATTACACTCTATGGGTAATTCTAATCCGGAACCATTTCTATCAAATACAAATACGCACTTGTAGGATAACTAGACCACGCCCTTTTAGGGTTCATTTTGTTGCAGACACTTTAAAGAAATATACAGATACTTTCTTTTAAAAAAATCATGATTTCTTGAAAAAAAAATGTAAATGATATTGTTTCTCGATTATCGCGTGAGGCAGCGTAATTTTTTATTATCTGTCACGACATTTCGCCTACAAATACAAAATAAAACAATAGGCCGAGTTGGTATCCGGAACCAAATGTGATTTATTAGATTACCAGGAGCACAGGTCGAAGAAAAGGAGGTGGGAACTATTTCGAAAAAGGTGGTCTAAGGTGGTTGACCCCAAAACAGCTGATAGCTCACTAGTGTTGTGCAAAGTCAAATTTTGTAACATCTGGACCTGGATTTCAATAAGGTTTTACTCATTAGAACGTCAACTTAGAAGTTTAAAATTTTGCTATTTTGTTCTTGGTCAATACCAGAGTTGGTGCACTTCGGCTTGATACCCCCTTTCCGTTACACGCTGTATAATAGTACTAAAATAGTATAGGTGACACGCACATTTTGAAACCCTCAATCACGTACCTCAGGCACTCTTTTCGCCGCTGGATGACGAATTAGCTTATCCTCTACCCGAAAGAAGACCGATGCCGTCAATTGCGGCACAGGATATTGTACTGTGGGCTGGCTGAAGACTGCCTGAAATCAGATGCGTCTTTAGTGTGCAGCGACCTTTACGAGCTCCAACGAGAAACTCACTCGAAAGGTTCACAAGCTAGCAACAGAAGCTCTCAGCATATCCTCAATATGGCGCCAGGTCACAGAACAACGGTCTGAAACGCGGTATCAAAGTCACCGCACAACGCATATAATACAACTTCTAATCCTATCCAGGTGGACCCGTCGGTCTCCTGGCCACACTACTCTACCCAGCCAGGCTGGTAGGTAGCTACCCTTTTCCCGCCACCACTTAGATACATTCCTGTATACATGCCAGAAGTGCATGAGAAAATTAATAAAAGCCTGTTCAAATCTGTACGGATTCTTCTTGGGTATGTGGGTTCAAAGGTAGACACACTGTGTTATCTGGCAATACCATAACTTGCAGAAAGTCCATACAAATATAGCGTAGAAACCTAGTTAGGTACATACCAAGATTTCACCCAGATTTGACCAGGCCTTTACGCTTGGAAGTACAACTTTAACTTGTCTGCTGCCCAAACCCTCGATTCATCTCTTAGCCGCCTTTTACGGTCCAGACCACGGTAATAATCTGTCCGAGCTGATTTCTGCTACAGCGACTGCTGGACAGGCTCAGCAGCTGGCGTCTGGTTGGTTGCTAAGTCCTCATCACGCAGCAAAGCAACACAAAGCACACCTCATAGTAGTAATATCTCGAACTCTCATCAGCAGAGCTCTCCAAGTACTTGAGGTAGTAGAAGAATGTGTCGGTGAGTCTCCAAAACTAAAAAAAAAGAATTTATATTACGAAGTAGTCTATCATCTTCTTTATCAGCCACAACATATGGTCAAACTACTACAGTCCACTGTCAAATAGACAAAAGGACAGTATGTTAAGAAAAGTACTAAATTTCTTTCAAGGGATGAAACAGCCTATTTCTTTTCCCTTTTTCATGTGGGATACCTTGTCTTCCAACGATACAATAAACCCTAGTGTTCAGAATTTTTCAACCGCCTTCTTCAAGTATAAGGCCTCTGACATGATTGTGAAACGACCGCCGTCTAAGACACAACCGCACCGTAATCTGGAATCATAGACAGCAGCCGAGACCTACCAGCTTCACGTGCCATCCGAAACACGGAACCATCTTTCTTGCGGACAATCGGGTGGTTCAGCCCGCCATGTCATAACTAGACTGGGAAGAAATTCACAAAGTGATAAATATCAACTTTGTGAGTGACACTCCGAGAATCGAACCCGGAACCCTCTTCATCACAGGCAGTCGTACTGCACTACATCGGTCGTCCAGCCCATAAAACTGAACAACTTTTCTCAATTAACACAGGTCGAAAAAATTCAAAAAAGTTTTGAACCTCACATATAAATTCACTAGGTACTTTGCTTTGCTTCGCAGAAAACGCTACTGCCTATTTCCTGGATTATTACCTCTTTTCGCTTTTTACGACATCCAAAGGCCACAGAATAGGTACCTATAAAATGGATTCCACTACTTGACGCATACTGGCGCTTGCCTGATTCTACTGATTGGAAAATACGGCTCCTGACCCTTTCAATGGCATCCTTGATGAAACGCTCGCCGTTGATGACCAGAGGATTCCTTAGTGCGGCCAGAGATACTATGGTTTGCTTTCCGCAGAGGCTACGGGAATCTGAAAGAATTAATGTATAAGGTTGCCCTTAAACGACCCTTTATAGAAAATTATTTACAGCAATATATATTAGCAATATCGTCATATCAGCCATAAGACGTCCACTTCTGACCATAGATTTCCAACTTGTCCGATTAGAAGCAGCCTGCATCCAGCGTTTCCCCGCGGACTTGACCAGATCGTCTGTCCATCTGGCGCGGGGGATGAATGGCGAAAGCGTGTCTTTGCGTAGGACTCACGACAATGCCTGGCTCTTCGAATGCGCCAATAAAATGCAAAAACGACACCTAGACATGCATGTGCCTGTCTTTAATTCCACCTTTACCTATAGAGCTTGCAGAATATTATGCCGCTTCCGCATCGGTTTACATTACATAGCCATGCTAAGTCTTGCCTCAGACACTTAATTTGTCTGTCACAGACGTGTGAGGCCAATGATGGTGATGATGAAGTGGCGAAACCTGGGCGAGATCAAGTCCAGCAGTGAACTGATATAAGCTCATGTCCGTGATAAATCACTATTTAGTATACGTAAAGCAAAGTCGCTTTAGTTTGCTTAAATCTTTGAAACGACCCAACGGATGTATCAAAACATGTTTTTAATAGATAGGCTGATTCAAGAGGAAGATTTTTATGTATGACACTTGCCGGGAAAACATCTTATACCCACTGGAAAATTATTTAGAATCTGCCGAGTCATGCCGGCGTTAGAATTGCCGTGTGATGCCGTCTTAGAATTTGCCGTGTGATGCCGGCTTAGAATAGCATCACCCCATGTCTTTCCTCGACACTCGAGGGTTACATGTGTATTGCAATTTTAGGGGACAGGCTGACAACCTGTCGCTATAGTGATGACCCTCAAAAATTTGTCAGACGACGTGGCGATAACGGCCGTAAACAGTAACAGCTGCTGAGTGGGCCGCTAGTATATTAAATAAAAAAATCTTACGAGCAATTTCGAGTAAACTCTGATGCTGGCCCAACCTCTCAAAAACTTTGTTAATGACCGATGCCACCAGGTCGATGGCCACGTCATCATAGCTCTCCAAGTCACATGCGATCTGAAAGGGACTGTATGCAGACATGGCGAGAGTATTTAAAATAAATTTATTACAAACTATAAATAAACAAATATGATACACATAAAAAATACAAAGTACGTGAGGCAAACGTCACAACTCGCTACAAATGTCAGAAACTGACTGCCTCATAGTCTAATAACCACGTCATAACAGTGATTATTTGGGACGGAAGGCAGTGTTATGGCAGTCTTCTTCATCGAATCGATGGTAACAGTTACAACTTCGCTGACTGTAAAGAGGATATATTCTAGCCTCTTATATCATCTGTGGTGTACTTTATGTGTTACCTAGCAACGTGTTGTTATTCTCTTTGACACTAATTTTTCCACATATATTTTTTGTAAAATATCTAAATACATTAAAACACATGTTATTTAGTTCAAGCCTTGGTTTATTTTAGCTCAGACATCGCAATAGTTAATATGGTAGCAGAGCGACAATAAGATCAAAAGATCGGAGGTGGCATTTAAAATAAAAATCGTAAGTACCTACCGAGTCGGTACCTACCAAAATGCCTCAATATAATATTGATCCACTCAATAACGATAACTATGATACATGGGCTATTCAGGCTGAGGCCTTATTAACAAAAAACAAACTGTGGCAATATGTGGAGAACCCGTTGGCCGACGGTGCAACGAATGAAGAGAAACAAGGGGACAAACAAGCCAAATGTGAGCTTATTTTGATAATCGCCCCTTCTCAACTTCAAGAGATCAAAAAATGCACAAGCGCAAACGCCCTATGGCTCAAATTAAAATATATCTACGCCAGTAAAGGAGCAGCAAGGAAAGCAACTCTTCTTAAAAAGCTTATCCTAACCAAACTACTCGATGGAAATGACGTTCGTCAACACCTTCGTGACTTCATGGACACAGTCGACAAACTTAATGAAATGGATGTCACCATAAACGAGGATCTGTTAACAATTATCATGCTATACAGCCTCTCCTCAGACTATGAAAACTTTCGTGTTGCTATCGAAACACGTGACGTCCTACCAAAACCTGATGAGCTTAAACGAAAAATCATTGATGAAAGCGACGCACGTCATCGTAATACAAACGATGACGGTGAAGCTCTCACAGAATCCGAAATACGAGTACCACAAACGTACTAAACACATTAAAATAAAGCACCTATTTGTGCGTGAATGTGTAGCCAACGGTGAACTAGAGGTAAAACAAGTTCCATCAGAAGACCAATTAGCTGACATTTTCACGAAGCCTCTGTACGGTCCAAGACTTGAAGACTTAAGTCGGAAAACTGGATTGAGAAGAGTTTGATCTTCAAGTACAAACTCTTAAAAGTTCGGAGGGTGTAAAGAGGATATATTCTAGCCTCTTATATCATCTGTGGTGTACTTTATGTGTTACCTAGCAACGTGTTGTTATTCTCTTTGACACTAATTTTTCCACATATATTTTTTGTAAAATATCTAAATACATTAAAACACATGTTATTTAGTTCAAGCCTTGGTTTATTTTAGCTCAGACATCGCAATAGTTAATACTGACCAATATTTGGTTACTGAAATGCCCCTGGGGCTCGCCTCTAGTAGGTCCTGAAGTGTGCAGGCGTTCGGGCAGTTGGGACAGACCAGCAGGTGGTCCATTGATTGAACAGCCCCGCAGTCGCATTTATCGCCAGTCGAAAAACCCCACTTTTCCATGTTTTCGCGACATCTCCCAACACCAGCCCGGAGTCGGTTCAGTGACTTCCAGGCTGCCCTGGGGAGGTTGCCACCAGGTGGTAGCTTTTCGGCTGGAGGCACATGAGACGCGTCGGGGGAAAACAGTTTCCTCCATTGCTCTAGCCGCAGGTTTGACGTGTCATCCGATGCCGGGTAAGGATGACTCAAAAATCCCTTGCGGCTTTTAAGGCGAGGAGGTGGAATTTGGTTGTTATGGAGAGGATGGCGACTGTCATTTGTCTGTTTCGCTTTTTCGACTGAACAGGCTGCATATCGGCGAACACTTGGAGGGGCTATTCCAGCCAGCGAGTACAGGTGGGACAGCGGCGTCGGCTTGAGTGTGCCCGTGATAATTCGGCAGGATTCGTTAAGGGCGACGTCGACTTGGCCAGCATGTGATGAGCGGGCCCACACTGGGCTTGCGTACTCGCCGGCTGAAAAGCACAGGGCCAAGCCAGTAGTTCGGAGAACGTGGGCAGAGGCACCCCATTTTGTGGTAGTGAGCCTTTTTAGGATGTTGTTACGGGCATTCACTTTAGACTTTAAGCACGCACAATTAGCTTTATACGTCAGCGTTCGGTCTAGGGTAACGCCGAGATATTTTGGGGTATAATTGTGCTGTATGGGGGTTCCGCACCACTGGATGTTGAACACTCTTTTAGCCTCCCTATTGCGCAAGTGGAAAACACAAGTTTCCGTCTTGGAAGGATTTGGCTTTAGAGAGTTCGCTTCGTAGTACCCCATTAATCCCACCAGGGCTGCCGATAGGTGTTTTTCCACGTCCTCAAAGTTCCGGTCTGGACAGGTAAGATCGAGGTCATCAGCGTAAATGAAGCGATCAGTAGCAGGATGGCGAGGCTGGTCGTTGGTGTAAATGTTGAACAAGGTAGGCGCTAGGAAACTACCCTGAGGGAGACCATTTTTTTGTGTTCGCCATCTGCTCTTCTCAGAATTCAAGAGTTATGGCAGTGTTGCTCGAAGACTCGAAGTTATTTGGGATAGTATTTTAACCTATGATTTAGTGTACGATTTTAACCATTGAAGAACCCTTATTGCAAATATTAAATGAAAAATTGAAGTTGAAGAGTTTCTTTCACATTTCCGGATGGTATCAAGAGGACGCCCCTGTATCCTATAGTGCCATAGAAAGGTCAGTGTGTAGATGACGTCAAATTAAGCGTCAAATCCTCTAGGTCAGGTAGCCGACCCCGACAGAGAACGGGATAAGGCGAGGTGAATTATGTGCAGATGACACTAATCATGCTACAAGAAACAAAGCGGCGCAGCTGCTGCGCTGGAATCTTTTCACGTTCTCGCTAATATTGGCAGAATTACTGAGATAGAGTAGGTGTAGAACTTCGTAGAAGTCACACCTTGGTCACATCCTAAGTAATTCTATGGTCTCACACACACCGTGGTCACACCTCGGACCACTGACCTCAATAAAGTCTCTAGATCTTCGAGCAACACGGCCTCCCAGAACGAGACGGAACGTGACGGAAGACCGTGTTGCTCGAAGATTATACAGAAGTCAATGCTTCGGACACTTTGCCTGTGTGCCTTTTCAAATGATTCCAGATTGTCCGCCAAAGTTGTACCTATGTAATACCGGTAATACCGATGTATTCTAGGCTGGCTTACACGACTTCAATGAGTGAGTCAACAAGAATAACATACAAGCAGGCGCCGCGTCGCCGCCGTTACATGAGTCAACTCAAATTATGATTGTAAATACTACTATTACCACTGCTGGACAAGGGCCGCCCCAAAGTGGGGGTTTTGCCTTGCCATAGTTGCCATACTCAGGCAGATGTCAGTGCAGTGTATAAACGCAGTGTGTAAGGTGTTGTGAACGCTGCTGACCATTATTTGGCATACTTTAGTCGCCTTTTACGTCACCTATGGGTAGAATTGGGGTGACGTAGAAGACAGGATCACACGGCAAACGGATGGCACGGAGATGAACATATCATCATTCTCCTTGCCTTATCCCGTTCTCGGTCGGGATCGGCTATCTAACCTAGGAGATTTGACGTGGAACCAAGTTTTTACACAGAGCGACTGCCATCTAACTTTTGCAACCCGAAGGCTAACCTGGCCCGAATCCTAGGTTAAGTCACATTCAAATATTATCTGAATTCAGATTTTATATGAATGTGGGTTTCACCACGTCTTTTTTCCTTCACCGTAAGAGCAGTCGGTAAATAATCGTGAGTAAAAACACATTGGTACATGGCGGGGATCGAACTCGAGTCTCACGATTGTAAGACCGGTGTCCAAACCACTTGGCCACCGAGGCCATAATAGAGGTTAAATTAGTCGTATAATGGGTAGCCTAACTCTATTATACTGTACAAACCAAGTGACCCACAAACCAAGCAACAAGGTACCACACACCACATACCAGCTGTGAATGAATCACACCATCCACACGAGGTAACTGTGTGTTGTGTGTGCGTGTGTGCGTGTATGTAAGTAGTGAACGAGATAAGTCATCTGTGGACAAAGGATGTACAGTACTGGAAGAGATACAGGAACTTCTTTTTCATCGGGTTCATCCTTCGGATCGTTGGACGACTCGACCTCAAACATTATAAAAAGTTTTCTGTTCTAGTAACGATTACAGCTGCATAAGCATACATTAATCTGACTTTGTCATTGGCGGAATTGTCTACATTTTCTACTTATGTCACAGAGGATACTGGCGAAATCATAATGAAAACGCCATGACACAAGAAATTGAATGTGATATGTCATTGCGGACTGTCAAAACTTGTGTGTTGGTTGCTGGTTGGGGGGGCGGGAGTGCTACGATGTTGACATGTCTACTATTAAAAATCGTATTTTACATTATATCTAGGTAATAATTGCAGTATTTCCAAACAATATTAAACAAACTGCCGTAAACCTATGTTTATTTATGATTATGAGTCGTACACATAGTAATTTGTATACTTTAGTCCAGAATTACAATGTACGAAAATGACCATTTGCATCGTTTAAAAAGTCAAAGACTCAGAATCACTGGCACCTGCCATAATAAATGCTTTATCTGAGAAAAAAACAACATTTTCAAAATAAATATTGCAGCTTCTAAATCACATCAAACTCAAACAAACTTACACAATTTTGTGAAAATACCAAATAAATTTATTGAGAAAATACCAAATTAGTATTCGTTTAAACTGATAAGGAAAATGAAAACGTATAAACTGGTACGGTGAAGTTACTACTTATGTGGGTTACTACTTATGTGGTAACGAACGTACATATGTCACTTCCAGCACTGCAGGCTGATATAGATCGCGTGCGCGCGCGCCGCTACCGATCAGTCACTCAACGCTATCGTAAGAAACCGCGCGAACTTTGCGATTCTTTATTTGAATTTAAATTCTCTAGATAAGAACTAGAGATCATTAAATACTACGTATTGTTAAGGAGCTATTCTTTGATAGTATTGTGTGTGAATCTGAACTATGGGTGCTTTGGACTGTGTTACGACGGATAGAATTAAGTCCACGGAGAGTACGGAGGTGTTTACCATCAATGTTGGGTCTAATTCTTGTTTGGATGAACCGGTAAGTGTTTTTTTTATGTATTTCGTAACTTATTTAATAAAAACTGCTAACTCATGTTGTATGTATTCAAACAACAAATCTAGATGCGTCAACTAATAAACAATACGGTTAGTCGTTGAAAGAACACATTTTGTACACGTAAAGGTATTTGTTAGAAGGGCCCAAGTTTGCTAAATGAAAATCGTTTCAGTTGGATGTCAATTGGATCTCAGTTGGATGATTTCGGTCATTTCGTAGTCTGCTAACAATTTAAAGTATAGAAAAATCACAAAGGCAATTTAATGCTGCCGTGTGATGCCGGATTAGAATAGCATCACCCCATTTCCTACCTGTGGGTGTCGTAAGAGGCGACCGAGGGACTTGAGGGTTTCCTGGTGTATTACAACTTTTAGGCGACAGGCTGACAACCTGTCACTATAGTGATACACATGTTTTCTGAAACAACCTTGGAAAACAATCCTCACAAATGTCAGACGTGGCGATAGCGACCGTATTCTTACGGCCGTTACCGCTCTGCCTACCCCGCAAGGGATAAAGGCGTGATATATGTATGTATGTGTGTATGTATGTGAGTTACAATGACAAAAAATAGCAGACTTGGGGCCCTGGTCATCAGCTGATCATTGTAGAGTCAATTTATCTCTTTGACCCATCTTTATCTCGCTATCTCTTAGTGGATACAGGGTGTAGGGTATAGGATACAGGGTGTTAGGAAAACTACATACATATAACACGCCTTTATCCCTTGCGGGGTAGGCAGAGCGTTAACGGCCGTAAGAATACGGCCACTATCGCCACGTCTGACATTTTAGAGGATTGTTTTCTAAGGTTGTTTCAGAAAACGTGTATCACTATAGTGACAGGTTGTCAGCCTGTCGCCTAAAAATTGTAATACACCAACACTCTCGAGTCCCTTAGTCGCCTCTTACGACACCCGCGGGAAGGATCTGGGGTGATGCTATTCTAAGCCGGCATCACACGGCAGGAAAACTACTGAGTTCTTTTAAACGGATGAACCAGCCCATGAAACTGAGCAACTTTCCTAAAGGAACATAGGTTGAAATATGAGATTTTTTTTTGTATTTGTACATTATGCTTTAAATAAAAAACAATAAAAATAGCATATGACTAACAGGAAATAGACAGACAGACAAACTTGCGTGTAGATTAGATCGTCTCGTGCGATAAGACCGTTAATCAGTTGATTAAAGAGAATGAAGTGATTAACATCACATTAGTATGTCTGATGGCCGTGTAATGCTGGCTTAGAATAGCATCATCCCATTTCTTTCCTGTGGGTGTCGTAGAAGCCGACTAAGGGACTCAAGGGTTTCATGTGTATTGCAATTTTAAGCGACAGGCTGACAACCTATCACTATAGTGATGTATGGCATATCTGAAACGACACTTAAACATCTTGTCAGACGTGTCGATAATGACCGTAATTTTAAGGTCGTTAAAGCTCTGCCTACCCCGCCAGGGATATAGGCGTGATTTGTGTGTGTGTGGAAAATGTCTGAGTTAAGACAATACATTCAGATACTTTTCTTTATCGTAAAAAAAATATAGCCTGCCCGAGTGTATATAAATACATGTTATAGGAAGCTGGCGTTGCCGCCAGGTTAGGTTAGGTTAGGTTAGAACTGCGTCCACAACGCACGAACCGAGCGAGCGGAGCGAGCCAGAACCGACACAGGGCATTTCAAAACTAATGTAGTTGCGAAGAGACTAGTATGAGTGCTCTGTGTTGTAGTCGGATTTGTACGTCCGAACTCTGTACCAACCAAACTACAACACAGAGTATGGAACACCCTTCATAGCTTTTGTGCCTTATAAATAACCCAGTATATATATCTCGGGTCTACTCGTAGAATAATAAGTAGATAATAAAATGTAGGTAAACATGTGGAGGTTAATTAGGTGTATAAGGTGCGAAAGTCTTAAGCAAATGTAAGAACTCGTAAGTCGGTTTATGTTATTAATATTGACTCTATAATTAATCACAGTTTTCCGCCCGCATTTGATGTGTAAATATAATATTATAATCTACTTATGATATTATTGTTAGTTGCTTATTGCGTTATTTACATAGATTTTATAAGAGATCCCTTTCGTTGACATAATATTTTTTCCACTAATATGTTTTAGCATAAAGTGGCGGGCATAATTTTTTCCCCTATAATTTCTTTGTCATAAATATATTTAACATAATATTTACTTTCGTATAATAATTATGTTCGCATAATACTATTTTCGACTAATTTATGGATGTCTAACATTTTTTTCTGCATTATTGTTTTTTCCATATCGTTATTCGACTAATTCGATTTATTTTTGTAAATCCAATGGCAGAAAATGTAAGTCGGATTAGTATTGTGATAGATATGAGGTTAGGTTATTTTATATTAATTTTTGATTTTATTCTATCAACATAAAATGTTTGTCTTTTTTAGCATGTTTTAAATTATTAATGGCTTTGTATTTTATTTCAATGTCGCTATTGCAATAGTCGATATGCGTAAATAAATTACGCCTATTTGCGTAAATATTATTAGTCCAATGCATGTTGTGCCATTCAATATTATGCTTAACATTTTTATGCAAATTGATAGGGAATCATGTTAGCCAAAGCATTATTTACCGAATATACACTTTAGAAATAGCTGAAGTTGCAAAATCTGATGCAGTCTGTTAAAATAAATCGTATAGATGAGAACCCTGACTGCACTGCAGCAGCGAAGCGCCGTGGCAAAACCAGCTGAGTGTAAACTTGGTACCATATTTTGCAGAGTTTCTTGCAGTAAGCTACACTATCAGATTCCGGCATATTCCATAAGTAAGCGGCTTAGTAGAAATCTGTCAGAATCAAAAATCAAAATTAAATTATTTATTCAAAATAGTAAATTTTACATTTAACTTTTTGATGGTCAAGTATTAGTCATTGTAAAAAAGAGAAAAATGTAACATTTTTCTATTTCTTATAAATAACTATTTGATGAACCTAGTGTAAACGCGGCTCAGGTAGCCCCTAACGCACTGCCTTTGCTGGCCAAGCTTGATCAGATCAGAACTTGATCATTTTGCTTTTGAATATGCTAAATTCTGGTTATTTATCTGATAAAACTCTGAAAAATGTAGTTACTCTCCACTGCAGTGTAGTGATAATGCAGTTCCACCTGTAGTATGACGTCAGTAGCCGACGTTGAGGTGGCTTACAATGACGTCACAACCCCGACTTCACAGAAATGTTAGTAGGTCATAGGTGTTCGGAATAACTGACCTGTGCCTAAAATAGATCTGAGATGCAGAATGCAGGCCGAGCGAGTTTTAAGTCTCGGTGTCTAGTTTCAGTGCTCAAATTGACCCTAATTTCCTGGGACTAATTAATTATGATATTTGAGATTATAAGGGTCAATTCACACCGAGACGCGACGATACTCAAAGAGGCCAATGATTTCGCGCTACGCCGCGCGTCGTCGCGAGACGCATCGCAACGCCGCGAGGCGCATCTTAAAATCGTAGCAGGACGACGCCTCGCTGTACCGGCGATGCGCCGCTGCTGCGTCACGATATTTCGCGCTACGCCGCGCTACGCCGCGAGGCACCTCGAGGCGCAGCGCTGCGCGGCGCAACGTAATCTGAATTCTCACAATGTAATGTGTATCTTTACGTGTAGTGAATAAAGTATTTTCTGAGTCGCTCTATGAAAAATGTGCGCGCAGCGTCGCGTCGCGTCGCGTCTCGGTGTAAACTGACCCTAAGGTTTAAAACTATTAGCTGTAAATATTTTAAGTGGTGAATCAGTCGATGAAGCTGAACAACTTTCCTTAAGAAACATAGGTCAAAATAAGTATGAGAAATTTTTTTGGAATTTTTTTCAAATTGACTTTGTCAATCGGTAATTCTGTATGGGAGGTCCAATTTTTTTTTTCATATTTCGACCCATGTTCCGTGGCAAAAGTTGTTTAGTTTTATGGACTGGTTCACCCCTTTCAATAATTGCAGCAGTTTTATTTACACCCTGTATTTTAGTGGGTCCTAGGCGTATTAACGAAGCAATTTTACATGCTAATCAAGAGTCAAAATATTAATTTACATTTTACTTATCGATAGTCTAAAATTTACAGAAAGTTCGTTCGTTCCCCTTGCCTTATCCCGTTCTCTGTCGGGGTCGGCTACCTAACCTAGGGGATTTGACGTGGAACCACGTTTTGACACAGACGACTGCCATCTGACCTATGCAACCCAAAAGATAACCTAGCCCGAATCCTAGGTTAAGTCACATTCAAATATCATCTGAAATAAAATTTTATTGGAATGTGGGTTTCATCACTATGTTTATTTGTTTTGTGTTTGTTTAATTTAATTTTATTACTTTACTGTTCTTAAACTCGTCCAATCGTGGAAATGCAGTCAACTACAAAAAAAAAAGCTAAATTATTATTAATTACTTAGTAGTTTTTGGGATAAACGAGTAGAAAGATGCCAGGTGTCTAATACCTGTCATCTGAAATGTAGATCTTATTCAGGTCTATAGGCCTATATATCATTCTAATTTTATTTAAATGAGGTTTTCATCACAATGCTTTTTCTTCACCGTAAGAGTTGTCGGTAAAGGTACGTGAGTAAAAACACATTGGTACATGGCGGGGATCGAACTCGAGTCTCACGATTGTAAGACCGGTGTCTGCTCCGTCTCACGATTGTAAGATCGGTGTTTAGTCCGAAGACTAAATTCACAAAAAAATATCAAATAGTCAAAGTAAAAAAAAAACATACATAGGTAGGTATCAAGCTTAATTTTACAAACTTTAGTTACGAATCTTTAGATGTCGTGTGATGCCGGCCTAGAATAGCATCAACCCATTTCTTTCGGTGGGTGTTGAAAAAGGCAACTAAGGGACTCGAGGGTTTAATGTGTATTACAATTTTAGGCGACAGGCTGACAACCTGTCACTATAGTGTTACACATGTTTTCTGAAACAACCTTGGAAAACAATCCTCAAAAATGTCAGACGTGGCGATAGTGGCCGTATTCTTACGGCCGTTAATGTCCTGCCTACCCCGGAAGGGATAAATGCGTGATTTGTGTGTGTATGTGTAGCTACGAACCTCCGATTTCGTACGCGGCCGAAGAGAACAGAAGTACCTAAGAAGTGTACAACAAAGCTGTTTTGAAAAGTATTATATATCTGCTGTGTGAGACAGTGAATTGTTTGAGGATTTTTGAGAGGGCGTTCTTAAACAGTATTGTGCTTATTATCGTGAGAATAATAATTGAAATATCGAAGACGACGCGTAGGGTAGGTATACTTATAGTCTGTAACTTTAGGTACTTATCTTTTTGTAAACAAACTTTGTACGAAAGTGACACTTCTAAACTGTCAGTTTCATACAAAGTTTGTTTACAAAAAGATAAGTACCTAAACTTACAGACTATAGTTCAGCGTCGGTGGCCAAGTGGTTAGGGCACTGGTTTTACAATCGTGAGACTCGAGGTCGACCCCCGCCATGTACCAATGTGTTTTTTACTTTTTATTAACGTACATTTACCGACTGCTCTCACGGTGAAGGAAAAACATCGCCATGAAACCCACATTCGAATGAAATTTGAATTCAGATGATATTTGTATGTGAATTAACCTAGGATGGGGGCCAAGGCCCCATGTCTGCTATTTTTTGTCATTGTAACGCCATCGAAACTCAACTGTCATTCAATTGCCATTGTGATTTTTCTATACTTAAAACTGTTAGCAGACTACGAAATGACCGAAATCATCCAACTGAGATCCAATCGACATCCAACTGAAACGATTTTCATTTAGCAGAGTTAGGGCCCTGGTTAGCCTTCGGGTTGCAGAGGTCAGATAGCAGTTGCTAAACACTTGAATCCACGTCACATCCCTTGGGTTAGGGCAGCCAACCACTTCAGACAACGGGCAAGAAGAATGATGATGAGCACGCCATCTCTTGCCGAGTAGGAGTACTACAAGACCTTGCCTTACAAATTGATGTTGAGTTGAACTTGTTATTGTCACGCACACACACACACATATCAAGTCTTTATATCCCTTAAGGGGTAGGAAGAGCCTTAACGGCTGTAAAAATCTTAGGGGCCAAAAAGAATACGTAAGAAATACTCTTTCAGAATTTATTAGCGCCTATAAGCCTTTGAATTCCTTTTGGTGCTTTAAATAATTAATTTGTTATTTTCGTTTTAGTGCACTTATAGAAATATAAGCTTGTTTTAAAAGACTTTTTGTAAGATGTTTTATGTACTTACCTAAGTAAGAAACACGGAACCACGTGTTCCGGATGGCACGTTAAGCCGTAGGTCCCGGTTGCTGTCTATGATCACTTAGATGGCGGTCGTTACACAATCATAATCATCATAATCGGCATAAATCAAATGAAAGCAGGTAAATAGTAATAATAATTTGGTATGTGATTGTGTGTAAACCAATAACTCTATGTCGATTATCCAATTGTCATCTTGAGTTATGCACCGCGGACCTACGATGCGCCTGAGAATGACATATTATGCAAAAGAGGACCAAAGTGATAATTAGGCCATTCACACACTATAAACGAAACAGTCTCAAAACAGATAGAGATGTGTTGTCGCCCGAAATAAGTCCCAAGTACAAAAAAGTTTGTAATTTGTAAAAAAAAAGGTACATTCCCAAGTAAATTTCCCGCTGTCCGGGAACATAACATCTTGCTGGAAACGTTTTTGGAAAACAAAATTAAAGAACTATTAGTATGTAAAATATCCTTTGCTGTAAGTATAATACCGTAAATCGTACGCGTGTGAGTTCTGTTTCAATTTTATTATGAATAGAGGCATAATATTTACAAAAAAAAAACTTTTTTACTATACTAGAATTTTTATTTTGTATTCCTGATAACTTTTTCAGCTAATTTGTATGTAATGTAGTAAAAAACTATTACCCCTGTCTATGGTAAATTACTGCTGAATCTTTACATCATTCGCACTAGCGCCACCTACTAGGAACTAAACGAACAGATGATTTTTTTTAACCTACAGCTGCATAAACCCGTCCCGATACCGCGATAACCCTTCACCCCCCCGCTCCTCCTTATTTATGGCATTCCTTTTATTCCGTAGATTTATACGAGGTGCGCGGGCGCAAGAAATATGGCGGCTATTTGTCGCGAGCTACGACTGGCATTATCTTAGCAAGTATCGATAGCAAAGCAAGCTTGGCAATTCGGTACTGGGATAGTTAGGTAATTAAATATGAAATGAATATTGGGAACACTATTGTCGAAAAGTAATACTGACCCTTCATACTAACCTCATTAATGGTTTTTTAAAATATAGAAAATTGGATTTTTTATACATAAAATTAATATAAAAGTTGTTGTTTTGACGCCATCCGCAATCATAGACTTATAATAAGCCTGTCATCTAAAATTGCAATACACATGAAACCCTCATGTCGGGGAGTCGCTCGTTGGTATTCCATCATGGCGGGTCGTGTATTGGTTATAATTTGATATTTCTTGTTCATTTGAATGTTTGGTGAATAATTCTGATAGTGTATTAAGCAACAAACTATTCTGAAAGTGTTCATTAAATAGGAAATTGTAATTAATGCATATATTCGGCATTGTGCAATAGTGACGAGCGGTCTCCACGTGGTGCAGAAAATTTTACTATCGAGTTTTTTGTACTACATAATTTTGCGCAACACAGCCCCTAGTCGTCAGACTAGGATCACTGTGTTGTGGACTCTCCCTCGGCGTAATGCCACTTAACTTTACATCACTCTAACCTTACCGACGACCTGACTACTTTGACATTGGTAAAATACGTCTCCACCCATGAGATGTGACGCCAGAATTAAAAAAAAAACCCTCATGTCCCTTAATCGACTTCTGCGACACACACGGGAAACAAATCGGGTGATGCCATTCTGAGCCGGCATCGCACAGCATAATATACAATAAACTTACAATAAACCATGTCCATATTAGTTAGGTTAAAAGTACGTCATCATAAAACGTCATACACGTCACAAAATGACGTTAAAACATTCAGTTCAGTTTAATAGGTCATAGTCTCGTAGCAACTAATTCTGAGGTTTTCCTATTGTCATCTTTATTAGAATTATTATTGGTATTTACCTTACCTACTACTACAATTTATCTTTTTAAATAATAACATAACATAAAAGTCTGTACGTTCGTCTGGTTTATTTCCAAAATCTATTTATTACAGTTTGTAAAAAAATACCGGTAATAAGGAATACATTGAATAAGAAAAAATCACTTTCATGAGCATTGTTCTGGGAGCATTATTTTACAAAGGACTTTTAGGCCCGTATTTATAAACCGCACTCAACTCTGAAATCGATCTTGAGTGTGACTTTGAGATGCTGTAAGTACAGATTAACTGACATTTGTCAAAATCGCTCTGTAGATCGATCTCAGAGTTGAGAGCGATTCATAATTAATAAGTACGGATCTTAGTTTACAAGGTACAATGATTTCTGTTATCAACGTCATAAATTTTTATGTGTTACGAAGAAGATTTCATCAAAATAACCGAAGAAATTACAAGTAAAGCCATGGCGCAAAAGTCTAGTCTACAATGACCACACAGAGCAAAATTTCATCATTAACACCCGTTAATACTCTCAATTTCTGAAACGTTCGTTTTCGGTTCCGAAAGTCCAAAACGACTGATCTAACTAACCACACGATTTTAAATTTCTTTTACTTGATGTTTTTATAGTCATAAGTATGTGTAAAATTTGGAGGGTATTTGTAGGAATCAATAAGTAAAGTAGAACGTGAGATGCAAGCATTAATAAGTTGAAATTTTTTTGTATGAAACAAAAACGAACATTCCCGTCCAAGACGCTCTATTTCTGTCACTTTCGTTTTCGTTTTAATTTTGTTAAAATTTGCTACTTTAAATTCTTGTATCTCACGTTCTAATTTACATAACGACTCTCACACATCCTCAAAAAGTCACACATATTTTTTACGATAAAAACGTCAAGTAAAAGAAATTTAAAAATGTGTGGTTAGACTAGTCGTTTTGGATTTTCGTGCACGGAACCGAAAGCTTACAATTCAGAAATTGAGCTCCAGATTTGTGGTTGTGGTTTTACACATTTTATTGGAGAACTAGGTATATAATAATAAGTATATAATAAATTAACCTTGGTTTTTCCCAGGTTAGTCAATTCTGTGCATACGAAGAAAGGACGCGAGTGATTTGTTTTATAATAAAAAAGGCGAGCCCTAGCAAGACTAGTTTTTTATCTGAAATAAGGACTTATTCCTGAAAAAATGAAGCTACTAAATATTAGTGATATTGAGAGGAAAGGAAGTTTCATCCCTATATCAGTAAGTTTTCCCATATTCACCAGCAGGGCTCTGACATGGTTGTGTAACAAGCGCCGCCGTCTAGTTATAACTACGGCTTACGGTTACGGTTATGGTACGGTCGGTCATTACTATAGTTAATCATTGATGACCGGCCGTACCATTTTTACGGCCGTGCTTACACTGACAGATAAAGGCGTGTTATGTGTGTCATCATCATTAGACATCGGATTATATGTATACAGGGTGATTGGAAAATTGATGCATGCCTTTCAACGGATGAACCAGCTCATGAAACTGAACAACTTTCCCCATGGAACATAGGTCGAAATATGAAAAAAAATTTTGGTCCTCCCATACAAATTGACTTAGTCAGTCGGTAATTTTGTATGGGTGGGCCTAATCTTTTTTTCGTTTTTCGACCCATGTTCCTTGGGGAAAGTTGTTCAGTTTCATGAGCTGGTTCATCCCTTGAAAGGAATGCATCGATTTTCCAATCACCCTATTTATCGGATTAAACATAGGTATATACACAGGTACATACAGACGCAAAACGCGACTTTTCTTTATACTATGTAGTGATTCGCTTACAATAACCGTAATAAATAAAAAAATATAATCGCAATCCTATTTATAACTTTTAGTAACCTCACAGGCTGTGTGGTGCTTGATTCAAGATTCAAGATTCAATCGTTTATTTCCAAGTAGATTCACAATGAATGCTTTTAGAATGTCATAGAGTTAAATTACAATACGGTCACTGAATAAGTGAATTAGTCATAGTAACAATAACAATTTTATGTTCCTAATAGAATCGCGGCACGAGTGGGATAAAAAAAAAAAAAAGGCACTGCCTCGGGGCTGGTCAGGCTGACCACACAGCATGTAACTTACGTCACCACCATCAATTTATGGAATCAATTAAATTAATAGCAATATTTAAAAAAAAAAGCATGTTACATGCTAATCAGCCGGACCTCCTGAACAGGAAAACCACCCAAAAACCTGCTCAGAAGTGCTTCTAATCTCAATTTACAATTTGTACCTATAGAATAGGCCCTAGGCTACCCTAGCTAAGTTTTATAAGCATATATATTATTAGCCCAAAAAACGGCTACGCTAAATTAAAATAAAATAAAAGTATAACAGTAGATAATTCTAACTGTTTCGTCTTCCTTACTAATTATGCCAATTGTAAATTCCATGTACGTCCTGATTTGGTATTAAAAATGACTGCATGTTTCTTGTGCTGTGCTGGAATTTCAGAGGACCATGCCTCTTTGTCATTAACATAATCATCTAACTTATAATAAGCTTTATAACATAATGTTTTCTTAATAATAGATTTAAATTTACTTTCAGATAAACTTAATATATCTTCCGGTATTTTGTTATAGTATCGTATACTTAAACCTTCAAATGAAGTTCTTACTTTAGCTAGTCTATACGCGGGTTGATCTAATTTATTTTTACTTCTTATATTACGATTATGTCTTTCATGATTTCTTGTGAACGTATGAATATTCTTTCTTACATACATGATATTTTCATAAATATATTGACACGGCACCGTCATAATATTAATTTCCTTAAACAGTTCTCTTAGAGAATTACGACTGCCTAGTTTTATAAATTGCTCTAATGGCCCTTTTCTGAAGAATAAATATTGTTTCAATATCAGCGGCGCGGCCCCACAGCAAAATTCCATAGGACATAATGCTGTGAAAATAACTGAAGTAAACAAGTCGTGCAGTTGAAATATCTGTAATTTCTCTAATTTTACGTACTGCATAGGCAGCTGAGCTTAATCTTCCCGATAAAGATGTAATATGAGGGCCCCATTGGAGCTTTGAGTCAAGAGTAATCCCTAAGAAAACTGTGCTGGTAGTAAACTCTAATTTTTCATTATTAAGTGCAACATAGTTATTCAATGAATGTACTACATTTGGCAAAGTGAATAATATACATTTAGTTTTTTTCGCATTTAGAACTAAATTGTTTGCAGTAAACCAACTATGGATTTGCCCAAGAGTGTGATTTACTTCGTCATAATTATGCGCTCGTCTATCAACCTTAAATATAAGGGATGTGTCATCAGCAAATAAAACAATTTTGGACAAATTCTCTACCATGTAAGGCAAATCATTAATGTAAATTAAAAATAAAAATGGACCTAATATAGAGCCTTGCGGCACACCAATTTTAACACGAGATCCCTGTGATTTGGTGCCGTTTACTTGTACTTTTTGCGTTCTATTATCTAAATACGAATTCAGAAATTTCAGAGCTGCGTTTCGAATACCGTAGTGTTCTAGTTTTACCAATAAAGTTTCATGATCTACGCAATCAAATGCCTTGGAAAGATCACAAAAAACACCAATGGCGTCCTTTGATTCCTCCCAAGCATTAAATACATGTTTGACAAGAGCAACACCAGCATCTGTGGTACTACGTCCCTTTGTAAAACCGAATTGCTGGTTGTGTAACAAGTTGTTGCTATTAAAATGGGACAGCATTTGATTGAGTATGATCTTTTCAAAGACTTTGCTGAGTACTGGCAGAATAGATACAGGCCTATAGTTACTGGGATCTTGTTTGTCGCCAGTTTTGAACAGCGGAACTACCTTGCTATCTTTCATTAAATCGGGAAAGATGCCATGTTCAATACATTCATTGAAAATATCTGCCAAGTATGGTGCTAATATATCAATCATTGACTTACAAACTTTAACTGACATTCCCCATAAATCTTCGGTGCTCTTAACTTTAATATCTTTAAAAGTCTTTAAAATATACTGGGGACTCACAGGAGTAAATTTAAATTCTGAATTGCAAGCATCTACATTTTGTTTAAGCAAGAACGATGAAATTGAAGGTGAAGAACCTAATGCCTCAGTCGTTTTTAGTGGTATATTTGTGAAGAATGTTTCAAATTCCTGCGCTACATCGGAATTTGCACTAATCATTCCATTGTCAGTATTAAGTGAAAAGTTATTTTCGCGTGGTTTCGTTTTACCTGTTTCGCTATTAATAACTTTCCAGACAGCTTTTATTTTATTGTCTGAAGACTTTATCTTATTTGTAATAAAATTGGCTTTAGCAATTAAGCAAGCTGTCTTAAAGATTTTAGAATATTTTTTTACCAGCTCATTAAAACTATCATAATTTGTGATGTTTCTAAGCTCATAAAGTTCAAAAAGCCTATCTCTGCTAATCCTAAGACCTTTGGTAGCCCAATCACTAAATTTAAATTTCGTACTAATTTCTTTTGTATCTATTTTAAAAATTAATTCAAATTCTTCGCTCACTAAATGAAAGAAGTCTTGATATACATTATTTGGATTTTCAAAGTTATAATTATGGACTGGCAGTTTCTCCATTAAAACGTTTCGGTATTTCTCCAACCTATTACCAGTGATGCGCCTAGTTTCTATCTTAATTGTTTTAATACGATTTTTAAATGGGAATATTACGCATTGACCTCTGTGGTCTGATTGAAGAGAGTTTATAATACATTTTTCTACAGGCTCACAATCACTGAATACATTATCAATACATTTAGCTGAAGTAGGCGTCACACGAGTTGGTTCAAAAAATACATGAGACAAATTGAATGATTTAAAAAGTCCTAAAAATTTATCACTGAGTGCATTTTTTTCTAGAATGTCTACATTAAAGTCTCCAGAAACAATAACATGTTTATTTGTTTTTGTGACTAATTTTAGTACATCTTCTAGTATTTCTAGTAGTGTGGTAAAATTTTTAGCTATAGGTGGTCTGTATACGCATACTATAACATGACTTTCCAGCTCAACACAAGACACTTCAGTACAACTCTCAACCGACAGTCCGACCACATCCTTACGTTCTTTAAATTTAATATTGTTTCTAATTAGTATTAAACAGCCTCCATGGATCGCGGATTTTCGGTTGAAAGAGCTGGCTATACAGTAATTTTCATAATTTAACAAAATATCAGGTTCTTTTTGGAAGTGCTCAGTAAAACAGACTACGTCGTAATTGTGCTTCTCCAAGAACAATTCAATTTCTAATACTTTGCTGGAAAAGCCCTGAATGTTTTGATGTAAAACTTGTAGTTGACTTTGCTTTTCCTTTGTCTGAGGCTGAATGCAAGAAGACCCCGGATTGCCTATGCTATTTACATCAGTCAAAGAGGGGTTTTCCTTTGTCTTACAATCTAGTTTAAATTATTAATACTACCACTACTAACTAATATAGAAGGAGACACATATTTTGTGTCAATTATATTATATGCTAACAAAGTAGCTACTTGTTTCTTATAGTAATCCGACAGGTACATAGTATCCTGAGTCAAAATAAATTTGTGAATAAAATTATTCACATCAAAATAAGAA
The DNA here is from genome assembly GCA_029255805.1 of Keiferia lycopersicella. Taxonomy (NCBI): domain Eukaryota; kingdom Metazoa; phylum Arthropoda; class Insecta; order Lepidoptera; family Gelechiidae; genus Keiferia; species Keiferia lycopersicella. Next base: position 15,755,993 of record JARACZ010000005.1, read on the forward strand.
ATAACATCGCTATGATGACATGTCCTGTTGTACAAATGCATGTTCATTTTATGCACACATTTGTTCTGTTGCTCTGATAGATTTGAACAATATGGGAAGTTGCACAAAATGAACCTGCACTCAGTCTGATCGTGTAAATTAAGCAACACCTCAATGCTATTGTCTAATGTCCTACGACTAATGTTGGAATGATTTCCTATCATGATTATAATTGTAGTGTGCTTATCGAATTTCCCTACAGCTATTTTGTTAACAATATTCTCAAAAGAGGTGTCTGGACAACACACATTTGTCACTTGTTGATTAAGGCGATTATTTAATAATTGACCAAAACCTACACCTAGCTTGTCTGAATAAATTAGTGTCTTTTTAAATGGTTTCTCTGCAGTGGAGTCCTTTAGCAACCTAGATACACCGTCACTGTCATGACCTGGTCCATCGTGGGGTCGAGAAGTAGGGCACGGGCATGGGTCGCGTCGCCGCAGCTTCGGGGTCCGGACATTTGGGGCTGGGGTGGTAGACGCCCCAGAAATACGCAGTGCGGCGTCTAGAGTGAGCGGCGCTCCCGCCACCCTCTCGATCCCTATGGTGGGGGTAGCAGTTGAGACTGCAGGCTGCACGTCGCTGTCGACTCCCGATGCCACACGTGTCCCCGTGTCCTGCTGCACGGCGGGGGCAGGTGCACGTGAAGCACCTCTGCCACGTCCTCCGCGGCGCCCTCCACGTCGTGTTCGCCTAGTGGGCGCGTCAGCAGTAGGTGGTGCCAACGCGTCAGTCGCGGCAGGTGGTGCGGGCGCGTCAGTCGCGGCAGGTAATTCGGGCGCGTCAGTCGCGGCAGGTGTGGCGGGCGCGTCAGTCGCGGCAGATGGTGCGGGCGCGTCAGTCTCGGCAGGTGGTGCGGGTGCGTCAGTCGCGGCAGGTGTAGCGGGCGCGTCAGTCGCGGCTGATGGTGCGGGCGCGTCAGTCGCGGCTGATGGTGCGGTAATAGCATCACCCCACATCCTTCCCGCGGGTGTCGTAAGAGGCGACTAATGTACTCGAGAGTATTGGTGTATTACAATTTTTAGGCGACAGGCTGACAACCTGTCACTATAGTGATACACATGTTTTCTGAAACAACCTTGGAAGACAATCCTCAAAAATGTCCGACGTGGCGATAGCGACCGTATTCTTACGGCCGTTGGCGCTCTGCCTACCCCGCAAGGGATAAAGGCGTGATATATGTATGTATGTATAACCTCACACGTGTTTTGCCTGCGGTTTCATCGTGCCGATAGATATCAGATAACTACTATCAGAGATTCGTCATTTATATTATCAATCCATTTGTCAATAGAATAATATCAGTCATATACGGAAGACTTTACTTATTCATTGTTTATTTTATAATACAAAAACCAATATTTATCTCGGATTACTTTAGTATGCCAGTGATTACACGCCAAGTGAGTCTGTTCATAATAAAATACGAATATCGTTAATATAAACTATATAAAAGCTTCACATTTCTAAATAGTTGTTCAGTTTCATGTCAAAATACCAGTTAAGTTGTCAGCAAGAAGTTCAATAATGGATTCAAGAGAACTCAATGGTTTTACGTCACCTATGCTCGGTTTCCATGTAAGTATGCTTTACAAAAAACACATACATATATCACGCCTTTTAGGCAGAGCGTTAACGGCCGTAAAAATACGGTTGCTATCGCCACGTCTAACAAATAGAGAGGGCCGATTGAGATAATTTGTGTATCACTATAGTGACAGGTTGTCAGCCTGTCGCCTAAAAGTTGTAATACACCTGAAACCGTCAAATCCCTCAGTTGCCTCTTACGACACCCACGGGTAGGAATGGGGTGATGCTATTCTAAGCCGGCATCACACGGCATTCTAAGCCGCCATGACACGGCATACATTTACACATTAGGTACTAAAAATACCTACTTGATAAAGAACAATTTCAAGTTCTAGGTATAAAACAAAAGAAAAATACATCTTCTAGTTACAACAAGAAGGATACGGGATAGGTTAGCTTTTGGGTTGCAGAGGTCAGATAGCAGTCGCTCTGTGCAAAAACTTGGTTCCACGTCAAATCCCCTAGGTTAGGTAGCCGACCCCGACAGAGAATGGGCAAAGAGAATGTTGAAGAAATTTCGGGACATCCATTATTTAAAGGAGGTAGGCATAAACCTATCGTTAAGACTTTCCTTCATTACTGCAAACGGGCGTACTTGGTCCGCCTGTTTCTTTTCTGTTTATTTTGCGTTTTTTTTACAAATTGTGTATTGTTTGGTGTAGGTACTATAGGTCTTGTATTTGACACACTTATTTGACACAAAAGGGTTATAATTATGTTATAATAATCTAAATTATTTTAGTTAATGCGCCATTATTACCTTAAATTCAATCGAAAGAGTTCTACACAAATAACTTTTAAAAAGAGAACCGACTTCAAAGGACGTAAAAACTCCGAGCCTCCATTTTTTTGTCGGTTAATATGCCTTAAACTTTCCCCTAAGTCTGACAAATACTTTTCTGAAAACTGCATCAAAATCGGTTCATCCAAACGCGAGATAATCGCGGACAAACATACATACATAAATACATACATACAGGTCAAATTGAGAACCTCCTTTTTGAAGTCGGTTAAAAATTCAGCAAATACTTGGCGTCAATTGACGTGTTCATCTGAGAGTAGAAAAGAAATTTTAAATTCATTGATAAAGAAGATAGATACAGTCTGGCAAAAAAGTGTTTGGAACGGAATAAAATGGAACTAAAAATTTCGTATGAAAAATTGTTGCCATACTTACGCGTTATCTGTCAGATTTGACAGATCGCGAATAAAGTGGCGCCCTCATTTTTTTACTACTCTTTTTTGCCAACTGTACTTGTAGATTGTCAGGCGCAATCATTTGTTTTAACACGAAAAAAATTCTGCACATCTTGGCCTGAAAATTTTCATTATAATGGTTTTTGACGCGTATTGAGCGCATCATGTTAGATTAGATATAACCACTATTATATATTATATATAATATTTATTATGCGATGTGACTTGATTTTTATTGTTTTCTTTTTACCCTTTAAAAAAAAACTACTGCGGTATAAGTTTATTAGTTTAGTAGATTACGTACCAAATTCTGTCGTCTGCCAGACCCTAAGGGCTTTAGCTTCGTATCGACCGCTTTGGCAAGGTCGTGTGACCTTGGGGCGGCGCGACCTTCACTGGTGACCTTTGCACGTCACGACCCTAACCTCAAGGTCGGACCCTTAAGCTCAGGGGTTCCCTATTATATCTATTTGCATAAAAATATTAGGCATAACATAGGTTGGCACAATGTACATTGAACTAATGATATTTACGCATAAAAATAGTAGGCACAACACGTTAAGCATAATTTATTAACCTAACCTAACCTAATTTCTATAAAAATACTAAACTGATTTACATTGATTGACATTTGCTGCCATTGAAATAGCAAAAAAAAATGTTAGACATAAATAAACTGTGTTATACCAAGATAAATATTATGCGAAAAAATATTTATGACAAAGATGTAATAGGGGAAAAGAATTATGCGAAACATGTTAAGATAAAACATTATTAGTAGAAAAAACTTTATGCTAACGAAAGGGATCCCAAGCTCAGGCATTAGCGACAGGCCCTATTCTTAGAGCATAACAATCGGTGGAGGTGGTAGACAGTCAATTATCGAACAAATTTTTGTGACACTTTTTGCTGGAGGGCCTGCCTGTAACACGTACAGCTCACAACGTTAACGTTGTTACAACAACTCGACAACCACATCTTTTTCTTTTCATACAGGATGGTCTTAAAGTGGTCTAAAGAAAAAATCTAGATTCTGGACACCCTTAGCCACCAATCTGGAATATATATTTTTTGTATTCGAAATAAGAAATTGGACACTCCATACAAAATGCTCTATCAGCCAGCATTATTAGTATGGGATGTCCAAATTTTTTCCTCGAATATTTAAAAACAATATTTCAGATTGGTAGTCCAGAACCTAGAATTTTTCTTTGAGCCACTTAAAGAGGGATATCCTATATGACGCGCTGTGCAAATGGGCTGTGAATTCTGGCAGAGGAGTAAGACCACCTTTGCCATTTCCATAGGTTGAATGCTCTAAGGACCTTACTTACACTACTACAACCGCCAGGTTATACTGCAGGACATGGGCCTCCCCTATTGGGGGTATTTGCCATCCACGCTTGGCAAGCGGATTGGCGAGCGCAGTGCAAGTTGTTGTACATTCAAAGCGAACGCTGTTGTTAATAATGAAAAACGAAGTGATATTATTATACTCTTTAAATGATCTTCTTATTTTCGTGTGGGACATCAAGTCATCCAACGACCCGATGAACTCTAGTGCCACAATTTTTCAATCGTCCTACTACAAGTAGTAGGCTTCTGACATGGTTGTGTTACGACCGCCGTCTAAGTGATCATAAACAGACCAACCGGGACCTACGGCTTAACGTGCCATCCGAAACACGGAACCATCTTATTTACGGACAATCGAGTGGTTCAGCCCGCAATGTCCTAGCCAGACTGGGAACAAATTTACAAAGTGATAAATATCAACATTGTGAGTGACTCACAGAGAATCGAACCCAGAACCTTCTGCGTCAAAGGCAGTCGTACTACCACTGCGCCACATCGGTCGTCAATTGAATGATAAGATGTTGATATTATGTGGTGTGGTTTTGACTCAGCAGTGCAAGTGACTGGGGCTTTGTTTACTTTTATAAATTCAAAATGGTGGATTTTAACCGCGATTGGGTTATTGTTCTTATTTTAACAACTATGCTTGTTGTTAAAGTGCTGTATTGTAGGCGTCTAAGTCTGAAAGTGGAAAGAAGATATGAATCTACTTGTTTAGATTATGCAATATCATTTTCGTTAGATTAGATAGTATAGATAACATTGAAATAGGTAATATAAAAATGTGTAGTCATGTTTGTCAGATGCTCTACAATATTACCTATGTGGATCTTTGAGAAATACTTAAGCAAATGTAGGAGATGAAATAGCAATATGAAATTTAAATGAAGAACTGAATGATCCCTTGCTGATAGTGAAACACTACACTACTTTACCTATCCAGAACAAGAGCTGTAGTCACAAAACTATGCCAATAGGGTCATGCCGAAGTTACATAGACAAAGTCTAATAATTTCCCACAAAATGAGTTGCAAAATTTCTGAGGCAATACCGTGTGATGCCGGCTTAGGATAGCATCACCCCATTTCTTACCCGTGGGTGTCGTAAGAGGCGACTCAGGGACTTGAGGGTTTCAGGTGTATTACAACTTTTAGGCGACAGGCTGACAACCTGTTACTACAGTGATACACGAATTATCTCATACAGCCCTCAATATTTGTCAGACGTGGCGATAGCGATCGTATTTTTTTACGGCAGTTAACGCTCTGCCTACCCAGCAAGGGACAAAGGCGTGATTCGTGTATGTGTATGATTTTGCCGCCCCGTAGCCGCTGGCACTAATGGCGAAAGTGACAGGTTCAAATCCTGAAAGCAAAAACAAAATGGCGGCAATTTACAAGGGCATAACCCCTCACTGACCTTTACATTTATTCATAATGGAATGATAGCCCTCATCAGCTAAAATATTCCCTTTTCAACCCTCAATGTTCTCTTTTAAGTGCACAATTTTCTTCATTTCAGTGATGACTGCTAAGTGGCTAGATTAAGTGCAAAAGTGCTACTTAAAAGAAGGTCCGGCCATTTTGAAATCCTTTTTGTTCTTTCAAAAGAATAAGACAATATTATTTTAGCATTCAATTTCAGTACCTATTGAAATTTTAAATTATGGTCAGAGTTGTTCTCTCTGCAGCTAAGAGTGAAAAGTAAAATACGAATCATAGTTTTTTAAATAGGATAGTACAGAACGACTGGCTTTTCCGAAAACGCTGATATGTCAAACTGAACGACTTTCCCAAGGATCAAAGCTTTTTAGAGTCTAAAGTTTAGACATTCGTCAGTGGCCAGGTGGTTAGGACATCGGTCTTAGAATCGGGAGAATCTGGGGGCACGGCAGTGCCCCCGCCAAGTCGAGCTAGAAAGCGGCACAGCCGTACCATCCTTTTCTCGAAGCGGTTCAGGCCTTTTTTAACACCTTATAACTTTCTTGTGGATAAAACAAAAGACTTGAAACTTCAGGAATCAATCAAAAGCCCTGTAGATACGGTATATTTCAAATTTCGTTCACTTTGAACCAGTGGTTTAGGAATTATAGCTAGTCAAAGTTCTTAATTTTGTCACTGACTGACTCACTCACTCACTCACTCACTGACTGATCATCAAAATTCTAAGGCACTTCTAGCAGACATAGAGACTTCTAATTTAGAATATAATTTGGGTTTAGTGTATAAATCAAGGAAAAACTTAAAAATCTAGCAATTTCAATGCAGTTTTCTAGATAAACCGATAGCATAAATAACTTTGAAATTCCATAGAAATGTACTGTTTACCAAGTTATATTTTGCTGTCGCTCCTAAAATACTTTGTTTTGGTCCAGCAAAATAATCACAGTTGTCGGTGTTAGTTTCTAAAACACGCTATCGTTTTGTTTTTGGGAAAAATATAAGGTGTCGACGGAACTTAATGTTACGGTACCTTTCGCCACCTCTCACTGGTAAGTGCTAATGGTAAGGAACTCAGTGAAAAATCGTCTAACCTGTTAGATTAGACTATAGTTCACCAGAGTTGTAGAAATAGTAGTGGTAAATTGGGTGAACGCGAATTTTCTCAAAATTTGCTTCCACTCAAGCTCTCTCGCGAACCGGCGGTGACCGTTACTCGGTTGGCACCTCCTCGTAGGAGGAGAGGTCAACAAATTGAACGACCAGCGCCAGCGCGGTGGGAAAGGAAAACTGGATGAAGGCAAATCTTAGGACTTGCCTTCATTCAGCAAGCCCCCCGCTCCCTCCGCTTGCCTTATAGCTTTCCCCCCTCCCCACCCTTTGTATGTACACCCCCCCCCCCCCCCCCCCGCTCGCCTCACCAACGTCACGTTGGTGCAGCGAGCGACGGAGGGTGACTCATCAAACCTCCCCCCGCACCGTCGTCAACCTTCCCCCCGCGCCCTTGACCACCCCCCTCTCCTATATTTTAATGTTTACAATAAATTGAATGACTTGGCAATCGCACTGAATATATTAATTTTAATATGTATTACACGTTAACCGTCTGTTCTAGTGCGATGGCTAAGTCATTCAATTTATTGTAAACATTAAAATACATTGAAAATATTTCAATTTCAATTTCAATCGTTTATTGCATAAGTCATTACACATAGATGTTAGCAGTACAATGTTGCACAATGTGCAGAAACACTATAAAACCCGTATAAAGACACCCTGTTAGGGCACAGCAATATTTATGAGAGAGAGCCTTAAATATTTATAATCTAATTAATGACTTTACTTACAACTAAGTTTTGTAACATAACAAATAAAAATAAAAAAAGTAATAAAAAAATAACATCCTTATTATATATAGGTATTTAAACATTTTTATAGGTACAATATTATTATCTAAATAACACAATCATGACCTAAAAGTATTGACTACTTACTTATTTAAAGAAACAAAATTATTATAGTTTATCTTCCATATATTCATTTAAAGTATAATAAGTTTTATTTATTAGGAACTGTTTGAGATTTTTTATAAATTTATTGTAATTCGTTTCACTTTTCAAGTCTGTGGATAATTTGTTAAATATTTTAATGGACATTACGAATGGGCTATTGGAATGGCTAGTAAGATTGGAAGTAGGAAGCATTAATCTGTTTTTATGTCGCAGTTGATATTTAGTAGGGACATTTTCGCGTGTCTTGAAGAATGTAGGATGGGCCTTAACAAATTTACATACTTCTAATATATATATGCAAGGTAAGGTGAGGATTTTTAGTCTGTTAAAATATGGCCTGCAGCTATCTGTTGATTTTATGTTAACTAAAATGCGAATCAGTTTTTTCTGTTGAGTGAAGAGTGTAGGCATGTTTGTGCTGTTACCCCACATGATTATGCCGTATGTTAGCCATGAATAGGCATAAGCGTAATATGTCGAAAGTGCGGCTTGAAGATCCGTAGATCTTTTTATTTCTGACAGTGCATATGTAAATCTAGCTATTTTATTTCTAATTTTTTGAACATGTGCTTTCCAGTCTACGTGTGTGTCTATATCTAATCCAAGTAAGGTGAAGTTATTAACTGTTTCTAAGTTAACTGAGCTGTATGTAATATTTATATTAAGTGGTGCTTTTTGCTGTGGGTGAAAGGTAATTACTTTCGTTTTGTTATAATTGATTTCTAAGTTATGGTTATCCATCCAGTTATTTATATTATCAAGTATATTTTTAATATTTTGTTCTATGTTAACATTACTATCACAAGTCATAAGTATTGATAAGTCGTCCGCGAATAATACACACTTATCACGGATAATTTTTGGTAAATCATTAATGTAAATTATAAACAGTAAACACCCAATTAGCCGTGTGATGCCGGCTTAGAATAGCATCACCCCACATCCTTCCCGTGGGTGTCGTAAGAGGCGACTAAGGGACTCGAGGGTATTGGTGTATTACAATTTTTAGGCAACAGGCTGACAACCTGTCACTATAGTGATACACATGTTTTCTGGAACAACCTTGGAAAACAATCCTCAAAAATGTCAGACGTGGCGATAGCGACCGTATTCTTACGGCCGTTGACGCTCTGCCTACCCCGCAAGGGATAAAGGCGTGATATATATGTATGTATGTATGTAAACACCCAATGACGCTTCCTTGAGGTATTGATGCATTCACTGTTTTAAATTCAGAACATACTTTTTTAACTTCTTTAGTATTCATATCACTAGACTCTACTTCTACTACCTGCTGTCTATTTTTTAAGTAAGATGTAATCCATTTTAAACTATTTCCGCGGATCCCTATTGCATTTAGTTTGTTTAGTAAAATTTGGTGTTGAACCTTATCGTACGCCTTGGTCATATCTAAGAGAAGACCAACTCCGTATTTTTTATCGTTTAATATGTCCAGCACCTCTTGTGTGTACTGATACACAGCTAGTATGGTGGACCTTTTCTTTCGGAAACCGTTTTGGCTATCATGGAATATGTTATATTTTTCACAGAAGTCGTATATGCGATTACACATGGCTTTTTCAAAGAGTTTTGATATGGTGGACAAAAGTGCAATAGGCCTATAGTTGCTTGGGTCAGTCCTCTCTCCTTTTTTGTAAATCGGTTTAATAATAGCAGTTTTTAATAAATCTGGGAAAGTTCCCTCGTCGAAAGATTGATTTATCAGAAGACATAATGGCAAAGTAAGTTCTTCAGAGCATTGCCTGATAAGGCTAGGAGGCAGCTCGTCGAAGCCATGGCTTGTTTTATTTTTTAAGCTTTTTATCATTTTTTTAACTTCTTGGTGATTCACAGGACTTAAAAACATTGTATTTAATGTATATGAGGTTGCAGGGAAACTTTGAGGTGTTGCATTTATTTTGGTTTTTCCTAGGCCTATTGAAGCAAAATAGTTATTAAAAATATTGATATGGTCACTATAAAATAATGCTTATTAACTAATTACGTAATTAATTAAGATAGATCTCTTAAGTGGGGAATGAACAAATCGATAGCCGACTTGGTTTCAAATGGATCTCATACCTTTTTACGGTTGAACAGCTCAGTAGCGAGACTTGGATTTTTTTTATATATTAATGTTTTTGAGGGGATATATTTTACTCACGCACATTTACCGACTTATATTACGGTAAAAACTACGTGATTAAACCCACATTCAAATAAAATTTGAATCCAGATGATATTTAAATGTGACTTAACCTAGGATTCGAGCCAGGTTAGCCTTTGGGCTGCAGAGGTCAGACGGCAGTCGCTCTGTGTAAAAACTTGGTTCCATGTCAAATCCCCTAGGTTAGGTAGCCGACCCCGACAGAGAACGGGATAAGGCAAGGATATTTTTTATGAACAATAGCTAATACTTAGGAGTATGCGCGATTTGCCAACTCGCTTAGTAATTTATATGTTTCTATTGTTACAGAGAAGAGATTTGGAGTCACAATACTCAAAAACCCACACGAGTGCTAAACATAGCATATTTTGGACCTTAGGTGTGGACCTCCCAATAGTTATTATTGGTAAGTGAAATTGAATTCTATATCTGTGGGTACATTAAGGTACTGTCGCGACCTACCTCTTTCTGAGTGGGTACAATCAAAGTATAAGATCATTCAATGTAATTTTGTTTGTAAGAAGGTTCCGTATATATGATACAAAACCATGTCAGAAGCCTGCTAAGAGGTGGTTGAAAGATTCTGACACTAGGGTTCATTGGGTCGTTGAACGATTATGGCGTATTATGGCACTTTCTATGTAGGCGTAGTATTAAAAGTGTATAAAGATGGCGCAATATGGCACTTTCTATGTAGTAGTACCTAGTATAAAAGAGAATATTGATGGTTTTGTTTAGAGGCTAGGTATAAACTTTTTAGCGCATGCTGACTGTCCGATCGAAGAGATAACGTTACAAATAGTATACCCAGTAAATCGTTGCGCGCCATCTATATTTACTTAAAATAACGTAGCACTTGATGTAGGTATACTTCAGAACATATTTAGTTTATGTGATTTGTGGCCCTAGAAAGTACCTATTATTATTGATGACTTATTGATATTATTACTTACAAAACTGATTGTTTTTATTTTTACTTCCTCGAATCGATGGTTAAAAAATATGGGCGGCTTGTACCTGACTCTTATAAGATTTATAATGATTGTATACGGTACCGAATACAATTTATATGAAGTATAAATTAATATCAAATGCCTTATTTCGGGTAATTTATTACCTACACAGGAAGAAGTTACAATAAAAATAGATTTATAGAGCATTTTCATATAGCTGTAGGTGTAGAATGTATCATAGAAATACAGTGGACGTACGGCTTCAGTACCTACACCTACCTATATTGGCAACAAATCTTAGTAGTTGTTAGCAGAAGCTGGAATTTTATCTACCTAGGTAGATAATACATACACAAATCACGCCTATATCCCTGACGGGGTAGGCAGAACGTAAATGACCATCAAATTACGGTCTTTATCGCCACGTCTGACAATGTTTGAGGGTCGTTTCAGATAGGTAAGTGGTGTATCACTATAGTGATAGGTTATCAGCCTGTCGCCTAAAATTGCAATAAACATGAAACCCTCGAGTCCTTTAGTCGGCTTCTACGACACCTACGCCGGCGGGAACGTCGAGCTGTGTAACCTACCACATCTTTTCACTTTGTGTTGTGGGCAATAGATGCTTACAACACTTATTTCGTTGGCAAAATTCATCGCATTATACAGTCCAGCAAAAAAGAGTAGACAAAAAATGAGGGCGCCACTTTCTTCGCAATCTGTCAAATCTGACAGATAACGCTTAAATATGGCAGCAATTTTTCATACAAAATTTTTAGTTCCATTTTATTTAATTTCTACTCTTTTTTGCTGCACTGTACTTTCTACCTTTACAATACCCATCTATTCCTATTAGTCACTGCCACAATCGAAAAGATATTTTTTGGAAACAAAAAAATAAAATGTTGACATCGAATTCGAAAAACAAATGGCGGAAAAATACAGGGTGTAAAAAATTGCTGCAAGTATCGTAAGGGGTGAACCAGCCCATGAAACTGAACAACTTTCTCCAAGGAACATAGGTCGAAATATGAAAAAAATTTAGACCTCCCATACAAAATTATCAACCAACCAAGTCAATTTGTATGGGAGGTCCAAAAACAATCTCATACTTCGACCTATGTTCCTTGGGGAAAGTTGTTCAGTTTCTTGGGGCTGATTCACCCCTTCGAACATTTGCAGTTAATATTTTTACATCTTATACATATTATGAGATAAATGCGGCGCGGATTCCGTTCTCATCTCAAGCGTGATTCCTTTTTTAAAACGACCACAGAAACATGTCCACATGTGGACCTCATACGGACGCACATGACAGGCAATGGCAGAATGCATGCAATCGCAGCCGACATGGTAAAAAAGAAAAAAGTTTTATTTTTTTTCAGACCGGCTGAAATGTGGTGAGACGGCTGCGACGGATTTAAAATGTTATTATAGGGTTCTGGACTGGCAGGTCATATGAGCTACTTTTTAAAATAATCTAAAACGGCATTTTGCCGTTTGATGCCGGCTTAGAATAGCATCACCCCATTTCATTTCCGTGGGTGTCGTAGAAGCCGACTAAGAGACTCGAGGGTTTCATCTGTATTGCAATTTTACGCGACAGGCTGACAACCTGTCACTATAGTGATACACGAGTTATCTGAAACGACCCTCAAACATTTGTCAGACGTGGCGATCACGATTTTTCTGTTTCTGAAATTCAAACTTTGAATATTTTGAAAAATATGAATGAAGTCCATAGTCTTTTTCATTTTATGTACACAATGTTGACACATCTAAAGGTGGGTAGGTAGTGTAGGCACAGATAATATAGTACTCCTAGAGTAGCACAGATACCTAAAGTCACAGAGGGAATTCGATTGCCCTAAGATGGCTATTGGCAAGCTATTTGATATGTCGACTGAGCGCGTGCGTTGCTAGCGACATCTAGGTTATTTATTGGATACTTCGTATTGACGTCATTTGTATTGGAAAATATTGCAAAAATGTGAATAATTTCGCGTGTTTTCCGTCTCAAAATATCTTAAAAAATGTATTTACTTACCTACTTATTTATAATTTTCCAAAACTTTGTTTTTGTAAGCTTGTCTTAATTTCAAACTCTTAAGTTACATTCGCTACTCGTATCGCCACCTATCGTTTTTTTAATCTAATTTCCTCTAGTAAAAAATGAGACCCATGGTGTAGGTTTCCGTGTGATGCCGGCTTAGAATAGCATCACCCCACATCCTTCCCGTGGGCGTCGTAAAAGGCGACTAAGGGACTCGAGAGTATTAGTGTATTACAATTTTTAGGCGACAGGCTGACAACCTGTCACTATAGTGATACACATGTTTTCTGAAACAACTTTGGAAAACAATCCTCAAAAATGTCAGACGTGGCGATCGCGACCGTATTCTTACGGCTGTTAACTCTCTGCCTACCTCGCAAGGGATAAAGGCGTGATATATGTGTATGTGTATGTATGGTGTAGGTACGCCATGCCATATTGCTTAATCCTGCTCAAGCCTACGTCACCAACGCGTTGGCGGGTAACTAGTATTTTAACGAACTGGTAGTTGATAAGTACGTTGCGTCACGCGGTGTAAGATATGTAAGATTGTCGCAGGAACCAGTAATTATTATAATTTAATTATTTATAATTACCCATTACACGGGACTGCGGGACGCGCTGAGATGGGCATTTTATATTAATCGTAAGGCTAGAAGCACACTGGTAAATTTCGGGCATAGAGTCGAAATATTGCCATGTGATGCCGGCTTAGAATAGCATCACCCCACATCCTTCCCGTGCGTGTCGTAATAGGCGACTAAGAAACTCGAAAGTATTGGTGTAGGTATTACAATTTTTAGGCGACAGGCTGACAACCTGTCACCATGGACCAATAATACTAGAGGACTTGCAACCCCATTCGCAAGTGCGTAATCTCATTCATTAGTTCACGCGTAAAAAATAGATGGCTCCGGTAGTAACATTTGTAAACAAACTTCGACTTGTGAAACTGAGCCGCCATGTATGACCTACACAAGTGCGAAATAGTTCAAAATTTTTATGATAGATGTCACCGTCTAAGTACAAGCGCCATGGAAAATAGTAGATTACGTACCTAGGTATGTAACCTATTAATAGCAACTGAGGTTTTTTAACGCCCGAGCGGAGCGAGTAGATTAAAAAATATTGAATTAATATGAAAGAAAAGTATCCTAACATAAAGTAGATTCTTTTTTTATCGTAGGGATATTAGTAATTTTTCGTTTTGTTATTGTAATATTGAGAAATATTTACGAAAAAACCACTTAAAATAAACCACAATTTTCATCAAAATTCAATTTTGAAATTTGAGGTGCCAGTCGTGACATCTGACATCGTGACATTTTGCGCCAGTCAAGTGACAAAGGAATTATTTTAACAAAATATACGAATTAAAGTTTTTCATCTCTTGTTTTTAACTAAGTAGAATAGAAGTAAAAGTCACCGCAGCCTACCAAAGTGACGCTTTGACGCCTCAGTTTTGGTTAAGACACGACGCACCTAGTCACAGACAATTTGCTCCTGCTTGAAACACGACACAGCCAGCCCGACATCCGACATGAAACAGCTACAGTGTTCGACAATCACAGTTAACGGGTGGTCGTATGTGATCTGTCAACCACCGGAAGAAGGCTGTTCGTAAACAGCCGAAACGTAGAGGCCCTTCACCAAAACACAGTAACGCAAGTCTTTTAAACTTAGGTCATAATGAAACAGCTAGCACGGGATAAGACGAAGCCACCGAAAACATTATGACCTGAGAATTAACTATGTTGAGCCACTTAGTTATAGGCCACGTATTCAGAAAACACAAAAACGTGTGACTAACACAAACTGTAATTTTTATCGGTAGGTATATGCAATGAAATATTGTCCAATTTATAATATTCTATAAATCTACTATATCATAAAATATCATCGAGGTAATTTGTACTAGACTAGCGTACTAGAGGAGGCACCGCAACTTCACTTTTTGTAACACGCGTTAGAGTACATGTGCTCTAACTCGCTTGCTTAGTTTGAGCCCACCGCTTGCCGCGACGTCACGTGTCAGTGCTAGTTTCAAAATGCCTGGCTGTGTACTAAGACACTACTCAAACAATTCGAGAACCACAAGCCAAGCCCAAGGAGTAACATTTCATATGTAAGTTATTTAATTTTATCAGTAAACCATGCATCGGAATATTATTTTCATAATTTTGTAAAAAATCACCGCGCGCTCGGACGTGGCGGTCATATTTCGGCGAAAATCATAGATTAACAACATTACAGTATGTACAGACGTGACACTTTAGATGAGTAATTTTAATAAAAAACAGTCAATTTGCTAGGAAATGTTATTGTAGTATAGTATTGTAAATATTTATACTTACTTGTAACTGACTACGCAAAGTGAAAATGAGGTTCAAATTAATAAATATTTCCGTTCTTGCTGTTTTTTTTTATTTGAACTTGTTTAAAGGTTTCCGCATCCGGGCCATGAAAAAAGAGAGGCGTGAATTAAATTTGTACAGAAAGATCGCAGCGAAGAAACGTGGTTGCCATCAAATTATTCACGGATCACTATACAAAACGACAAAAACTTACAAAACTTGTTTTATTTAAAGAAAATTAAAATATAATATTAGATAATATACTCTTTTTATTATATTCCCGATCATTAGTTCCTACTGACAATGTCAAATGTCAAGTAGACGTAATGCACAATTTGTCGCATCTGCGCGCATTACTCGTTATCTATTACTTGCACCGCCGCTCCCGCTTGTCCCGCGCGGGCCCCGCCGCAAGGTCACGCGCAATGCTTTCATTGAGAATAGCTACTCCAGTACGCTAGTACATATTACCTCGATGTATCATACATATTATAAGGATTATTTTGATGGGTGAAAAGTCATATCATGTCCTGCTAGATAAAACTTATACGTGTTTGAATTTTGCATCAGCTGAGTGTGACACGCTAAGATCGTGTGTTTTGGCCCCGATTTCAGGTTTCAGATTAAGTTTTAGTAACACATATTTCATATTTTTAAACATGTAAGTGTTGTACACTTGAATAAAAATACATGTGACCGCAATTTTTATCCGCGCAAATATCCACAATAAATGACAGATCCCCACACTCCATCTATCCTTGATATTAAGTATGATTTGAGACCTTAGCTGTCTTAGCGCTTACACCGCCATCTATTGATATTTGGTTCTATTACTGCGAAATGGGTTGGTACAGGAAAATATGAATTTAATTATTTTCTGAGTATTATGTGACACTAAATAATTCTAAAACGACTTTTTTAAAGGTAAACTTCCAAAAAAGAGCCACAGTTCATGAACATACGCAAGTTTTATTCATTGTGAAACAATTTTTTGGCGCCATCTAGGTTTAAGACCAAAATAGTAAGGTACTATGGGGCTGTCAGTCCTCTAGTATTATTGGTCCATGCTGTCACTATAGTGATACACATGTTTTCTGAAACAACCTTGGAAAACAACCCTCGAAAATGTCAGTCGTAGCGATAGTGGCCGTATTATTACGGCCGCTAACGCTGTGCCTACCCTGCAAGGGATAAAGGCGTGATATATTTATGTATGTATGTATGTAGTTTCTCATGGCCACTTGAACACAGAGTCAACCTTGACTTTTATCTAGTGCATCCCCACCTTACACCTAGTGCATCCCCACCCTATACGACATATCTTCGTAAGTCACATACACATATTAATAAGCTGCTTCCCGAAAGTAAAGGCTCCCCCGGTAGTGTTTTATAGCCGTAGCCACAGAGCATAGATGTAACTCGCGCGCGCCGACACTAAAAGCGAAAATATTGTGGGACGATCTCCTAAATGAATGAATTACTAAATCAAACATGATCAAACTCTTTGTTATGCGAGCGCATCAAGTGTTTTGTTTGTTAGCTGTTACTAAAACTTTCAGTGAGATATATCAAGCACATATGTGAAGATCTGCCAAGTCAATTGATTGCACATTTTTTTAGAGTAGGTACATCGTGTGACAATCCGCTAACCAAAAGTGACTCACTCCAGCAAGTTTGCTATTTTTTGTCATTGTAAAGCCATCAAAACTCAACTGTCATTCTATTACCATTGTGGTTTTTCTATACTTCAAACTGTTGGCTGACTACGAAACTACTAAAGTCATCCAACTGAGATCCAATCGACATCCAACTGAAACGATTTTCATTTAGCAGACTTAGGGCCCTGTATTGTCACTTGCATACCTAGATATCAAACATTTGACGCAATATTTTACATATTTTTTATTTTAAGGTTCTTATGTCTCTCATGATTTGTTTTATAAGTTTTTTAGGCCATAATTTTTAATAGCGGCGCGCGTGAGGATGACATCCCTGCTCTGTGGCAGCTCTTATATTCACACACTTTCATCTCGTTATCATAATCAGTGGACGTACACACTTATTGCGACAGACAGACAGACAGGTTTGGTTATCATAACCAAATATTTCGATAAATTATGAAATAGAGATGCCTTGCGTAATATAAACATTTTGTATCTTAATATAGATAGATAGATAGATAAATGCTTTATGTACTTATATGCTCAAAATAAGTGCCTCCTCAACTGTGTTTTTTTAAGAGATAGCAAATTGTCATTTTTGGTTGCTATTTTTTACAAATCTTAAATAGTGATATGCCAATACCAATAACTGTTGTTATAGAAATGGAATTATTAGTTCCTAGTAGATGGCGCTCGGGCGAATGATGTAAAAGCTCAGCAGTGATCTTCCACCGATCGGCGTGATTGTTATTTTATTATGCTCTGAACTTTACAGATGATTGGCACGTCACATCACTATTTGACATTCGCAAAAAATGACAACCCAAAATGATAAATTACTTTTTTTTTGTTCATTCGTCCATTCTGGACATGCAAAGGTCTTAAGACCATACAGCCTCGTCTTCAGTGAGTACTTGGTTCTCGAATATTTATAGATTGCACGTCTTCAGTGAGTTTCCTTTTCATGTGTGTTTTCATCAATAATACAATAATTTACTATTTAAAAAAAAACAGGGTTTCGAAGAGTCCCATGTCCAGCAGTGGACCACGAACTGTTGTGGTAAGGTAACGTACCTATTGCCTACATCATAGCTTTTACTAGTTAGTTACTAGCGTAATCGATTCATCTATTTATGGGCTTTCGATTTCACGGCCAGTCGGTTTAATCGATTAAAGAAAATCGAGTAGGTAATCGAGTAATTAATTGATTTGTCATGGACTATTTTGGGATAATAACCGGCCATCTGGAATAGAAACTAAGGCCCGTATTTATAAATCGCACTCAACTCTGACATAGATCTTTAGTGCGACTTTTGAGATGCTGTTAGTCTTGACTGACATTTGTCAAAATCGCTCTTGAGAACGATCTCAGAGTTGAGAGTGATTTATAAAATACGGACCTTACTATTAGAAATCATCTACAGGTGTTAGAAAAAGTGCTGACTTCCTTTCAAGGGGTGAACATGCCCTTGAAACTGAACAACTTTCCCGAAGGAACATAGGTCGAATTATGAAAAAAAAATTGGACCTCATATACATAATACTTATTTCTGACTCAGTCGGTTGGTAGGTATTAGTAGGTTGTAAGGTAAGTTTTTTTATATTTCGATCTAGGTTTCTTGGGGAAAGTGGCTCAGTTTCATGGGTTCATCCCTTAAACGAAAGTGTGCCTACTCACTTTCAACACTCTGTGTAACCTAACCAAACCACCCTTTAAAGAGAAAAAAATGTTTGTAAGTACAAAAAACTCCTCCAAAAGTAACTCCCATCTACTAGACTGATTTCTAGAATGTTTTCAGCATAAGAAATCTACAAAATCCATTAACATAAGTATTAGACTGTATTTTTAACCATGGGATCATGTGGAACTTTCGCGTGTTGTAAGGAAAGAAAGAGCATAAACACTTCCACTACTTGAATTTAATTCGCGAATGTACATTTATCTTTCTAGTAGGGATAGGTGGAAAAGTATCCCTACCGGTAGGGATGCTTGGAAGAAAAGTCCATCTATCCCAACCAGTAGGGATACGAGCTGGTGTTGGAAGGTGCTATGCAAACCGAGTCAGGTGGGGCTTCTCCGGCAGTGCTCTGTGCGACTGCGGTGTAGAACAAACTATGGACCACCTTCTCACCTGCCCCAACTGCCCTAGTACTTGCACTATGCGGGACCTGCTGGAGGCTAACCCCAATGCAATCAGTGTGGCCGAATACTGGTCCAATATAATTTAATTGTTGCCCATCGATTCGATGAAGTAGAAGAAGTAGGGATACGTAAGTAGGGATACTTGGAATAGGGGGCGCCATCTATTAGCAAGTAGCGAAACCTAATTTTATAGGCAAAACAATATTTGGATAGGTCAAATTACTGTCGATATCGCCACGACTGACAAATGTTTGAGGATTGTTTCAGATAAGTCGTGTATCACTATAGTGACAGGTTGTCAGCATGTCGCCTAAAGTTGCAATACACATGCAACCCTCAAGTCCCTTAGTCGGCTTCAACAACACCCACAAGAACAAAATGGGGCGATGCTATTTTAAACCGGCAACACAAATGCCTTATCCAGATCTGCTTCGTGATACAAACTCCTTAAGGACCTCACGTTACTTCGCATGAGGTCGTATGCCACGTGACAATCCTATTTCTAAACTTTCGCATACGGAAATCGGCTATTAATTTGTGCTGTATCACTCACTACACAATAACATACATTCACTTATGCCCTAGTGAAAAAGTGAATACACACATATCATTACATCTCTCTCTCTTTTAGTATGGGACACCAAGTCGTCCAATGACCTGATGAACCCTAGTGTCAGATATTTTTAACCGCCTTCTACAAGTAGGTAGCAGGCTTCTGACGTGGTTGTCATGGTTGTGTAACGACCGACGTCTAAGTGATCATAGACAGCAACCGCGTCCTACGGCTTAACGTGCCATCCGAAACAGGGACCATCTTACTTACGGACAATCGGGTGGTTCAGTCCGCAATGTCCTAACCAGACTGGGAACAAATTGACAATGTGATAGGTATCAACTTTGTGAGTGACCCACCGAGAATCGAACCCAGAACCTTCTGCGTCAAAGGCAGTCGCACTACCACTGCGTCACATCGGTTATCATTACATTTAAAAAATGAGTAACTAGTGGTAATTTGAAAATTTGAAATACATTTATCGTCGGTCGTGAACCGCCGTTGTGAACTTCCGTGCATGGGAATGAATCGCGACATATTTTTAGACGACGTTCGTTTTTGTTTCTTGTGAAAATCTGCTACTTATTATTTTTGTATTTCACGTTGTATTTTACTTATCATTTCCCACTTTTTTTACGTAGCCTGTTCGATGTCCCACTGCAGGGCAAAGGTCTCCCCTATTTCACGCCACCTGTCTCGGTCTTGAGCCTCTAAATGCCAGTTCTGGAGAAAAGCCTCAATATCGTCTCGCCTCGATTCCCACATACCCTAAAAAATTCACACATATTTTTGACTATAAAAACATCAAGAAAAGGAAATTTAAAAACGTGTGGTTAGACCAGTCGTTTTGGACTTTCGTGCACGGAACCGAATACGTACAATTCAGAAATTGAGCTCCTAGCCACATCATGCCACATTAAGGCGGATCGCACACTTCGCAACAACGGCCTGTCAGATCCATACTAGGAATGTGAATCTCCATGTTAATGTCTCTCGACGGACGACGCTGCGCTAGCGCTGCGTTGACAGCAGTTTACGGTTTTAGTATGGGGATTGACATTTTAGTATGCATCAGATCAGACAGACCGATGTTGCGATGTTTTAGCGTTCCGTCGTGCGTTAAGTGTGCGTGCCGCTAAGGTTAAAATAGGAAACTTTGAAAGTGTGTTACGAGGACGTTATTAGTACCTAAACTACCTAACTATGTAGGTTTCCGTTGTTCATCGGGGCACAAAATAAACATTTCCATAACCAGGTTAGCCTCTTTTCAATCTCTATTTTCAATTTTCTCTTTTAATTATATAACTCTATTTTTTATTTATTTATTAGCCTATTCGGTCCCATTGCTGGGCAAAGGCCTCCCACGGGTGTAAAAAAATAGCTGCATATATTTTAAGGGGTGAACCAACGCATGAAACTGAACAAGGAATTCCCCAAGGAATATGAAAAACAAAATTAAATCCTTCAAGCGAGACCTTCAACAATTTATGATTCAGTCCATCCATACAAAAAGACCAACTCACCAAGTCAACTTAAGGGAGGTCCAAAAAAATTTCTCATAATTTGACCTATGTTTCTTGAGGAAAGTTGTTCAAATTCATGGGGTGATTCACGCCTTAAAATATTTGCAGCTAATATTTTTACATGTTATACATAAATATGGACTATCAAGTATTGATAGAATTTTATTCTACCTACATGGAAAAAATAATTTTGTATTAGCTTTATGAACGACCAAGTATTCCAAAAACACTAAGCTCGGTCTCTTAAATAAAAATAAGAAATTGAAAAATTTACAGGCCAACCGGTGAGTGGATAGCTCAGTGGTAGAGCAGTAGGCTGGTACCCCATGCGGCCCGGGGTCGATTCCCGGTCGACGCTAGTAAATTTTTCAATTTCTTATTTTCATTTACATACATACATACATACATATATCACGCCTTTTATCCCTTGCGGGTTAGGCAGAGCGTTAACAGGCGTAAGAATACGGTCGCTATAGCCACGTCTGACATTGTTGAGGATTGTTTTCCAAGGTAGTTTCAGAAAACATGCGTATCACTATAGTGACAGGTTGTCAGCCTGTCGCCTAAAAATTGTAATACACCAATACTCTCGAGTCCCTTAGTCGCCTCTTACGACACCCGCGGGAAGGATGTGGGGTGATGCTATTCTAAGCCGGCATCACACGGCATCATATCATATTTTCATTTATATGAATAATATAGCACTGTGAGTGCAGTAAATCATAATAAATTGATTATTCTCTTATCAATTCGTCGAAATGTCTTATTTTGGTAAATAGGGGGTACAAAATGATGCGCAATCATCTCAACAGACCTACTTGTAGTAAGTTGAAAAACTCTGGGGGTGTTGCACGACTCGGTGTCCCACACAATGAAACACGGAGCTCTTTTTCTGAAACGTACTTTTTAGTTTCATGCGAAAATCTGTCACTTGTTATGCTTGTGTCTCACGTTCTACTATACTGATCGATTCCTCTATTTTTTACTATCAAAACATCAAGTAAAAGAAATTTTAATACGTTTGGTTAGACCAGCTGTTTTAGACTTTTGTGCATCGAAAACGTACAATTAAGAAATTGAGCACTGGTATGAAAATCCAGACACGTGTAGTACAATGTGGGGATTAGCCTAGATATTGCAGGATGTATGGTCTAGATGTGCTGCAGTCATGTTGCGTCATACGCAAACATGTAACCCATCGTATGCAACCAGGGGATCATACGATACGATACGATAATTATTTATTTAATAAACTTAATTTCTAATAGATAAACTAATACGGAAATAGCCATGACAAAAAGCTATTCCCGTATCTTAAACAGGACAAAACTTTTTCGACCTCACATACAAAATTCACGAACAGCTGACTGACTTTGTATGGGAACTCGGAAATTTATTTTGTTTCCCTCTATAGCCCCCATAGTAAAAGTTGTTCAGGTTCATGGTCTGATCACGCCTGCAAAGTTTTCGTTACACCGTCTTTTACACACTGTATATGGGGGGTATTGCCATACTCACCACGCTTGGTAGGCAGATTGGTATAACGCTGTTATCTTTTTACGTATGTAATCCAGTTACAGGACTATTATGTCATCAAGATAAACTCAATTGATTCATTGTGTGCTTCCATCTAGTTAACAAGCGAGGGGATATCGCTACTCATGTCATTGTGAATAGCTCAATAGAGCTCATGTAAGAACCTTACAAGAGTTACAGGATAGTTGTAGTAAGTTCGAGAAAAAGTAGGCTTCACGGCTTAACGTATCATCCAAAAAACGGAACCATCTTACTCGTAATTACGGACAACCGGATGGCTCAGCCCACAATTTCCTAACCAGACTGGAAACTAATTCACATAGAGGTAAATATCAACTTAACACCCAGAATTGAACCCGGAAAACAACCAAATGATATCTTAACCAAAACTGTCCGGGTACAGGTAGCCACCCCAGAGGTTAACATTTACGCGAGTGCCGAATCATCAGCCTCCGCTGACATTGACTTTGAACTTGGGGTCCAGATTGGCAGACCCTCAATTGCCAAATTGGCAAGCCGTTCGCAAATCCCCGGCCGGTACTGCCACCGACAAAAAGTTTTCCCGTCCTATGTTTTTGAATCGCTCTTGGGCAAGAAACACATCTAAGGTCCAGTCAGACACTGCGCATTTTCAGCTCATTGATAAAGATAGTACAAGGAAATTGATTTCATACATACATAAATCACGCCTCTTTCCCATTGGGGTAGGCAGAGACTATTTCCTTCCACTTGCTACGATCCTGGCATACTTCTTTCGCTTCTTTTACATTCATCAGTCTTTTCATGCACCCTCGTCGGTTTAGGATACTTCTGACCTGACCTTTCTTCAGAACGTCTCCGATTTGGTCCAGGTGGGTTCAGGTAATTTTGAGTTCCCCGTAAAAGCCCACGTTGATGCAGGAGAAACACAAAAACTTGCGTTGGCATTTGTCTCTGTTACACCTATAATAGAATGCAGTCTCTCTTGCTTTCCTCCTTGGAAACTGTCGATATCTGAAATTGTGCCCAGTGTAATAAGGACATTGCAGCTACCCACCTTCTTCTTTCGATTTTGACACAGATTTTCCGGAAGAAGATTATTCCCTGAATGAAGCCAGAGGCAGAGTTGATATTTACTAGACTTTTGACATAGCTAGAGAATGGGTGCTTTTTGAAGCAACTTATTCGGGATATGACGCCGTATGCCATAGACTGAGAGGAAACACTCGTATCTTACAAATTTTGACAGCTAATTCAGCAAAATCTATGGCGTGGCGGCTGCATAAAACGGTTAGATTCGAGCAACACGGTCTTCCGTCCTGTTCCGGCCCGAAAGGCCATGTTGCTCGAAGTCTTTTATAGCTCATTCGCTGAGATAGTGTCGCGACGAGCGTTACTTGACCTCAATGCTCCATACACGCACGTACCTACCGACGACAGTTACGCTGGTCGTGTCGTGACTCTATGCAAGCAAATGAAGTCTAGATTAGTTTCTTTAAAAAACACTCATTGAAGTTTTGAACGTAACTGTACGAATGGCAACGACCACTCCAATGCCAGACTGGACCCGGTAGTGCTTCCGTCGAAAACAACAGACTATGATTGGTTAAACACGCATAAGCGGTAGTTTTGCATCATATCTTTTACGTCGTTGAGGTTGGTGTCACAGAAGATTGTGCGCGGAGATTTATAACGATGTTAGAACCAGGAAGTCTACATTATGGTGGTTTCCTTTCCATAGTTGACGTCTGTGGCTGCGCATTTTAGCGTAATGCATGCCTAATTTGTGAAGTTCAATTTTGATCAACGGGAGTGTATCATCATTCTCCTTGCCGTATCCCGCTCTCTACCGGGGTCGGCTAGGGGATTGACCTAGGGGATTTGACGTGAAACCAAGTTTTTACACAGAGCCACTGCCATCTGACCTCTGCAACCCGAAGGCTAACCTGGCTTGTTTTTAGGTTAAGTCACATAGTTTAAAATTTTATTCGAATGTGTATTTCATCACCATGTTTTTTCTTCACCGTAAGAGCAGTCGGTAAATGTAAGTGAGCAAAAGCACATTGGTACTCGTACATGGCGGGGATCGAACTTTGGGTCTCACGATTATAAGACCGGTGTCCTAACCACCTGGCCACCGACGCTCCTGCATGTGGACATGTAATTTTTTAGTTTTTTTTGTAATATATAGTACTTGTACGGCGTATTCTGTTAATATACGCTAGTCACAGTGTATTCCGATAATATTTTTGGTAACAAACAAAATTGTTTTCTTTTCCTTTCTCCAAGAATTTTGTTAGTTCTATTCCTCTTGAATAATATGGTCTTCTTTTTCTTTCCAGTGGTGGTGGTCATAGTTCTGATCGAGCTAGGGACAATCCCGAGTCACAAGAAAGGATTCTATTGCAACGATCCGGGACTCTCCCTACCCTTTAAGGGGGACACAATCAACGTTGTTACACTGATCTTGACCATATTCTTGCTGCCTTTG
This sequence comes from Keiferia lycopersicella, assembly GCA_029255805.1. Lineage (NCBI taxonomy): Eukaryota > Metazoa > Arthropoda > Insecta > Lepidoptera > Gelechiidae > Keiferia > Keiferia lycopersicella. The sequence continues at coordinate 15,781,042 of JARACZ010000005.1, forward strand.
CCTTTTGTAAGTAGTACCAAGTTTTCATCATCTTCATCATGATACTCATCATCAAAAGTAACTTCAATGCCGGACATGACTTCCGTCTCCCAGATAGCAGGTGGATTGGCGAGCGCAGTACAAAGTGCTTTACGCAGAATACTGCTAAATGATCGCCACGTCTGACAATATTTGAGGGTCCTTTCAGATAAGACGTTTCAGTAGTGACAGGTTATAAGCTTGCCGCCTAAAATTGCATTACACTTAAAAACCTCGAGTCTCTCAGTGGCCTGTTACGGCACCCGCGGTAAAGAAATGGATTGAGGCTACTCTAAGCCAGCATCACACGGCAAGATAGTTCCCGGTATTGCATCTTGATGCAAATACTGGTATAACTCCATTCTAATAATGTAGTCCTCTTCCAGCTTATAAATGAAAATAAGAAATCGTAAAATTGACAAGCGTCGACCGGGAATCGAACCCGGTCCGCATGGGGTACCAGCCCACTGCTCTACCACTGAGCTATCGACGCACCGGTTGGCCTCGTCAATTCCTCAATCTCTTGATTCTCGTCTCTTCCAGCTTCTTTTAGCAGAATGGGTGTTCCTCAACTCTGACTACCTGCAGCGTCCGAGGTTGATCCAAGCTGTCTACAACTCGCTCTGGCTGTACAGGAGCTATCTATTCGGCCTGCTCCTCAACTTCAGCGCCGTCGAGGTCATCAAGATCATCGCCGGCGCACCCAGACCCTGCTTCTTTGCGATCTGCCAGCCTGACACTGCCAGGACTTGTAAAGGGTACGTTCTCTCTCTTTTCGTGTGGGACACCGAGTCATCCAACGACCCAACGATCCCTACCCCTTTATGATGCGTTGTGTTGTAAAAGGCAACTAAGGGACTCGAGGGTTTCAAGTATTACAATTTTAGATGACAGGCTGACAACCTATCGCTACACTGATACACGAATCATCTGAAATGGCCCTCAATACTTGTCAGTCATGGCGATAACGCCCGTAATTTTAAAATCGTTAACGCTCTGCCTACCCCGCAAGGGATAAAGGCATGATTTGTGTTTGTGATCTAGTTCCCATAGTACAAGCTTTGCTTAGTTTGGGGCTAGATGGCGCTGTGTGAATTGTCGAGGATATTTATTCGTTTGTCGTATTTCAGGACGGAGTACGTGACCTCGTTTGAATGCACGCCCAACAACGGTTTCTCTGATTGGAAGCAGCGAGACTCTTACCGCAGTTTCTTCTCCGGCCACACTTCTCTCTCGTTCCACTGCGCGTTTTTCACAGCTGTAAGTAATCATCCTCCTGGCCTTATCCCGTACTCTGACGGGGTCTAACCTAACCTAACCTAGGGGATTTGACGTGGAACCAAGTTTTTACACAGAGCGGCTGCCATCTGACCTCTACAACCCGAAGGCTAACCCGGCCCGAATCCTTGGTTAAGTCACATTCAAATATCATCTGAATTAAATTTTATTTGAATGTGGGTTTCATCACGATGTTTTTTCTTCACCGTAAGAGCAGTCGGTAAATGTACGTGAGTTAATAACACATTGGTACATGGCGGTGATCGAACTCGCGGGTCTTGCGATTGTAAGACCTCCTGATCACTTGGCTACCGACGCTTTTTACAGCTGTAAGTAATATCAGAAATATAGTCTGATTTTTTAAAAAGTGCATCCCGAAAGGGCAACATTATTTTTGCCATCCCGCTAATATGTCATATATTTTGATAAAGAGACAAACAATGATGTTGCCAATTTGGGATCCTTTAAACGCTAACGCTGTGGCTCCACAAAAAGAGACCTACTATAATGCGAAAACCAATATACAGCGCCATCTGTTGTTGAGTAGCCGAACTAAATGTAATTTACTTGAGCCGAAGTCTTTATAATTATATACGTTATATTATTGGTTGGTTATAATATTTGAGGGACGTTTATGAAACATCGGGTAGGTGTTACTAATAGTGACAGGTTGGTAGCCTGGGAGAAATCGTTTCCGTTAGATGCCGATTGGATATCAGTTGTATGATTTTGGCCATTTCGTAGTCTGCTAACAGTTGAAGTATAGAAAATCACAATGGCAATGGAATGACAGTTGAGTTTCGATGGCGTTACAATGTCAAAAAAGCACACTTTGGGCTCGCTTTGTCCATAGTCCATCGACACCCGTGGGCAAGATAGATTCTATTATGCTAGCATGCTAGTATCACTCGGGGATTATTAACACAGACTTTTTTTCCAGTGGTATCTCCAAAGACGTGCGTTCAGCTGGCAACACCGAGTTGTTTGCATGGTGCCGTTCCTCCAAGTCTGTCTGATAATCTACGCGTCAATCTTTGCTCTGACCAGGGTTACAGACAATATGCACCACTGGTGGGACGTGCTAGCAGGGGTTGCTGTTGGTTTAGGCACTACTGTTTACTCGGTAAGACCCAGTACCTTTGACATCAGGGTTCATCGGGTCTGACCCATAAAAGAAATCGAAAAATTGACAAGCGTCGACCGGGATTCGAACCATAAGGTACTACTACTAGATGTCGCTAAGATCATCACTTCAAGACGAGCACCAAGAGATCGAGAAATTGACGAAGGTCAACCGGTGCGGCGATAGCTCAGTGGTAGAGCAGTGGGCAGGTACCCCCATGTGGCCCGGATTCGATTCCCGGTCGACGCTTGTCAATTTTTCGATTTCTTATTTTCATTTATGAGAATATAAAATATAACACTATCAGTGCGGTAAATCCCAATAAATAGGTAAGACCCAGTATCAAGTTTGACATGAGTCATCGGGTCTGACCAGGGTTACAGACAATATGCACCATTGGTGAGACGTGCTAGCAGGATTGGTGTGGGTATAGCCAGTACTGCTTACTCGGTAAGACCCAGTACCTTTGACAATTGACAAAAATTGGGTGTTCCATAGAAAAATTTGTACCTACTCGGCAAAAATGTATGAAACACTCTATTTTTTTGGTATTTCGCAGGTGGCCCCCATAGTAAAAGTTGTTCTGAATTATGTGTAGAAACACCCTACAAAATTTGTGTACAGACTAAAAATTTACCCTGCATAACCAGACTAGAAACAAACCTGACCAGTTTTCTCGTTTGTTCCAGGCGTCAGTTCTCTGCAGCAATTTCTCGTATGCGAGGAGAGCTGACGACACCCTGACTGCTCGCAGAACCTCCAGCAGTATGATGTACAGCCCCCGAAGACCTGAGCTGATCTCATGATACCACCTCGTTGTAGAACCGGAGAGGTTCCTTCACTGCGCATCTTAAGCAACGCATGCGTCTATCAGAAGCTGGGATATTTCGAATTCCCCATACAATAAGGCCTTAGTGTTATTAAGGCATTAGGTACTTTGATAAAAGGAACCTAACTAATTTAAAACAAATAGATAGATAGGTTTTGGAAACCTACTTTTTCGAAAACCAAAAAAGACATAAAAACGCTAATCCTAGCGGATAAGTGTGGAAGAAGGTGCAAAAAATTGGTAGCGTATGTAACACATACGTAAATTATTCCTATCTTTTTAATTCCTTCTTCTTCTTTTCGTGTGGGACACCGAATCGTCCAACGACCCGATTCTACCGATTAACAAAAGTTCAATATTATTACATTGACGCATTGTCTTGAGTTTTTAGGCTAAATTAGATGATGACTACGAGTAAGTACTTTGGGACCAGCATCAGCATCTATAACTTATTAGGGAGTTTATTGAACTCAGTGGACTAGATCATGGGGTCTCATTCCCTACTAAAAGAAATTAGTCCAAAAATAAATCAATAGATGGCGATACGGGTCGCGGATACAACTTAACACGTTCACGGATACAACCGCTATGCAATGCGTTTATGCTCTGGTATCTGGACGCGACTTCTCTTATCCTATCTTTGACTGCTTATTGTGGACAGAAACGCATAAGAAGGCGGCTGTTCTAAGTAAATTAGTGTAGCTCTGATTTAACTGTCATATTTCACTGCATCTCGTAGCGCTCTCTGTCATATAAATGAGTTTTTGCACACATAGAAAAACCGGTATGACCTCGTCTCCCGCGCCCCCCGTTTTCGCACACAAACGCTATAGCAGCCATGTTTGTATGAGATTTTGCTCAGTCGCGTGCCATGTGCGCAGGAGTGTTGACACGTACATACCGAGTAATTTTCGCGCGCCGACGCCATTTTGTTGCATCAAACAAACCACCGTAATTATTGTTTTTGGACTATTTACTTGAATATTTAGATTGGAATATGTATGAACACAGTCCATTTCACTTTAGTATTACGTAATAGCCAAGTTTGCACCTCAAAAATAGTCAAAAAGCAGGATAGGGAAGGTATCAATCAATGTATCAATGTAGAAACAACTATTCATTAATCAACTCTAAATTTATTAGAAATTGTGTTTAGGTACTAGTTTTAATATTTGGTAACACGTATTTCAATATATGTCACCGTAAACATGACTGGTTGTGGTTACAGATGCCTCCAAGTCGACTGCTATAGCGTTCGTTGTCCTATACAGTGGTAAATGATCATGATCCTGGACGGTATTACTATAGCATTCGAATTTCATAGCATTCAGTGTCAAGTGCAATCGTACGATATGAATGTAATATGACAATGATGTAATAGAAGTCGTCAATTTTACATACAAAATTTTTGTGTCAATCATGGGTGACTTACTGTCCGTGAACGTGTTAAGAGACTGGAATAAAAGCAAATTTACAAAAACAATGTATTGGAAAATTATAAATACATTATTTAAGATGTTTTGTGACGGAAAACACGCGAATTATTCACATTTTTGCAATATTTTTCAATCTAATGTCGTCAATACGAAGTATCCAATAAATAAGCTAGATGTCGCTAGCAACGCACGCGCTGAGTCGACATATCAAATAGCCCGCCAATAGCCGTCCTAGGGCAATCGAACTCCCTCTATGACGTTAGATATCTGTACTACTTTAGTAGTATTATATTATCTGTGACTAGATTCACCTTAAAACCAGTTTTTTATCATTTTGACATTTTGGGTTGCCATGTTTGTTGTAACCTTAAATAGTGATGTGCCAATCATCGGTTAAGTTCAGTGCATAATAAAAAATAACTATTACGCCGATTTATGTAAAATCACTGCTGAGCTTTAACATAATTCGCACGAGCGCCATCTACTAGGAACTATTATGAACTGATTAAAAAAATCCGTTTTGATAACAACAAAACCTTAAATAGTGATGTGCTAGTACCGGTAACGATAGTTACTTACCGAAAAAAAAATGGTGACCCAAAATGTCAACTTACTATCTCTCAAGAAAAAAGAAACAGGGTTTTTCACACACCTACTCGTTTAGTAGGTACTTAGTCGCAAGAGGCTTACCTACGGCTTTACCTCTGAAAAAGTGAGACGAGCGTTGAACGGCTGTCTAGCGCTTTTTTTGTATGGAGATATTTTTTTAAATACGCGTTCACGGCGTGTCTAACTTTTTTGTGGTAAGGCCCTTAATGAATTTGATTATTTTGTATAGACTAATGAGTGAATTTAGGATTTATTTAAGTAGGTAATGATATTTTGTACAATATTTTTTTAGTTTTAAGGTGTGCCATTCCAGTAATTACGAATTAAATTCGAATTATTATTATTTTGCTTCTTTTATTAACTCCAAGCCACTCCTTTAGGTTATAGTTTGTAAAATTTTGCTTGATTCCTGTGACGTTTATGACCTTGGAACAAATGCTATGACATAAGGTTCATTTTCCTACTAAATAAATGCCTTTTTTTCAGTAAAATCCTTCGTGGTAAAATCCCGTGCACAGTGGACTCACATTTATTTGTTTTTGGGCATTAAGGGCTGGGAGATGGTACATATCTCGCAATCATGCCCTTCACCCAGATTCTCGAACCCTTTAGAACCCAAGGGGAGAATATGGGTCATACGGACCTAAACGAGGGCCCTGCAATAAGGGCTATCACTGTGATAAGGATGTTGGTAACTAGGAACGTGACGTGGGTTTATTGCCGTGTGATGCAGTTATTTTTTTATGGAAGGGGTTCTATAGTCTATAAGTTTAGGTACTTATCATTTTATAAACAAACTTTGTATGAAACTGAAAGTTCAGAACTGTCACTTTCATACAAAGTTTGTTTATAAAAAGATAAGTACCTAAACTTACAGACTATAGAAATCATTTGTTTTGAATTATGCGACTAAAGACGAAAAAGAAAAATGACTATTAAGTTTCTAAATTACCCTACGACATTCTTATTTTCGCACCTAATATTTGATGTAATCGGTCCAAAACTCTGCTAGATAACAGACGGTCTTTCTTCTTTTTGTGGGACACCGAGTCGTCCAATGACCCGCTGAACCCTAGTGTCAGAATTTTTCAACCGCCTACTACAAGTAGCAGGCTTCTGACATGGTTGTGTAACGACCGCCGTCTAAGTGATCATAGACAGCAACCGGGACCTACGGCTTAACGTCCCATCCGAAACACGGAACCATCTTACTTACGGACAATCGGGTGGTTCAGCCCGCAATGTCCTAACCAGACTGGGAACAAATTCACAAAGTGATAAATATCAACTTTGTGAGTGACCCACCGAGAATCGAACCCGGAACCTTCTGCGTCAGAGGCAGTCGCACTACCACTGCGCCACATCGGTCGTCACAGACTGACGGTGGGGCATACAGACGGACAGACAGACAGATATACCGACTTTGACGATATGATAAGGATGGTCGTTTCAGATCAGTCGTGTATCACTATAGTGACAGACTGTCGCCTAAAATTGGAATAATGAAACCCTCGAGTCCCTTAGTCGACTCCTACGACACTCACGGAAAATAAATGGGGTGATGCTATTCTGAGGCAATCTAAAAACTTCATAGTGGAGAAAACCTACAGAATTTCATGTTACGCGTAATAACATTATCATAATTATTAATTAGCTCATTTCGCACCAATATCTCATCATAACGGGCAGAATTGGCATGTTTGCCAGATAAAAGCGGGCGCCATCAAAGATTTGACTCAATTTGAGTTGTGGTTAGGACGATAACCTCTGACAGAGTGGGTTAAAGATTATTGGGAACAATGTTCAGAACGGGATAGGTACTTACATACATATATCACGCCTTTATCTCTTGAGAGGTAAGGCAAAGCAGAGGTAAAAATACAGTCGTTGTAAAGTTTCAGATAATCGAGTATCGCTACAGTGACACGTTGTCAGCTTGTCGCCTAAAATTACACATGTTTCTGTCGAGTCCCTTGGTCACCTTTTAAATAAATACATACATAAATCACGCCTCTTTTCCGTTGGGGTAGGCAGCGACTATTTCCTTCAACTTGCTACGATCCTGGCATACTTCTTTCGCTTCTTCTACATTCATCAGTCTTTTCATGCACTCTCGTCTTTTAAATTAGACGTTAGAAATGCAATAAATTAGAATCGTTGCTTAGGGCATCGTACTGATCAATTTTTTAGTATGGGACCAATGATGGAAGACGAGTTTTTTTAACCTCTCATGCAATGCTGATTGTGAACTTTGTAGGTATGGGCCATCGAATATTTTTTCTCGTTTTCCAGCATTAGGCCCTTAGTGAAAAATTGATTTATCTGATGGCCTAAATAATGACTCCAATACATTTACACATGAGTACACATGAGTACTCGTAAAGTAAGTACCTAAGGTACGAAACTGACGGACGTTTCAGGTATCAAGCTAAATTTTATAAAGTATAGGTAGATAGCTGGTATATGCTAAAATTAAAATCTTATCGTCTTTAAGTCAACCGCACACCTTAAAAGGTTCGCAAAACATTAATCAATCACGTAATCCCACTGTCCTGTCTGTCTGTCCGTTTTTATCAGACAATAGGCGAAAAAACTAGGAAATGACATTAGCATATCCGTATGGACCGTTAGTCATGATGATGATGACCTAAGCAGGCCGATGACCTGGTATTTTGACACTAGACTTATAATTAGAAAGTACAGTATAACAACAAGATATAGTTGTTGAATTGTAGTGGCTTTTGACCCATCGTGACCGCTTTGTATGGTTCAGTATCGAACTCGGGTCTCACGAATTGTAAGACCGGTGTTTTTTTTTTTTTTTTAAAAAGGATCATCAACATCATAGTTATTTTACATTTTTAAAATCTTATATATAAACTAGTATCTAATATGCTTGACAATTATAGATGAACACAACATTTAGAAAAATAACTTATAAAAGCTAGGGAGGACGTGCTTACAGCAGCATTATCTTAAATTCTAGTGAGACCAGTTTAAGAGATCAGTTAGGATAATTACAAATAAAAAATGAATTTATATAATGCAACAGAGTATTACCTAGTTCGTATTTCTAGATAATCCACACTAATATATATTATAAATGCGAAAGTAACTCTGTCTGTCTGTTACCTTTTCATGAGAAGGACATAGGCATATTATTTTTTGGAAATTCAACCCCTAAAAGGGTTAAAAGGGGTGGCAAAGTTTGTATGAGAAAAATATTTTTATTGCTTATTTTTGCATGAAACTTTGAATTAATGCTTTTCAGTACAAATGATGAAACACGTATTTCAGGGTTTTTCGAAATTCACCCCCATTGGGGGTTAAAGAGGGTGGCTAAGTTTGTATGGGAAATTTAATTCTATTGAAATATTTTGCGTGACACTGAAATAATGCTCTGCAATACAAATTATGAGATACATATCTAAGCGTTTTTTGAAAATCAACCCCTATGGGGGTTAACGGGGGTGGCACAATTTGCGTAGGAAAAATATTTAACAGTAATGGAAATGGAGTGGGTGCAGGAGATGGAGTGGGAGCAGGAGATGGAGCGATAGCGGGAGATGGAGCGGCAGTGGGAGTGGGAGTGGGAGCGAGAGATGGAGCGGGAGCAGGAGATAGACCAAGAGCGGCAGATAGACCAGGGGAGAGAGCGGGAGATAGAGCGGAAGCAGTAGTGAAGGCAGGAACGGAAGTGGGTGATGGACCAACAACGGGAGATGAAACGGAACAGGGAGATGGAGCGGCAGCGAGAGCGGGAGAGCGAACGGACGAGAGAAGGAGCGGGAGGGGTGGCATTAGTGGGACCAGGAGAGGGAGACGCAGATAGAGCGGGATCGGGAGAGCGAGCGAGGGCAGGAGAAAGCGCGGGAGCAGGAGAGGGAGATGAAGCAGGAGAGGGAGTGAGAGATGAAGCGGGGAAGGAAGTTTAACGTGTTCCAATGTTTTCAATATTCATCCCTTAAAAGATGTAAGAAGTAGCATAGATCTTTGTATTTATGTGCAACAAATCACTCGAGACAGTAGGTACCCTAAAAGTACGCGAGCAAAGCCGCGGGTAACAGCTAGTATAAAATAAAACTAAATACTAATTATACGTTTGATACACTTGACTTGAGTGGTAGACATACCACTCATAAATTTTTTGAGCTTTGATTTAAATGTATTCAAGGTATCACAAAAAATTACGACATCTCTATATTTCGAGTTTATCTCGTTGTATGTTTTACATATTCTAACAATTGGCGAGTTTATTCCTATATTGGTATTGCAGAAAGGAACGTGGAAAATTTTATTTATAAGATTTCTAGGGTATTTGAAAGGTACAGATAACGAAACTTGGTCTTGGATTTCACTGCTATCTATACGTAGATACTTTATTGTTAATGATTTTAAAGAGGAAAGACAGGTCTAGAATGGCACGGCGCGATTTACACGTCTGCATCTTGAAAAATTGAAGTCGTTGCTCATAGGGCTGCCTGTGGCATATGCCTGGAGATATAAAAGCTAGGTGTCGTGTAAAGAATCTCTGGATGGACTCTATTCTTTGAGAATCAACACTGTAGAATGGGTTCCATACATCACTTGCATACTCTACATGACTACGAACTAATGCATTCTAACCACTAGGTCACCGACGCTCATAAAACATGCTACTGAGACAATTTAAATTATCGTAGATGCTGTTCTGTTGCAGTCGTAATAAAAATAGAAAAAAAAGATTAAATACACAAAAAATGAGGATATTGTTGATGGATAGGGTCTGTAATGAAACTATCCGCAAAAAGACCAAAGTAACAGATCCAAGTCCAAAAGTGTAGCAAACTGCAGTGGCAGTAGGCTGGTCATATCTATCGTAGAACCGATGGCCAGTGGAGTAAGCGTACCGCTGGACGCCCTCCGGCCAGATGCACTGGCGAAAGCGGGATATAGTTTATGGACGGAGGCCTACGTCCAGCAGTGGACCGCTATAGGCTGATGTAATGATGACATAAAAAATAAGTATGATGATGTATTTTACCATAAATTCTTATGTGATGTTGTACGGAATCCTTCGTACGCAAGTCAGACTCGCACTTAGCCGATTTTTATTTAAAGGTAAGGTCAATGAAGACAGGATCGTGGGAGTAGAAAGTTAATATTGATTGTGAACACATCCTAATAGATACGAAATATACAGGGTGTAAGAGACAATGTACCAAAAACTTTGCAGGTGTGAAACCACAGACGTGTAAAACTAAGCTACTTTTTCTATGGGGCTATGTTGGTAAACGAGAAACAAAAAGAAATTACGTCTTATACAAAATTGCCGATTAAGTAGACTTTATGGAAAATTAGTTTTACTTTCCAACAGTCCCATACTAAAAGTTGTTCAGTTTCACGATTTGTCCTTGCCTGTATAATTTTCGGTACACAGTCGTACCTTACACCCTGTATATATAGAAACAATAGCAAGCGGCATTACTGGTAAAAGTTTTATAGGTTTGAAAGGACTCTACCTCCTACTCCCATTGTTCGTAAGACAAAGACTTTCCAAAATTAATTTGTATGTTGGGAAGACTGTGACTTGTGACTAGGATCCGGGCCAGCTTAGCCTTCGGGTTGCAGAGGTCAGATGGCAGTCGCTCTGTGTAAAAACTTGGTTCCACGTCAAATCAATTTGCCTTATCCCGTTCTCTGTCGGGGTCGGCTACCTAACCTAGGCGATAGGCGATTTAACGTGGGCACATATATACAAATACACATATCACGCCTTTATGCCTTGCGGGGTAGGCAGAGCGTTAACGGCCGCAAGAATACGGTCGCTATTGCCACGTCTGACATTTTTGAGGATTTGACGTGGAGCCAAGTTTATACACACAGCGACTGCCATTTGACCTCTGCAATCCGACGGCTAACCTGGCCCGAAACTTAGGTTAGGTCACATTCAAATTTTATATAATTGTGAGTTTCATCACGAAGTTTTTCCTTCACCATAAGAGCATTCGGTAAATGTACGTGAGTAAAAACACATTTGTACATGGCGGAGATCGAACTCGGGTCTCAAGATTGTAAGACCGATGTCCTGACCACTTCGCCACCGACGCTCTAAGTATACATATATTTTAGTTTATACCTACCGCATCTAAAAATGATCATAAACAGAGTAAAGTGCACTGAACAGCTGTTACCCGGTCATCGTTCCGGTCACCACACTCCACAATAAGTATATGAAATTACTAATGAGAGCTGCTAAAATTATCACCCAAAATACTCCAATTAGAATACTAACAAGTAGGTACTTGTACATTTACATTAACTAGATATTTGATACGACCACACTTCAGTGCAAATATAAGGTGTAAAAATATTAGCTGCAAATATTGTAAGGGGTGACCAGCCTATGAAACTGAACCACTTTCCCCAAAAAACATAGGTCGAAATATGAAAAAAGTTTTGGGCCCCATACAAATTGACTTGGTCGGTCGGTAATTTTGTACTATGGGAGGTCCATTTTTTTTTCATGTTTCGACCTACGTTCGCTGGAGAAAGTTGTTCAGTTTGAGGGGCAGGGTTGGTCCACCCCTTAAAATATTTGCAGCAATTTTTTTACACCCTGTATAAACATACTCTTGAATCACTCTATCTAAGTAGTTATCAAAATCTGTTGCGTTGCGTAGCTTTGAAGATTTAAGCAAACATACTTGCATTGTAAACATATACCTTCGTATTTAAAAATATCTCGATCAGGAAATATCTGATAAAGGAAACATTCCGAATAGGCGACATTATCGCTTGTCTCTCTATCAAAATAAGTAAGTGACATTATGAGCGGGATGTCAACAATAATGTTGCCCTTTTCGGATCGTTTCTTTAAAAAATCAAGCTAATACAGACAGACCAAGTATTTCATAACTCGGTTATTCCAGCTAAAAATATCAAAGTTTAATTGAGGGTATTCTTGGATATTTTATAATTCACTTGTCAGCAACGTTGTAAGTTCGTTGTCAGCTAATTAAGTACGTCAGATTTTTTATACACCACTCACTTCCGTACTTCTATATTTATTTACAAAATATTTTATGCTTTATCAATTTCATTAGTTTATTTAGTGCTTGGGAAGGCAAGTTAGCCATCGATTTTGGTAGTAGTCTGTATTATCATCTTAGCAGTGGTAGGTAGGTAGAGCTAGAGCAGGTAGGTAGGTACCAACCTACCCACAGAAAAGCCACAGAATAATGATTTAGCTGTAGAAACCATGTTAGATCATTATCAGTTGTATTGTAAGTAGCACACACACACAAATCACGCCTATATTCCTGTCGGGGTAGGCAGAGCGATAAAAACCGTAAAATAACGGTCTTTATCGCCACGTCTAACAATATTTGAGGGTAGTTTCAGATAAATCATGTGCCACTATAGTGACAGGTTGTCAGCCTGTCGCCTAAAATTGCAATACACATAAAACCCTCGAAGTTAAAGTTCTATCGCGCTCCCCTAAAAATAACTCGGGAAGGAACTACACGTAGTTAGGTCTACTAAACAACCTGGTTGAATTTAATAACCACTTGTGAACGGTAGACCCGTCACCCTCCATATTAAAAATGAGTCATATCATAAGATTTTTTTACAAAATTCCACACTTGACGACATATTTTTACCCGACTACCTCTGAAGGACCCGCCTATGTTTTCGAGAGTATGTATGTGGACATGCTCAGGACATAAAACTCATTAAGTTCCTCTAGTATAGGGAACTTTCTTGATTTAAAAAAAAATTAACATTGTAGTCGCTGGATACATGGCGCTGTGCTTGGTATGTTACCGCAAAGAACGGAACGTAATATTTTTTTGTTTTTTTAAACTTAGACTCGGAATCATTTGGAACGAAAGTGTCAGTGCATGCAAGATTGTCAGTCAGTGTTGCATCCGTTGCAAGGTTTTTTTTAATCTTTTGGGTTTGGAATCTACACTGAATCTAGTAACATAGTCAGTTCAACGCCATCTATCGAGTTCTTGGAATACTAGTTTTTTTATTCTAAAAAAAACCTCCTTTTCCTGTAAACGTAGGTGTGTATGTGTGTGAGCAAAATATTCGCGAAGTACTAAGTCAGACGTCGTCTTTAAAGGAGCCGCCGTCCATCTAAAATATGTGTCTAGCTATAGGTTAGGTAAGTAAGTTTTAGGATCATTCATAAAGTGAGTCATACTGAATCAGGGCTTCCCCTGTTGCTACGTGGTATCAGGTTAGGGGATTAGGGTGCGTCAAATTGGCAAAAGGTGGCTATTAAAATTCCAGACGCCATATTTTGCAAGGAAAGGCAACAAAAAAATTGCACAGGTTGATTATAGAGGGTAGATCTAACGGCGCGATTCTATCATGCAAGTAGCTTGCATGCAAATTGCAAGTTGCATACGGGTAGTTTCGAACTTGTAAACAAAATGCGCAACTAACGCTTTTCTGTGCAAGTGTCATGCAAGTTACGCACGCAAGAGCCAGTTGTTTGGTTAATGAACATTGGTCTGATTCAAATATTTGCATGCGGCATGCCAATAAAATCTTGCACGAAGTGTTCAAAAGAGTTTTCTAATCCATGTAGCTTGTATGCAAGCATGACGTCATACTTTAAATGGAAGCATAATATATAAAGTTGTTCAGTTTAATGACCTGAATGCAGGGTGCATCAGTATTCGGAAAGCTGTCCTTCACACCCGCACTTAAAGAATAAAAATAGAATTTGTGAGCGTACCTACGTGAAGTAGATTTGAATACAATATCCTATTAGTAGAAATACAATTAGGGGAACATTTCTATGTGTGATTAGTTTTGATTTGTTTGCCTTTATCCTTACATGGGGAGTGGGCCAGGAAAATAACGGATAAAGATCCGTTCCAATCTGGGCGGATTCCGTTGGGTATGAGATACTTACCACGAATTTTTGTATAGAATTTCAGCCAGTTGGCAATACCGCGACTTAGCTAGCGGAATTATGCCATACATAACAACAAAGTATTGCTCGAAAAATTGGCTATAAATATGGATAGAAGGAAAATGTGCCATCTTATGTCATAAAAACATTTTCAAAAACGACATTAATAGAATCTTCTTCTTCTGTCCTTTAAATCTTTTTTTCTTAACTAATGTAGATATTTTCGTTTTTAGAGTAGACGGTGACATGCTTTATGGAATCGAGAATAATATACTAAAATAAACGAAAATAACCGTCCACTTGTCAAAACCTTTAAGTTCTTGACAAGATGTCAGTCCATTAGGCCAAGCAAGCATAAAGATAAAGGATGGGGGGCCGATATAAATAGTATAATAGAACTAACTAGGTAGATACCTACGTACGACAGACTTTCTACGTGAGACAGATTGAGAAACAACTTAATTCTGTTTTAATAATGGTTGTTATTATTTTCAGGCAGACCTGAAATTTAAAAATATCTTTTATTCTCATGGATAAGATTTCATTTTAATACAACTTAAGGCAAAGTTACTCGTTTTATTATGACACCCTGCGTATTTTGTCCACTTTATGAATGGACTTATCAACAACTCGCATGGTTAATCATAGTTTCTATAGTCATGTCATGTCTTTATTCTGTAGGCTAACCCTAGAACTATCTGAGTAATTTAAAAAAAGATTGCCTGATGATTTTACAACAGACGATATTAATTTCTTTTCTAATGCATAACCACTTGTTTTAAAAGTAGGTAGGCTTCCTTCTAAGGATTTGACCAAGTATACGAGTAGGTAATCCGGTCTTACTTACCACACAATGCCAGGAAGGAGAAATAGGCGGGGATTTGTATGTAAATAAATATCCTATAGGAACAATAAACTGCGTTTACCATACACCATACATGCGAGTGAGAAACTGAAAACAAAATAAATTTAAACTTTTATTCTTAGATTAAGTAGGTAATACCCAGGGTGTAATGCCATATATGCCTGCCACACAGCTGACAATCCGTACGATACGATCCAAACTAAACGTACTTCTTTGATTGAATTGCAAAATTAAACCCATACAAACATGTTAGTTGCTGTGGTCAGTGGTTGGTTATACCAAAGAGGATATAAATATTATAAAACTAGCGTTTTTAAGTTATACCATACCTACAATCACGGCTACCATTCACATTTCAAGTTAGGATCAAGTGTTAGTATAAAAACTCTTTTAAAATACACGTACGTACGAGTCTTCTTGCTCAGCCTTATGGTAAAATTGGTATATAAATAAAAAAAACTATAATAAATTCTAAAAGAAAGAATAATAAAAACTACAAAATTTTGTATCCAGCCTAATCTTTGTTAAATCTGAATACACTTCCAATTATTCTTCTGTTACTAGTAAAAAAACCTTTATAGATGACAGCGATAAAGTGTTATCGCTACTAAACAATAGATGGCAGTGTATTGTTATTTATTAAAGATTTGATTTTATAATTTTTTTAATTAAAAAAACTTAAAGTACTTAGTAAATAGGTTGGTTCGACCCTAGACGGGGTTTTTTCATATTAAAGTTGTTCTGTATTGTGGATGGCACTTGGGCAACAGACACTAGACAGGTAGACTTGACTATTGTTTTTCTAGCCGAGAGCCGAGAGGACAATGCGTCAGTGAAGGGTGCTTCACGTCGCCCACTTCCTACATAGCGGTGTATCGGGATCTGTTTCCGTTGTCTCGTCAGATAAGGTTCCTACCTTCATAATTTTATTATAGGGTGAGATTTTACAACTTATAGAAACTAAAACCTCAGGATAGGCTGGTAATAAGGAACTACTTTCCACAAGTAGGTACTATAAGTCGAAATGTGAAAAAAACTTGGACCTGAACTACGATGCCATTAATACATTTTGTATGGGAAGTCCGAATAAATGTCGCTGTAAATGTATATATTCAAAATTTTTAAATTTTTAATGTCAGCGTCTCTTCAACGAAAAAAAATTGCACCCATGCATGGTCTAACCGTATATATTTGGACAAAGAGATGAAGAGTAAGTAAAATTTAGATTTTTTTTGCGATTTGATAATATCTTTTTAACGGGTTACCTAAGCCATATTTAGTACCTACTCATATTTAGTACCTACATGAAAATGTTTTTGGTGGGAGATATATTTCAGTTCACGATAAATTATAGTAAAGTAAGTAGATAAGAGAGATTTTTGATGATTGTGTAGGTGTATTCCTTTAAAGTTCAGGCAGGTACCTACCTATATCTTTTGATAATGGAACGGAACAGAATGGACAATGGAGACAGGTCCGATAGAAAGCCTGACGTGCGCTGAGCTGACGACGGAAGCAAATCTCAACAGGCTCTGCTTGCAATGGCGTACTAGAAATCAATGGTTCTAACAATACATAAAGGCTGTTTGCGTACACAAACGTGTTGGTAAACGGACTCAAAGAGAAGTATTCTATTATCGTTTCTAGATTCTAAAGGGTTTGCAATAAAAGTTTAGTTACCTATAATCTATTTACTTCTAAAAGGGGATTTTCTTTTTGAGAAAAAATAAACGAGTATTCCAAGAACTCGATAGATGGCGTTGAACTGACTATGTAACTAGATTCCAGTATAGATTCCAAAGCTAAAAGATTTTAAAAAAACATTGTAACACTGACTGACAATCTGGCATACACTGATACTTTCGATCCAAATGAGTCTGAGTCCAAGTGTCAAAAAAACAAAAACTAAATATTATGTTCCGTTCTTTGCGGTGACATACCAAGCACAGCGCCATCTATCCAGCGACTAGAATAATAATTAAATAAAAAAGAAGATTCCCTATGCGATGCGATGTTTTTCTGTTTCTTAAAAATTGATTTGCGAAATATGTAAAAAAGTTATGCAAAAAACACGCGTTTTTTTTTTTTTTTTATGTAATAGGCCCGCATTTGTCTGCCATCTCACCTGGTGGTAAGTGGAGATGCAGACGAAGATGGTACATGCTTGCCTAGATAATGCTTATTCACTCTTGCCTTAAAAAGGCCCAAGTTATATTGTTCCGGAAAAAGATCCGCCGGTAGGGAATTCCACTCTTTAGCCGTACGCATGATAAAAGTTGAAGCGAAACGCTTAGTGCGGATTAGAGGTATATCTACAACATAAGGGTGGAACCCCAGTCGGCGCCTCGATCCCCGGAGATGGAATGGGGAAGGGGGTATCAGGTCGTGGAGTGATTGAGCACACTCTCCGAAATGTATCCTATAGAATACCGACATGCATGCTACTTTACGATGGTGTTCAAGGCTCTGCAACTTAGTCTCAACCAGTGCTTCGTCTGCTATGAGCTTCTTAGCGCGTTTTTCAATGGAGTCTAAGTTCAAACTTTTTGGGGTATAAGTAAGGTCTGAACAAACTTCCCATCCACTACGACTCGAGTATAAAAAATTTTCCCACAATATTTAACCGCCAAGAGACCTTGAACTTGCACCGTTCAAGAGCGAGGATGTGCCAAAACAGGGGGCTGATGGTGATTGACTATCAGCTAAATTGGGGCTTCCTCAATCCATGTCGCTTTAAATGATTTACGCTATCGTTCAATAAATACAAGCATAACAAGTGGCAGATTTCCGTATGAAACAGAAGCGTACGTTTCAGAAATAGAACTCCTGGAGAAATCTGCCACTTGATAAGCTTGTATCTCACGTTCTACATTAATTATCGATTCCCACATACCCTCAAAAATTCACACATATTTTTGACTATCAAAACATCAAGTAAAAGAAATTTTAAAACGTGTGGTCTTAGACTTTCGTGCAAGGAACCGAAAACGTACAATTCAGAAATAGAGCACCAGGGCCCCAAGTCTGCTATTTTTGTCATTGTAACGCTATCGAAACTCAACGGTCATTCCATTGCCATTGTGATTTTCTATACTTCAAACTGTTAGCAGACTACGAAATGCACGAAATCATCCATCATTGAGATTCAATCGACGTACGTATTTAGCAGACTTAGGGCCCAGTTTTCTTTGTGAGTAAGTACTTGGCTTGGGTCTTTGTTCCTTGTGCTTCAACTACGGCTGAAGTCAAAACATCCGTGCTATTACATAAAAAGTTAGACATAGGTAGTTAGACCCAAACACTTTACAGGGTGTTAGAAAGAGTACTCCCTTCCTTTCAAGGGATGAACCAGCTCATGAAACTAAACAACTTCCTCGATGGAATATAGGGCGAAATATGAAAAAAACAATGCCCATCACATAGGTACAACTTAACTCGGTCGGCTAGTAGTACGTTTTGCATGGGAGGAATTTTTTTTAACTTCTTATTTCGATCTGTATTCCTTGGGGAAAGTTGTTTAGTTTCATGGGCTGGTTCATCCCTTGAAAGGAAATCAGTACCTTTCCTAACACCCTGTATAAACACGTGTCTACCTTTTTTGTAATCACAAGCTTTAGATAATAAATAAATGATAAATAAATAAAAAAATTTGATTATTGATTGTACTCAACTCAAATAATATAATTATAGGTCAGTAGCTCAAGTCATGTATTAATTTAAACTTATTTTATTACTTACTTACTTAGTGTAAACAAATAGTAAAATAATTTATGCATATTCGGGAGTGAATTCCGATTTAACAAATTGCTGGCTTTTTCTTGCCGAACAAGAGATTGGAAGGCCATTAAACTAAATTATAACGATATTTTTTATTTATTTTTATTCGATCTAATGGCTTTCCAAACTTTTTTGAATAAATTGCCGCCAGTGACATTGAAATATGCGTTTATTTTTCTAGATTAGTTCAGCAAAATTTTTGAAAGAGACAACGACATAACAATCATGCCTGTTTATACAGTCCGCCTGCGCCATATTTGTACACACAGAGCTCATTTTGACAGTACTTTGTTGTTGTCTGACGTTTTGAAATTCTGCAACGGCTTGTTTTAGAATTTCTAATTTATTTCAGTTTTGTTTGCTGTTATTGTGGTGAGATCTATAAAATGAGTAAACATAACGAGATAACCGACGAAGAATTTGTGCCCTTTCTTCATAGTTTATGCGTAGAGACTTATAAAAAGTCGTTTGAATGGATGCTTGGTGATCCAACTTTTGCTGGTATTTTTTCATGGCTGTACAACAATTTGGATCAAAACAATGCTCTAACCGCACGAGAAGAATATAGGTAAGCCTGTACTCTAAACGTAAGGAATCTCATTCGACGCTTTTCCGTAGTAATGTTGGTTATAAAGTTCAGGTTTCATCACTTTATTCATGGTTCAAGCAGTCATAACAGACGTGTGAAACAGCGATATAATTCGTTTAAAACTGTCGTAAAGGCATTGCAAATGCCGGCCAAATCAACACCATTGAATAATAGCATAGTTCATTCCTTTTATAACACCATTCCTTAATACAGTTACCAATACTTTTACATTGAGGTGGGATTTTCATAACTTTGCAGTATCGAAATGCTAACCTAAAAAGGTGCTAAACGTTCAGTTGAAAACCACATGTCAAATGTTTATAATTATAACATACATACATACATAAATCACGCCTTTATCCCTTGCAGGGTAGGCAGAGCATTAACAGCCTTAAGAATACGGTCACCATCGCCACGTCTGACATTTTTGAGTATTATTTTCTAAGGTTGTTTCGGAAAACATGTGTATCACTATAGTGACAGGATGTCAGCCTGTCGCCTAAAAATTGTAATACACAAATACTCTCGAGTCCCTTAGTCGCCTCTTACGACACCCACGGGAAGGATGTGGGGTGATGCTATTTTAAGCCGGCATCACACGGCATAATTATAACATAATTATAACATAGTTGTTGTAATGGGACGGTACTGGATGAGTGATGCAAAGAATTATAAATCTAGTGTGAGAAAGAAGAGGCCTATGTCCAGCTGTGGGCTGATGTAGGTTGTTGTCGATAATGATTCTTGATTTCGACTGTCTCAATGGCGTAATTGATAGTACTACTGCTTTCTATACCGAGGGTTGTGGGTTCGATCCCCACAGGACACAAATATTTGTTAAGTCTTTTCAAATATTTATGTTAAGTCTGGGTGTTTTCTATGTATAATATGAATTTATAAAAAAAATACATATTAGAATTATCAGCTATCTAGTTCCCATAGTACAAGCTATGCTTAGCTTGGGTCTAGATGGAGCTGTGTGAATTGTCCAGCATATTTATTTTATTTAATTATACATTCTAAAGCTAAATGTATTGTTTTCTTAACTATTCTATTTTTGTGTGTTGTTAGTTGCCTGCTACTTGAAGAAAGCAGTTGAAAAATTCTGACACTAGGGTTCATCGGGTCGTTGAATGACTTGGTATCCCACACGAAAAGAAAGAAGAAGAAGTTGCCCAAAGAAACCAAAAAGAACTGTTAAAATAATAAACTGTCTATTCTCTGTGCCTTCAGGTATGCAGAACTTAAAAAGGCAGACAAATTGCTATCATCAGAAGATTTGCAGACAACACTGTCTACGATTCAACAGGACTATCTTGGAATATGTTTACCAGGAGACCAGGAGGACCTGGAAGATGTCAAAGCAGATATTTCTATGCTGGTGGATAAGTTACATGTGTTGGAAAGAGAAGAAAAAGTTCTCAACAATTTGATTAAACAGAATGAGTGAGTATATTTGTTTAAGACTCTGTTTTGTGCACATTATTATGGTTTGGTCAGGTCTAAAATTAGGATCAATAAATATATATTTATATTTTTACATTTAATTTGATAATAAATTTTACAGCATTACAGCCTAGGCCTATGCACTGTAAAACTAAATAATTAACAACAACATCAGATAAACCTAAAAATAAAATAATGTTCCCTATATTAAAGATTTTCAGCAAAAGTAAGATACTCTTTATTGAGCTTCACAATACAGTCTGCAAACAAGTCTCTTTGTAGCGACATATAAAAGAGTGAGTTAAGTAGGCTTAGGGCCTATGTCTGAGGAAACTAAACGGATGAACCAATTTCAATGTGATTTCTTTTATCTGAAAGCGAACAAGAGGACAACAAGGTATAGGCATAATCTTTAGGATGTTGCTAATATTGTTGCTTCGAGATGATCATCAAGAGGTTGAAAAGTTGACGAAGGCCAACCGGTGCGGCGATAGTTCAGTGGTAGAGCAGTGGGCTGGTATCCCACAGTTTGATTCCCGGGCGATGCTTGTCAATTTTTCAATTTCTTATTTTCATTTATAAGCAAAATCAGTTGTCAATGATATTAATAATAATTTCAGAACTGTAAAAGATCAAGTGACAATCGAGATCACCAAACTCAATGGAGCCCAGCAACAGTACTCCGATGATGAGACCTCAACTGCTGCGGAATGCTTGACCCTCGCTGAGGAGGTGGAAACCCTGACTGACAGTGTCATTGATGTCATAGCTGATGCACTAGATATGTATGCCAACTGTCATCTTGATAAGGTAGGTCAAGAGATTTTGATAGAACATTTTTCAAAATATCAAAAAAAGGTTTTGCACTGTGTGATGCCTGCTTAGAATAGCATTTCCCCATTTCTCTTCCGTGGGTGTTGTAATCCGTTAACCCTTTGTCTACCCCGCAAGGGATCAAGCCGTTAATCGGCCTTTTTTCTGTAACTGTAAATAGCTAATGTTCCGAATCATGTCATGTTTGTGTGTTTCTACGACGTTTCGAACCAATCGGTGGTTCTTCGTCGGGCGGAGAGTCGTGCGTGCCTATGCGTCCACGCCGCGGTCGCCGCGCTTTCAACCAAGAACCACCGATTGGTGCGAAACGTCGCAGAAACACACAAACATGAAAAGTGAGTGATCCGGAACATTGGTCTATTTTTGGCTACTGCCATAATGTAACTCTTTCCAGGACATAGCTAAAAGGTTCCTGTCATTTGGTCCATTGGAGCCCTACAGACAGTCGCAGGCCTTGTTCCGGTCTCACTTCAATCTGTACACGACAAGGAAGTTTGACAAGCGACAGAATGACAGCTTCTCGGATGAGGACTTGAGGAGTGCCCTGGTGGAAGCCAGGAGTTTGGAAGACAGGTACTTTTGCGTCCATATTTTTAGCACTGCTTTCGTCTACATTTTTAGCACTGTTTTCGTCCATATTTTTATTCAGGCAAATCTTAATAGCACTCTTAAAAATATTCTACTAGACGTCGTTAACATCGTTGTTTTGAGACGAGCATGAAGAGATTGAAAGGCAAGGGTAAATCGAAGCATAGCTCAATGGTAGGGCAATGGAACGGTACCCTTCGTGTCCTGGGTTCGATCACCGGCTGACACATGTTTTATTTTTCAATTTCTTATCTACATTTTATTTAAGTACGGCGGCAGATGTAGCATAGTGGACAGTCGTATATGCATAAGAATTCGGGTTCAATTCTCGGTGGGGCGTTCAAAACTTAATATTTTTTATCAAAATGGCTTATTTTGCTCTAAATTACTGCAGCGGGTTTTTTATTTTATAATAGGTTATGTTTATTTTCATTCCAGATTATCAGACGCGGCGTTGGCGTACATAGAATCGAAGGCCGACTTGCACGGCGAGCAGGCCAAACTGGAATTCGCAGATAATTATACTAACGTACATCCCAGTCAAATTGCGTAAGTAAATAGGAAATTTTCGAGCCCGTTTTCAAGGGCACATAGATAGCGCTGCGCTATACTTCAAAAGTTTCTTTCCTAGGAAATGCATTTTGTCTAGTTGACATACATACATATATCACGCCTTCATCCCTTGCGGGGTAGGCAGAGCGTTAACGGCCGTAGGAATACGGTCGCCATCGCCACGTCGGTCATTTTTGAGGGTTGTTTTACAAGGTTGTTTCGGAAAACATGTACATCACTGTAGTGATAGTGTACTATAGTGACAGGTTTTCAGCCTGTCGCCTAAAAATTGTAATACACCATACCCTCGAGTCCCTAAGTCGCTTCTTACGACACCCGCGGGAACGATGTGTGGTGATGCTATTCTAAGCCGACATCACACGGTATAGTGCCATGTCTAGTTGAGTATGAATATAACTCAAATGTCAGAATATAACCCTAGCGCAACGCCATCTGGTATGGCGTCATAAACTAACTCGAGATCTGTCAGAAACAGGCAATAGAAAATTCCCCTTAAGTATCACATTTTCATATCAGCCTATAGCAGTCCACTGCTGGACTGCCTCCCCCAAGTCCCCCACAAGGCACTGCGAGTCAAACAGGCCAGTGCATCATTTTTTCATTGTCCTTGCCTTATCCCATTCTCTGTCGGGGTCGGCTACCTATCCTAGGGGATTCGACGTGGAACCAATTTTTACACAGAGCGACTGCCATCTGACCTCTGCAACACGAAGACTAACCTTCTGAATTAAAATTTTATTTGAATGTGTCCTAACCTAGGATTTGGGCCAGGTTAGCTTTCGGGTTGCTGAGGTCAGATGGCAGTCGCTCTGTGAAAAAACTTGGATCCACGTCAAATCCTCTAGGTTAGGTAGCCGATCCAGACAGAAAACAGGATTAGACAAGGAGAATGATGAATGATGTTTTATTCTTACACTTATTATGTTCCAGCGCATTCTCTCTGGAAGCGCAGTCAGCTGTGGAGCTGTTAGTGCAAGAGGAAGCGGTGTTGGAGCAGCAAGTACAGACGTCTGTGAAAGAGCTGGCCACCTCCCGCACGCGGCTGGCCGTGGACACCGCCACCGCCGCCGCGCGCGACCAGCGAGAGTAAGTGACAGCAAGTACAGACGTCTGTGAAAGAGCTGGCCACCTCCCGCACGCGGCTGGCCGTGGACACCGCCACCGCCGCCGCGCGCGACCAGCGAGAGTAAGTGACAGCAAGTACAGACGTCTGTGAAAGAGCTGGCCACCTCCCGCACGCGGCTGGCCGTGGACACCGCCACCGCCGCCGCGCGCGACCAGCGAGAGTAAGTGACAGCAAGTACAGACGTCTGTGAAAGAGCTGGCCACCTCCCGCACGCGGCTGGCCGTGGACACCGCCACCGCCGCCGCGCGCGACCAGCGAGAGTAAGTGACAGCAAGTACAGACGTCTGTGAAAGAGCTGGCCACCTCCCGCACGCGGCTGGCCGTGGACACCGCCACCGCCGCCGCGCGCGACCAGCGAGAGTAAGTGACAGCAAGTACAGACGTCTGTGAAAGAGCTGGCCACCTCCCGCACGCGGCTGGCCGTGGACACCGCCACCGCCGCCGCGCGCGACCAGCGAGAGTAAGTGACAGCAAGTACAGACGTCTGTGAAAGAGCTGGCCACCTCCCGCACGCGGCTGGCCGTGGACACCGCCACCGCCGCCGCGCGCGACCAGCGAGAGTAAGTGACAGCAAGTACAGACGTCTGTGAAAGAGCTGGCCACCTCCCGCACGCGGCTGGCCGTGGACACCGCCACCGCCGCCGCGCGCGACCAGCGAGAGTAAGTGACAGCAAGTACAGACGTCTGTGAAAGAGCTGGCCACCTCCCGCACGCGGCTGGCCGTGGACACCGCCACCGCCGCCGCGCGCGACCAGCGAGAGTAAGTGACAGCAAGTACAGACGTCTGTGAAAGAGCTGGCCACCTCCCGCACGCGGCTGGCCGTGGACACCGCCACCGCCGCCGCGCGCGACCAGCGAGAGTAAGTGACAGCAAGTACAGACGTCTGTGAAAGAGCTGGCCACCTCCCGCACGCGGCTGGCCGTGGACACCGCCACCGCCGCCGCGCGCGACCAGCGAGAGTAAGTGACAGCAAGTACAGACGTCTGTGAAAGAGCTGGCCACCTCCCGCACGCGGCTGGCCGTGGACACCGCCACCGCCGCCGCGCGCGACCAGCGAGAGTAAGTGACAGCAAGTACAGACGTCTGTGAAAGAGCTGGCCACCTCCCGCACGCGGCTGGCCGTGGACACCGCCACCGCCGCCGCGCGCGACCAGCGAGAGTAAGTGACAGCAAGTACAGACGTCTGTGAAAGAGCTGGCCACCTCCCGCACG
This sequence comes from Keiferia lycopersicella, assembly GCA_029255805.1. Taxonomy (NCBI): domain Eukaryota; kingdom Metazoa; phylum Arthropoda; class Insecta; order Lepidoptera; family Gelechiidae; genus Keiferia; species Keiferia lycopersicella. The sequence goes on from JARACZ010000005.1 coordinate 15,806,257, forward strand.
CGGCTGGCCGTGGACACCGCCACCGCCGCCGCGCGCGACCAGCGAGAGTAAGTGACAGCAAGTACAGACGTCTGTGAAAGAGCTGGCCACCTCCCGCACGCGGCTGGCCGTGGACACCGCCACCGCCGCCGCGCGCGACCAGCGAGAGTAAGTGACAGCAATCCTGAAGATGACTACCTATATTTTTGGGCAGGTTTTTCGAGTTTTGTTTAGGGTAGAAATTCCATTATAAAAGTCGGTTTTAGGTCTACTGCAGAACAGGCAGTGCAAGAAATTTTCATCTCAACAATTTATTCTTGTAAATTAGATAAGGTGTAAAAATATTAGCTGCAAGTATTTTAAGGGCTGAACCAATCCATAAAACTGAACAACTTTCCCCAAGAAACATAAGTTGAAATAAAAAAAAAAATTTGGACCTCCCATACAAGCCGACTTGGTCGGTCGGTAATTTTGTATGGGAGGTCCAAATTTTTTGGTTCATATTTCGTCCTATGTTTCTTGGGGAAAGTTGATCAGTTTCATGGGCTGGTTCACCCCTAAAAATATTAGCAGCAAATTTTTTTACACCCTATATATTGATGTATACAGACAGATCAACGCAGACCTGACGCACCTACTGTCAACCTGCTGCGTCGCGCTGTCGTGCGACCGCGCGCTGTACTGGCTGCTGCGGCACGAGCTGCGCGCTGTGGAGGAGGGCGCGCAGTTCGCCGCGCAGCTCAGAGCGCACGCGCGCCACCACACCGCCGCGCTCAGCGCTAGGATCGTGAGTACACTGCACATAATAACACAATAGAATTACACAATATTATACAATGAAATATGACAAAAATACACATTGAAATAAGACAAAATAACACATTGAAATAGGAAAAAAAGAGATATTTAAACATCATAAAAATACACATTTAAAATGCATAAAAGTACACATTTAAATTGCATAAAAATACACATTTAAATTGCACAAAATGACACATTGAAATTGTACAAAATGACACATTGAAATTACACAAAATGACTCATTTAAATAGCACAAAATTACACATTGAGATTGAACAAAATGAGACATTTCAATTGCACAAAATGACACATTACACATTTTCCAAGCGTCTTACTTTCCAAAACACACTACAGAGAAAAATCTGGAATACACGGACTCATAACAACAGCCAGCCAGGGAATGAGAGAAACGATCGCCACAAATAGCCTACCTGTACCTGATGTAGGGATCGCTGGCCACCACAAGGTCCACCTTCCGCAAACTCGCGTCAGTGCTCGTAGCAAAAACAGTTCGGAATTCTGAATCCATCTCTATGTTAACTTATCCTTTGATATCATTGAACTCAAATCATTTTACTTATTTCGATCATTTCTTCTTGCTTTTCGTGTGGGACACTAAGTCGCCCAACGGCCCGATGAACCGTAGTGTCAGAATTTTTCAACCGCTTTCTACTAGTAGCAGGCTTCTGACATGGTTGTGTAACGACCGCTGTCTAAGTGATCATAGACAGCAACCGGGACCTACGGCTTAACGTGCCATCCGAAACACGGAACCATCTTACTTACGGACAATCGGGTGGTTCAGCCCGCAATGTCCTAACCAGACTGGGAACGAATTCACAAAGAGATAAATATCAACTTTGTGCGGGACTCACCGAGAATCGAACCTGGAACCTTCTGCGTCAAAGGCAGTCGCACTACCACTGCGCCACATCGGTCGTCATTTCGATCACTGACCATGACACATTTGTTATTTTATTCATTTCAGGAATCCATGAAAGAACTTACCTCATCGCAAGAGCAGGCAGCACACAACCTGCGCCACTCCTTCCTCTTCTCTTGCTTGGGAAGAGAGGGAGAAGATGACGTCACAGTGCTCAGCAAGCTGTATGGGGAAGTGAGCGACTTGAAGCAGATGAAGGCAGATGTGGAACAGGTGTATAGAGTCAGGGAAGACCAGTTGAGCCAGTTGTAAGTAATTCGCTAGATGACTGGGTTATTAAGTACAGAAGTAGTAAGTAGGCTTAAAAATATTGTCCAAAAACACTACTCGATTTATAGTCTTCCGAAATATTCAAAGTTTGAATTTAATAAACAGAAAAATAATATAAAAGTAAGTGTTTTGACGCCATCCAAATACTTACGACATGACGTTATACTTTTAGTTTTTCATACAATACACCGTTTAGATCGTTTAGAATTAGTTCAATTGACCTGCAAGGCCACAACCGTATTGAACAATTTTCTCCTGTATGAGATGTAAAAATATTAGCTGCAAATATTGAGAGGCGTAAATCAGCCCATAAAACTGAACAACTTTTCCCAAGAAACATAGGTCGAAACTTGAGAAAATTTTTTGGACCTCCCATACATACAAAATGGCGTGGTCGGGCGGTAATTTTTTACACGAGGTCCAAAATATAGGGACAGACTACTTTGCTTAGCGTAGCGAAGTAAAATACTCCTGAAATATATAGGGTGTGAAAACATATGCTGCAAATATTTTAAGGGGTGAACCACCTCACTAAATTGAACAACATAGGTCGAAATTGACGACCGATGTGGCGCAGTGGTAGTGCGACTGCCTTTGACGCAGAAGGTCCCGGGTTCGATTCTCGGTGGGTCACTCACAAAGTTGATATCTATCACTTTGTGAATTTGTTCCCAGTCTGGTTAGGACATTGCGGGCTGAACCACCCGATTGTCCGTAAGTAAGATGGTTCCGTGTTTCGGATGGCACGTTAAGCCGTAGGTCCCGGTTGCTGTCTATGATCACTTAGACGGCGGTCGTTACACAACCATGTCAGAAGCCTACTACTTGTAGAAGGCGGTTGAAAAATTCTGACACTAGGGTTCATCGGGTCGTAGGACGACTCGGTGTCCCACACGAAAAGAAGAAGGTCGAAATATGAAAAAAAGGACCCCCTATACAAAATTACCAATTTACCAAGTCAATTTATATGGGAGGCCCAAAAAATTATCTGATATTTCGAACTATGTTTCTTGGGGAATGTTGTTCAGTTTCATAGGCTGATTCACCCCTTAAAATATTTGCAGCTAATATTTTTACACCTTATATATTTCTACGGAACAGTTGTACAGTTTCATTGTTTAAATGAAAAAAGACACCCTTTGTAACCAAAGTTTCTTAATATTTTTCCAGTAAAGCCTCCATCCAGCCACTAAAGGAGTACATATATTCGGGCTGCACTCGCCAACCCGCCTGCCACGACCGCACCGTGACGTCACTCACTCACGCCCTCAAGCAGGAGCTGGAAAGAGTTGAGAGGACTGTGCTGGAGTTAGGAGGGAGGTTCACACAAGTCAAGGTAATTTGGAAATAGTTAGTTGTACAACAAGGGAGTAAAGTTGGTCTTTGCTTCGGGTACTAACTTTAAATTAGGATAGCATCACCCCATTTCTCTGCCGTGTGATGCCGGCTTAGAATAGCATCACCCCACTTCTTACCCGTGGGTGTCGTAAGAGGCGACTGAGGGACTTGAGTGTTTCATGTGTATTGTAATATTAGGCGACAGGCTGACAACCTGTCACTATAGTGATACACGACTTATCTGACACGACTCTCAAAAATTTGTCAGAGTGGCGATCACGACCGTAACATTACGGTCGATAACGCTTTGCCTACCCCGCCGGGGATAAAGGCGTGATTTGTGTGTGTGTGTGCTTATTTTCAATTCCGAAGTTAGCGAAGATATTTATATTCAATCACTAGCGTAGCAAGTGATTCAAAAGTAGTTTCTTGAGATCAGTGAGGGATTCAAAAGCAAGACTTGTAAATGTATTTGCTCTCGTGTGTTACACAAAACTTTCCACCTCTACCAGTGAGAAAAATATATGGTTTTAACTGGATAGAACAGAAAAACAACTCGTGCGTTCAGAAATTTTACAAAATTACAATATTTAGAAGTTTTCGTTTGGAAACCGCCGCCATTATTACTACTTGTTTTTGAATACTTTAGTGTTAAATGAGATGTTCGAAATTCAAATCACTTTTCCCCACTAGTTAAGAAATGTGGTTTGAATTTCGAACGATGGAGAATGTGCGCCGCGCCATAGACAGTGTTGTATGAATAATATGTTTTCTCTTCCTATCCCCAGAGCGGTGACAAGGACGGCATGCGAAAACTTTGGCAGTGGTTCCTGACCGACCCGCCGCGACTTTTAGCGGCTGTCAAAACTGTAGCGAGCTGATCATCAGGTCTATTTCAATTTATTGGGATTTACCTATATTATTCTCATAAATCAAAATAAGAAATCGAAAAATTTACAAGCGTCGACCGGGAATCGAATCCGAGTCGCGTGGGGTACCAGCCCACTGCACTTAGATATCGACGCACCGGTTGGCCTTCGTCAATACCAGGGCGCTCAATCATAGTACTGTGATTTGGGGAACACTTTCGGAATACGATGCGAAATTACGAAGCACAGATACATTACTGCAATTGCTAGCGCCCATCCTATTTTCTATTTGGGGGGATTATATCACGTTGTTCTTACTATATCTCACAGATGGCGTGGCAGTTTACAAATTCTATGTTGCCAATTTATCAAAAAATATATAATATGCATTAATGTGTACCAAAGGGCTACTTTTATTTTAATATATAATAAACTTTAAAATTCAACTTTTTTACTAATACAATTAGATAAACCATTTGCGTGTTGAATAATTCAGGTTTAAAATGCTTATGTTCATAAAATTGTGTTAAAACGTGTCGGTTCCGTCCTATTTGCCTGTTTCAGGAATTTAATTGGCAACACTAAAGCAAAATGTCGCCCGGTCTTTCCGTTGCGGCCGGTTGATAGTTTTTGCAACTTTGTTTCTAGTTTTTCTCAGTGATTTTCCGTATTGTGTTTGAAATTTTCTGTTGAGTTGAGCTGCTTCTCCTCCGGAAAATTCAACTCGATCACGAAATCATCGACAATATTGTGAAAAGACAGACTGTACGTTGTTGTGCTTCTTGTTGTTGTACATCAGAAAAGACTTGAGATAGGACTCGATTTTGAACACAAAATCATGTTGCAAAAGGATTTGGCTTAATTTTACGACCGGCCGCCTGCCTGACGTCGACCCTTTTTGCGAATGCTATCGTAAGTGGTATTACCACCACCGTACGGTTGAACATACCATGGTCGGCATATTTTGTAGCCAAGGTCAAAAACTCCACATCGCCTTTTACAAAACACCATGAGTAGAATGGTGTGGCATTATTTTTAGATAAGTTAATTTTATGTGAAGTGCATTATATTTTCAGTTGTTCAGTTTCACAAGTAAAATACGCTCTAAAATATTTACTGTTATAATAATGAATCTATATTTGGACAATTACAATAAAGAATGTTTAAGTTTCAAAATCTATTTATTGTTTTATTAACCAGAAGATAATTAAATATCACAAAAAGGGTATAACAAGCCGAAAGGAGGTTAAAGTACCTACTCATGAAACTGAACAACTTTCCATATGGAACATGGGTCGAAATATGAAAACAAAATTTGGAACTCGTCTCATACAAAATCACCGATCAGCTGGTGATTATGATTAGGTCTTGTGACCATTTTTTACATATTTCGACCCATTTTCCATGGGGAAAGTTGTTTAGTTTCATGAGTACTTTTAGATATAGGCTCGGTATAAGTACCTATATAGCTGCATACATGTTATATATAGCTATAGATGTATTTATATATATTATGTAGTTAGTTCCTACTAAGTGCTTGAGAGGGCGCTACTTACGCATTGCCAGTTTTGGCAGCTGAGATAGGTCTCTATACCCCTATATATATTAAAGTACTTTGTGGTCAATACCCACGCGGCCCGGGTTCAATTTCCGGTCGACGCTCGTCAATTTTTGATTTCTTATTTTCATTTAAATCTATTTTACTTTGTATTTCCATAAACGATGCATCGACTACGCAAACGCTGTTCGGATTAGCTATATTGGACGCCTATCCAAGTCATATTATGCTGCTATGACATAAGGTATTTTTTTCGTTAGCATGTCTTCTAATATGAGTTCGACAGCTGTCAAATATAGTTTATTAGAACGGCACTCGCTACTTTCGTGGGTCATTTATGATTAAGTTAAATCGGCTGGAATAATGATAATCAAATTTAATAATGAAATGGTTGAAATTGAACCACAACTTTTAATTTGTCAAAACCGTGCAAAAATTCTATATTTATTTTCAAACATCATAGGTAATGACCGGCCTTTTTTGAATCCGCACTTTTCGGAACTAATGGCGCCACTCTCGACTGTGCCTTTCTGTGATTGGTCAAAAACGTGGCAATGTCAAAGTTCAGTTACTTCTCATTGGTGCGTTTAGGCACAATAGCACATGCTGCCATCTACAATAAGTTTTCAGTTTTCCTCCCCATTGTAAAACCTCCTTCGCTATTCTGTTTCTCTATATTGTATCATGTTGATAAAATTAAACTCATAAGCACATAAATATAAATATTTTTATTTCAATAACTACTTAAAATTAAGAAGATATAAAATTATTCTAAACTAAACACTACAATTTGATCACATACTATGTAGTCAGCACCATAGTTTTTTTTAACACTTAAAACTAAATTGCATTTGACTATACAGGTTTTAACCCTGATGATCGATTTATTAATTTACAAAAGCGACTTAATTAAAATAATGAGGATCCCAAAAGCCGACTGCGTCAAAAGGTGAGTTATGTTTTTAAAAGTACATAAGTATGTATGTGGCCAAATGAATTGGCGGATGTTAAGAGTGTTCCTGAGGGCGCCTGGTTTTCAGCCTTTTAGTACATAAACGCTTCCCCTATTTTCTTCTCGCGTAATGCCTCTAGGGCAATAATTCTTTTTTATTTAAATTGGGATTACTTAATGCATGCTTCTATTACTTTCTTTTTCCAAAATATTATTATGAAATGGGGAAAAAAGATTTTTTTGTTATGTGTGAAAAAATAAAATTGCTCATATTTTCTTCTTGTAATTATTTTTCAATAAAGCCATAACCGTCGTAGGCCTTAATGTCATAAAAAAAGAATTATGACTAGAGGCATAACTCCGGAAGAAATTAACTACGTTTGTATGAAAACCCGACGTTAGGGATAGCTCTTAACATTATTAGGTGTCGTTAGATTCATCTTAGCAGCGTGAGACTTGCCTATATCTTTGTGCCATAGATTTCAAAATGCAAAGTATATCATTGAAATTACTGCAATAGGGTTTTTGGTTTTTAATTATTATGCTTGTTTTGTTCCTACCCATAGTAACATGTCGGCAGTGTTAAATATTTTTACAAGAAATAGCATTGATTTTTTCTACTTTGGTTGAAATAGTACATTATATTAATTTAATTTTGTTTTTAATACATAACAATATAGTACATAATGATCAGAGGTAATCAGTTTAGACCAACGGATCCACCTGAATAGGATTGGAAGTTGTATATATATATGCGTTGCGTGGTGAACACTTTGATACCGCGTTTCAGGCCCTTTGCTTTGTCACGTAGCGCCATCTTGCAGATATGTTGAGAACTTCTGTTGCGTCTAGTTAGCTTGTGAACCGCTTGAGTGAGCTTCAAGTAGGTAGGCTCCCAGAGGTCGCTACTGGGGTCAGTCCCACGTGGGTCTGGGTGGTTTCCGTATCATGGTGTCCTCGGGCGCGACGTGTATGGGGTTGTTGAAATCCAATTCGATGGTGTCCGGAACCGGGTCGTAATATGTGTGGTCACTGGCGTTTGCTGCAAAGAAATACCAAGTAAGTAAGTAATTTATTTGCTATAAATGTGGTAGATAGTAATGTTCTTACAATATTATTACAAAACAGTCAGTCGGTATCACACATTAAACCCAAACTGGGCATGCAAATTTATGATTAAAAATATAAAATTAATTACGTAAAAATTCATAATATAAAATAAATAACTAAATCATAATAAAGTAATATAATGAAATCAATACATAATGTTACGATTTATTACTTTGTTGTAAAGTTGTAATGGCAATGGGCAGGCCACATAGCTCGACGAACCGATAACAGATGGGGGAGAAAGGTTCTCTTCTGGCGGCCACGGGTCGGAAGACGTAGTGTTGGACGCCCCCCCCAAGGTGGACAGATGATCTGGTGAAGATCGCTGGACGCCAGTGGATGCAGGTTGCGCAGGATCGTTCAGTTAAGAAATCTTTGGGGGAGGCCTATGTTCAGCAGTGGACGTGTTCCGACTGCAATTAAGATGATGATGATGAATTACCTGTTAAGTTTAATCTAGCAATAATTTCTGCTAGATGCTCCGGTTCAAGCGTGGCTTTGACTGTCATTCTGTCTCTGTTGAGGCTGCGTCGGTGTCTCGAAGACCGTCGCGTGATTCTCGTGTTGTTGTTTCGGTTGAGGAGCGGTAGTGTGAACACCATTTCTGATAGGGGAGTGTTGTCTGGACCGAATTCCTGGAAGGAAAATTGAAGGTCATAGTTTATTTTGATTAGTACGGCGACGACCGATATGGCGCAGTGGTAGTGCGATTGCCTTTGACGCAGAAGGTTTTGGGTTCGATTCTCGGTGGGGTCACTCACAAGTTGATATTTATCACTTTCTGAATTTGTTCCCAGTCTGGTTAGGACATTGCGGGCTGAACCACCCGATTGTCCTTAAATAAGATGGTTCCGTGTTTCGGATGGCACGTTAAGCCGTAGGTCCCGGTTGCTGTCTATGATCACTTAGACGGCGGTCGTTACACAACCATGTCAGAAGCCTGCTTCTTGTAGAAGGCGGTTGAAAAATTCTAATATTAGGGTTCATTGGGTCGTTGGACGACTCTGTGTCCCACTCAAAAAGAGAAGAGAGTACAAAACTCTGCAAGTTTTTCTGAAAATAATTATTTAATGAAATGGTAGCTTAATGTTATTTTGTAATAAACAATAAAGAGTGTTCCTAGCTTAAAAATTACCAGGCATTTCCCGCTGACGCAATACGAAGAGTTCTTCTTCCCACAGGAGGTACCCAGCGGGAACCATCCTTCCTGTCCGTTGACCAGGTAGAACCTGTGAGATACCCTCTCATCTTGGCAAGCGATGCGGCAAGGCCGGTCTGGATCCTCTACAATATATGAAGAACAAGCATAATTATTGAAAAAAACACGACTATGGTCATTTCAAAGTAATTTTTTGCACTATTCTTAAACTATTTATGTAGACAACCTCGATAGTTAAAAAATTTAGAGGATGAAGGCCCCAGACAGTTGCCTTCTATATACATACATTTTTCATGCCTTTATCGCTTGCGGGGTAGCCAGAGCGTTAATGGCCGAAAAATACGGTCGATCTCGCCACTTCTATTTGGGACTGTGTCAGAAAAATCATGGGTAAAACTATAGTGACAATTTTTCAGCATAATGTAATAATGACAATCATGACATGACGCCATCGAGTCCCTTAGTCGCCTCTTATATCTCGTACAGATGAAGAAACGATCCCAAATTGGCAACACTATTGTTTGTCTCTCTATCAAGTATATGACATATGAGCGAGATGTCAACATGATGATTACCTCTCCGACCGATTTCGGCCATGTGCGACCACTTCGACTCCTAATCAGATTGGCGCTGTTGCGCCCGGAGATGGCTATTGTAGCCAATTTGTAAATAATGATGCCCTTTCCGGATCGTTTCTTTAAAAAATCTAGTTATACGACGTAATACACAGGAAACCTACGACACCCGCGGGAAACCACTCACCTATTGCTGGCGATATCTGCATCCCCAGGCCGGACAGTCTTCTCACTCTCTCCTTGTATTTAGTGCACACCATCGTCGCGTATTGGTACGGAGACTTCCGCTGAGTACAGCCCTTGAAATCAAGACGAAATTCTGTTTTATTAATGGAAATCTTTGGCCTAAAATAGGATCTGGTGATACATCACATAAGACTATAGCAGTCTTCTGCTGGACGGCCTCCTCCAGGGCACGGTCTTCTTTTTTCGCCATTCAGTCGCTACCTCTACTCTCTTTAAGTCATTGGTCCATCAGACCGGAATTAGGAGTAACGTTAACATATCTAACACTCTAGAAAGTAATTTCGAATTATACGGTTACGTTCCATTATAATAAATATCTGGCGCAGCCTTTATTCTAGGTATCGTCGTAGATCTGACGATTTTTAGAATAAAGATTCGTACCAAATTTCGTCTGATACGTATAAAATTCGGATAAAAATCGAACTCGGTCCTTGGAAACACGCAGTAGTAGGGACGAGAGTTCGCAAGTATATTTGCTCATTCATACCAAGGCCCTGACAGAAAGCATGAATATGGTGCAGCAGGATCAAAAATCTGTCAAGAGTATATTCTAAGTATATGTTGTCAAGTAAAGATACGTACCAAGTCTCGTCTGCTGCCATCGGGGCTGCACAGTTGTATGCTAGTGAGGCTAGTGGACGCGGATCGCACTAATCGAACCCCGGTCCCTGGCGACACGCAGTACTACTGACGATAGTTCTCAAGTATATTTACTAATTCATACCACAATTCATACCAAGGTCCTGATAGAAAGGTGGATCGCACTCTTAACGCACGACGGACCGCTAAAATATCGCAGCGTTCTGTCAGATCCATACTAGAAATGTCAAGTCAATCTCCATACTAAAACCGCTCAACCGCTGTTCACGCAGCGCTATCGCAGTGTCATCCGTGGAGTGTGGTTTTAGTATGGTGAGTCACATTTCTAGTATGGATCTGACAGAACGCTGCGATATTTCAGTGGTCCGTCATGCGTTAAGTATGCGAGGCGCCAAAGCATTGATATGGCGCAGCCGGTAGGATCAAACTTTATAAAGTAAAGATACGTACCAAGTCTCGTCTGCTGCTATCGGGGCTGCACAGTTGTATGCTAGTGAGGCTAGTGGACGCGGATCTCACTAATCGAACCCCGGTCCCTGGCGACACGCAGTGGTAGTGACAGCCGCTCGCCGCGCGCCATTGCGACCCAACCGCCCGCCGCCAAGTGCCAGACGTTTTTGTTCTGAAATTTATTTTACAAGTCTTATAAATGAAGTACATGTCCCAAAACCAACATCATATCAGTGACATAAAAATTTTGCAAGAGATTCTGTTAAAGATTTTTTGAGAGGCGGTGGTCTTTCAAACAGAATCCTTGTTAGTACTCATGTAAGTAAGACTCATGACGGTGCCTGGTTCTCTGCTGTCGATAATAAAAGGCAAAAACGGCACCTAAACATGCATGTGCCGCTCTCGAATTCCACCTTTACCTGTAGAGCGTGCGGAAAGTTATGCCGCTCCCGCATCGGCTTATATAGTCATGAAAAGTCTTGCCTCTGACTGACATTCTGGCACTAGGGTTCATCGGGTCGTTGGACGACCCGGTGGCCCACACGAAAAGAGAGAGAGATTGATTAAATCGTCTGTCACAGACGTATTAGGCCAATGATGATGTCAGTCCAATGCTTGACGTAGGTCTCCCCCTATTCGAGATGGATTTGCCAATCTGCCTACCAAGCGTGGTATGGAAAATAGCCCCAATATAAGGAGGCGCAATTTGTTTTTATTTGTATGAAATTGTATATTTTATTATTCTATTCTAGTTCTTCTTAGTAGCTGAATGAAATAATTTTTCATGATAATGAAATGAAATTTATAGACATAGAGACATGATATAATGTGGCCCTTAAATGGGTGGGTTGATATGCCGGCGATAGTAAGTACTTTGTTATAATACATACATACATACATATATCAGGCCTTTATCCCTTAAGGGGTAAGCAGAGCGTTAAGGGCCGTAAAAATACGGTCAGTATCGCCACGTCTGACGAATATAGAGGGCCGTTTGAGATAATTTTGTGTATCACTATAGTGACAGGTTGTTAGCCTATCGCCTAAACGTTGTAATACCCCTGAAACCCTCAAGTCCCTCAGTCGCCTCTTACGACACAGGTAGAAAATGGGGTGATGCTATTCTAAGCCGGCATCACACGGCAATGTTATAATATTACACACTAAACCTAATACAAAAAAAAGTTACACCACAAAAAAGCGTATGTTTAATGAAAACAACATCCAAAAATTCCTATCTGAACTGCAGAATTTAGACTGGAATAATATTATTTCCCAAGAAAAAAACTTGAATGAAAATTTCAAAATATTTCACGATGCTATTAAAATAATTTTAGATCGAACTATACCCATTGTTAAAATAAAAATTAAACAAAATAAACGTAAAAAAACTTGGTTAACAAGAGGTATAAAAACCGCATGTAAACACAAGCGTGAGTTAAAAATATTTATATCACAGTTAAAAGACCCTATTTTAAAAGATTACTACAAACGATATGAAAAACTTTTAAAGAAAACAGTAGTAACGTCAAAGAGAATTCAATGCATCAAAAGAATAAAAACGTCAACAAACATTATGCAAACTACTTGGCAAATTATCAAAGAGAATACAAATAAATTAAGTTCTAAAGAAATAAAAAATATACAACTTAAATTCCAAGACAAACTTATTAAAGACCCTCAGGAAGTAGCAGAAGCTTTAAATAAATATTTTGCAACTATAGGATCAAAAAATACAACTAACTCTCCCCAAGGTAAACCTGTCACACATTTCTGCGGAAACTCATTATATCTAACTCCAGTATCAACAAATGAAATCAATAATATTCTGAATAAACTAAAACCTAAAAAAAGCTACGGATTTGATGAAATTCCGCCATTTTTAATTAAACACTGTGCAAATGAATTAACATACCCCCTGACAATACTTAAAAATCAGTCATTTGTTGAAGGAACCTTTCCAAAATTATTAAAGATTGCAATAATCAAACCAATACACAAAAAAGGTGACTTAAGTGACCCAAGCCAATACAGACCTATTGCAATGTTGTCAAGCTTTTCTAAAATCTTTGAGATTGCAATGGCGAATCGTATTAACTCTTTCTGTGAAAAATTTAATATCTTAGATCAAAATCAATACGGATTTCGCAAACAGCGCTCTACGACCCTCGCAGTGTACGCTTTCATGCAGCAAGTACTAGAAATAATCAATAATAGAGAGTATGCAGTGGGAGTTTTATTAGATATGAGTAAAGCATATGACAGAGTCTCACATAAGATACTTCTGGACAAATTATACGGAATAGGTGTTCGAGGAGTTCCATTAAAATGGTTCCAATCTTATTTAGAAAATCGCGAACAATTGGTTGAAATTGATAACTTTGATTCTCAAGCCGGATTATTAAATAAATTTAGATCAGACAAAACCTATCTTACTCATTCTATTCCACAAGGGAGCGTTCTTGGTTGCTTGTTATTTATAATCTATATCAATGATTTACCGAAATTAAATTTTAGTCATAATTTAAAGTGCACTCTGTACGCGGATGATATTTCAATAGTATTGCCAGTTAGTCACGAAAAAAAATTAAACAATACACTAACCAATAACTTACAATTAATATATGACTGGCTAAAGCACCATAACCTTGAGATAAATTTTTCAAAAACTAGTATAATACAATTTAAACCGCACCAAAAAATCTCTTTACCCATTAATTTTAAATACAACAATACTCAAATTGAATGTGTTGGTAACAGTAAGCTTTTAGGACTAAATATTGATACAAACATAACCTGGAAATTACATGTAGACGCCATTGCAGGCAAACTGAGTAGATTCACCTATGCATTGTACGAGCTGAAAAAAACATCTGACCTTAATACAGCATTGTGTGCCTATTATGCGTACGCACATTCTTGGCTACAGTATGGCGTCATTTTATGGGGCAACAGTACAGATGCGAGTAATCTGTTGACTTTACAAAAGAAGTGCGTACGTATAATGGTTAACATCAAGAAGACAGACAGTTGTAGGCCGCACTTCATAGAACTTAAAATATTGACTTTAACTTCACTATATATACTAGAAATTTGCAAATTTGTTCGACAGAATTATCATATCTTCACCCAGGCAAAAGACAAGTACACACAGCCAAGGAATTTGCGTAACAAAAATAAATTAGCATTGCCGACATTAAATTTAGAAATGTACAAAAGAAGTACCTATGTCATGGGTATAAAAATATATAATAAACTACCCAAAAATATAGTAACAGAAGAAAAATTTTCAATATTTTCAAATAAATTAAAAACCTATTTGATACAGAAATGTTACTATACATTACAAGAATTTTTTGAAGAAAATCGGTAACACAATTTTAGAAGTTTTTTTAGAAGTTAACCGTAACAATGTACATAGTAGTAGAAATGTAACCGACCTATTATAATTAAGTTTAGATTAAGTTTGATTATCTTTGTAGTGCCCTAACAGGGTTTCAAGTGTGAAACTTTAAACATATTTAATAACTGTAATACCTACCACTTGAAAGCAATAAAGATTTATGATTATGATTATGATTAATATGTTTTAGATACTCACGAAACAGGTTTGGATTGAAGTTGCAGCGCTTCCCACTCGCAGTCGCTCGGCCGCAACGCAAACTCTGTGTCCGAATGCGCAGAACACGAGAATTTCTGAAAAACAAAGAAAATTCGTAAAAGAACAAGAGCCAAAAGTGTCCTAAGACTTCTGTCTGTTCTGTCAAAACGACTTCGACGAGAAGGATCTCCTAAATAGCAAAAAAAAAATGTGAAGATTTTTAAATACGCAGTGATTTTAACAATAATAATGTTTGTACCTGAAACTCTTTGTGATGATGATTATTATAAGATCATCATTCTCCTTGTCTTATCCCGTTTTCTGTCGGGGGTCGGCTACCTAACCTAGGGGATTTGACGAGGAACCAAGTTTTTACACAGAGCGACTGCCATCTGACCTCTACAACCCGAAGGCTAACCTGGCCCGAATCCTAGGTTAAGTCACATTCAATTATCATCTGAATTTAAATTTTATTAATGAACCAATCCACCGGATCTACCTACTTCACTTATTCATCTAACGACCGACTCATATCGCTCTCCATACAAAATTGTATTAAATATAATTATATATTAATTATATAAAGAGTGGAATTCCCTGCCGGCGGATCTTTTTCCGGAACAATATAACTTGGGCCTTTTTAAGGCAAGAGTGAATAGGCATTTTCTAGGTAAGCATGTACCATCTTCGTCTGCATCTCCACTTACCACCAGGTGAGATGGCAGACAAATGCGGGCAAATATTACATATTAAAAAAAAAAAAGTATTATATTTGCAAATCAGCGCCTTCTTCTTGACAGTACCTCATCAGCTCAGCACTCTACTCCTCAACACTGTTGAAGACACTTTTACAACAGATGGCGCTGTAGAATACTACAACTCGCTATAGAGATGTCTTTTTCTAAATTACATATTCGGTCAATTAAATAAAGTATTCAGTTCCTCAGTACAGATCAAAATGTGGTATTATTTATAGTGGAATGGAATGGAAGTAAAGTGTTAGTAACCAGTGCTAGTTCAGGGCTTTTCAACACCTCTTACCTGGCAAACTCCTGAGATACAAAACATGGGTGATGCAGCAGAACAAGCCGTGCCGTCTGGTAGCGCCCAGCCTCGGGACTTGTAGCCTCCACCTCGCGTGTCGCACCACACTGCGCACGCGCTGCTTACGTCTGGAAGAAGACACGTCTTTTGACTAAGTTGGCCATCAAGTCTTCCTAACCTAATCAGTCACAACAGTCCATTGGGCTAAACGTGGGCCTGTCTCTAACGGGGGCTATTGCAATACTCACCACGCTTGGCAGGCGGATAGGCGAATCTGCCTGCCCTTATCCCAATTCATTTGGGGTCGGCGCAACATGTTTTCTTCTTCCATTCATCTCTATCAGCAGTCGAATCCTCGTTTATGCCCTTTTTGTTCATGTCGTCTTTTACACAATCCATCCTAACTTTTCTGGGCTTTCCGCTCCTTCTGCATCCATCCACATTCATTCAGAGTTGATGTAAGTACCATTTTGTGCGTTTATCCCCAGTGAGATAAAAGGATAGTACCTACTTACCGTGTTTCGGAGGGCACGTTAAGCTTCTTCTTTTTGTGTGGGACACCGAGTCGTCTAATGATCCATGGAAGCCCTAGTGTCAGGTTTTTAACCCCCTCTTTCAACAAGCTTTAAGTAGCAGGTTTCTGACATAGTTAAGCTGACCTATACACCTTAGACTAGACGCCAGTCGTTATTTAATTATATTAAAAACAATCAATTCTTACTCATAAATTATTTATTAGGTATTTTACCTTTAGAATCAATCCTCTGCAGTCCCGTGCCAATCAAGTCAGGGTCCACTTCTCTTGCTCTCAAACAGATCTGATCCGCAAACTCTCTTACTGTCATACGGGGCACGTTGTGACACTGAAAAAACATTACAAGTTTCATATGATTATTGGCAATCACAGCCGACGGACGGGCGTAAACAGGGTGTAAAAAAATTAGCTGCAAATATTTTAAGGGGGTAATCAGCCCATGAAACTAAACAATTTTTTTCAGGAACAAAGGTCAAAATATGAAAAACATTTTAGACCTCCCATACTATTTCACTTCGTCGGTTGGTAATTTCGTATTGGTGGACCAACTTTATTTTCATATGAACTATGTTCCTTGGGGAAAGTTGTTCAGTTTCATGGGCTGGTTCAGCCCTTAAAATATTTGCAGCTTATTTTTTTACGCCCTGTATGATCCGTCGACCTCGTAGAGGCGCAATCCTTCCACGTAAACTGTATAAACTTACATTATTACAACCTTCGCTTCGATTAGTTTTACTTAGTAAATATAAAGAAATCCAAGCAATGCTCGGACAACCAGGTTCTCATTTTCACGAAAATGGGTTCTTTCCATTTTTACAAAACCAGAATATTTCAAGCAGACATAGGTTAAATAATACTATTCATACAAATATTCATAGACGCTTACTTGTTGGGCATTACAGGACTGATATTTTTTGTCGTGACCCGCGCAATGGTTGAGGCCGTTATGTCTGAAAAGAAATAGAAACTAAATAACGTACAGTAGTAAAGTTCACAAAGCTACAAAAACAGGCAATGAAGACAACTGGTGAAACACCTTCATTGATTTCAAGAGTGACTTTAGCGACTTAGAAAACTTGTATCGCCACAAAGCAGGCTGAGGTATAATCCAACCAGATAGCTAGAATTAAGTATCTGCGCCCAGGTTATGCGTCATACCTGGGTCTGTTACACCAGTGACGCCAGCGACTGCAGGCGCTAAGGTGTCACCACCATGCAGCCAGTTAGAAGCAAGTATCCTGATCTTTGAGAAAAAACAGCGCTGTATCCTACCTGGGTCTGTTGCACCGTCTAGTGGCCACAGCGACGCCAGCGGCTGCAGGCGTTAAGGTATCACCCACCCCACCAAGCAGCCAGTTCTGATCTTTGAGAAGAAACAGCGCTGCAGCATACCTGGGTCTGTTACATCGTCTAGTGGCCACAGCGACGCCAGCGGCTGCAGGTGCTAAGGTGTCATCTACCAGGCAAGCCGAAGCACATTCTGACCACCCAGACCATTTTCCCCACGATCCTCGCTTCAGGGATGATCCTGAACGCTCCACGCATTCACCTCCCCGGCAGTACTGGAAAAAGCATCAATATTTAAAAAATCCTCTTCTCCTTAGCACCCTTAGCATGGTTTAGTGGTCTAGCATCTTTTGTTTATTTTTCTAAAGTTATTCTTTTAGTTGATATTGCTTTTTAAGTTGTCCAACAAAAAAGGTTTGTTGTTTGGTTAGGATATTCATACTGCCCAGTAGATCATACTGCTTCTCACATGAAATTCAAAGGAGATCATCTACTTCTTTAATGTAATTCGTGAAAAGTATTCATCATCAACTTTTAGCCGGCAACACACAGCAAATGGTGATGAAAAATGAATGAATGAATGATAAATGATGTTCTTAGTGCTAGAATGTGATTAGCTCACCATGTCTTCCCCACATTTGGTTCCCTCAAGTGCTGGATGTGACGTCCAGGTGTACCGTTCCCTCTGACAATGCAGGTCTCGACAGATATCCTCCAGGTTCTGAGCGGCTGCGTGGCGACTGCCTTTTCCGTATTTCAGCATGCCTGTAAATAGTAATGTTGTCAGTCGTATAGCTGGCGTCTTCTGCAGAAAAAATAATTGAAACCTGAACTAAACAGAAGCTTCCTCAATGTTTACCTACTTTGGTACTTACAGATAACAGTTTCAACATATGATAAAGTTATTAACCCTTTAGTTTATTTAGTAAAAAGGTCGTTTGTTCGTTAGATCTCCAATGATTAGACTATTAAATAGGTGTTCAGTATTTTACTCAACATACAGACACAGACAGCTCTGATATATTATGTGACAAAGGGTTGGTTGGTATGAACGGACACTTACATTGTTGGTCAGCATCAAATCTCTCTCCAGGCAGTATACCTTCAGCGCTGTGGTCCAGCTGTCCTGCAGAGTTGCCGTGGTCCAGGAGGCATCCTGATTGTACCGTGCTGGAAATTCAAAGAAGAATCCTCCATCAAGTTATCCCTTGCTTCGTTCTTGCACTTCTATAGCCTCTATCCTCCTTATCACGTGCTTGATCCCAATTTGAGATTTAAAATAACTGTTGCCCTGGAGAACTATTGTTCCTCAAGATTTGCTTAGTAAGTTTGCCTTGTAGATGATCCTCCGATCTTTGTAGATGCACAGTTGCTGTGCTGCCACAGACCAGAGAAGTCATCATCTCAGAGCACGTTAAAGTGGTCCTGCTTTGGAGACCGAATTGCATTGGTGATGGTTTTTATCAGAGAACTTTTGAGTTCCAGGTACCAAGTGAAACTAACTAAAGCTATAGAAACCGACTATCAGTCTCATATCTATTAAAAGACTACTTACTCTAGAAACTTCTCCAAATAGTTCTTGCTGCATTGCGACCAGGTGATCTTTCCACTGCCCAAGGTCGGGCTCATGATGTAAGCGCTGGGGTCACACCCGTTGTCAGCTAGTGGACCATCGTGTCGCATCCCTAGGCTAAAAAAAGTCCAGTTTAGTTCTTTGCCAGCAAATTGCTTGTATTTTTTCGGGTTGTCGTTTTTTAATTGTGGATGGAATCGTTTTGTAGATGATACGTGGTTGTTTATGTGTGGGTAACTGGTGATGCAGCAGTGAGACGTACACTGCAGGACGTAAGTCTCCCACAGGGGCGCTCCTTGACCGTCATTTTCCGCCGACAGCCTCCAAACTCCGAAACCCTTATAAGGACATTTTAGTCCACCTGGTTTGAGGCCGTTATATAATACCTACTTAACGACCGATGTGGTGCACTGGTAGTGCGACTGAAAAAAATCCAGGATATTCCCAGTAGAGCACTCATAAAGTTGACTTTCATCACATTGCGAAATTGTTCCCAGTCTTTTTAAAACATTACAGTTTGGCTGAACCACCTGATCGTACGAAAAAAAGCTGGTACCCTGCTTCGGAAAGTACGTCAAGCCGCTGATCCCCATGTCGGCCGCCTCTTCGTGTTCAAGCGTCGTGTTAGACGAAAAATAGGTATAGTATACTTACTTGTGCCCGATTTCGTGTGCCACCACATAGACGCTCTCGAAGTGCCTGCCTTCGTTCACCGTGCAGCTGCTGGTGACTGTGCACATTCCTGCGACTGGGGCTAGACCTGGAAATACGAAGAATTGGTTCTATACCAGCCATAGAATACAGAAAAGTGGTTAGAATGGCTTTATTGGCGAGGCAGGCGACGGTCATGAGCATATGATCAAACCTACGTATGGTAGGTATACTTTGTCGGTTTGTGTCGTGTTTTGTTTTGGGTCTTAGTTTTTTAGATTTTCAGGGTGCTCTACTACAAGAATAAGTAGATGCTTTCTTATAGTCCACTTGTCTATGTGTATGTCCATCTGTCAGGTTAATCAGATGCCCATAGCAACCTAGTAGTCATTGCATTCCATCAGCAGTGGCGTTTCTCTGACATTCTAATACAAAAACGTGACCAATTCAGAATGCAATGGATCTTTATTTGACGACATACAGAAGTATCGATTCTATTATCCTTGACTTTTCTACAATTTCAGTTTTATTCGTGATCGTCGTGACTACAATCACATGGATTGAAATATTCTATCAATAAACTGCGCGTGTACCACGTAGAGACACATAAATCTTTTGCAATAGCGTTTCACCTAAGACGCTTCCATTCAACCAAAGGTTAGTGTTGCTCGCATCACATGGAAGTTCATGGCTCGATGAAAACGTAGGTACTTTATCGAAAATCTGATCGTTGGATTGGAGTACCTACCCGAAGTCTGTCATTGAATCAGCATTTTGTAAATAAGCTATTCAGTAAGTACATCTGCGGGTAGTTTTGCTATTTGAAACTATCTAGTTGTATATTTGTACTGGTACGAATAAAATATCAAAAAAATATATAAATCTCGAGCAGGGATGGTGAAGCGAGTTATAAACTTTTAAGTGATGAGGGCGGCACCTAGCCTACGTCAACATCATTGGCCTCATAAGTCTGTATAGACGATTTAATCATTATGAAAAACGCAGGGTTGCCCAGAACCTGCGCCACCATCTCGGCTTCCCTGGCTGATTCCATAGGAACGACGAGTCGATACGTGCGGAGCCAGGTCGGTTGCAGGAGTCTACTGCACGATAGACCTCTGTCACACGCGCGTGAGGGG
Organism: Keiferia lycopersicella; assembly: GCA_029255805.1. Taxonomy (NCBI): domain Eukaryota; kingdom Metazoa; phylum Arthropoda; class Insecta; order Lepidoptera; family Gelechiidae; genus Keiferia; species Keiferia lycopersicella. The sequence continues at coordinate 15,826,937 of JARACZ010000005.1, forward strand.
AGACCCCGTTCCGGGTAGGTATCTAGCTTGGGTAGGCCTCTTAAAATATAAACCAAATCTATAGTACTTAGCCAAATAGGATACTTAGCTGTCATATCTTGCAATATCGTAATACTATGGTAATAGCACCGTTGGTGATACGTACGAGATCTACGTATCATCTAGATTTGCCACACGTCATTAAAACTAAATTGGAATCACATTGGTATCATGATGTGATCAAGTGTGTAATACTATAATGACAGTTATATTACATTAGACATTAGATAGGAAAAGTCTGTCTCTATATGAAAAATATAATGCGAATGTTGGACGCCAAGTTATGATTTTGCAAGACATATCTTCTCGTCAGAGAAATCGGGAAACGTTTTTATGATTTGATAAAACACGAAATTTTTAAAAAACTATTTCGAATTTGTGACATTTTCATAAGGGTTTATAAACACTTACTATTAAACGATATCAGACGTTTTTTTTTTCAAAATAAACTAATTTCCATAGGTAGCGCATCATCTGATCGGGAATTGGGCGTTATTTATCTACTAGCAGCCCGCCCTCAACTCATTTTCCAGAGGGAATAAAATGTTTTCCCGGCAAATGTTATACACAAAAATCTTTCTCTTGAATCACTCTATCTGTTAAAAAACATACATCAAATCCTTAGTGTACTTTTAATGATTTAACCAAAACATACACGCGAAAAGAGACTTTGCTTTACTTATACTATGTAGTGATACAGTCTCTATAGAAAAAGTTGTATAGGTCATATATTGATCATGGCATGCCCGCAATAAGGTTTTTGTGACACCTGTAACGACGGCGCTAGCAAGTGAAGTTAAAAAAAAAAACTTTTTTTTAAACCACGCGTTCCTCGCGCGTCTAACTTTTAGTGGTAAGGTCTATGATATGAAATTAATACATATATGACGCCTTTATCCCTTGCAGGGTAGGCAGAGCGTCAACGGCTGCAAGAATACGGTCACTATCGCCACGTCTAACATTTTTGAGGATTGTTGTTTTCGAAGGTTGTTTCAGAAAACATGTGTATCACTATAGTGACAGGTTGTCAGCCTGTCGCCTAAAAATTGTAATACACCAATACTCTAGAGTCCTTTAGTCGCCTCAAATGAAAGCAATACACCTACGTACTTTATTATCCCTAGTATGGTCGATCATAAAGCTTGTATGGAAAAGGAATCTGGTTCTTAGGTGTAATAGCACAGGTGCTCTATAGCACTGAACTTGTATGGGACAAATCTAGTTTTTTAGACTTGACTAAAACTAGACTTGATGGCATTTTGATGAAAATATTATTAACAATATCCAAGTTTTTAAAGCATTTGGTATAACTTATTATTTTTTGCATTTATGGTAGGTGCCTAAATTTTTTATAAAATATTTATTGTATACTAGTGGGCGCCCGCGGTTATGCCCGCGTGGTTGTCGGTTTTGATCCCGTAGCATCCCACAGGAACTTTTTTTCGGGATAGAAGTTATATCCAAGTTACCCTTTATCTATGTGCCAAATTTTATGAGAATCGGTTTAGTAGTTTAAGCGTGAAAGAGTAACAAACAAACATACAAACTTTCACATTTATAATATTAGTAGAGTTTTTATTAAATACTCTATTAATACTTTGTTTTGAAACATCTAGATACTCAAGTTAGGGGAACGCGTTGGTATGTTTTTAAAAACTACGAAAATTGAGAGATTGATCAATTTTATTTAATTAATATTTAAAATTAAACGAGACGTGTTCACAGAGTTGGATGCGAGCCACGAATGCTCCAAAAAGGCTTAGATCTAACTTAGGGCTAGACTTATCACTACTCTCGGCTTCCAGGAGCTGTGCCACCACGAAGTGCTGAGGTTGCAGCTTTTATGCATGCACTGTTATGGTTCTTAAGGGTGGTGGTGACATAACTCCTCCCTCTTCAAGTTCGAAGTCATCTGACGATTTTGAGTCACGATGAGTTCGACAACCTTTTAGCTTCCATGAAAGGAAGCTTACACCTATCAATATTATAATTGCATAAAGGAATATAGTCGCTAAACTAACACTATTCGTAACTATTACGTTTTCACTATCATCCACATTGTTCAGTTCCGCACTTTTCAACACGTTAGACAGTTCCTTAAGATTGTCCAGTCTGACTCCTCTGATGTTCACCTTTACATCTTCTTCCGTTTCCTTCTTCTTTAATTCTGGCAAGCTCGTAATAGCACTGATTCTCAAGCGAGTATCTGCAGTGGAAGTTCGCCGGCGGTCCAACCTCAGATGTCCTAGGTAGAGGTCGCAGTCATCGTTCCTGGTTATAAGGTAAGTCCCCTTTACTTGTCTTTTAGTAATGTCTTCTTGGCATCGTTCTGTCATGATGTTCCCGGTACGGATGTACGCTATCCAGTTCATCGGACCTATGCGTTGTATCTTAACATCTTCTACTTCAGCGGTGTGTGTCTGACAAAGTGTCAGATTAGCTTCAAATTTCATCAGCTGCTCAACACAGGTAGGCTCCGGGTACGCGACGATGTCATCTTCGTCACACAGAAACTGTTCAGCAGCGAGCTCCTCACAGGCCTTGTCAACGGGAAGGTACTTCGAACTCTTCGCCAGAAGGTAAGGATATTTAGGGATTATTACGGTGGTAAGGTTCGTGATTGGATTAAGAATAGGTAAGGAATAAATTTTGAAATAGTTATAAACTTGACCATCGGTTAAAGGAACTTCCATTACAAACGTAATCTGAGTTTGCTTAACATACGCCTTAACTACTATAGTTCTCTCTATCTTAACTAGGTTATTAACACTAACAGAATACACTAGATTATCTTGCTTGCTTATATCTTCTAGAATGGTTAGCAGTTCTTCAGAGTTAACAATGGACTGGTGAAGTACTGAGACCTTACTTAATGCAAGGGCTGTTTCTATATCGCTAATCGTTCGGTATATTGAATCAAAGTTGGTCATGAATAAGTGAAACATATTTAATACGTATACAGCGTAAATAGAATTATTTTCTTTGGTAGCTACACTCTTAACCACTCTTTCAACACGCTTAAGGCGTTCATCTATTATAAGAGTATTACTGTGCAAGGTCTCTGTGTTATTTATTATACTGTCTAACATTTTCGAAATTATAGTTATCTGCTGTTTAGTTTTTACTTGGTTACTTTTAACATTGGTAATCAGTTTATCAAACCTTAAAGCGTCTTCGTGATCCAGATTACCCGTCACTATTTTTATCAAAGAGCCGAGAGGGTTTAATAGTCCTCTTTTTACTCTGCTAGACGGAACAATCTGTTTAAATTTTTGTATGGTCGCATTATGCAAGTTTCGGGCTTGTAATCTTGTATTGTGAAACTCTTCAGAATAGGGCTTATTTATATCTATTAGCTTGTCAAACTCCATATACTTTAAAGAATTAAAATACAAATCATCTTGAATACCGCTTAAATCTAACACTTTAACTATTGTCCACTTGTCTACTTGCCGATATGCCTGTCCTAGCTTAACAGGTAAAACGCCGGGATTTTTGTCAAGGCTTTGAAGTTGAAGGGTGTGAACGCCCGCTATGGTCACCAGTACCAGCGTCACGGTCCACCACCTGTGGAGGACGTTTTATATTTTTAATGGGTACTTTAGTTTCTCTCGAGCCTACTCGTATGGGTATAACGTTTCTAACTGCCTTGCCTATTACTACTGCCTTTTGATATCTGTCCTTGTCTTTCGCTTTTCTTTTATTAACATCTTTCGCAAACACTACATCTCCTACTTCAAATGCTGGTTCACTTTCTCCACCTCTGCCTTCTCTACGCTTTTCCTTCTTTGCTATGGTATCTTTACATATATAATCATAGAGATACTTCATGCGCTTGTTATGATCTTTTAGTAGCTGTTGTGTGTAATCTCTTTCGAAGTTACAGTTAAAGACTTTATTGGTACTAGTATGGCCGAAAACTACTTCAAATGGTGTGAGATTAGTTGTACTGTGTATGGTGTTATTGTAGGCCATCACAGAGTAGGTCATGATAGAAGCTGCATCTGTACATTTTTGTTCATAACGGGCCAAACGGTATATTTCTATTATGGTGGAATGAAATCTCTCTACAACTCCCGTGGAGTTGGGGTTATTGGGGGTAGTTATGTGGAGGTCTATTTTATAGAGAGTCATGAGTTCCCTCATGAGTTCATTGTTAAACTCGCTACCAGGGTCACATGAAATTCTGCCAGGCACACCATAAAAGGAAGAGTACTTAATGATAGCTCGCACCACTTCTGGGGTAGAACGGTTTGGTATTTCAAAGGCTTGGCCAAGCTTACTAAACGCATCAACTAGAGTAAGGTAGTGCTTCCCATCGATGGAAAAGACATCTATGAAAACCTCCTGAAATGGTGCGTTCTGAGATTGTGTAAGTTGTAAGAACGGTTTTAGTGGCTTACGGTCATATTTCATTTTACGACATGCCTCACATCCATTTATGACTGCTGCTACTGTATCACTCATTTTTTCTCAAAAGTAATTTCTACGAATTCTGACAGCGGTTTCTTTGATCCCGCGATGGCAGGTAGGACCTTCATGATATTTGATGATGATGGCCTTCTGTTCGTTTTCGTCTTCGACGTACACAACTCTCTCAGTACATTCGAAGAACTCTACTGACCCTCTTTTGAACAGATCTATAACAATTCTTGAAAAGTCTTTCCTAAATATTTCGTTTTCGAAATAAACGAAGTATTTACGTTTTGGCTCTATGTACTCCTTTAAAAACTGTTTTATGATTTCGTCATTATTAGTGGGTAAAAATGCTTCTAATATTTTCTGTTTGTCTCTAGAAAATTTAGTGACTTGAAGTTTGTTCTTATACCATTCATATAGGAGGATTTGATTAGGCTTAGTATCAATGGCTTCATGCAGGATAGGGATACCAAATGATTCAAGTTCTTGGGCTGAATGAGCAGTATTTGTGGAGCTATGGTCAGCGATGATGGGGTATTCCTCTTCAGCAGTATCTGTGGAACTTTTGTCAGAAATAGAAATGATTTCTTGTTCAAGATTGTCACGTTCTGGTATTGTCAACGTAGCAGATGAATCAGACATAGTTTCTATCTCAGGATTCACCTGTCGCTGAGCTTTCTTTTCTTTCGTTCTCTCTTTCTCTTTCGCTATTTCAGTAATCTTACCTTCCAGTTCTTTCATATACTCACTCAACCCGTCTTTCTTTCCAACATTCACTTTCATTGATACATCGTCATTTTCATCGTCAGAGTCTAGGGCATTTACTTGTATACGTGATAGGGCATCAGCGTTGGCGTTAAGTTTTCCCTTTTTGTATTTTATGTCATAGTCATACTCTTGCATTCTAAGGCGCCAGCGCATAAGCTTCGAGTTTGGTTCCTTCAATGAGTTTAACCATTCAAGCGGTTTGTGGTCAGTGTATATGTCAAATTTTCGCCCATACAGGTAAGGTCTAAAGTGTTTTGTTGCCCATATTACAGCAAGAAGCTCCTTTTCAATCGTGCTGTAACGAGCTTCGGTGTCACTAAGGGTTCTGCTGGCGTATGCTACTGGCTTGTCTTGTCCGATAGGGCCTTGTGATAGAACAGCGCCTAAGGCCACGTTAGACGCGTCTGTTGTCAGTATGTAGGGTTTTGTAGGGTCAGGGAATTGTAAAAGAGGAGCACTGGTTAACAGTTCCTTACATTTTTCAAACGCGTCTATGTATTTCTGGTCAATTACTATCTTGTTTCGTTTTTTGAGGCAGTTAGTCAATGGCTGGGTAACTCTAGCGAAGTCTTTGATAAATCGTCTGTAGTAGCCTATGAGGCCCAGGAAGCTCTTAATCTCTGTAGTTGTCCTTGGGATAGGATAGTTTATAACAGCTTTTATCTTGTCGTCGTTAGGTTTCAGCCCGTCTTTGGTGATGGTATGCCCTAAATACAGAACCTCTTTCCTTAGGAATTCGGATTTGTCGAGCTGAACCTTAAGGTTAGTTTGTCTTAGTCTGTCAAACACAGTTCTAAGTTGTTGTAAATGTTCATGTAAGCTGGCTGAAAATACAATGATGTCGTCAAGGTATACCATACAATGTATACCTTGTAGCCCGCGTAGCACGTTGTCCATAGTCCTCTGGAAAGTGGCGGGGGCTGTCTTTAAGCCAAAGGGCATCCGAATGAATTCGTAGTGCCCTGACTGAGTGCTGAAGGCTGTCTTTTGTCTGTCGCTTTCGTTTACCTCTATTTGATGATAGCCACTGGCTAGGTCTAATGTCGAAAAGTAGGTGCTCTTGCCAAGTTTGTCAAATAAGTCTGTAATGTTGGGTAGTGGGTATTTGTCATCTATAGTTATTTCGTTGAGTCGTCTGTAGTCAATCACCATCCTGTATTTTTGTTGGCCTGAAGCGTCCATTTTTTTGCTCACCAAATGAACTGGAGAATTCCATGGCGAGTATGACTCCTGTATAATGTTATCTTCTAAAAGTTTATCTACCTGTCGCCGAATTTCGTCTGTTACCGCCGGTGGTTGTCTGTACGGTTTAGTGTATATAGGGTCTTCATTTTTGGTACGTATCGAATGTTTGACTTGGTTAGTGAATGTAAGTGGTAGTTTGTTACAGTAGAATATGTCTTTATATTCATGGCACAGTTTTTCTATACACGCCCGTTCTTCCGGGTTCATGTGGTCAAGTCGGAGTTTCGCTAAGTTCTGAGTCAATAGTAGGTCATCGTCTCTTTCAGTTTTGCTGTCAAGCAAGTTTAGGTTAGTCTCTTCCGGAAAATACTCGGTAACCTTGAAAGGTGAGATAATTGTCAATTTCATTTCTGTTTCCAAACTGTTTTGAATAATAGTAGTAGCATACCCGTTGTTACAGAAAACAATTGCGTCGGGCATACGCACACCGTCGGTGAATTTGGTGAAGTTGATGATTGCTTCTCCTGAGTACATGTCTGTTGGAACCTTGACTCTCGTTTCAGTTCGTGGGGGCAAGGTCAGAACATAGTCCTTTGGTTGGTGAATAATAGGTATGTTGGCAGTATCTGTTCTAAGCAAATCATGCTTAAGGTCAATGATCTTACCTTTCAGGAGATCGCTTCCAATGAGACCGTCATAGCGAGTATCTACATCGTAGATATAGAATTTATGTATGACCGGGTTTCTAAATGTGGGCATTAATGGTGTTCTGATAACCTGATCGTGGTTCGATCTAGCATGTGTGCTTACAACTTGAAAAGGTTCATGATCAATACAGGATCAAAAGTATTTATAAGCTTTTTCGGGACTAATAAAACTTCGGGTAGAACCGGTATCTAACATAAACTTTGAATCGATTTCTGGTATGTAAATATACGGCAAATTTAAATTTAGATCACAATTTAGGTCTATAATCTCTCTGTGCAAGTCGAGGCGCTTATGTAAAAATTCTCTACCTGTTCATCATTTTGGTTCTTACACTCAGATGCCTTAGTAGCGATAGTCACTTGCTCGGGCTTATCAGTAGAGTTCGTGCCCTCGAGCGCAAGCGTGGGTGTCACCTGCTGTTCATACGGATCTAATGCACTTGAACTTGAAAAATAGGGGTCTTCACCGTATGACGCAATGTCATATGTGTAGGGGTCTTCCATGTAGTACTGATCTTCGAATATTTCGGTTTCGTTTACTCTAGCATGCGGTGCTGTGCGCATTGACACGTGGTTAGGGTAAAACTGATGGTTATTTTGTTGCGGGTGTACCTGAGGGGGCCTATAACCTTGCTGTTGGCCAAATTGTTGGGGACGCATGGGGGGAAGTTGCTGTAGACCTATCGGCCTATAACCGTAACCGCCGTAAGGTGAAGGACGACCTACATTTTGCTGTAGCTGGGGTCTGTACCCGAATTGAATAGGCTGAGCGGGGCGATACTGAAATTGTGGAGTAGGTGGTCGAGCTGGAAACTGTCTGTTCGAAGGAATTCCAAATTTAAATTGGTTTTGGGGATAATTTTGGAAAGTAGGAGGAACTCCAAACCTAAACTGATTCTGGGGAAAACTCTGAAACTGGTTTTGGAAACTGGGTCGGAAACCTGGGGTCGGACCTTGGGGTTTTGGAATTACAGATTGGGATTTATTTTTATTTTGGTACTGCTCTTGGAAATTTACTTCTTCCAAGACAACGCTGAGGGCGTCTTCTAAAGTTGCAGGTTCGTGAAGCCTGACTGTCCTAAGCATATTTTCTGGCAGATTAAATAAGAAAGCATTTAATGCGGCTTTGTCGTAAATTATACGTTTACTTGCTCTCATCTGTTCATCTTCTAATAAATTTACCTTGGCCATAAGGTTGGCCTTGACTGTTTGTACCCTTTTACAAAAATCAAGGTAAGATTCGCCTGATTTGATTTTTATTGAGTCTAAATTCATAGCAATACACTCTTCGCTACGCGGATCCCCAAAATGATGTATTAGTAATTCCCTGAAGCTCGCCCACGTATTTATGTCTGCGCGCTCGCTTATCAGCGCAGCTGCAGCGTCTGTAAGCCTGCTAGTGATAACTTGCATAACGTACTCATCTTGAGCGCGGTCGCCTCTAAATCTTTGAATTATATATTCGCACTTTCTTAAAAATAGGTTCAGTTGTCTAGGATCACCACCGTACAGGGGGATAATTTTTTGGAACTCATTGGGAATGAGCACTAAAACAGCCTCAGCCATTTTTAGTTAATATATAATGTACAAGAACTAAATTAACACTAATATCAATTAAAATTAATTAAACGTAGGTAATGTCCGTAACTTGTTATAGGTACACTTTTTATATATTCTTATATTTAAAATCTTAACTAATTCAGATCACGTTTGAAATGAGAGAAGTCCGATCTCAAGTACACGTAGTAGGGGATAGAAGGAAGGCGAAAAGTTCTACTCACCATTTCCCGCTAACGCCCATCTCTGAATATCCTCTGCACAACACCACACTAATTGAGAAATTTATTTGGTTCGGGTATATCGGTTTTTGAGTCCAGTCCACAGTCGTTAAGTACACCGCACACGCACAGAACTGATTTTAAATTCGCGCGGGCGCAATTTTCCGGAAAACCGACATACGAACGGCTGCGCCACTCAAGTTAGGGGAACGCGTTGGTATGTTTTTAAAAACTACGAAAATTGAGAGATTGATCAATTTTATTTAATTAATATTTAAAATTAAACGAGACGTGTTCACAGAGTTGGATGCGAGCCACGAATGCTCCAAAAAGGCTTAGATCTAACTTAGGGCTAGACTTATCACTACTCTCGGCTTCCAGGAGCTGTGCCACCACGAAGTGCTGAGGTTGCAGCTTTTATGCATGCACTGTTATGGTTCTTAAGGGTGGTGGTGACATAACTAGATTGCATCATGTTTTGAATCGTGCTATTTATTATTGCACCTAAATTTTATTATGTCTGGCACAATTCTGGTTTTATTTAAATGGCGACCGTTCTGAGACCGTGTAATACAGGCTTAGAATAGCTTCACCCTTATCCTACCCGTGTCGCAAAAAGGGATAATTCATTCAGGGAATGGGCTGTAGTGTTCCTTATGAATGCAATGTCTTGCACTGCGTTAATCCGCTTGCCAAGAGTGGTGAGAATAGCAACACCCCCCAATAAGGGGAGGGCAATGTTCAGCATAGCACTGTCGTGGCTGTTAATAAACCTAAAGTATGGCCATTCGAATAGGCCATATTTGACAGTTGTCAAAATCATGTTAATGCTATGACGTAAGGTCTTTTTTTTCTTTGGTGACATAAATAAGTAATAGGTTTTTACCAAATGTCATACCTCTCCGTATTGTTTCAAGAGGCAAAAAATTACTTTGCTCCGTTATTTTTCAAATTTATGAATATGGAGTAAGGGACACCTTAAATTTGGCCATTCATATTATTTAGTATTGGTTTGACAGGTGTCAAATATGGCCTATTCGATCGGTCATACTTTAATGATAATTTTATTTTTGGGTTAAACTTACCGACAACTTGACTGCTGACTTTTCCGTTCTTATTCACGACGTACAGATCCAATCCGGTCAGGATCAGTGCATGATCCCAGTGCAAAGGATCATTGTCGCCTGGAGGATTCTCCAGCCTTTGCCATGTGCAGAAGTTACTTAAAAACCTGTCTATATCATGAGGTCTTTTAAGGTTCACTGGATCCTCATGTAGAATTTCAAGTCGCTTCAGAATGAAATTGACTGGGCGCCCCAAAGACGGGTCGTGATATAACAATTGCACAGCATTGATCATGGCTAGCACAAATCTCACTAGTTCCCTTTCAGTCTCTTTTGGAAAATTTACCGTCATATGTTTGTATAGATCTCTATCTACAAACACAGCTGTTTCTACGAAAATTGCTGGTAGAATTGCTCTTTTTTGCCTTCTAGGGTCTTTTACTAGTTTTTTGATAAATGCTCCTATAGTCTTGTTTCTGTGAGCTAAATCTAATTTGAATCCTTCTAGATCCTCATTTTCTACTTTAGCATGTTCTGTGTCTCTTTTTCTTCTGTGTTTAGTCCACGTTTTGCTGTTTTCCGGCTTGTATGTTTTCGTTATTTCATTGTTGTCTATACAAGTTGGTTTATCTATGTTGTTTTCTTGTTTCTTAACTATTACGTGAGCTTTGAAATCTTCTGTGTGGAATCTTTCCGGTAGAGGATGGATAGTGTACAAACTATTATTCGACTTGATTACTCCTCTCTGTAAAACAAAATTAAATTCTGTGAGTAAGCACTTTTACATACGTTCCTATTTTAATATTCAGTATAATGCCATTACGATTTCAAGTCGAGTTTTGAATGTTTAGAACATCGTCTCACTGCTGGGCAAAGGCCTCCCTCTTCTATTTTCATCCTGTTCAGCTCATGACCTTCAAGTGCCAGTCCTACTACCTATTTTATCATTATTACCTACTTAGCTAGTACAAAACTTATTTTTGTGCAATAGGTACATCGATTCATTGTGTTCGAATAAGTGTACTGTTTTAGCATATAAAAAGTGTTTTTCAAGTTCTGAAAAGAGGTTTTTAGTAAAGATGTCATCAATTTAACTCACCACATCATCACAAACGTACAACGCTGCATTCTTACTCCTGAAATAACACGTGTCCAACTCTTCATCGCCATGTTGATCGAGCACCAGTTCAGTATTATTCAACCACCTCCTCATCATCAGGAACTGAGGGTCCAGGAAGGTGCTCCTGGGGCTCAGCCGGAGGTCCAGGTGCTGCTTCATGGAGACCAGGTCCTGGTCTTCGTGGAGGATCGAGCGTTTCCGCCGTCGCGAGTGTTTGATGTGGGTGATCTCGAATTCGGCGTCTGAGGATGGTAAAATTTCTTGATTATCCACTTAGAGCTTTCTACGGTTTGAATTCATGTTCGAGGCAGATGTTTGAGTATTGAATTTGAATATCTGTTCTCAAATCTTAAATTTAATTTGCCGTGTGATGCCGGCTTAGAATACCATCACCCCATTTCTTCCCGCGGGTGTCGTAAAAGGCGACTAAGGGACTCGAGGGTGTATTACAATTTTAGGCTACAGGCTGAAACCTTTCACTATAGTGATTCACGTATCATCTGAAAGATATCATCAATCCTTGTCAGACGTGGCGATAACGGCCATAAATTTACGATCCTTAACGCTCTGCCTACCCCACAAGGGATAAAGGCGTGATGTATGTATGTATATAAATATGTAAATCTTAATTTGTGTATTCCTAGTATGACACTTCGGTACACAAGCATAAATCTAGGAAAACGACCTGCGATTGCTTCGCTGAAATTAATAAATAATAATAATAAATAAATTTAAATACCCTGGACAATTCACACAGCGCCATCTAGCCCCAAACTAAGCAAAGCTTGTACTATGGTAACTAGATAGCTGACACTAATACTTATATATATTTTTTGTTGTTGTAAATATACACATATTATACATAGAATACACCCAGACTCAACACAAATATTTGAAAATTGACTTAACAAATATTTGTGTTCGGTGGGGATCGAACCCACGACCCTCGGCGTAGAAGGCAGGCATACTATCCGCTACGCCATCGGCACAGTCAAATTCCTTCAATCTTTTGTTCCATCTACTCTAATTGTCATAAAAAAGTTTCTTTTTCACATCGCATATTAATTGCCTAATTATAAATGAATCAATAATGGACAACAATAGAATCTTACCATGATGGTTTGCGCCAAACAGGAACAGCTTTTCAGACTCTTTAAGGTGATCCAGAAGCTGTTTTGTGTGTTCCTGTAACAAGAATTTCCATAGGATTAGAACCTTTGGATATAAATCTACTTTTAGAGGGATCAGAAGAAATGGTTTATAAATCGTTGTTTTTTACACACTGTAACGGAGTATTTGTTGAAAACTATTAGTAGGTGTAGGGTTTTTGAAAACTATTCAGGGTTACGGACGAACCCCAACAACTTCCTGATTTATTACTATCCGGTCTATATGTATAGATGTGGAACAAAAAATTTTTTGGCGGCATATTTTTGTTTTGACATTCAGCCTTCTTCAGTCATATATCCTCTTATCAATGCCTAGAGCAGAGAGTTTTAACACTATTGTTTAATAGCCTCGACATATAATTTTTGACAATAGATGGTTTTCACACGAGTCGCGACGCCTCTCAACTAATATGAACCGATAATGTGGTAGAAGTTATGAGTGAAAGACAATCAAAGCAGCTGTTGCAAATAAAAAAATATGCATAATCGCCCGGTTGTATACAAGTAGGTACCTCGGTGTGGAAGGTTCTAATTTATATTTAAATTTTTTGAGAATGTTCTGTTTCATGGGTTATGTTATGTTCACCCTTAAAACTTTCCGATTTTTTACATGTTTATCACAATTTAAAGCCGTATCGTACCAAAAAAAAAACTGTGCGTTAACGGCTGTGTAAAAACCTAACTCTTGTATTTTCTTTACAAATGTTGTTCATAGGTACCTAGAAATATAAGCTGGAAACTAAGTCCTCAATTGCTTCTTTTATCACGCCTTCCAAAGCACGAAATTACTCAAATTCACATTTTTTGCTAGTTGTGGACAATTTTACAATTCGGTTCACATGCCATCCCGCGCGGTTAAAATGATTATTGTAGACAAACAACACTTTGTATTAGATCCACTTTTTATACTTATTTGCCTAAATTGCCTAGTATTAGAAACTCAGCCTTTATTTCAAACAAGTCGACTTTTGTGAAACTATAGCGATCTCTATCATACATACATAAATCACGCCTTTATCCCTCGCGGGGTAGGCAGAGCGTTGACGACCGTAAAATTACGGTCGTTATCGCCACGTCTGACAATACTTATTTGAGGGTTGTTTCAGATAAGTCGTGTACGTCGTGTACCATTTTAGGTTGTCAGTCAGCCTGTCGTCTAAAACTGCAATACACTTAAAATAAAACATTCGAGTCCCTCAGTCGCCTCTTACGACTCCCACGGGTAAGAAATGTGGTGATGCTATTCTAAGCCGGCATCACACGGGAAGATCTCTATTAACTGACAGAAATTGAACCGTCATGACTAGTCTTTAGGCATGCCGAAACAAATTGCGAAATATTAGGATTTCGTAGTGAAAATAAAAAAAAATGCAGTTAGGTCTAAGCGTTTGGGGCTCAGTTAATATTTTTTTTATTTTTACCGCGCATCGCACACTTGACGCACGACGGACCGCTAAAATATCGCAGCGGTCTGTCAGATCCATACTAGAAATATAGATCCCCAAACTAAAACCGCTCAACCGCTGTTTACGCAGCGCAGCGCTATCGCAGTGCCATTCGTCGAGTGCGGTTTTAGTATGGGGAGTGAAGTGACGTTTCTAATATGGATCTGACAGACCATTGCGATATTTTAGCGCTCCGTCGTGCGTCAAGTGTGTGATCCACCTTATGAAAATCTCTTTCTCAAAGTCAGAAATGCCTGGAAACTGTCGCTGTTAACTTAGACCATCGTCTATAAGAAAAGCTTAAGAATAGATTTTGTTTGCCGATTGTTGAGTTTTTTTACCGATTAGCTATCTTACGTCTGTGTTTGGATTTTATCGAAACTAAGTAATTGAATAAGAACTAAATGGGTGGATATTTGAAAACGGTTCTTCAGATCCCTTTCCTGGCAAATTTAAAATTTTAGTTTTATGGTTATTTTATCATTGCATAATAATAAAGGCCTAATGAAAAGGTTATTTACGAAAAAATACTTAAATCGAACCACAGGTTTCATCAAAATTCAATTTTGAAATTTAAGGTGCCAGTCAACGAGACATTTTGCGCCAGTCAAGGGACAAAGTAATTATTTTAACAATATATATGAATAAAAGCTGTTCATCTCTTGCTTTTAACTAAGTAGAATACAATTAAAAGTTGTTCTAGTAAAACTGACGCCCTCAGTCTGGTAAAGACACGAGGCACCTAGTCACAGACAATTTGCTCGTGCTTGAAACACGACACAGCCAGCCCGACATACGAAATGAAACAGCCACAGTGTTCGACAATCACAGTTGACAGGCGGGCGTATGTGATCTGTCGACCTCCGGAAGAAGGCTGTTCGTAAACAGCCGAAACGTAGACCCAATTCTCCACCAAAACAATAGTTACTTAAGTCGTTTAAACTTAGGCCATAATTTCAAATTTGTTTCAAATTTATTTTATTTAAATTCAAATTTACTTCAAGTTTATTTATTTATTATTAAACAGAATGTTACAAATAACAGTAAAAACCAAATGAAACAGCTATCATGAGACAAGAAGAAACCACCGAAAACATTATGACCTGAGAATTAACTGAATTAACATTCTGCTACTGAGCAGACAAGAATAACCTTAAAGATGACGCAATCAGCCTAAGACATGCATGACATAGATAGCCTTAGACACCACGAGGCAAGCAACTTAACACGCGCCGCTGTATACATGAGACACGACGCAAACAGCTTAATAGACATTGCCATCAGACTGAGAAATAACGTAACAAACCTGAGACACGACGCAGTCACCTTAGAGACGACGTAATCAGCCTCAAACACGACGTACTCAGCTAAAAAGACTCCGACATAAAATGCAATCAGCTTAAGAGACGTCGCAACCAACCTGAGACATAACACAGCCATGCTGAGATTCAATGCAGACAGCTGAAGAGACGTCGCAATCATCAACCTCAGACAACGCAGTAGGCTAAGAGACGTCGCAGTCAGCTTTAGAGATGTCGAAGTCACCTTTAGTGAGACATAACGCAGCCGCCCTGAGATACAACGCAGTCTGCTTAAGAGACGTCAAAATCAGCCTGACATAGCGCAGCTACCCTGAGATACAACGCAGTTGCTTAAGAGACTTCGCTTAATGACCCTGAGTGTGATAAAACGCAGCCAACCTGAGATGCAACTCAGTAAGCTGAAGAGACGTCGCAATCATTCTGTGACATGACGCAGCCACCCTGAGACACAATGCAGTTAACTTAAGAGACGTCGCAATGAGCCTGAGTGAGACATGACGCAGGCACCCTTAGATATATCGCAGTCAGCTCAAGAGACGTCACAATGAGCCTGAGTGAGACATGACGCAGCCACCCTTAGATACTCGTACATCGCAGTCAGCTTCAGAGACGTCGCAGTCAGTTCAAAAGACGTCGAAATCAGTCTAAACGAGAAATAACGCAGCTGCCCTGATATACAACGCAGTAGCTTAAGAGACGTCTATCAATCAGCCTGAGATATCGCGCAGCTACCCCGAGACCTAACGCAGCCGCACCTTGAGACATAAAGCAAGTGTTTAAAGAATGTTATCTGCACGAACAATGCTGTTCAACAACTGGAAACCCTTAATCTAACTTACGGTACTCATGGGCAGACATGGGGTGGTGCTATTCTACTCTGCAGGCACACCTTTACACGAAAAAAATGCGAAAACAATAATTAAAATAACATAAGTCCCTTGACTGACATAAAATGTCCCTTGACTGGGAAAAATGCCAGCCAAATGAAGCCAGTCAAGAGACAATTTTCTATGTTTTTAGTGATTTATTGGTAAAAGCTTGAAAGTAATCAAAATTTTTAAACGAATTTTAAATCTCGCTTTATTATGCGGCATTATTTGTTCAGAACAAATCTTCTGTAATAACTCTTTCACGAAGAAAACATGCACAGGAAAGGGACCTGGCGCAGGTGCAAAAATAGCACCTAAAAATTTAACAACTCCTATTTTATTCTAGAAGTGCCAAGGAACTATATGCTCCCTCTCCAGGGATGAAGAAGCAATCCTGGCAGAAGGCAGAAACAAGACCCAGCTCATAGTTCTACTAGTTTCAGCGATTCAGTCGTTTTAGACCACGTATTCAGAAAACACAATAACGTGTGACCAACACAGACTGTCATATTTATCGGTATACGCAGTTAAATATTGTCCAATTAATAATTTTCAATAAATCTACATGATATAAGAATTATTATGATGGGTGAAAAGTTATATGATGTCCAGCTAGATAAAACTTTATACATGTTTGAATTTCGCAATAGCTGAGTGTGACACGCGAAGAACGCGTGTTTTGGCCCCGATTTCAGGTTTCAGATTAAGTTTTAGTTAAACATATTTCATAATTTGTGGATGGAGTTTTACTTTCCAAATAGTCAATTAAACATTCTTTCGTGTGAATAATAATTAAAATCTGTAAGTGTTGCAATTTACGTGTGACCGCAATTTTTAGCTGCGCAAATTTTCACCCAAATAATGACCTAGGTATCTACTACAACAGCCACAACAGTCCACTGCTGGACAATGGCCTTCCCTATTTGGGGGGTATATGCCATACTCACCACGCTTGGCAGGCGGATTGGCGAGCGCAGTGCAAGGTCTTGTATTCACAGGGAACGCTGTTGCCCACTGGATTCAATTTAGATGCATTTTACGACACCCATGGGTAGATATGGTGATGCTATTTTAAGCCACACGGCACCTACGACCTCCCCTCAATTAAAATCCTGTTAGTTTACTTCTTTTTTCATTTTTTTATAGATAGACCTTAAAGAGTAGAAAAAAAATGAAGGTGCTATTTTCTTCGCGATTTTTTAATACATTTTTTTTTAAAAACTTTGGCAACAATTTTTTAATACAATTTATTTTGTTCCATTTTATTTAATTTTCTACCCTGCAAGGAGTAAAGGCGTGATATACATACATACATACATACGTGTGTTATTTAATTTCTACTCTTCTTTCTGGCCAAGCTATAGTTTACTTGCATATTTCGTGACTATACAAATCAGCCAGGCAGGAACCACTTTCAATTTCCTTTATAAAAAAAGGCATATCATGCCCAGTAACTTTTCCGCTCTATTTCCTAAAACAGCACCTTCCTCATAATTATTGCTGTATGCCAATCATGATCGCACACGCAGCACTATTTTCACAACAATCAGCTGGTAGACCGAGCTCGCACGATGATTTGTTTTTTTACGCCTCAATAGATGGCGTTGTTAGTTAAAAAATAGCTAGATGTTGGTCTATTAAGTTGAAAAATTTAACTTTTCTATCGCCCTCGAAAAGGCCTTCATATGAATTTTCAAAAAAATTGTAGGTGGGTGGTAAAAAACTTCAATCTAATGATCCATTTTAAATTCAAATTTTATTGTACCTATCTGTACACCTATATTTTTGTTTTTACCATAGAATTTATAATAGTGTTTTACCTCATTAAGGAAGCTAAGCAATCAGTTTTGGTCTTGGCTCTTTAGGTCAAGTTGCACCAAATGCTATTCAGGTTAAACCTCGGTTAAACGATCGTTAGCTAAACTTTAAAACTCCCATTTTCTTTGATCAGTGAGGAGTATGTATTTACCCTAAAATATAGATAATACGAGCAGAAAAAAACATTTTTTTCTGCTTTTTCCTTGACAACAAATACTAAGTGTGACATGAAACATGAGAAAATATATGAAAATATAAAAGTTTGTGATTTTTTACTTTCTGTTTCTAGAACACAACAGTTATATTTTGAATTTAAAACATACTTCACACTTATTAGACTGATAGCGAAAGGCTTAAAATGTAAATATTATGTATAACATTAAATTTTAGTAATAATAATAGTTTACCTCCTCCGTTACACAATCTCAAGAAAAATCTGATAAAATTCTAGTCAAGTTCTCGTCTAGTTAGGCCTCGTCGAATTCCTAACGCACACTTAGAGACATTTTATGAGCAATTAACACCTTGTTATGCTTTACATTTGTGTCATGGAACCTCTTAATTTATTTAATGTGCAGGTATGTAGGTATACTTAGTTAAGATTATTCTCTTTTCAAATGTTATCCACATCCGCAGTGACATGGACAGTCTAACCATTAATTTTGCTTAGAAATCTTGATGCTATCTATTTCGCTCGTTGAACTTATTATAGAGTCGGTGTGCAAAACACGGTTAAAAATTTTCTCATTTTTTACATGCATGCAGCAATCTTTTCTTTTTAGTAGGTACAACGCCAATACAGCTTGTCAGTATCAAAACAAAAACGTAACCATTTTTGAAATTGTCATGTATGAGTTTCATGCACCGAATATAATTTGTAATATTGGGAAGGACAACAAAAGTCAAAGCTTCTTACAGATAGGCAGTCGCGACTGTGCTTACTGAGACATGGACACTTGGTCAGTGCCTCTATTTTTTATTTTTTATCCCACTCGTGCCGCGTTTCTACTAGGGAAATGGAATTGTTATAAAAAGAGAAAAAAATTGCCAGACACATTTTTTTCTTTTTTACAATGAATAATTCATTTATTCAGTGACAGTATTGTATTGTAAAGAACTATCTGTCATTCTAAAAGCATTCACTGTAAATCTACTTGGAAATAAACGATTGAATCTTGAGTTTCTTCAGTTTGCTATCTATTTTGAAAAAATGTATTGCTTGCTGACACTTTTCTAATAAAAACATAAAATATTTGTTTCCTTTCAGTAATTAAGAGATATTTAAACTAAGTTTAACCGGATGTTGGTGTAACTCGACGCAACAATAATTCATCACAGAGCAGTCATCGGCGGCTCGCTTACTTAAAGCGCGAAAGTGTGTAATTGTTTGAATTTTAATGTTAAATTCACAAAAGAAAGTGTTCTAGTTATGCAATAGTGGCCATTATTTGTGTTGGTTACATAAAAATGATCAGATAAGTAATCGAGATTGATTTGAATGGAATTGGTTCGATGGCATTCGTAATGGATTGATTTGGGTTACGTAGGAAATAAAAAAGCACTGTTGACAAATAAATTCTAGTAAGTAGGTACTTACTTGAACTTCTGTAAAAATATGCATTATGTATATATATTGAAAATATTAATTTTATCGGAAGATTGTATGCCTATGAGGTGTAAGGGACAGACCTGTGACGCCAAATAATGGTATATTTCTAAAGGAAAGTTGTTCAGTTTTTATGGCCCTCTTCACTCCTTGACGGGAAAAGTAAAAAATTGACAGTAACCCTGTGTAATAAAATAATTAAGTTTGGTAATTCTAACCAATTCGACTATTATGGCATTTAGTGCTAGCTGTCACCTTGGCGCCATCTTGGCATACAAACAAACCCACATACCTCCTTACAGCTACATTCCAGTCTGTGGAGATGAGCACAAACAGACATACTATACCTATAATAGGATGATCAAAAGTTCAAAACCAATAGGTATTATACTGGGTGCGAGGGACGGTGTAACGAAAACTTTGCAGGCTTGCTCAGACCATGAAACTAAACAACTTTTTCTATGGGGCTATGTTGGTAATCATGAAAATTTTTTCGACCTTCCTTTCAAAATTTCCCGATCAGCTGACTGACTTTGTTCATAGTTCATAGTTCATTTATTTCGGAACAATATACATTGTATTGAAATTTTCTTAAACTAGTTTCATGTACAATCATTAAAACGAAATAGCAAATACATTAAAAAATACAATGTCAGTGAAATTAAATAAAATACTACAATAAAAAATGATAATAATAATAAGATAATAATAAATTCTTTGGTCAATTAATACATAAAATTGCATTCAAATCATCCCGTCATGAATTCATCTACCGAATAAAAACATTTTTCCAGCAAGAATGTCTTAAGTTTTTGCTTAAATAATAGTGGTCTCTCTAACAGAACCTTCAAATCAGTAGGTAACCTATTAAAAATCTTAATTGACTGGTATCGAAAACTATATTCTACGACTTTCAAGTGCGGTTTTATTCGTAAAGGTAAATCTTTTCTTCTTGAATCTACTCTAGACTTATTGTATGGAAACTCGGAAATATTTTTTCATTTCCCAACATAGTCCCCATACACAAAGTTGTTCCGTTTCATGGTCTGAGCACCCCTGCAAAGTTTTCGTTACACCGTCCCTTACATTTTCTTCTTTTCGTGTGATAACCGTTTCTGTTTATCGGTCGTTTCTGATTTTTACAATTCGATTGACAAAATAACATCTTAGTGCATAAAATTTTAGGTACTTAATAATTATCGAGCAACATAGATACATTAATGGATACTTATTGGTAAGAATCTCGAATTTTGATACAAGGTCGGAACCTAGATTTAAATGCTAGAACCTTTAAATTGTTAAGGAATTTAGTAAACAGTTTTGAAACAGACATGGAAGATTATAACTTATCGATTTGAGTTGGTGCAAAGTGAAAAATAATTTTTAGTGCATGCAAATTCTATTCCTCACGCATATTTTCAAATTTAACTTTCAAAGAAGGAAACATAAAATACTATGTGTCTGTTACAATCTTAGATTATCCTATACAATTATGAGTCTCATAAAAAGGGCTCAAATCGTGCGATCTCAGATGCGGTGGCGTTGAACAAAGGTTCGGGAGGTACTCAGGTAATTGCAATTAAGATACTGCGTGCCGAGGCGAGACGAAAAATGTGATATCTTGATGCAGACATCCTGACGATGAAGGTACGGCCAGAAAAACTGATGATAAAGTTGGCAAAACTGATGCTAAAACTCAAGGAAAAAATCGATAATAAAATATCAATATAGATGCATGTAGATTGCGTTAGAGATAAGAACATGCCAGAAAAACTGTTGGTCAAACAAACAATGACAAAAAGTGAGGAATTCGGCAAAGAAAGTAAATATGAAAAACTTAGCATTGAGGAAAAAGCTAGGCAAAGAGCTGAAGTCAAAAAATTCTGGTAACACAGAAGTTATAAAAAGTGATAACTACTTTTTATTCCTTCATTGCAAAGACTTGATACATATAGTTTGATGACCAGCCGCAGTTTAAAATTTAGATGCTTAGTACATCTCGTGTACCTACCCAGGATTCCAACGAAACTGCTGTAATTCGCTAGTTTCTTAGCCTCAGGATAACGGTAGAAAAACAAAGCAGTAAAATAAGTAAGTACATTCTATATACATTGTATAAACGATATATATATTTATATATACAACATTTTTTTGTGGTATCTAAAGTTTCCGGGATTCAGATTATGACGATTACCAAAATTATATAATGAGAGCAATTTCAGGCAACGTTGACAATTTAAATGTTTTTGATCTAGCCGATTTAAGTTAAGGAAATCTAGGTTTTTGTACATTTCAATGCCAAACGTAATATGGTCACTTTTTAAAATACCAAGAAGAGACCTACGACATATTTCGTAGGTCTCTACTTGGTATTTTAAAACCGGACTGGTTAGAATTGACACAAGCTTTTGATGATGTTTGTATAGTTACTATTTTATTGTTTGCTTGCATGCATTGAACAAACATTTTACATGTGTCAGGTTTGCAAAAAAAAACCTTTTCAAATTAAATTGTTCAAGGAGTTCCTCAAGGATCATTTCTAGAACCATTTTTATTTAAGATTTTTTTATACACAGAATTTTCGTATAGCTATTTTTTTAGTATTGATCGTTTCCTCATAACATAGACCTATTGCATAGCCAATTCATTGTTTTGTTTTTATGATTGCCAAAACTGACGGATGGCCGCCACTCTTTTGAGTGCTTTGCGGTATCTTAATGTAGGTTAGCGCTACGATTCTCAATTGTTTGTTTGTTTTCAAGGTTGTGACATTGAGAGGAAAGGTTTTTGGACCTATTGAAATAAAGGAGGTAAAAAGCGAGACTACAGTAAGTCATGCTAAATGTCATTTCAGGTTCCTTTAAAAGAAAATAGAGTAGAGATGTCGATAAGATAGACTTTGTATATTTTGCCCGGTCCTACTTATTCGGTGAGTTTTTATTTTAGAAAAGATGGATAATTTTTGTCCCCTTTGTTAAATTGCTAAGACTTTGGATCAATAAATATCCCAGATCAAACTGATCCTAAACCAATAACAGTCAGTACCCAAGTATTTTTGTGTGTGCAATGGCATATTATGAGTTGTGTGAAATGAATATTTTATTTACTAATTCATTTGCCTACCTAAATGAACACATTAGTTCATTAAAACAATATCCATCGTAACTAATTAACATACGCTTAAATATTAACAAAATCTTTTAATCTGTTAAATACAAATTCGCAATTTTGCAAAACAAAAAAATTCATTAACTGATTATGTAAGTTTCAAACAAATTGAAGTTGTTGCAGTGTTGAACTTGTCAGTTTTTACTTGACGCAGTTTCTAATAATTTCGTTCAGTTTGCTTTTCAATGCTGTTTCATGAAGTGAGAAACTTAGTCGAATTTATGAGTTAATAATATCAAAATCTAAGTTCTAAAATAAATCAGTAGGTGTGCCAAAGTATTTTGTGGGCTGGAATGGTTAGACACGAATAGTTAGACACTCTTTCAATGCATGTCTAACTTTTTAGTTGAAGACCCAAGCTCTTTTTGCCTGACGTGAAGTCGGCGACACGTGGATATATTCAAATCATGGTAAAATATCTCTTTATCTTTCTTTTTTCCTTATCTTTTTTTAAACTGCGTTTTTGCTTTACGTTTGCTTTACTTCACTTAACGGCCGGAAAACACCTGACATTTATGATATGTAGGCGGTTCTCACACATCACTTCACTTGATGTGTATTTTTTTTCTAATTATCCATACTAAAAACCACATACGCAAAGACGCAGTCGCAACGCAAAAACTTGCGTTGTTCGACAGACGCTACTCTCTCTCTCTCATTCACTCTAGTAGATGCAAAAATATCTTTTGCACCAACAGACGTCAAATCTGGGATTCATCGGTGCCTATGTTTACCTACAGCAAAAGAAAAGTGCAATGTAATGTAAAGTAAGTATGTACTAGAAGTCGCCATTGGGTGATTTTTGTCTCATTCTAGTGGGAACCAGGTCGATTCTGTAATTTATTATGGAAATATATTTCGTGCGACCGTTTTTTTGCACTAATGCGAGCAATGTGGAACGGGCGAAGTGGGAAACGGTCTAGAATGGGAAATATTGCTATTTAATTACAGCTGTCAAAAATGAATAGGTCTCTCACGGAGGTTGAGTGGTGAATTGCGAAATGTAATTTGTAAAACAATGTGTTGTCTTGTAACTTGAGTGTCTACTACTTAATATTTTTTGTGTTCCTATTCTACTATTTGCCAAAACTGGCAATCTGATGGAGGCCCAAGATCGAGACGAGTGGCGCGAGAGAGGGGAGGCCTTTGCTCTGCAGTGGGACGCTGAACAGGCTAATTAAAATTCTAGTATATTCTAAGTCTCTATAATTATGAACCTACTTTTTTTATTAATAAAATGACGGGCTAAATTGTTAATACTTTTGACATAAATATCACTGCCATTATTCCAGTCAATCATGAGTTAATCGGTAATCTTGTTTAATGATTATGGAGGATATGGAAAAGAAAGCTTATTAAAAAAAAATTGGTTTCAGGTCACTAGGAGATTATTAATTTTTTTGCTATGCTATGCCGTGTGATGCCGGCTTAGAGTAGCATTACCCCACATCCTTCCCGCGGGTGTCGTAAGAGGCGACTAAGGGACTCTGAGAGTATTGGTGTATTACAATTTTTAGGCGACAGGCTGACAACCTGTCACTATAGTGATACACATGTTTTCTGAAACTACCTTGAAAAACAATCCTCAACAATGTCAGACGTGGCTATAGCGGCCGTATTCTTACGACCGTTAACACTCTGCCTAACCCGCAAGGGATAAAAGGCGTGATATATGTATGTATGTATGAAACTTCTACCAACGTATCTACATACCCCTCCTACCTGTTTTCTATTAGACAAGATCGATTGCTACCGTGGTTTAAATTATGTACTAATTTAAATATAACACACACCAAGCAAAGTAGTGCGCCGCCCACTCACAGGAGTTGAAATTGCGAAAGGACTAAGTAGGTAGGGCTAGCTAAACTGATACTATACGTAGAAATATGAAACCTATTTTAGACTAACGGAGGGTTATATATTAAATATAAATTAAATTTTATATTAAATATACTATACTATATGAATTTTTTAATAAGCAGTTTTTTGAGACACATTTCTTGTAATATGCCGTGAATTTATACGTCAAATGGTGATCCATGTGTACGTTTGTCAATTTTTTCAACAGATTGGAATTTAGCGACATATTAACATAAATAATAATAGTCCATTGAATGAGTACCTCCAAAGGGGGTCTAGAGTGCGTGAGTTAGTAACGTAAGATGTTTCTTCGGAAACATGTCAAAAGTCCCTATGTAATAAACATACTAAAACCCCGGGACACTAGGAGGAGCCCCGGAGTGGGAGGAGGGGGGGAAAGGGTCCATTTTTTCTTTTTTCGCTTAAATCTCAAAAACGATACATGGTAGAGAAGAACTTTCAAAAAAAAAGTTGAAAGGCCATAAAATTGTCTACAAGTTTTTCCTAAATATTTTTTTTCTATTCGCAGCTGTTTTCAAGCTATATCCCATGAAAGGTGAAAAATTCTAAATCTTTTTATTTTAACAACTTAGGGTGCCCGCAGAAGACCATTTTTTTCTCCGTTTTTGTTGTAGATTGTAAGAAATGACGATGATGATGATGATGATTGTGATGATGATGATGATGATGATGACTACTTTTTCATCCTTTTGGGTTGGGACGGTCCTGGTAAGTGTTCTTCTTCTATTATTTGTTCATTCTTAGTAGGTGATTCGTGGTGAAGCTCTTCGTCATCACCATCACCATCATCATCATCTTCCTGAATGGATACGCTGTTAAGGCATTTCCCTTGGCAATGAAGGCATGCCGCTGAACATTTGAGCATTGCTTTTCGGCATCCACATTTGCCGCTAACACAATCTTTAGTGCAACGGCAAAATATGGTCTGTAGGCCTCTGGTGCTGGTGGATCTTCGGTTTTTATGGGCTCTAGGGTGTTTCCTACAGACTGCCATCCCCACTCTTGTGAAGGCTACGTGTGAACCTTGATTGATGTCATATGAGAGGCACCTTGGGAGTCACTCTATATACCTGCGGTATCGGAGGAACCTGCGCACTGAGTTGTTGCCACCCACTAGAACTAACGTACGTTACGTAGGTCAAGTGGAGTAACTAGCCTAATAAAATATTTTGACAAACGATTCCTCGTAAAGGCCTCCATGGAGGAATGTGTTTTTTTTAACAATTATAGACCTAATTAAGAGCAATCTATCAGTACCGGTCACAAGTTGCACTTTTGAGCTTTTTGGAAGAAAAAAAATAAAAAGGTCAAGTTGCGTAACTACCCTAATATAATATTTTGACAATCGATTCCTCCTAAAGGCTTCCATTGAGGAATGTATTTATTTTACCAATGATAGACCTAATCAAGAGCAATCTATCAGTACCGGCCACAAGTTGCACATTTGAGTTTTATGGAAGAAAGAAATATTTTTTGATCGATTGATGTGATAAACATGGGTATGTAGTATGGGAAAATTGTTTGAGCCAAAATCATTTTTTAATGCGTGTAACTCAGAAACGGTAGGATATAGGAAAAAGTGATTTAGGTATAACTTGTAGATAATTTTATGGCCTTTCAACTTTTACTTGAACGTTTTTCTCTAACATGTACCGTTTTTGAGATTTAAGCGAAAAATTAAAAAATGAACCCTTTCCCCCCCTCCCCCCACTCCAGGGCTCCTCCTAGTGTCCCGGGGTTATAGCATGTTTATTACCTAGGGACTCTTGACATGTTTCCGAAGAAACATCTTACGTTACTAACTCTCGCACTCTAGAACTTTTTATTCAATGGACTATAAGGTAAAAAATATTAGCTGCAAATGTTTTAAGAGGTGAGTCAGCCCATCAAACTGAACAACTTTCCCCAAGAAACATAGGTCATATACATAAGAAGCATAAAAAAAAAATTTTGGACCTCCCATACAAAATGTAACAGCCGAGCGACTTAAGTTGTAAATGGTCCAAATTCTTTTTTCATATCTGGACCTATGTTCCTTGGGGAAAGTTGTTCAGCTTCATGGGCTGATTCACCCCTTAAAATATTTGCAGCAATTTTTTTTACACCTTGTATTGTAATCTAGCGTTGTTTATGATACGGTGACACAGACAATGTGCAAGTTCAAAATTATCAGTGCTACCTAGTGCTAGATTTTTATCTACTTACCAAGCGGTATTCTAACACTTTGTATGCTACAAATGATAGTAGGTAATGAGACATAATGTTTCATGCACATAAGCACAAAAGAAATAACTTAAAAATAATCTTACGTAGATGATTTGATGATGAGTGCGCCTTGACTCGGCTTGCAGCTATTAACTCGCTCATCTTATTGTCAAACGAGTGTGACCTACAAGATGAATGACAAGAGAAAAATATACCTATAGCAACTTGCTGCGCATAGCGCATCCGTAACGCGCGCATCTGTCAGATGACAGGAGATTACCAATGCAAGAATAGGTCAGCAAATTTTTCGTCAATAACCTGGTATTGACAGTTCTACAGGTTGTATGTGTAATACATGCTTAGGCATGTCACGCCTTTATTCCTTGCGGGGAAGGCAGAGCGTAAAACGACCGAAAAATCACGATCGTTATCACCACGTATGACAAATATTGGAATGTCAAGTCGCCTCTTACGCTACGACACTCGCGGGAGAGAAATGGGGTGATGTGACGCTATTCACAGTTCTAATCAAGATAATTCCGCTTTCTTTATATGACCAACTATTATACAGGATGTAAGAGACGGTGCAACAAAAACTTTGCAGGCGTGATCAGACCATGAAACTGAACAATTTTTTCTACGGGGGCTATGTAAACATTAAAAAAATTTCGACGCTCCATGCAAAATTCCTGATCAGCTGACTGACTTTGTATGTGAACTCGAAAAATATTTTTCTTTTCCCAACATAGCCATCATAGAAAAAGTTGTTCAGTTTTGTGGTCTGATCCCGCCTGCAAAGTTTTCATTATACCGTCTCTTACACGATACTATTCTGTAATATGACAGAAAGTAGGCTCCTACATATCTACTCATAGTATAGTCTCCTATATTTCTAGGAGCATTGAACCTATAATCTAGCATTGCTATTGCTAGGCCGTACATTGAATATGTATTTACATAGAAACCAGTCTTGGAGAGAGTTATGCTATCTTACATCGAGATATCAAACTCTGTATACCTACTGTACGGTCGAGAATGGTTAAAAATACATACACATATATATTTCACGCCTTTATCCCTTGCGAGGTAGGCAGAGCGTTAAAGGCCGTTAAAAAATACGATCGCCAACGCCACGTCTGACAAAATATTAAGGGGCCTTTCACGCAACTTTTTATGTAGAAGTAGTATAAAAGTGAATATAGATGGCGCGGATTAGGAACTAGGTATGAAAATTTTTTTCATACTGACACTCCGATCTAAGAGATAACATCATAGCCCAGTATCCCATTGCGCGCCATTTATATTTTCTTAAAATAACGTGACACTTGACGTATTCTTCAGAACAAATATATAAGTGATCTGTGGCCCTAGAAAGTCCCTAATTTAGGCAAATGTTTTTCAAATATTTTTTGGGGACAGATGATGTGAGTTTCACCTGCCGAGAGTAGCGTTTTCGGGTTTCGTCGTTCTGTCTGTACCACCTTGTATACACAGGTAGATACTTTTGGCGTCTGATCTAAGTTTTCATTAGAGAAAGGAATGCGTGACGTTTTCATTACGATGTTTCGTGCAAGAACGCATTCCATACATCGACGACGGCGGAAGAAAGACATTCACGATACGGAAATAGGTACATGATGAGCAAATGCAATTTGAGAAATTTTGCATACATAAGTTGGCGAAGAGAGTGAGTTGGCGAATCGCGCCGGTTGGTGAAACGTGCAGGTTGGCTTACCAATGACACTTCAGGTACTTTAGACATACATCACGCCTTATTCCTCATGTGGTAAGGAGAGATTCCTCATACCGTGTGATGCCGGCTTAGAATAGTATCACCCCATATCCTTCCCGCGGGTATCGTAAGAGGCGACTAAGGGACTCGAGAGTAAAGGTGTATTACAATTTTTAGGCGACAGGCTGACAACCTATCACTATAGTAATACACATGTTTTCTGAAACAACCTTAGAAAAAAATTCTCAAAAATGTCAGACGTAGCGATAGTGGCCGTATTCTTACGGCCGTTAACGCTCTGCCTACCCCGCAAGGGATAAAGGCGTGATATATGTATGTATGTATGTAAGGAGAGACGCAAAAATACGGTCGTTATTGAGAAATATTTGAGAAGAGTTTCAAAAACACCTCGAGTCACTTTAGCGGCCGGTTGTAAGCGTAGCTGTCACACAAAATTGCAAACTTTCATGTCTAAAACCCACATTTGATCATCTTTCTCCTTGCCTTATCCCGTTCTCTGTCGGGGTCGGCTACCTAACCTGGGGGATTTGACGTGGAACTAAGTTTATCAGTAATAATATGTCCCCATAGTAAACAGTTATGTTAACACGTGGCTGCGCATGCGCAGGTAATGCTTAGTGCTCAGCGACCGTTGCGGCGGTGCGCAATGTCTTTGTTCGGTGTTGCTATTCTTTAAGATTTTGTTTGTCTGTGCAACTATTTTCTATTCTGTGCTCTGTGTCAATATAAGGGATTGTTGCGTTGAAATTAAATTGCAGCAATATTTATTTATACTAAATAGTTACAAAATTTAGAGTAGGTTTAATGTGGCCTATGGCGTATGTGTCTTGCCCTGCAAAATGGGGGCTTCCGTCCAAAAATGAGCATATATCGAGATGAGTTGAAAATCTAGGATACTCTTTTTTAAAAGACCTCAAAAATTTCACTTTGGAAAACCCAACTTCATGAAAATGATATATATCTTGGTTGAAGGTCCTATAGTAACTAAAATATATTGACTTGATTCCTGTTTCGGAATATAGAGTTACTCTATCATAATTTACTACAATACAACAAACAAACAAACAACCCATTTGCTAACTTTTCAAGGGTTTTGTAGTCTACCACTACAAACCCTGATTGTTTCTGTCTGTCTGTCTTCCCCGCCTTGATAACTTCGTCAGTTTAAAACCGATCCATTAACCATGAAGTGAAAATAAAGGTGTTAAATGCCATAACGTTACACGGTATTTAACCATACCTACAAAGAACTTGAAAATCATTAACCAAACTTGCAACACCTCGCTACCTATTAGACTGTAAAACATTAACCTTCTTTCCCTTCAATTTTACCACTTTACAATCTTTATAAAAGAGTAACATACCAACCAGGGGTAATCTTGCATTTACTCACGTATGTTTTATAGGGTAGAAGGGTGATTCTGGCCTATTGAGACATTTCTCAGCACCAAATTATATAAAAATATGTTAGTTTTGAAAATTTTAGGATACCAATGCTGAAAAAAGTTCTGTAATGAGGTAGGAAGCTGAGGTACTAGTGGCGCCACTCTCAACTGTGCCTTTTGGGCCTATGATTCTTAAACCGGATGATTTGTTCAAAATTGTTAGAATTAAACTTGAAGAGTTGTTAGAAGATGTTAGTTAGTTGAAGATGCCGATTGCCGGCTTAGAATAGCATTACCCCATTTTTTTCCGTGGGTGTCGTAAAAGCTGACTAAGGGATTTAGTCCCTTTCATGTGTATTGCAATTTTAGGCAACAGACTGACGGCCTGTCACTATAGTGATACAGGACTTATCTGAAACATTTGTCAGACGTGGCGATCAAGACCGAAATATTATGGTACATCCTTCCCGTGGGTGTCGTAAGAGGCGACTAAGGGACTCGAGAGTATTGGTGTATTACAATTTTTAGGCGACAGGCTGACAACCTGTCACTATAGTGATACACATGTTTTCCGAAACAAGCTTAGAAAATAATACTCAAAAATGTCAGACGTGGCGATAGCGACCGTATTCTTACGGCTGTTAACGCTCTGCCTACCCCGCAAGGGATAAAGGCGTGGTATATGTATGTACTATGTATGTTAACGCTCTGCCTACCCCGCCAAAGTATAAAGGCTTTTGTGTGAAGAGTTGCTCATACCTAATAATGAGAACATACTTGCACTTTTGTTGTTACATTACACCCATACTTATCTTTGATTTTTATAGTACCCAGCAAAAAGGGTGATGCTGTTCTAACTGGCACTACACAGGATCTTACGTAACTCACAAAAACATGTAATGCCGAAAGCGCCCTTACCTAACACTTGTAAGTTCTACTATAAGAAGGAAGCATGAGGCATCTCAGTCACGACCACCATAACCAGCGTAACCTATGGTAACTAGTGTTGTCCTACTATCGATATGTGGATGAAACGCATGTCGAAAAATTTGTGAATCTTAAGATAAACGCACACTTAAGGGGACGCAGTCCTGGCAGATAAATATGAACGCAAACTTATCTGCACCGAACAAACCGATTTTTTTAGAATTCCTTATATGACATCCTATAAAAACCTCGCATATTTACCGGAATCGAATCGACCGATTTGGTTCGGACAAATGTGCGAGGTTTCATAAGATTTTATAAAAAGAATTCCAAAATTCGATTCGTTCGGTGCGGATAACTTTGCGTTCATATCTATCTGGCGGGATGGGCGTCCAATGCTAGTAGCTACTAGCCGTATGCCACAGTTGCATTAGAAGGGACCTTCGAACCCAACGAAGAATAAATTCCTGGCAATCATACATAGGTAGGTAATATTAGATAGTATAGCTTGACCATAAAGAGTAGATAAAAAATGCGGCCGCCACTTTCTTCGCGATCTGTCAAATCTGACAGATAATGCTTAACTATGGCAAAAAAAAATTATACAATTTTTTTAGTTCCATTTTATTTAATTTCTACTCTTTCTGGCCAAGCTATATGTATGTGTAGGTACCAAGGTTGTTAAAAATAGTTTGAGTATTGAAACTATCGATACTGTCGATAGTTACGTGTACAGTTTAGATGGACATCACTACTAGCAACACCATAACGAAGCATAATAGGAGATAGGTCCCATTGTTACAATCATGAATATTTAGCTGCGCCTGCGCCGTTCCGCTGGGGTTTCGACACTTTCTATGTGTTGGTGGTTCCTTCAATAGGGATGTGGACTGGCAGGTCAAATGAGCTATTTTTTAAAACGATCTAAAGCGGATGTATGAAAATAGGAATGTATGACGTCATATGTTGCTATTTTGGATGGCGTCAGAACACTTACAATTATTAAAAATATTTTGAATAATTATCACTGTCCGTAATTAGGACTTCATCCATAGTATTTTTGACAATAGTTTTAAGCGTACAATATTTATATTATAATAATGACCCAGTCCAAAAGCAACATACCATAATACATACATACATAATATATCACGCCTGTATACCTTACCAGGTAGGCAGATCGTTATCGGTCGTAAAATATTGTCGCTATCGCCACGTCTGACTAATATTGGGTGCCGTTTCAGTAAATTTGTGTATAATTGTAGCGGTAGGCTGTAAGTACCTATTGCCGGAAAATTTTAATTTTACGCGAAAATGGGAAACTACAATGACTATTTTTCAAAGTACCCCGACTGCAATAACTTCAAAATCTGTCTTGCCTTGGGTGTAAAATCCGCCATTTGAAATTTTTGGAATTTTAATGTAGGTAATACAGGTAAGTAAAGGTGTTAAGAAAAGTACCAACTTCCTTTCAAGAGATGAACCAGTCCATGAATCTGAACAACTTTCTTCAAGGAACATGGGTCGAAGAAATAAGAAAAAAAATTTGACCTCACATACTAACAGACTCAGTCAATTGGCTTAGTACATTTTTTTATGGGAGGTCCAAAATTTTACTCATAATATTTCGACCTGTGTTCCTTAGGGAAAGTTGTTCAGTTTCATGAGCTGGTTCATCCCTTGAAAGGAAATGAGTACTTTTCCTAACATCCTCTACTACATTAAAATTTTATAAATTCAAAATGGCGGGCCTTAGACGCACCCTGTATATAATAATGTAAGTATAATATGTCACTCGCACTTAATGCTTGTTGACCTTTAACTTTACTTTATGTGGTATTTTTTTTTACCAACTATGTCACTATCCACTATCCATTAGTTACAGCAGCCGATTTTTGAAATGGCTGACGGAAGTAGGTATGTGGGTAGCTACACCACAATGCGTTTATTTATGTACAAATTTTAGGGTTCCTTAAAAATGGATTAAAGATGAAACATGCACGGTGACAGATGGGCTAAGTCAGTAAAGGAGTGGATGCCACAAGATGGTCACCGTCGTCGTGGCCGGCCACAGAGAAGACGGCAAGACGACTTTGAAAATTTTCTCCAAAATTGGCAGTCGGAGGCCCAAGATCGAGATGGGTGGCGCGAGAGAGGGGAGGCCTTTGCCCTGCCGTGGGATATTACACAGGCATTAAAAAAAAACAAAGTCAGGTACGTCAGATATGAGGCAAAATAGAGCAGTATCAAGTATTGCGAGCAAATAAGTTGTATTTGTAAGTAGTAAATAAATATCAATGATTATGTCAGAAACAGTCATGTTACTTATTTCTTCTTCCTTCTGTTTTCTTTCTCTGTTGCGAACAAGACGATATTTTGTTGGGGGCGCCGCAGGACCACCATATTTAATTTTCATTCCAAAAAATTTTTTCGTTTCCCAACATAGCCCCCATAGAAAAAGTTGTTCAGTTTCATGGGCTAATCATGCCTGTAAAGTTTTCGTTACACCCTGTATAGTTGCTAGCACAATGTACAGCTAATTATTACGAATAGTCAGGCCCCTTGTATGAATAGTTAAACTCGCACTTGACCAGTTCATGCTGTTCAATATTTGGATATGACCGTGAATGGTAAAGGCTGGTCACCGGTCATAATCTGTGATTGATACCATACTTATGTGCTGCTCTACTTTTTATAAATAAGGATATATACTCGTAAGTTGCCGTGTGATGTCGGCTTAGAATAGCATCACCCCACATCTCTCCCGCGGGTGTCGTAAGAGGCGACTAAGGGACTCGAGGGTATTGGTGTATTACAATTTTTAGGCGACAGGCTGACAACCTGTCACTATAGTGATACACAGGTTTTTTGAAACAACCTTGGAAAACAATCCTCAAAAGTGTCAGACGAGGCGATGCGATAGAGACCGGTTCTTACGGTCGTTAACGCTCTGCCTACCCTGCAAGGGATAAAGGCGTGATATATATAATCGTAAGTTTAGTTACGACACTTTAATAATCGATAATGCCGGCGTATAGTGTCACTCCATTTCTGTGGGTGTCGTAAAAGCGACTAAGGGATGAATCTAGGGAAATGTCTATACAGTGTCATCTACTTCGACTGTCCCGATATCGTAGCGGATAGTGTTCCTGCCTTCTACGCCAAGGGTCGTGGGTTCGATCCCCACAGGACATAAATATTTGTTAAGTTTTTTCAAATATTTCTGTTTAGTCTGGGTGTTTTATATTAATTTACAAAAAAAAGTACATAAGTATTATTTATCAGCTATCTAGTTCCCATAGTACAAGCTATGCTTAGTTTGGGCCTAGATGGTGCTGTGTGAATAGTCCAGGATATTTCTTTATTTCTTTATGTAGATTAAATCGAGGTCACGACTACCTTAGGTCAGTAACCATTAATTCGACCAAATGCACTGTGAGTAATTAAAATCGTGATATGTAGTAATTGTCGGCATTGCACGCCAACATTGGAGTTTCGACAGAGTGATACATAGACTTAGAATATACTGTGATATGATATGACCACATACCACAGAGCAGAGATTTCGCGCGCGCCGGGCGCCGCCGCTAAAGGTGAACGCTAACTTATCGAACCAAATTTAAAAAATTCTTTATATGAAATCCTATGAAACCTCGCACATTTACCGGAATCGATCGATTCGGTTCGGACAAATGTGCGAGTTTTCATAGGATTTCTTATAAATAATTCTAATATTCGATTAGTTCGGTTCGTTCGATGCAGAAAGTGTTCGTTCACCTTAATAGTAGAGATGCCTGATAAAACGACGTGTCTGATGGGCTACAGACTGTAGATCAAATTCAGCCATATGGCCTCTCTCCCATTTAAGCGCTATAATAACGCTGCGCTAACGTATGCGTCTGTCAGATTCATACAAGTAACGTCAACGCACTAGCGCAGTGTCGTGCGCTTGACTTTTAGTAGGGAGGGGGAGTGACATTTCTGGTATACTGGTGTACATACGTTAGCGCAACGTTATTCTAGCGCGGCGTTGTGCGTTAAATGTGGGAAAGGCCTCACTTATGATTATGACGGCCGTCAGCCATTTTGTGAAAAGGCGTCTCTAGAGGAGATAGTAGAGGCGCGCGCGACATCTCTGCTCTGTGGAATTGACTATATCATTGCTCAAGTTTAATTGGGATGTCATGGCTTTCATTCATTGTGTCAATTGCCTACAATAATAAACACAAAACTTCATCATCATTTCAGCCATAGGACGTCCACTGCTGAACATAGGCCCCCCTAACGATTCCCACCTTGTTCGATTAGAACCGGCCTGCAGCCACAAAACTTAAAATAAAAATAAAAAATATAGTAAAACCCGGTGGCACAGATAATAACATCACGTTTGACAACATAATTTGGTATCATAATGTTCATAACCTATGTCATATAAAAAAATAAAATGCCAAGAAGGTCATATAATCAAATAGCGTCCTGTATCAAGATTCTTGTTTAGTAGGTAAAGGTCAAAAGACATTGAAAAATATTTACCTAACTAAGTACAAGCTTTTACTATTCTTTTTTTTTTTTGAGTTTTATATTCCGCGAAAAAAGAAAATTATATACAAGAATTTTTTAATATTTTAAATGGGTTTCTTAATTATTATTAACGTACCATAACATTCATGTTTTATGAAAATTAAAAAAAAAAATTCTCAAAAAAACAAAAAGTGACGCTAATCATGACGTTTAAGTGACAGGTAACTTTAGATAACTTTGTACGAGTGGTCAATGAACTTTTTTGCTAGTTTAAAATGTTTAAAGTATATATTTTTTTTTATCTAAGTACATACGGTACATTACTATATTAAAATCAAGCAGGTCATGTTCAGAACTCGCAGAAGTAAGTTTGCAATCACAATAGTGACTGATATTTATTTTGAAATATTTTATAACCAGCAGCATTGTTATATATTGTTGTTGAACTTATTATGACCTCCAAAATCATATCATTATGAAAATCGAAATCATATCAATAATAGCATAACATAAAAATAGTGTTATTTTCAAACTCCTATACAAAATATGTTTTTAGATTTTCGCGGTTGTTCACAACACTTAAATTATTAGTATTACTTAACGGGATTATAACCACGATTATGTTTGTTTTTACTTCGATATTTCGAAGCGGTTACACGCTCCATGGTCACGGGTACACTGTTTTACAAAATTCATCAGATGATTGACGTAATATGAAGAAAAGTTTAGATTAATGGTCTGCCTTTAGTAGCAGTAGTTCGGCTGCAAGTCCGATCAACCGAACTACTGCAACGTTTTAGTAGCAGAGGTTCAGCTGGTTCGGCAGATCTAGATCGAACTACTGACATACTTGAATATTTTGGTCACTACGAAACTCCAAACTTTGATATTTTTAGGTAAGTACCTACTAGGAAATGCAATACCTACCAGCATACTGGGATCCCGCATGTTTTTTGCGACAATGATCCCGGTCGTTATTTGAGCAGAATAGCAGCGGGATTTAATGGCTGCAATTGTATTTAATATCATACCACCAATTTGCCATTAACGTCTGTGGAACCCGGTATTTCCGGGATAGTGATAGATAGATTGATAGTGCCCAGCCAGTCCCGCAAATACCGGGACTGAAATTTATTTGCAGGATTCCATTCTCTAGTAAGTACCTACATATTATGTTGTTATGCAAAGTAGACTGATCATTTGAATAGCGATTTGTTATTATTATGACACTATGTATCATTGTGCGTATTTCGATATGCTGTGACCTTTACTTGCAGTTATTGTAATAATTTGAATGAGACTCTGATTTGCATTAGAAATAGGCGAACGCATACTCGTGTATAATTTATTGATTTTTTGATTAATTTATAATTTATTATGTGAACAATATTTGAATCAAAATTCACCTTTGCAACCGGTACCGGTACTTACAGGACATACTGGTTATTATATATTTATATTATTATTATATTATTTTATTATTTCAACTAGCGACCTGCCATGGCGGCTGCGCCCGCTGGAACTCATTTTCCTGTGGGAATAAGGATTTTTCCCGGCAAATATTATACATAAAAACCTTCCTCTTGAATCACTCTATCTATTAAAAGACTTGCGTCAAATCCGTTGTGTAATTTTAAAGATTTAAGCAAACATACATACAGACAGACAGAAGCGAAAAGCGACTTTGCTTTATACTATGTAGTGATTTAGTTTGATTAATAATTACTACTGCATTGAAAGCCTGTATGCTATTATTATAATAATGTTTTGAAATATATTTCATTCATAAGTAAGGCATTTAATTTTATCATAAGTTTAGTAAATTTTAATATACATTTTGTTTTTATGATTTGATAAAACACGAAACCTATAAAAAACTATTTTTGAATTTGGTACATTTTCATTAGAGATTAATTCCAAAGTAAACACACTTTTTAAATAATGTGAGTCGTATGAAACATAAACATGCAAGGTGTCCCGGATTTATTGATGAGAAGTGTAGGTATAATTTTTGATCAAATCTGTGCAAAATATCGTATGACCTAATATTATGAAGACCCTATACCTAACGCTAGAGGTTAAACAAAAGTTCCATGCATTTCAGACACAGAGCAAAGATGTCCTACGCGCGCATGACGACTTCTCTAGCCTGTGATATCAGCTAAAATGCGTACAATAACCAGAAAGAAATTTCACTGAAACCAAATTTTTCACAATCCGATCATTTTCAACGTCAATAACCACCAAACTATCTCCTTGGAAATTCTCCTCTGCTCACAGTTTAGTAAAACATTCTAAATATGCATATTGTCCATTGCATATTATAGAAATGCGCAAAGTTATATCGAAATTGAATAATTATCGATATTCATGGGGAATATCGACATATTGAAAAATCACACTTATGACACATCGAAAAATTACAAAGAATCTAGAATCTAATGTCGTATCGAGGGACTTATCAAATCCAAAAAAGTGGGCAATATAATATAATGTTACTAACAATACCAATAGCGTTGTGTTTAAAATCTACAAAAGGTATTCAAAAGCTACAAAAAGTATTATTAATACATATAAATTTCTTTAAAAATTACTTCAGTTTTAAATTCATCGATACATCGGAGTCCTAGTCGTCCTACATGTCAATACATCCAAATCCCCTGAATTCGATATAAGTATCTCGATATTATCGATATCGATACTTGGCTATATTTCGCGTCTCTAATCGCATATCGACATGCGCCAGCGCACAAAACGACACGGAAAGCGAGGAAGCTACATATCATGCATTCTGCGGAAGATCTATTAGTGTTTCCAACGCGAGATAGGAGTGTCATAAAACAACAAAAAGACTCTTGAATCTTCGGGAAGGATGGGAGGTGATGCTATTCTAAGCCGGCATTACACGGCATAACATCCCTGGTTACAACCCTATCAAGGGCTGTCCCTTTCGTATAAAAACCTGTCCAGCTGAACTTAGCAATAGTTTGGTTCAACGACCTACAGGTTCACACACGCGACCACACCGCATAAGGAAACCTGGCAACTCCACCGACCACAGATTACATAATTAATCTCGCATTCATACCAACGTGGTTTATTTGCGTGCAAGTCTGATGAGTCATGTTTCTGATATGAATATTGCACGGAAGCGTTGCAGAGAAAGCACCTTTGAGATGCTTTCTAGATTAATATGTGTGAAAACTGACGAATGAAAAATATGTGTACGTGTGTATTTAATTCTTACCGTAATGTGGACTAACCAGGTAGTAAGTACTAAAGTACTACTACTAGATGTCGCTAAGATCGTCGCTTCAAAACGAGCATCAAGAGATTGAGAAATTGACAGAGCCAACCGGTGCGCGTCGATAGCTCAGTGGCAGAGCAGTGGGCCTGTACCCCACGTGGTCCGGTGTTGATTCCCGGTTGCGCTTGTAAATTTATCGATTTACTAGCTTTTTGGGTGTGTAAGAATTTATTAGGTACATAAGTGTAAATCTATCTATTCAGTAAAACATGTGATACAAGCACAATTTATTATTAATAGCAGATAGTTTCTTTTCAAAACAGAACTCGTGGTTTAAAGGAACGCAATATATTTTCTAACACTCTGTATAACCTAAACAGAACAGAAAAGCCCACTGCGCTCTCCTATCAATTTGATGAAATGAAATCGAAACTTGATGATTAGTCACATGCAGCGAAAGTAGGAAAACATTAATATCGCATTAGTGGAACCCGTGATGATCCATCGATCAAGCGATCATGTAAAGTGAATCATTATTTTGACATTGCATTTTATCACAAATAGTTGCAACGTATTAAAGTTATTTTCCCTAGACAGGTGCCTGTTGCAAAATTGTTCCCTATGGGAAACTTAATTGCGCCTGTGCTACTTAGCCGAAATATCGGACAATCAAACCAAAAACAGTTTATCGCGGAACGAAGCTTGTTTCAAAATTATAATGAGAAGAACTGTTTGTGTGAATCTAGGTGCCGTGTGATGCCGGCTTTAGAATTGCATCACCCCATTTCCTCCGGCGGGTGTCATAAGAGGTGCCTAAGGGACTCAAGGGTTTTATGTGTAATACAAGTTTACAACTTTTACTGTGTTTTATGGTATACAATTTGAATTGAAGTTTAAAGCCTGAATGTAATTTTTTATTCAATAGAACGTAAGCAAAATCCAATGCCTGCGTATTTGAAAATTTATCACCATAAAATTATGGATTTATGATGTTTTCTCCCAAATAGAAGAAATGCATTATACCTAGCCTCAGCCAAAATGCCTGTCTCGCTCACTTGTGAAAGCCTCGACTTCGTCTCGTCCTTCCAATATTACTCGGCCTGAAATTGGTCCATTTTTGGCTACTGTTTACTGTACTTTACTGCACTGTATGCCGTGTGATGCCGGTATAGAATAGCATCACCCTAACACTTCCCGCGGGTGTTGTAAGAGGCAACTAAGGGACTCGAGGGTATCATGTGTATTATTACCACGTATTACAACTTTAGGTGACAGGCTGACAACCTGTCACTACAGTGATACACGAATCATCTAAAGGGAATCATCAGTACTTGTCAGACGTGGCGAATATCGACCGTAATTTTACGATCGTTAACGCTCTGCCTACCCCGCAAGGTATAAAGGCGTGATTTGTGTATGTGTATGTATGTATGTTTACTGTACTATTTCAAGATAATCGTTTCTAAATACGTAACGATTTCCCAAAAGGAAGCGAGTTACGTTATAATATATCAGCATCGGCATCATTATATTTTTGATCGATTAGAAATACGGAACGGAGGCAATCTTCTTTGGAATCGATTCTGCGGCGCAACATCGATTAGACTTGATGTTTTGTAACGCGATTGTATTCAGAACGAAAGAATCAAGAACTCTTTATTACGTAAAAAAAACTGTTTAAGTCCTATGACTGTCATAAGATTTTTTTATTTTCTGTGCCTTTTAATATTTGAATGTCAGACACCCTACAATTTGAGAATTGGGACCGAAAATAAAGAAAATAAAAATTAGTGTTTTAATGCCATAAAAATACTGGCATATCACGTCATACATACATACGTATATACGTATAATCACGCCTCTTTCCCGGAGACTACATTATTCCACTTGCTACGATCCTGACACACCTCTTTCGCTTCCTCAACATACATCAGCCTCTTCATACATGCTCGTCGGTTTAGGGTACTCTTCGCCTGACCTTTCTTTAGAACGTCCCCGATTTGATCTAGGTATGTTCGTCTAGGTCTTCCCCTTCCAACGTTTCCATTCTCTCTCGCCATATATACTCGTTTAGTTAGTCTTCTTTCATTCATATCGCGTCAAATTCCAGTATTTTTATACAGGAACCGTTTTAAGAAAAGCTCATTGGCCTTTTATTCACGTAGGTACTCCATTTTGTCGCGGCGTGTCTAATTGCCGCGTCTTCGCGTGTCAGTGCGTGTGCTACGCCGCTGTGACAACTGCCATGCTCACAGACCAGGTATAAAGAAGAATATCCGTGGCGGATCGCACACTTGACGCACGAATATCGCAGTTTTCTGTCAGATCCATACTTGATGTTACTCCCCATACTAAAGCCACACTCGACACTGCAATAGCGCTGCGATGACAGTGGTTGAGCGGTTTTAGTATGGGGATTGACATTTCTAGTATGGATTTGACAGACCGCTGCGATATTTTTGCACTCCGTCGTGCCTCAAGTGTGCGATCCGATCAATATTTTAAGCATACAATAAGTACCTACAACTTTTTTATTTGTTCTGAATCACTCAGTAAAATACCGTATTTCAGGTCTACTGCATCCAACGGCTGCCCACAACACTAAATTGACCTTAGAGACACAAAACCAGTCCAGAATTTTACTTAATACATATTTCCTGTAATCAAAGAACGAAAAACCTGCGTACTCTAACTACAAGTTACAAGCTACACCGTAATCTACACCACAGTTAATTCGCCTTGTAATTACGTTATGTGTAAGGACTTATTAGTAAAAATTAACCGTTAATAACTTTTATAAAAAGAGACCCGACTTCAACGGCCGCAAAAAGTGCGAACCTCTATTTTATTTGTTGGTAATATGCTGTGTGATGCCGGCTTAGAATAGCATCACCCCACATCCTTCCCCAAAAATGTCAGACGTGGCGGTAGCGACCGTATTCTTACGGCCGTTAACGCTCTGCTTACCTCGCAAGGGGTAAAGACATGATTGTATGTATCTATGTAATATGCCTGAAACCTTCTCCGAAGTCTGACAAAACATCTTTTAATTTCATATTTCAACCTATGTTTCTTGTGGAAAGTTTTTCAATTTTATCGGCTGGTTCACCCCTTAAAATATTTGCAGCTAATATTCAACCTTATATAATTCTTCAACCCTGCTTTGCATTTCGCAGTCGGTGCAAAAACGCTTAGAAATTGCACCTTACGCCACTCTCTGCTAGTTCTCTGCGAGCTGATACGCAACGCTGGCCAGATGAGATGTGGCGATAATCCGTCTGTTTCCCTCTTACAAGCCGGTAGAAAGCTGTATCAACGAGTAGTTACCTTTGCGAACCCTGCGTTCCGTTTTTCATAATTGCGTCCCAGGCAACGTAGTGTCCGTGGAGAGGAAACCCGGCATAAATAAGGTGTGAAAAAATTAGCTGTAAATATTTTTAGGGGTGAATCAGCTAATGAAACTGAACAAGTTTCCCCCTAGG
Organism: Keiferia lycopersicella; assembly: GCA_029255805.1. Lineage (NCBI taxonomy): Eukaryota > Metazoa > Arthropoda > Insecta > Lepidoptera > Gelechiidae > Keiferia > Keiferia lycopersicella. Next base: position 15,868,815 of record JARACZ010000005.1, read on the forward strand.
AACATAGGTCGAAATATGAAAACAAAATATTGGACTTCCCATACAAATTAACTTGGTCGCTCGGTATAGTTTTGTATGGGAGGTCCAAACTTTTTTTCATATTTCGATCTATATTTCTTGGGGAAAGTTGTTCACTTTCATGGGCTGGTTCAGCCCTTAAAATATTTGCAGCAATTTTTTTTACACCCTGCCTGTAAAGTCACGAAAAGTCTTGCTTCAGACAGGACTGATCAAAACGACGATCAAGCAAAACCTGACGTCCGCTGGTACAAAAATGATATTTTGATCATATTAGCTGATAGGGTGCATGCAGACCATGAAACTGAACAACTTTCCTGACAATTAAACAAAAAATTGCATGATGCATTGCGCTCGGCAATCCGCCTGGCAAGCGTGGTGAGTTTGGCAAATACCCCCAATAGGAGGAGGCCCATGTCCATTTGTGGATATTGTAGTAGCAGTGTACCTACTCCCATACAGAGGAAATGTGTCAACTCTTGAAAGAAACTACTGTGTGCGATAAAATTTTGTGTATTCATTCATACTTTGTCACATCCTGTTGGATGGTCAATAATTTCTTTGTTTGTTTTGAGCTCTTTATCTTTTTATGACAAATGTGAATAAATTATGATAAGGATAACAAACTAGGTAGGTAGCTATCACACTTTTTATACTACTCGAAATTTTTGCTGCCTCCACTTGACGCACGACGGAGCGCAAAAATGTCGCAGCGGTCAGGTCTGTCAGATTCATACTAGAAACTTCACTTCCTATACTAAAACCGCACTCGACGGACAACGCTGCGATTGCGCTGCGACAACAGCGGTTGAGCGGTGTTAGGCGGCTCTCCCACTGCACCGCACTCCGCCGCGTAGCGCGGGAGCGCAAATTTTAAAGTTGTATGTAAGTACATCAGTACGTATCGAAAAACCGCCTAGTACTTACAACACACCGACAACGCGTCCACGCGCGGTTGCGCGTCCCGCGCGCAGATTCTGCTTATCGGCGCAGTGCCGCTCGAACCACAGCGATCGATAGTGGAGTGAAGTGTCTGTTTGGCGCGGGGCCGTCGTACAACGCCCGTCCGCGCGGAGACGCGGAGCAAGCCGCGCGATGAAGCAGATCTGCTCCTCCGTCGCCGCGCGCGGGATCTGCCTCTCCGCGCTACGCGTCGGGGCGCGTTCCCAGTGTGTGAGGCACCTTAGTCATGGGAATTGACATTTCTAGTATGGATCTGACAGAACGCTGCAATGTTTTAGCGCTCCGTCCTGGGTTAAGTGTGCGATTCGCCTAATCGTACCCGCACCGGACGATACGATTTGTAACTTGTGTTAATGTATGATATATCCCTCGCTTTTCACGACACCCACGGGTAGAATTGGGGTGATGCTGTCTTAAGCTGGCACCACATGACAACACATTATACTAGTTACTTATTTATTACAAAATAATTTCACGTGGGATGTAGGTGTCTTACGTAGGTAGGTAATATTAATAATATTCAATCTTTCCTACCTACTCTGCTTACAAGCATAACGTAATCTCTCTGTGCGTAATTCCGAATAATCCTCTAACTCTTGCATCAGAAAGCACGGTCGCGACTTCTCGCTTGCGCCCACGGGTTGTATCGTTAAACTTTGGGCACAATCGTCACAGACGCTAAACTACAGTGTTGCCAGGTCAAAAAATGATTCTGAAAGCATAAACTCAAAAAAATCTACTACTATTGGGTGTTCCATAGAAAAATTCATATCTTCTCGACAAAAATGTATGGAACTTCCAACTTTTATTATGTTTTTGCAGGTGCCCTAATAGTAAAAGTTATTCAGAATCATGAGAAGTAAAACCCTATAAAGTGTGTATATGACTCAAAAATACATACATACACATATCACGCCTTTATCCCTTGCGAGGTAGGCAGAGCAATAACGGCCGTTAAAATACGGTCGCTATTGCCACGCCTGACATTTTAGAGGATTATTTTCCAAGGTTGTTTCAGAAAACATGTGTATCGCTATAGTGACAGGTTGTCAGCCTGTCGCCTAAAAATTGTAATACACCAATACTCTAGAGTTCCTTAGTCGCCTATTACGTTCAACACCCGCGAGAAAGAGGTGGGATGATGCTATTCTAAGCCGGCATCACACGGCATTTCTAAGCCGGCATCACACGGCATAACCTCAAATCACACTCAAAAATAACCCAGTAAATTCTTATACAGAACTCAACCTACTAAAGCTAAAACTCGCACTTTCTTGTAAAAATCGCAAAAGCAAGATCGTATGACATAATATAAGTACAGAAATGGGGTACACATAAATTCTTATCTATCTTTTTATTTGTATACTTATAAGAATTATACTTCACCTTATCTTTTTAGCCCACTTAGATGGTCTAGACTAGATTAAATTACCTAATTAGAACTAATCTAGACTATATAGGCTTACTTGGGTAACCAGGCTAGTTAAATTTGTAGTAGAAGTCTATATCAAATAGAGGTTTTAGTATCAAGTTTAGAGTCTAGATAAGGTAGAATTGTTGCTATGGTAGGACACTACCACCACTACTGTACTATGCTTAACATTATTTTTGTGTAACTATAGTCTCTTTTCATTTCCTTTTTTCCTTTTTCGTGTGGGACACCGATTCGTCAAACGACATAATGTACCCTAGTGTCAGATTTTTTCAACCACCGCTTTTACAAGTAGCAGGCTTCTGACATGGTTGTGTAACGACCGCCGTCTATGTCATCATAGATAGCAATCGGGATTTACGGCATAAAGTGCCCACTGAAGCCAGAAATCGTCTTTCTTGATCAGGTGATTTAGCCCGTAATGTCTTCATGTTAGATTAGAACTTTTGAAAATACATACATACATACATATATCACGCCTTTATCCCTTGCGGGGTAGGCAGAGCGTTAACGGCCGTAAGAATACGATCGCTATCGCCACGTCTGACATTTTTGAGGATTGTTTTCCAAGGTTGTTTCAGAAAACATGTGTATCACTATAGTGACAAGTTGTCAGCCTGTCGCCTAAAAGTTGAAATACTCTCGAGTCCCTTAGTCGCCTCTTACGACACACTTTTGAAAATGATAAATTATTATCAAAATAAGGTCGATCGAAAATCGAAGCCGAAACTTTTGTTGTGGACATTCACAAAGAACGTTGCTGCCATTCCCTGGATTCATTGATCCACTGTATCGCCCATCAAATAGATAAGTATCAAAAATCAACACGAAATCGATACTTGCCGTGTGATGTCGGCTTAGAATTTTCCGTGTGATATTTTTCTTAGAATAGCATCACACCATTTCATCCCGCGGGTGTTATAAACTATACTATACTAGGTATATATTCAACTAAGGGAATCGAACGAGGGTTTTATGTGTATTACAATTTTTGGCGACAGGTTGTCAACTTGTCACTGCAGTGATACACGAATCATCTCATCAGGGCCCTTTACCCTCAATACGCCTCAAGTCGCCGTCACGAAAAGTGCCAACATAGTTTTATTAAGTAATGTTATTGTAGTGTATTTATAGTATGTTTATAGATTTTTAAGTTATATTGTATCATATGTAACGGAACGTATTGGCCCAGCATCGCCTAACGCCCGCCATCGCCAGCCAAAGCCAAGCCAACACGTCCACCACCACTGCCCCTGCCATGCCTGCCAAAGCGAGTGGAGTGGGGGATGTGGAGCCGAGCCTTTATAAACCCCAGCACCCGCCATTCTTGCTAATTTTTCGCGAGTGTTAACATAGTTAGTCGAAACTCTGTCCAATTTTGCTAAAAATCTGATTAAATAAAATAATTAATTAAATTTGATAAAGTTTAAAGTTTTATTTCGTGTCCACTGTTTCACATATTATTTTATTCTATGGGCCTTAGTAGCCTGAAATAAAAGGATTATTATTATTATTATTATGTTGGTATCTTATAGAATCTCGGGCCCACAGGGACCCGGTCCTTTTGAGGCATGCGTGGGGCCAAAGCCAACAGCACAGAGGCCTTTTTAATACCATATAATCTAAAGTTGTAAGGGTACACCGGGTCCAGGACTTATCCCTAAGTACACTATGTGAGTGCACTCACGGACAATCTCTGGACGGTGCAGGGCTATTGTGGAATTTATGGAAGCTAGTAAAAATAACTGGACTATCAGGGTGAGGTGCCGAAAGGATGGTAAACTGGACTATGGAGAGGACTATGGCGCCTGCCTGATCTATGTTGAAAAACATGAAACAAAATGGCAGACGGTGACTAGCTAACTCGACAGAATGGGCCCCATAAAAACGGCCGAACGCACAAGGAACGGCAAAGGGGCAACATTTCTATGAGCAGCTTAGGGGTGCAGAGGTATTGCTGGACTTTAAACGCACGATCACTTGCATCCTTAAAGGGTCCCATCACGTGCGCCCACTCGCCACTTACGCTCCACATGCACTCCTCGAGCCGAAGCTCTCGCGACTCCACTCTGACCGGCCGGTGAAGGCAAGCCAGAGGTGGGGGATCTGCTCCTCGTCATTGTTCACTGCGGCCGGCCGGTGAAGGCAAGCCGCAGGTGAAGAGCAGGGACTTCCCCCGGGAGCACTCAGGTCCGTGGGGTCGCTACTCCCCAACAGCTCGCCACAAGCTGCCCTGCGGGCTTATTATTATTATTATTAATACTTGTCAAACGTGGCCATAACGACCGTAATTTTACGACCGTTAACGCTCTGTCTACCCGCATAAGGGATAAAGGCGTGATTTGAGCATGTATGTAGGTACTTAACAGCAATCCTTGGAGCCGGTTACGGCTTTTGCCCATTCAATCATCTTACAATTTGGTCTCTGCATGTTTCCTTGCATTGTTTGACCAAACAACAATTTAATTACGCGCCCAGGCAAGGCTCGTTTAGATAAAATCTACTAAAATGTACGAACTTCAACAAATAGTTCCTCGTTTTGAACATTTTCTGAGGCCAAAGCCCTCCGATTTGACGCAGAAAGCTATAAATTTTGGAAAGAAGACATTTAGAGTGTTTGCTGAATTTGGATGAGAGAAAATCGTGTTAAAAGAATTTGCAAAGAAGTCGGCTTTTGAATCTCTTCTTTTATTTTGCGATAAATCTCCTTGAAATAATATTAATAAATCGCGAAATGAAAAAGGAAATTATGAGTATGTTTTTGTACCTAACCTACCAATAGACACAAGAAGATTTAAACAGTGGGTTTTCTTAAATTTCTGTTAAGTTATAGTATTTTCCTTAAATTCTGTTGAGTATATATTTACAGGCTATAATCCAATTCAACGTTATGGGTCACACAAAATCAGTTTTGATAATGCATTAAAATTTGTACGGTAGGAAGTCCGTTTTTATTTTCATATTGTTCAACATGAAATGAACGTGATCTTTTTCTTCAAATTCTGTTACGTCTTATCTACAGGTTACAATCTAATAACATACCAACAATGGCTTTTTGATTAGGTCCCTATATCGAGTTTTTATACGTTGGAGTTCTCAGTGGTGATAAATCCTAGGATACATCACATTTTTCAAAAATCACTTTTATCAGCTGTATTTCGTGAGTATTTCTAAAACTAACAACGCCATCTACTGAGGCGTAAAAAAACGAGCTCAGTCCACAAGCTGGCAACAAAAATGAAAGCTCCAGAGTTATATACGTAATGCAATGCAACGAGAACGACCCACCATTAAGGACTATCTAGATTTCCTTATGTCTACGTATATATTGTCGTAACTAGAATTACCATCCGAAACAACTATTTAAGAGTTAATTGACGTAAAAAGCAGCATAAAATAACCATAAAACTCCTCAGACGTGAAGCTGGCGTATGATCCTGTGCTTTGTTTGTATGGTAAGAAAGAGATAAGTATGTATTTGATAGTTTTAGAAAGTACTAACGGCCCGCCCAACAGTTGCATCCGCCGCAAATTTTTCCGTGGAAAATTGCATGTGCAATGATATTCTCCCGTAAAAAAGTAGTTATTATTATTAAGAGATGTTGCAGCTTTATAATGGTGAAACATTTTTTTAAATCAGTCTAGTATAGCTACTAGCGTTCCAGAGTTTATCCATTACATACGAAATCATTTTTTTCTCTTTATAAAATTACTTAGAGATAGGTAAGACAAGACACGCATTGCTTGAATTCATTTTAGTAAAGAAGTACCTTTTTTCAATCCTAGTTTGCTGAATATAATATGTACATAATGTTATCTTAAAAAAAAATAACCTAACTTAGATAAAAAATAAATCAATTTTTCAGAACTAGGTAGTTACTCTGCACTTACATTCTTTTTAGTTCCAAATAGGTGGCGCTGATGAAAGTCGGAAGCTTCGCCATTATAGCTTTTAACAGACAAAACAAGCCAAATTTTTCATTATTTTTGAAATTTGTTGCGGGCTTAGATTTATTCAGATTTATTTAACCATTTATTGCACACAAAAACAGATACAGGATAAATACAAAAAGAAAAAGGATACAACTGGCACTGCTTATTTCTAGAAATAAATTTCTTACAGCAGGCCTATCCACCAGGTTCATTTTTAGGCGGGTATATTATTCTCATCACCTTTTGAATAAGCCTCTATAGCCATTGAACTGTAGTGTACTTTGAGACACAAAGAATAAGAGAAAATTATACTAGCTTTGCTCGAAACAAGTTGTTGAAAGGAAGTTGGAAAGTTGTGCTATGAGTAAAGTATACGTACTCTTAGCTAACAATTAGTAAAGTGACAGAAAATATTAGACGATCATAGATCATCTATTCTTTTATTACCGCGCGCGTGTCCAATGTAGGTAGGTACTATTCTGCCTCTTACAGTGGACCATATTTTTCTGTTTATTAATTGCAAAATTTTTGGATATTTCGAAAAATTATGAATAAATTTCGTAGTATTTTTGGTCAATAGTTTCAAGCGTACAACTTTTATATTGACCCAGGAAACCAGCGAATTAAAAAAAAGGTAGGTAAGTACTACGTTCTCTGTGGTTGCGAAAATCTAGATTTGGCTGGGTAACTGTTATCGCCCAAACTTAATGGTTTGGTTGCCTCACCCTTCATGGTGCTTGACTGCAACCGCAACCTTCAAGGAAAACACGATTGAAAGTTTTTTTTTAATTATTTATTCCATACAAACACGAAAATCAAACTAGTTACGGAGGCATGGATTGTATTCATGAAGCTCGCTACAACGTCATTGTAATTTGGAAAGTATGCTCTCTTCTCTTTTCATGTGTGACAACCCTAGTGTCAGAATTTTTCAACCGCCTTCTACAAGAAGCAGGCTTCTGACATGGTTGTGTATCGACCGCCGTCTACCGTCTAAGTAATAATAGACAGCAATCGGGAATGGCTTAACGTGCCATCCGAAACACGGAACCTTCTTACTTTCGGACAATCGGGTGGTCCTAACCAGACTGGGAAGAAATCCAAAAGTGATAAATATCAACTGTGTGAGTGACCCGCCGAGAATTGAACCCGGGACATTCTGCGTGGAAGGCAGTCGCACTACCACTGCGCCACATCGGTCGTCAAGTATGCTCATTTCCTGTGACAAATCCGTTGCCGATCGGCTGTTTTGCGTCTATTGAGTTTTTGTGCTTTTGTCGTTCAATTTACTTACTTCCGTTAGAATTCAAGGTGTAGGTTAGTAAATTATCTAAGAAAATTTTTTTTTGGACTCTCTCTCTTTGTGTGGGACACTGAGTCGTTCAACGTCGTCGTTGTCATTTTTGGACTGACAGAAACACTATTTCGAACTGTGGCGATTTAGCGCTTTTTTAGATTGATTATCTTTCAAGTACATACCTTTTATCTCACGAATGCGCATTGGCCTAGCTTGTGTGTGTTGTTTCTCTCTCTTTTCGTTGGACGACTCGGTGTCTACAACGAAAGGAGAGAGAGATAGCGCACACAAATTTGCCTGGCGTGCACTCGTGAGATAAAAAGTCTATAGGTTTTTCGAACTAACTAGCCTCTATGTCAAGGTTTGTCTGTTTGTCTAGCTCGGTCAGACAATGAGAGGAATTCAGGCAAACCCTGGGTCAAGTCGAATCCAAGGCTGTGACCTGACCTGGGAAACACTTAAAGCTTGAATTACCTACATTTGTTTTTTATTTTATCTTTCACACTATTTTGGTGATTGATAATTCCTGTTACTAGTAGATTAGAGTCTCGAGTGCATTCGTGAGTGTTTTCGATTTGGGAAATCTTGCAGCTCTTAAAGTTCGAGAGTGACAAGAAATTTTCTACTTTTGACCAACACCCTCGAACGGGGGTTTAAGAACTGTCAATTGTAAAGATTTCATTCAGAAAATTCACGAACGTACTCTTGGGTGGAAAGAAAACCTTCGCGGGAAAAAAATGGACTATTTATTATTACATAGAAACCCCCATGATGGCGTGAATGGGACATCGTGCCTTATGTGGCAGTGGCCTGCTGATGTGACGTGAATCTTCAAATAAATAATGTATCCATCTTGGGGAAAGTTGTTGGTTTCATAGGCTGATTCACCCCTTGTGAATTTTCAGCTAGTATTTTTACACCATTATATTTTATGTGTTGTATCTTTCAAAAACCTATCGAACCATTTCTGTAGTTCCATGCCAGCAAGACCATGGGGTCTAATCAGTCTTCACTCTGTCAAACAGAGCTGATTCAAAATCAGCAATCAAAATGGCTAGAACAGTAGCCAACCAAAGTCACATTCACTACAGCCGCGTGACAATCCTTGACCCGAGACGGCTACTCCACTTTAACTAGACCAGTATTGCAACTCGGTTCGGAATGGCCGATGTGGTGCAGTGGTAGTGCGGCTGCGAGGTTCCAGGTTCCATTCCCGGTATCCATAAAGTGAGGAAAATTGGCGCTATCTTCACAGATGTTAATAACCTTGTTTCTTTTCTTTTATTATTTCCGGATGAGCACGTACTCCCCACCAATCCGACAGGCGTATTTTTGATGGCCCCGGGGCCAAAACCGTAGAGACCATCTCAAAAAAAATGGGTTGGTCAGCACAGCTTTACATACATACATACATACACATATCAAGCCTTTATCCCTTACGGGGTAGCACAGCTTTAAATGTAGATATTAAGATATTAAAACTTCCGGAGTTCCGCCACCTTTAAACCCTTTTATTCTTAGAGCTTCCGGTCATTTCCAAGCTTTCTTTTTTGCTATGTATCTAGCCAAGTTATATCTTTATTGAACCGAGTTATACCACCCGCGTCGGCATTCCACTTTGAATAAATTAGTTTTATGAATTGACTGAAATCGTATACTTAGTTAAGCAATAAGTCAGGAAAATAAGATAAAAGTACCTAAAAGTCTACATACTCAAGTCTAGTCTAGGCCCCAATTCTGCTACTTTTTTGTCATTTTAACGCCATCGAAACTCAACTGTTTAGGTAATTTTCTATACTTCGAACAGTTAGCAGACTACGAAACTATAAAAATCTTCTAATCCAACTGAGATCCAATCGACATCCAACTGAAACTATTTTTATTTAGCAGACTTGGGGCCCTTAGGTCAACTAGCGCGCGAGATTTAAAACTCTCTACAGAACGCACAATCAAACAAATAAGCCTACACAGCTCCAATTATATAGGTATTCCTGTAGGGTTATGGTTTTAATTTTTTTTGGACATGCATGCTAATTTGGTTAGGAAGGTACCTTACGTACCGTACCTAAAAGTTTAGATGCTGTCAAGTGCTAAGAAAATAAGAAAAGAAGGGTTTTTTATGCTAAGCTTAATTTCGTTTCTAGGCCTGGGTCTTTCAGATCCATACTAGAAACGGCCAAACATTCACGTAATACGTATTATTAGGATTACAAAATGATTGAAAACTTACATTGCTTTCAAAGAGCTGTTCACTATTCACATCCAAAATCGTTGACAGCGTCGCCGCTAGTAGCACTCTCTTCCAATACATTATTATTTACCTAAATGCACTTCACATTTTTATTAAAAACTTATTCTAATAAATTATTTTGAAGAATATAACCTAAACTTTTTAAATATCTGTCACAGAACTCGTCATTCCCGCTAAAGTATTTATTTTAAAAAAGGAATTTCAAGGCATCACATTCAGCCGGCTTTTCCCGCGCGTGTTTTCGGCCAGTGTTTTCCCGCGCGCGCGTACGGCTTAGCAGGAGAATGCACAGCACGCGACTGCGCGATTTTGTGCACTTTTGGCGCGCGATTAGAACGGATAGTGCTGAACTGCTGACTAAGGTTCTATAATCGGTGAAAATATGAATGAGTATTTTTTTGCTGCGAATAGTAAGAGCAAACTTATTATTATCTAATCCACATCGATTTTTCGGATGTAAGCATGTACTAAGCGTAATTGGTTAGATAAATGGGCAGGTATTAAATATAGTAAAATGAATGAAATTATAAAACTGCTATAAAACAAAAGTTTTTTTTACATACGATTATCAAATTGTGATTTTTTAGAATACGAATTAACATCTTATAAATGTTTTTATCTCGAATAAATGAAAAAGTTTAATCACTCCTTTCGAAAACAGTAAGAAATAAACAAAATCATAATATTCCTCCTGACGCATAATATCCTAAATCCTAAAAATTTCCTAAACGCACTATGACCTAAACGCATAATGACCTAAACGCATAATGACCTAAACGCATAATGACCTAAACGCATAATGTTCTAAACGCTTTGGCAGTTAAGTAACTACCTAAGTAGGTACTGTCTTTTTATCTCTCTTTTCGTTGGGCGACTCGGTGTCTAAAACGAAAAGAGAGAGAGAGATAACACACACAAGTATGGCTAACACGCACTCGTGAGATAAAACGCCTGTTAGTAGGCAACTATTTTGCGCGCAATTTTTACTTTCATTCGTCTCTATCATGATAATGATATTCTCACCAATTTGCAGTCTTTCTCATGATTTTTTAGAAAACGCTATAAGTATAGAGGTGATTACATCGTGAGATGTGACTGTAGTTTAGTTGGTAAGTATGTTTATTTAGTTAATTTTTTTTTACTGTACGTTTAGTTCCTAGTAGGTGGCGCCCAGGCCAGGCTAGCCTTCGGGTTGCGGGTCGGTAGTCGCTGAGTGTAGAAACTTGGTTCCACGTCAAATAGCCTAGGTTAGATAGCCGACCCCGCCAGAGAGTGGGATAAGGCAGGGAGAATGAATGATGGTAAGTCTGCAAGAAATAAAAGACTTTGTATTTTAATCTTACAAACTGAAATCAGACAAATGAAGATTTTTTAAGCTTATACCAACACTTGTCTGAACTAAGTGACATTGTTGATATTTGCAAAATTCCGTGACTCTGGGAAATTGCCTTTTTTTCGCAGCCAGTGGTACCTACTAGGAAGTAAACGAACAGTTTAAAAACACGTTTAAAAATTAACGTAACGTAAACTGCGTCCTGTCAAACCTGTCAAATTACCTGCCTATTATTACCATTGGTATGATTATCTATCGCAGAATAACGTAACGTACATAATAATGTATGGAAATAGGTGAAATAGTGAAAATACGGTTCCGCCCGGATTGACTCCTCTGCCGCGCGGATGGCACAAAGAAAGCTGTAGAGTCGCGTTATTATTTTTACCATGGTAATAGTACTTAGGCGGATCGCACACTTAACGGACGACGGAGCGCTGAAACATCGCAACGGTCTGATCCATACTAGGAATGTCAATCCCCATACTAAAGCCGCTCAATCGCTGCCGACGCAGCGCTAGAGCAGCGTCGTCCGTTGCTAGTATGGATCTGACAGACCGCTGCGATATTTTAGTGCTCCGTCGTGCGTTAAGTGTGCAATGCGAATAAATGGTATAGTCTAATAAATGTAATTTTAGCCGATTTGACTATGAAACGTTAAGGCGAATCGGCTCAAATTATATTTCCTAAACTATAATGGTTAAACGGGCTTTTTTCTCGACGTGTACTGGCGCCTAACTCACAAAAAAAATAAACATCTGGAAATTAATGCAACCTAGCTTTCACGCCTAAAACGAAATTTCTTGTAAATCTTTAGAGCCTTTTAGTAATATAAATTATACAAATATTCGCGGGAAAGAATTGAGATGATTTAATGGCATATAATATTATGGCAACTCTACAAACTTCCCTATGCCACACAGATTGCGTTCGATATGTGACATGCGCGTGCGCATTGTGCAGCCCTTTCCCTCGGCGTCGCCATTGTTCGCGGCGGAAAGAGAAAGGAACAATTAATATCAGTCTGGAGCATGGTCTCTTCACTTGAGAAGATTCTGTTACGGTCGTGGTTTTAGAAGAGCTTGATGATAAATTGGTTGAACAAAACAAACAATTAAAAAAAAAACAGAAATACAGCTGCAATAATTTAATGAGTTCATAGTCTCATTCGCTTTTTGTTTTTTTGACGTTTCAATAGATGGCATTGTTAGTTTATTGACAATTCAAACAAAATGCCTGAAAAAACTGGAAAGAACCTTTTTATGAAAAATGATGCCTATTTGTATACATTGTTTTATCTGCCCCATCATTCTCCTTGCCTTATCCCCGAAAACCCGAAATCCTAAGTTTCGTTAAAATCGTTGGAGCTGTTTCCGAGATTTCGATTAAATTTTTGCTTGTTTTTAAATGTATTAGAGATTTAAATCGACTAAAAGTAAACGTACTACATCCTACTCGTTACTTACATTGCATAATTTGACGTACATAGGTACTCTATCCCACTCAGAACAATATATTATGAAGACGGATAGCTGTATGTATAAGGAACTATAAATATTATTCCTCCTACAACTTCCTTACTGGGATGAGATTTTTGAACTCACTCGGTTACTAAGAGCACATTGGGGTCAATTTATTCTGGTTTTCTTAATAACTGTGTAAAAAACCATGAAAAGTCGGTCCCTAGAATGAGTAGGTGATGCTTTTTCCTCGGTTCGATCAATTCGACCTGTCCGTTAGTATGAAACTATATTCATATCTATCTATCTATCTATCTATACATATAATAAGACAGTAACAGGTCAGTGTTCAGTGACCCTATATAGTGTCTCGCATTTGTGCCCTCTACAAGAACAAGGGTGACCGTTCTGACTGTAACTCATATCGCGGTATTTCATTGCTCTCAGTCCCTGGAAAAGTCTTTGCCAGAGTTTTACTGAACCGCCTCAAAGATTTGTCGGAGAAAATTCTGCCCGAAACCCAGTTCGGCTTCCGACCTGACCGAGGTACATGTGAAGCTATTTTCTCGGTGCGTCAACTACAAGAAAAAAGTAGAGAACAAGGTTGCCAGTTGTACCTCTGCTTTGTTGATTTAGAGAAAGCATTCGACAGTGTGCCTCGCGAAGCTCTCTGGATGGTGCTAGGAAAATTAGGGTGCACAGAAAAGTATGTGCGACTCCTAAGACTCCTGCATGACGACATGCAGTGCTGCGTCTCTGTAGACGGTGAACAGTCTGATTTCTTCCCCGTCACCTGTGGGGTGAAACAAGGGTGTATTCTAGCGCCCACACTGTTCGCCTTGTACTTTGCAGTTGTAGTCAAAGAAGTCCTAAATACTGTTTCCCAAGGAGTCCGCATCCGTTTCCGCACAGATGGCAGTCTTTTTAACCTGGCTAGACTTAAGGCGCGCACTAAAGTCTCGTATGCATTGATTACTGAGATCATGTATGCTGATGACTTGTGTTTTCTTGCAGAATCCCCAGGCGGCCTGCAACAGCTAATGTCCGTTTTTCACCAAGCATGCTGTAAATTCGGCCTGAAGATCAGTGTCAAAAAGACGGAAGTGATGTCCTTAGACTCGCATGGTCGCGAGACACTGGCGATTATGCTTGGTGAGGATATGCTGAAACAGGTTGATAAGTTTCGTTATCTGGGGAACACTATAACATCTAAGTGTAACCTTGATGCTGAGATCAACAGCAGAATCAGTGCTGCAGCTGCAGCATTTGGGAAGTTGTGTTCCAAGGTTTTCTGCTCGCACGACCTAAAGCTAGCCACAAAAATCTCTGTATATATGGCGATTGTGCTGCCAAACCTTCTATACTCCTCCGAGACTTGGTGTGTGTATCGTCACCACATACGCACTCTGGATTGCTTCTACCTAAAATGCCTTCGCACCATCATGAAGATCAGATGGTCCGACCGAGTGCGCAATACCGAAGTTCTGAGACGAGCCAATGTTGGTGGCATTGAGGCCTATCTAATGCGTCGTCAGCTACGGTGGTGCGGTCATGTATCCCGGATGTCGGAGGAGAGAGTGGCGAAGCGCATCTTTTATTCTGAGCTAGAGGAGGGCAAGCGAAAGCATGGCGGACAACTCCTCAGATATAAAGATGTTCAGAAACGACACATGAAAAGATGCAACATTGAGCCCACTCAATGGGAGGGTCTGGCAGCACAGCGTCCCGAATGGCGCGGGATGGTTAAGAAGCAAGTCCGCGAGTTTGAGGAACAGCGTAAAGCAGACCTCGACGCTAAGCGCGATGAGCTGAAGGCCCGTCCACCCATCGCCATTAACTATAATTATGTAAATGGCAAACTCACGTGTCCACTCTGTGCACTGGAGTTTACTGCCAAAATTGGCTACAATAACCATCTCCGGGCGCATCAGCGCCGATCTGATTAGGAGTCAAAGTGGTCGCCATGGCCGAAATCGGTCGGAGAGATCATCATAGTTTTGAAAAAACACAACGATAGCGCGTTTTAAAAGACGTGTGGCGACATCTATGAATGAGTTTTGTACGATGTTTGTGTGTTTGTTTGTGTATATGCGGAAGCATCACGCGAAAACGACCGAACGGATTTTGAATCAAATTGTACCAAAATGTCAAGTAATTCACCGACCAGGTTATAGGCTAAAAAAAAAACATACCCCTAAAAGGGGGGCTGGCTGCTACACATAAAATAAGTTTGTAGGTCATGTGAATTTCATAGTGGCGCGTAGTAAAAGGATGTGTATGGGCTAATTGGACCTGAGATTGATTTCAAATTTCGAACTGGCCAGCACGTATTGTGTCGCTTTGAATAAGCGCACAGGAAGAAAAAAATAACATGAGGCTGTATTTATATTTTTAATCTGTATTTTTATAGCCTCAACAAATGAGTTTGTCGAATTATTGCTCATGATTACGACAAGGAAACTAAAATCTATGAATATGTCGACGACTACAAAAATATCTCTTTAATATTGGAATAATTTTCACTTTTAATAATTCAATAATTATTACCCTTGAAAAAGAAAGTTCCGTGGTGCAAGACGTGCAAGTTGCGTGGCCAGACGATACAAACTTCATAAAGGAATCGTTTTCTTTGTGCGTAATCTACGCGGGAAAATTGCAATAACTTTTTTGTTTTTAAATTTTCTCGCTAATTTGGTTAAGGCTATTAAGCCAATGTTTGTCTGGTACATGCAGTATGTTATAGGTTTTGTCGACAATACAGCTACATTATTTTCAGGGTGCGACAACTTTTTTCTGAAATATTCTTTGGAAATACTAATCCCCTCAAAAACATTAATATGTAAAAAATTCCAAGTCTCGCTACTGAGCTGTTCAACCGTAAAAAGGTATGAGATCCCTTTGAAACCAAGTCGGCTATCGATTTGTTCATTCCCCACTTAAGAGATCTATCTTAATTAATTACGTAATTAGTTAATAAGCATTATTTTATAGTGACCATATCAATATTTTCAATATATTTTAATGTTTACAATAAATTGAATGACTTAGCCATCGCACTAGAACAGAAGGTTAACGTGTAATACATATTAAAATTAATACATTCAGTGCGATTGCCAAGTCATTCAATTTATTGTAAATTTTTTATATATTAATGTTTTTGAGGGGATCTCATTACTTTTTGTAGGTCGTCTTCCTTTTTTTCTTTTGCGGCTCTATTTCTTGAGCTTCAGCCACGTTTTTTCTCATAGCCCACTCTCTATCTTTATGTGGTTTTCTCGGAATGTTTGTAGTAATGATTTTTTTCAAGTCTGGACGGTAAATGCTTCTTAGTCTATTGTGTTCACAAATTGCAGATTCTTGCGCTTTAATATTTCCAAAGTCTATGTTTATAAAATGTAAGCCGCCCAGACTTGTTACTCTTGATAGTGCTACATAAGCTTGACCAGATGTAAATACAGCTGAACCTATATCCATCAGCGCATTATTCAGACTGAGGCCTTGACTTTTATGTATAGTTATAGCATAGGCTATACATATTGGAAACTGTTCGCGATGGACATTAAAATAGCGATAGCGTGTTTTAGAAACTAACAGCGACATCTGTGATTATTTTGCTGGACCAAAACAAAGTATTTTACGAGCGACAGCAAAATATAACTTGGTAAACAGTACATTTCTATGGAATTACAAAGTTATTTATGCTATCGGTTTATCTAGAAAACTGCATTGAAATTGCTAGATTTTTAAGTTTTTCCTTGATTTATACACTAAACCCAAATTATATTCCAAATTAGAAGTCTCTATGTCTGCTAGAAGTGCCTTAGAATTTTGATGATCGGTCAGTGAGTGAGTCAGTAACAAAATTAAGAACTTTGACTAGCTATAATTCCTTAACCACTGGTTCAAAGTGAACGAAATTTGAAATATACAATATCTACAGGGCTTTTGATTGATTCCTGAAGTTTCAAGTCTTTTGTTTTATCCATTAGAAAGTTATAAGGTGTTGAAAATGGCCTGAACCGCTTCGAGAAAAGGATGGTACGGCTGTGCCGCTTTCTAGCTCCACTTGGCGGGGGCACTGCCGTGCCCCCAGATAAAAATTGGACTTCCCACACAAAGTGACTCAATCGGCTGGTACATTTTATATAGAAGATACATTCTTCCATATTCCTGTAAAATTTTCCTGACGAAAGTTATATTTTATACGTTTGTGCAAGACGATCAAATCAGTATCTGAGATAAGACTTTTCGTGGCTATAGGTATAAGCCGATTTTCCACAGACACTGCTTTGTCTGGAGTGTAATTTTGGAAAACGCAATGTTGCTCAAGACCTGCGCCACTCTCTCGGGCTCCCTGACTGACACCACAGGAACTTCGAGTCGATACGTGCGGAGCCAAATTGACTGCAGGATAGACCTTTGTCACACGCGTCTAACAAAGACTCCGTTCCGGGTTTAAATGTAGATTCTGTTGTCCTCCTCCAGGGCCGCCGGTCATGGTCAGGTTTCTCCCTCGGTTGATTCTTACGACTCCCACGGGAAGAGAGGTGCTATTCTACTTTGCCGGCAGCACAAGACCTTAATTAAATAGCCTTAGGTACTTAATTAAACGTAACCCTAGCCGCGGCTCCGCCCGTGTGGAAATCGGTCATGGCATCACACAGGAAAATTTTTTCGCGAAGAAAACTTTCCTATGCGTTAAACTAAGTTACCTCCTTTATGTCTGTGTTCAATTTCATGAGTATCAGTTAAACAGTTTTTGCGTGAAGGAGTAACAAACAAACATATAAACTTTTGTATTTATATTATTAGTAGGAAGTAGGATAGGATAGGATTAGTAGTATGATTGCTTGCTTTTGTTTTTATTTATTTACACTCATGAACTTGGTCTTCAGTCTTCCATCACAATGTCAAGAAATGTGGCATCAGTCTACTTCACGGAATTAATACTCTTGGAAGTAAATATTGCACGGTTTTAAAAAATCTGCTAAAAATGGCATAAAAGGCGGAAAGTTGAAGATATAGGGAAGAGAACTGGAAAGCTAAAAAATCGTAGCATGGAAAGACGACTTCAAGAAAGTGAACCTTCAGGGATTCAAAAGACTAAACACTATAAACCAATCACCGTTTTCTTACTCTTTCTTGCATGTGGAAATTGAAATTGTACGATTTAACAGTTTTTTAAATTACTTACATATAGTCTGAGAAACCTAGTTTTCTGGTACCTACCTACCAATAATTTAATATTGGCTAATATTATTTTATGGTTCTTAGAGGCCTATGTTTAGCAGTGGTCGTCCTATATATAGCTGATAAATGATGGAAGATATATTATGGCGAAACGAAGTTCGCGGGCACCAGCTAGTTTATTATAAAATCAAACCGTTTAATGTAGACAGTAAATACATTATAGACATCAACAGGTCTACTTATTTCTGAAAATAAATATCTTTCAGTAGACCTAGGGTATTTAAGTTGTTTAAGTTTATTACATATTATAGCAATGATTTAGTTGATTTTGTAGAGATTATACAGTCATAATCAATAGTCCATATTACAGACTTACGCACCTAAAATCGTTTGCACAACGTCCAAACTATTTCAAATGTGCATCGCTAGCGCAAGTCTATGTATGGACTTTTGATTATGAGCGTACCTTGCAATTCGGAAACATTTTAAAACTCTCATTCCATCCGCTATTTTTCACCAGCTGATCGTTGCCAGACCGTGACCAAATACCGCTTCTCTTTTGTTTTACCTAACAATATGAGCCGCCGCATCTCAGAGACAGAGAATGATTTCAGTAAAACCCTGAATTGTCAAAGGGAAGTCATAAAAAGCTCATCGCTAAGAGACGTTATCACACATAGAAAAATGCAGTATAAATTGAAAGTGCTTTTCTATGTTTGGGTATTTACTTAGTTCCACAAAGAACAGATTTAAACGATTTTAACGGTTTCATATTGAGTCAATTCTTAAATATCTACGTTTCAGACACAGATAGCAAATTAGTCAGTTACATAACACAATATTATCATCATACTATAATTCTTTTTCCATCATCTATTTTGATGATCCAGCGGTAGCAGTACAGAACGAACTACCCTTGTCTCCCTCCTGTAGTGGGGTCATAAGGACCTCAATTTATTAGTGTCTGCATGCGAAAGTTTGCTAAATATTATGCTTGTATCACACGATCTACTACTCAAATCCATTTAAAAACACCCTATACATTCAAAAGATGCGTAGTAGAAATTGTATTACAAGTAGACCAAGGCCCTAAGTCTGCTAAATGAAAATCGTTTCAGTTGGATGTCGATTGGATCTCAGTTGGATGATTTTGGTAGTTTCGTAGTCTGCTGACAGCTTGAAGTGTAGAAAATCACAATGGCAACTGAATAACACAATCACATTTCAATGCCGTTGCAATGACAAAAAAATAGCAGACTTGGGGTCCAGTTACTGTCCAGCCGTAGTTGCGACCCTCTGTGGACGTTTTTCTGTACCAGACTTAAATAAACAGATTTCTGGTTGTAGGATTCCCTCTATTACACTTTCATTCTCTGTGACTGCCATAAAGGAAAATGTATTCATTATCTGTTGTAGACTTTCAGTTGGATAGGCGTTTTAATTAGGTTTTTAGTTAATTACTGTGGGTTAGTGGGGTAAAGGATTACTATGTCATATGTTTATTGAGCTCATAATATAGTAGTGTCATTAAAAAGTCCATATAGAAAGGCCACCTCAAATGGTTTAAAATACCTCCTAAGCTACATTTTGTTGTCTGTGCAGCGACTCGTCCAACGACCCAGTAAACCCTAGTGTCAGAATTTTTCAACCGCCTTCTACAAGTAGCAGGCTTCTGACAAGGTTGTGTTACGACCGCCGTCTAAGTAATCATAGATCGCAACCGGGACCTACGGCTAATCGTGCCATCCGAAACACGGAACCATCTTTGTTACGGACAAGCGGGTGGTTCATCCCGCAATGTCCTTACCAGACTGGGAACAAATTCACACAGTGATAAATATCAACTTTGTTGAAAATTTACCCACCGGGAATCGAACCCGGAACCTTCTGCGTTTTAAAACTGTATTAGAAGCGATTTCCGTGTCATTTCCTTCTCGCTTAATAATAATTACATCTTTTACATACATTACCTCAGTTATGGTAATTTTACCTAACTACACTTTCTTGTTATTTACTTTCGCTCGCTTTCAGTTTTTACCCGACTGCCTCAGAAAGAGGGTTATATTTTTTGAGATTATTTATTTAACTTTATATTTTATTTGCTTATTCGACTTAACGTAATGTCCATTTTAACTAGTCGGAGAAAAACACTCGATGTATTTTCATGTATTTTACCGTCTAATAGCAGCCCAAAAAGCATATAGCCTGAGCTAAGGCTAACTATTCAAAACGAAAATAAGAAAAAAATAATTTCTTTCATTGATTTATTATGTGGGTAGATTATGTATATAGACTTGTAGTCCATACAGCAGGACAGAGGATCATAATAATATTATATGAGTTTTCGGATTCGCCTCAGCAGCACAAGTGACACTGGCTAGGTACATATATTAAAATATCGTAAATTTATATGGCAAATTTTAAACGCAAAATACAACTTTGAAATGGGAAATTTTTATTTCTCTCATTTAGTTCCTTGTAGGTGGCGCTGGCTACGAATAAAGGTTTTTAAAAAGCTCAGCAGATTTTCCGTAGATTAGTCACTAACAGATAATCTTTCAATCTGCAAGAATGTTTATAGCATCACCTAGTCAAAGGTTTCCTGTAAGAGATCGCTCTTAGCGATAAGGCCGCCTTTGCTCATTTCTTTAATTCAATATTTACAGTATTAGGTTATATTTTCTTTTTGTGCAAGAAAGTGTTTTTACTTTAACTTACTTTTACTAGTTGAGACAAGTGTTGATATGAGCCCAAAAAACCCTCATTACCGCGGTCGGGTTTTGCTTTTCATTAATTATACTAGTGTAACGTTACATTCGTAAACAAGAATACTAATGTGACGTACGAGATGTGCAGACAGACAGACGCAACCTGAATTTCATTATATTTATTACTTGATTGTTCTTGTGGTTTAGGTATGGGAAAAAGGGTAAGTATTAATAATTTAGCACGAACTTAACAGTTAATCTCATGGTAACCATTGGTAACTAATATATTTTTGCACCTATGGCGTATCGCACACTTAACGCATGACGGAGCGCTAAAACATCGCAGCGGTCTGTCAGATCCATACTAGTAATGTCCATCCCCATCGCAGCGTCGTCAGTCGAGTGCGGTTTTAGTATGGGGGGTGATGTTTCTAGTATGGATCTGACAGACCGCTGCGATATTTTTGCGCTCCGTCATGCGTCAAGTGTGCGATCCGCCCTGATATCGGGGGGGGGGGGGGGGGCCAAGACTGCCATTTTTTCTCAACTCAACTGTCATTCCATTGCCATTGTGATTTTTCTATACTTCAAACTGTCAGCAGACTACAAAACCAATCAACTGACATGCTTCCGAGACGCAATTGAAACGATTTGTATGTGGCAGACTAGGGCCCAGAGTTATAATAAGATTTTTTTATCTGTTCGTTTAGTTCCTAGTAGTTGACGCTCGTGCGAATGATAGAATTTCAGCAGTGATTCCCCATAAATAGAGCAGAACTTTTTTTATTATGCACTGAACTCTTCAGTACATGTCAGACGTGGCGATAACGACCGTAATTTTACGGCTCTCAACGCTCTGCCTATCCCGCTATGCGTAATTTGTGCGTGTGTGTCAGCAGCGCCATCTAGTTCAGACTAGATGTTGAAAGTGTTCTTATTTTAATTAAGTATTATTTTAAATACCAGTTACTAGGTTGATAAATACTAGTCTGTGATTCCCATCACTAGCAGAGTAGTGCCTAACGGATATTGCGAAGCGAAAGTGTATTTTTTGTGTAAATTTAAAATGCTGACCGCACATGACTGGGCACATCACTGTGTGCTCAGAATTTGGATCACTTCTTATAAAGATTGGGTAATTTAGGTATACCTTTAGATATGTACCTACTAAGTACATACACACATATATCACGCCTTTATCCCTTGCGGGGTAGGCAGATCGCTAACGGCCGTTAAAATACGATCGCCAACGCCACGTCTGTCAAATTCAGACGATTCGTGTATTACTATAGTGACAGGTTGTCAGCCTGTCGTCCAAAAAATTGCCATACAAATGAGACCCTCGAGTCCCTTAGTCGCCTTTTACGACACCCGCGGGAAAGAAATGGGGTGATGCTATTCTAAGCCGGCATCACACGGCATTGCACCTACTGCGTAATACTATTATAGTATTAGGCTACCTTTTGTACTTATTTAGGCTTTTGGAATTAGAATTGTGACCAAACATATCATAAAATCAAACTAAAACTTAAACTGTTTCCCGAATAACGCAGGTTGAAATACGAAAATGGGAGGACCAATTATTTTTCGTATTCAAAGTTAAAAAAAAATGGAATTCGAACTTTTTAAATTTTAAAATTTCTCGGGTAAAGTTTTTCAGTTTTTGGACTAGTTCCCCTTCAAATACCTATTTGCATTGATTTTTTATGTAGGTACCTACATTCTGCAGATATAGGATTCTGTCATCTTCTGGAAACACGCTATGCCTATTTAGCACTTTTATTTGCACTAGGTACACTTGATACAAAGTTTATCGCAAGATCGCAACTGTGATCGCAACTATCATCATCATTGGCCTCATACGTTTGTAACAAACGATTTCATCAGTGTTTTAGGCAAGACCACAGACAAAGTTTTGCCTGGGACGCAGTTATGGAAGACGAAGAGTTGCCCAGGACCTGCGCCAGCCTCTCGACCTCCCTGACACCGCAGGAACGACAAGTCGCTACGTGCGGAGCCAGGTCGGCTGCAGGAGTCTGCCGCACGATAGACCTCTGTCACACGCGCCTGACAGAGACCCCGTTCCAGGTTTAGTGTGGAGCTGTCCTTCTTCAGGGTGGATCTTGGGTAGGGTTAATCCCTAGTTCGCCTCCACGGGAAGAAAGGGGTGGTGCTATTCTACTGTGCTGAAACGATACCACACGGCAAGTTTAAGATTTAATATATAAACGCCTGAGATTAGTACAAAAGCAAAGTGGCTTCACGCCGTCTTTTGAACGCAAGAAATATATTATAGGCTTCCAAGAAGGCTTCCAATCCTAAAAGTATGTAATAAATTAGATGCTACATAAGACAAAAAATCTCTACTTTGTAACACGATCTTTATCTCCATTCGTTAGTTCGATATCCGCCATGTACCAATGTGTTTTTACTCACGTACATTTACCGACTGCTTTTACGGTGAAGGATAAACATCGTGATGAAACCCACAATCAAAGATAAATTTTATTCAGATGATATTTGAATGTGACTTAACCTAGGATTCTAGGCAGGTTAGCTGGCTGCAAAGATCAGATGGCAGTTGTTCTGTGTAAAAACTTGGTTCCACGTGAAATCCCCTAGGTTAAATAGCCGACTGTGACAGAGAAAGGGATAAGGCAGTGAGAATGATGATGATTCTTTTGTTTGGGACTAAAGTTTCAATCGTTTATTTCCAAGTAGATTCACAACAAATGCTTTCTAAAAGTCAAGAATTTTCAATACAATACTGTCGCTAAAAATAAATTAGTCATTGTAAAAAAGAGAAAGTTGTCAGACACAATTTTCTCTTTTTTATAACAATTTTATGTTCCTAGTAGAAACGCGGCACGAGTGGGATAAAAAAGGCACTGCCTCGGGGCCGGCCAGGCTGACCACACAGCATGTAACTTACTAGCATGTAGCTATTAAAGTGAATATTTAAAAAAATATATTTACATGTGTCATGTAAATCAGCCGGACCCCCTGAATAGGAAAACCACCCAAAAACCTGCTCAAAAGTGCTCCTATTCTCAATTAACAATTTGCACCATAGGACCCTAAGCTACCCTAGCTAAGTTTTAAAATATATTAATAGCCCAAGAGACGGCTACGCTAAAATAAAATAAAAGTACTACAGTAGATAATTCTATCTGTTTCGTCTTATAAAGTCTTCCTTTCTACGAGTATTTATTTCAATTTTAAATTCCATGCACGTCCCGATTTGGTATTAAAAATGACTGCATGTTTCTTCTATAGTTACTTGGGACCCCTGCATATAGGTCACTCATAATGACATGCCGTGGTTGACACGGTTTACCCTGCTTGCAACTTTAATGCAACAATGTAACGTGCACCTCATTGCAAGATAATGTTAGGTACACCTTCTACAAGGTGGACAGAAGCTGTAATTTCCGATTAATCTTGTATTGATCCATGACAATTCGTTAATCGATAAGTGGTATTGATCGTAATGACGTCTACTGTTTATTTTAGATACGTTTAACTTAGAGTGTGGCGGATCGCACACTTGACGCACGACGGTCTGTCAGATCCATGCTAGAAACGTCACTCCCCATACTAAAATCGCACTCGATAGACGACATTGCGATAACGCTGCGATGACAGCAGTTGATTGATATAGGGATTGACATGTCTAGTATGGATCTAACCTTGACCTGTGCCTTGACAGACCGCTGTGATATTTTTACGCTCCGTCGTGCGTCAACTGTGCGATCCGCCTTAACGCAACAGGGTCAAATATTTTACAAAGCAAAGTTACCCATGAAACTATTAAATTTGCCGTGTGACGCCGGCTTAGAATAGCATCACCCCACATCCTTCCCGCGGGTGTCGTAAGAGGCGACTAAGGGACTAGAGAATGTTGGTGTGTTACAATTTTTAGGCGACAGGCTGACAACCTGTCACTATAGTGATACACATGTTTTATAAAAACAAGAAAACAATCCTCAAAAATGTCAGACGTGGCGATAGTGGCCGTATTCTTACGGCCGTTAACGCTCTGCCTACCCCACAAGGGATAAAGGCGTGTTATATGTATGTATGTACTATTAAATTTTCCCAATAGGAATTTTTCTATCTGCCAATTGTCGCACCTTTTTATAATTTCCTACCTTCAATTATGTAGATAAAATACTTTTGCTTGGAAGGAAACCGTTTCAGTTTAGCTCAGCGCCCTCTGTGTACGCATGAAGAATATATACATACATACATATATCACGCCGTTGTCCCTTGTGGGGTAGGCAGAGCGTTAACAGCCGTAAGAATACGGTCGCAATCGCCACGTCTGACATTTTTCAGGATTGCTTTCCAAGGTTGTTTCAGAAAACATTTGTGTATCACTATAGTGACAGGTTGTCAGCCTGTCGTCTAAAAATTGTAATACACTAATACTCTCGAGTCCCTTAGTCGCCTCTTACGACACCCACGGGAAGGATGTGGGGTGATGCTATTCTAAGCCGGCATCACACGGCATATAGAAGAATATAATTATAGATAGGTCGAAATATCAAAAAAGATACCCAAAGTAGAGTTGATCCGTTGGTGCAAAAAATAAGACAAGAGAAAGTAAATGATACTCACAAAAAAAAAAATGTGGTTGATTCGTTATTACTATTATTAGTATTCTTAATTTTATGTCCTCTTTTGGAGGTATTTTCCCAACCCACGGGCCTTAGCCAAGTGAGCAAGGGTCTGTAAAAGATGGATGTGACTGATGACCTCAAGAACTACATACATTCATACATATATCACGCCTTTATCCCTTACGGGGTAGGCAGAGCGTTAACGCCAGTAAGAATACGGTCGCTATCGCCACGTCTGACAAATATAGAGGGCCGTTCGAGACAATTTGTGTATCACTATAGTGACAGGTTGTCAGCCTGTCGCTAAAAAGTTGCAATACACCTGAAACCCTCATGTCCCTCAGTCGCCTCTTACGACACCCATGGGTAGGAAATGGGGTGATGCTATTCTAAGCCGGCATTACACATCAAGAACTTATTATTATTATTATTATCAAACCGTTTATTGTACACAATAAAACACATAGGACAAAACATTATAAACAATTCACTACAGGTCAACTATTCATTTGTACAGTCCGAAGCATATCCACGTCTACACAATGACAAAGCTGCTTTGTGTGGTGCAAATTATCAGTTTTAGGAATACTGAGGACAGCTGGCGTACAAAATAAACTACTTACATGCGTCATGACAGGAAAAAAGACATGGTTCCAGTTTTGGTGACCGATTTACCTACACTTTCCAACATAATCATTATTTTTGTATAATTATCATTTCCTCATGCTGTGTCTAAATTTATACGGAATTTGGTTAATTTTGGTGGTTATTTTGGTCTCGGTCGGTTTTTGTTCTTTATACGCCTCAATAGATGTCGTTGTTAGTTTAATAAATACTTACAACAAACGTCTGAAGGAACGATTGATGAAAAAACGGTTTATCTTGATGGATAATATATATAACAAACGGCTGAAAAAACGATAAAAAAACGGTTTATCTTGATAGATTTATCGCGCCCGAAAACCCACAAAAAATTTGTAAGAATACTCATTTAAAGGTAATTTAATTACTTTGATCGTTTACAGCACGCTCGGTTTCGCTCGTATATTTTTTTTCACTTCTCAATAGATGGCGCCGTTAGTTTTGAAAACTCGCAAAAACGCATGAAAGAACGACTTTGAAAAATTTGACATATTTATAGAGCCCAAAATCTAAAGAAAAGAAAAGAGACAAATAGACAGATGAGTACCTTAATCGTCTACAACACGTCTACACTATATTTTAATCATAGGTACCGTTACCAAACCAAGGCAAATAAATTGCATTTTTTGTATCTTAATACGATAGGTAGGCTACTTGATGTAGGTACCTAACTATATTTAGTGTCCTGTTGCTTTGCCTGTTAATATTTTAAAATTATTTGGTTGTGCATCTTTGCAGATCATTTTTTAATTTTAAATACTAAACTAGCCTAACCATTTTATTCTGTGCCTAAACTCAACAACTTTCCGTAATGAACATTATAGTCTGTAAAATCTATATTTTGATGACCCCTGTGACGTTTGTGACCTTGGAGCATGTACATAAGGTCCAATTTCCTAGCAAACAAAGTAAAATAGACCTTATGTCGTAGCATTTGCTCCAAGGTCACAAACGGCACAGAGATCATCCTATATTTTACAGACTATAGGTAATAGTTTAGGAAATGTAATTTGACAATTCGCCTTGACTTTTCATAGTCGCATCGGCTCAAATTATATTTCCTAACTATCAAAATATTGTTGAAAACTCTTTGGGTAAAAGCTAAATGTCCCTTGGTCGATACCTTATTTTGTATAGGAGATCTAAATCTTTTATATTTAGACCTAAAAGATATGATCCTTGGAAATAGTTTTTTGCAGCTGTAGGTGAGAAGGTACGTCTATACATACATACACATATCACGCCTTTATCCCTTGCGGGGTGGGCAGGGTACGTCTATAGTCTTGCAATTTCTACGTAAGCATTAATTTGATATCCGAAAAGTATTAATAGAGGATCTATTTGATTAATTTGATATCCTAAACGCATTAATTGGGAATTTACTTGTAAATAAAAGATTAGAATAAAAAATATTGTGAAACAAACAGACACACTAAACTTAGTCATACTAGGATTATGGATGACTAACTCACTAACGCCTTTCAGTTATTTGACCGACATCACTCATTTAGTCAAAGCTAGTGGTCTGACTTCAATTGTACTTGTGTACGAACTTGTTGAAGGGTTAAATAAGAATTGTATTTACATAAATAAGTGAAATATTAGTTTCTATTCTATTCTATTCTATTAGTGAAGTTGGCATAGTGAACTTAATTTTATATAAGTGAACTTAACTGTATAGTGGACTGATTTAAGCTCAAAATGAAGCTTTGCTTATTGAAGATTTGTTTTGTGCTTTTAATGTTGTTTCATAGCGGCTTTTCTAGAGTAAGTATTGTGGTTCCTCTAAGCTTTCCGCCTTTCTTTAGGGTAGGTAGTTAGTACTTATTTGATTTGGCCCTACTTTACTTATAATTTATGTAGTTTTTGTTGTGATCCATAGAATTGGTACCTTTCGGTTTGCATCAAATCGGGTGGTTCCGATTTTATAATATCTGTTTTATGTAATGAGGCAATGATTAAAAAAAAATCTGTTTTTGCCATTTTTTACCACCAAGGACATGTTTTACGGTAAAAGTCTGTGTAAATTATAAAAAAAAAACTATATTTGCAACAAAATGAGATTAGTTGGGTCTCGATAAACCGACAAGGTGCTTAGTTTCAAAGGTTCGGAAAATTTCAAAAAAAAAAGTTTTTGAAGTTTTTACAAGTTCTCGTCAATGTGGTCAATTTATTTATCTATTTTATCCCTACAAATAGTTTAACACCCTACAAAGTTTATGTACTGACTAAAATATGAAAAATATGACCCTGTATCAATTCCCGTCGCCTTTTTAGACACCCAAGCGTAAAAATAGGCCGGTGCTATTTAAAACCGACACTATACAATAATCAGTTTTGTATACAACTAATTTTGAGCTTCCAAAGATTACATCAGACCTAGGACACACCATGGAATGAAGTCATCGGTACTTCAACAAAGTAACTAAGAATGTACTTATGAATTTTCGATCACGTAATGCGAGTCTATAGGTACTTGAACTTCTAGCTCGTTGACTCTACATTAAAATATATAATATAGTCTATATATACAGCGTGTGACTCAGGACAAGTGATAAGCACCAACTTTCTCTAAGGAAAAATGTTTCAAAAATTAAATTTTGATCTCCCTGCCAGTTGACTAATTCAAGTGATTTTTTCATATTCCGATTAATTTTATTGTGAGATGAACCGACTGGTTTAAGCTCATATGAGCATTTTAAATCTTAAGGATTTCATCAACATCATTATCATTTCAGCCATAAGACGTCCACTGCTCAACATAGGCCTCCCCTAAAGATTTCCCCCTTGTTCGATTAGAAGCGGCCTGCATCCAGCATTTCCCCGCGGAAGGAAGGGTTTCACGGGTTTAGGTTAGGTTTTTTTTTATTTTAAAGCCAGACAAATAATATGTTTGACTCAATAATTCAAAATATTTAATTAAAAAAAATATTAGGTACATCTAGTAACATTTTTACCCAGAAAAACATCACATCCACTAATTATTATTATTTTCCTAGGGGAAATTTCTTCCTTATCACCATCCCGTCCTGAGTTTTCGGTATCGGTCTCTAGAAAAATTTCATCTTACTTATAATAATCAGTACCTGGTTGACCGAGCATTGCTTGGATTATTCTACCGTCAGAGTGATTTTTGGAAAATATAACCTAGCTAGATCGATTTATCGCCCCATACATACGAATTCGTCGTTTAAAGGTATTTCAATCTATAGATAATAATAATGATGTATTCATTACACATACATAGACGACTTGATATCACACCTTTGGCAGATCGCGCACTTAACGCACGACGAAGCGCTAAAGCATCGCTGCGGTCTGTCAGATCCATACTAGAAATGTCAATTCCCACACTAAAACCGCTTAACCGCTGTCGCAGTGTCGTCCGTTGAGTGCGGTTTTAGTATGGGTAGTGACATTTCTAGTATGGATCTGACAGAACGCTGCGATATTTTTTCATCGTGCCTTAAGTGTACGATCCGCCTTCCCTTGGGGTGGGGTAATTACAGAATTACATTTTCACTGGATTAAACTCGTAAAACTGTGCTAACATTTTAAAAATACGTTTCAGGTAACCAAACCGAGAAGAAGAAATCAACTGCAAAGAATAATGGAACCGAAAGAAATAACCATTGACATTCTGATACATTTCGACAACGAAATATTGCCGAAATTGCCGGAAGCACTGAGAACAGAACCAAACAGATACCTCAAACTATTAGCCAGACGAATAGTATTCGACGCAGAGTATATTCTAAGGCATTTACACCTGAAACAGCAATTCAAACTGAACCTCATTGATGCTGTATATTTAGAAAAAGATATCAAAACAGTAGCTAAAGGAGAAGACGTTTGGAAATATTTAAAAAGCTACTGCAAATGGCAATCCAAGAATAAAAAGGGCCGGAGGAGATATTTTTCTGTTCTGTTTAGTGGCATTGATCTAGCGTTTGTGAATTCAGAAGGAGAAAGACACAAAAAGAGTACTGGTAAGTAGGTAGTTCAAACATTTTTATTAAGTGGAAGTTGAACAGCCCTATGAACCCTGATGATCGCCCGATGATCTCCAAAGCCCACTGCATCCAACGGCTGCCTGCTTCCTCAATTCATTTTAGCAGCTCCAGATGACCACTGCTAGAGATGGGTCTCCTCCCATTCCATCTGTTCTATTTCGTGTGGGAGACCGAGTCGTCCAACGACCCGATGAGCCCTGGTGTCAGAATTTTTCAACCGTCTTCTACAAGTAGCAGGCTTCTGACATAGTTGTGTTTGTTATAACGACCGCCGCCGTCTCAGTAATCATATGTATAGCAACCGACCTACGGCTTAACATGCCATCCGAAACACGTTAACCATCTTACTTACGGACAATTGGGTGGTTCAGCCCGCAATGTCATAACCAGACTGGGAACAAATTCACAAAGTGACAAGTATCAACTTTGTGAGTGACCTACCGAGAACCCAGAATCTTCTGCTTTGTCAAAGGTAGTCGCACTACCACTGCGCCACATCGATCGTCATGTTGACGAGGTATTGCATACTACAAGCATATCAGGAGGATTAGCGCGGCAAAGTGCAAGATGTTGCACTTACATAACTATATGTGATGCTCACCATTTTATCCCATTGTCGCTTTTAAAGACACCCACGGATATACGGCTGTCTACAATCCTTACAAGAGTCAGTTCAGTCCAGTCGTCATTGTGCCTCTAAGGTTCAAAGCTCTGAAAACTAAATAGGTAAATGTGGTTTCCGTGACTACATTTCTTTTTCTTCTAGGGCGCAGTTTCGGTGCAGCGATATGTAGCAACACTGAAAGTTGCACAGTTATTGAGTGGCACAGAAAGAACTCTGGATATCTTCTGGCACACGAGATAGCACATAGGTATGTATCATCATGTTATCATTATCAGCCTAAAGATGTGCACTCTCATTATCCTCTTTGCCTTATCCCCTTCTCTGTCGGGGGTCGGCTACCTAACCTAGGGGATTTGACGTGGAAATAAGATTTTTACACAGAGCGACTGCAATCAGAGCTCTGCAACCCGAAGGCTAACCTAGCCCGAACCGTAGATCAAGTCATATTCCAATATCATCCGAAACCAAATTTTATTTGAATGTGGGTTTCATCACGTCGTTTTTTCTTCACCGTAAGAGCAGTCGGTAAATGTACGCGAGTAAAAACACATTGATACATGGCGAGGATCGAACACGAGTTACGACGCTACTCTTTTTCAATTTAAGCACTGTACCAGCCTCAGTTGTTGTGGGGTGGGCAGAGGAGAATAGCACCGAGTGCTTCTGGGAGGTAGGCAGCCAGCGCCCGCTCGCCTGCTCAACATCGTGACTATTGGCAGACATCATTCTCCTTGCCTTATTCCGTTCTCTGTCGGGGTCGGCTACCTAACCTAGGGAATTTGACGTGGAACCAAGTTTTTACACAAAGCGACTGCCATTAGACCTGCGAACCGAAGGCGAACCTGGCCCGAATCCTAGATTTAGTAGCATTCAAATATCATCTGAAATCAAATTTTATTTGAATGTGGGTTTCATCATGATGTTTTTCCTTCGCCGTAAGAGCAGTCGGTCTCTCTCTTTCTCTTCGAGTGGAATATCGTCCAACGACCCAGTGAACCCTAGTGTCAGAATTTTTCAACCGCTTACTACAAGTAGCAGGCTTCTGACATGGTTGTGTAACGACTGCCGTCCAAGCAATCATAAACAGCAACCGGGACCTGCGGCTTAACGTGCCATTCGAAACACGGAACCATCTTTCTTACGGACAATCGGGTGGCTCATCCCACAATGTCCTAACTAAACTGGGAAATTCACAAAATGATAAATATCAACTTTGTGAGTGACCCACCGACAATCAAACCCGGAACCTGGGTCGAGTCGAAATTAGGGCACTGTTCCTGTTCCAGTCTGGGTGTAGCTCACAACGGCGGCCGTTTCAACAACTGCAACCCTCGTGGATATGTCATGTCCAGTTCTTACAACAAGAAGAATCCACCAGTCAAATGGTCGTCTTGCAGTCGAAATGCGATAGAGCAGTTTTTGATGTAAGTAGATGCATACATTATACATATATACATACGAGGGACGGTGTAACGAAAACTTTGCAGGCATGATCAGACCATGAAACTGAACAACTTTTTCTATGGGGGCTATGTAGGGAAACGAAAAAATATTTGCAACCTTCCATACAAAATTCTCGATCAGCTAAGTGACTTTGTATGGAAACTCAAAAAATATTTTTTTTACCCAACAAGCCTAAATAAAAACTTGTTTTAATTTTATTTTCAGGAGTCGCAAATCGTGGTGCTTACAACGGACCTAATTAAAATCTAGCAAATGCAAAATAACTTTAACATAATAGGTATTTTTAGTTACTTTATCAATAAAATAACTATGAAGTATTTACGCCTGATAATTTTTTTTACCACAACTTTTTCGTATACCTACATATATATACTAGTAAGGTGTAAAATATTAGCTGAAAATATTTTAAGGGGTGAATCAGTCTATGAAACTGAACAACTTTTCCCAAGAAACAGGTCGAAATGTGAGAAAATTCAATTCATGGGCTCGTTTACCCCTTACAACGTTTGCAGCAAATTTTTTTATACCCTGTCGACATAAAGTACTTACACGGTACGCCTGATGCTTTTTTTACCACAACTCTTTCGTATATCGTCCGTTGCGGAGATCAAACTGCTAGGCGCTGTAGCAGAGTATGCTGCGCTGGCCTTTTTACACGTGTAACGCACAACGCAGGGCTAAAATAACGCATCCGTAAAGTAGCGGACTTTAGTACAGGGATTGACATTTCTTGTATGGATTTGATCCGACAGACTACTGCGTTATTTTAGCGCTGCGTTGCGCGAAAAAGGTCTTTCCCTGGAATCTGGATTCATCCTTTAGTAGGATTTTATTATATATCAAAGGGTAGAAATGGGGTGAAGCTATTCTAAGCCAGCAGCATGCGGCTAAGCCCAATAGGAATAAAAAAAATGTAAATAACCCAAGTGCACGGATTTTGCCATCAGGGAATTAACTAAATTAATTTAAAAAAGTAGTTTATATGACTTTATTTATATTTATTTATACATAATTAACTTAAAGACTATTTGAACACAATATAGGACTTAGCTCAATAATTCAGTAAATATCACAATTTGTACAAAAGATTCTACTCTTTGACTCCAGGAGCACGTTGGGCGCATCGCACACTTAACGCACGACGGACCGCAAAAATATCAGCGGTCTGTCAGATCCATACTAGAAACGTTACTTCCCTATACTAAAACCGCACTCGACGGACGACGCTGCACTAGCGCTGCGTCAACAGTGGTTGAGCGGATTTAGTATGAGGATTGTATGGATGTGACAGAGCGCTTCGATATTTTAGCGGTGCGTCGTGCGTCAAGTGTGCGATGCCCCTCAATCCACTCATCTTAATATTTGTAACCGTTGTTGTCAGCATCGTAGCTACTTTTGCCGCTGTCATAATTAGCTGGAAAAAGAAAAAAAAGTTGCTGCAAATATTGAAGCGTGACCCAACTGAACAACTTTCTCCAAAGAACATAGACCGATATTTGGAAAAAAATACCTGTGGTCAATTTTGTTTGGGAGGTCCAATTGTACAGTTTGTACATTTATTATTGTAGCTTAGTTGTTTAGTTAAATAGTTGTTGTTGAGAGAGCACGTAGAAATATCACACACCAAAGTTAAGTTGAAGATTTATTAAAATGATGAATTGATTACAATATTAGTTCGTGGTGACTTCTTTCTATGACGTGGTAATGCACTCTAAAATAAATTATAGCTAATTGCCGG
The DNA here is from genome assembly GCA_029255805.1 of Keiferia lycopersicella. NCBI lineage: Eukaryota > Metazoa > Arthropoda > Insecta > Lepidoptera > Gelechiidae > Keiferia > Keiferia lycopersicella. Next base: position 15,902,504 of record JARACZ010000005.1, read on the forward strand.
CGGTGCGACAATGAGGCCGCAGCGTAAGCAAAATGACGTGTAGGTATGATTGCCAATGTGCGGTGTAAACCGTACATGCTGGGCACCCCAAAAGAAGAAAAGGAAAAAATATTTAAAAAAAGTAGATAGAAAGAAGTACCAATACAAAGCAAGTAAAACTTATAAACTAGGTAGATCATCTAATCTAAACGCAACGTTAGCAAAATAATTTTCATTCTTTCGGCGGCGTCCAGACTCTGCCTACTTGTGAATTGTAGCGCAGGCAGGCTCCTCCTGGCGAGAGCGCGGTGCTGGGTGCATGGTGTGCATCTCCACAGATTCAACACGCTGCTCTGAGGTAGTGGCTATGTCAGATGTGATTCGATTAGCACATCGCTTCTTAACAGCCCAAAAAACGGCGACTCCGATGATAGTGCCCATCAAACCATAGATAGTTGTATAATGATGAATATCGTGGCTTGATATCGATGAAGGCAGTTGGTTTTCATGCGCCTTTTGTATAGATAGTCGTTTCTCAATTTCGTCTAAACCTGGATTTGGACGTACAGGTATAGCAGGATGTTGTATCGGGTGATACGTCAGGTTCACTATCTTGTTTATAGTTGTATTTATGTTAGGCAACTCAAAATCCATGTTCAGTTTCATATTGCTGTTATAGATGTTGTGAGCGTAGATTGTCATATCTCTTGACTGTAGTACACATCCTTGATCTAATGTTATAATTCCCGATGTAGTCATGACGTGTGAAGTGATGTCGTCATCACATATTGTGCGCAAATTGCATGTATTGCAACATGTCACTAACCAGCTGTTCGGCGCGTGTAACTCTATCCAGCCGTCTTTGCACGTTGTATTTTTCAAGGAACACAGTGACGTAGAGTAGTGACCTAATAGTCTTGCTTCACATGGCGCGTCATCAGTATGCAACTTGAGAATTGGTAGGTTTTTGTTACAAATAAAATTGTCTTCTTTTAGTTGGGTACATTGCTGCATGTCTTCTCTGGATAGGGTAATGTATGCGCTTTCCCTCAGGTCGACAGCAATGTAATTTGAAGATAATTGCATAACAGCTGTTCCTTGTTCCGTTTTCACTGGTAATGGTATGACTTGATATAAGATAAAATCTTCATCCTTTATTAGTGGGATATGAACCTCAAATAGGAAAAAGTTCGATGTGACTCGAGCCTTTGCGTATAAAAGCTTATAGATGTCCTTGATGTTATCTCTGACGCTGTCTATAGGTAGAGATACGGAGTTTGGAAGTTGACCAGCAATTACGTTTAATTGGTTTATTAAGTCGATAGGTGATATCAGCTGTATGTCGATGTGTGCTTTGTAGACGTTGGTAAGAGTGTTGAAAAGCATTTCTTGCACTTTCCGTAAGTTATTGATTAGCAGATAAGCTCCCAAAGATGCTGAGTTGAAGTAACTGGTTGCCATTACAATTTCTAAGTGAGACTCAATCTTTTCTATGTTTTCATCTGTTTGCTTTACAAAATCGTCCATTAAGGTAATTTGCTGTTTAATGCTGTCTTCATTCTTCTTCAATGCTTTATTTTCTAGTTCAACTATTGTTGTTTGGTTTCGAATTAGTTGTAATAGATAGTTTTCATTATTTTGAATAGATTGGATATCATTCTCATATTTTTCAGCGAAGTTCGAGTCCAAAATTCCAAATAGGTCGTTAGCTAGTGCTCCTATTCCATTGATAAATCCTCTGCGTTTACGATTGCCAAGATGTTTGTGTGGAGCCAGCAGTAAGTTGTTGTAGTGGTCGAGTGTATCCATCTCATGGCGTAGTTGGCTGACTGTAACGTTACAGTATCTGGGGTCGATCACCGTGCACAGCGAGTTCACTTGTTCGAGGTAAGTTTTTATTTTGTTGACTGCAGTCCAGTAGTTAGTTAGATTGTAGTACATTATCAATGTCCACTCATCATGTATCATTTTTATACGGCCCAAGTTGTCATAATATACGGGTCGGTGCGACTCAAACGCAGTAATATGAGCGCGTGACGTCTCAGTAGTGACGGCGGCGCAGTGTGGTACTCCAGTGAACATGATAAGGATTGTAAACAAACAAAGTACTGTCTTGTTGATTTTTGATGCAGTTGATCTCCTCTTCTTCGTTTCTTCAGTTTTCTTATGAGTTTCAGGCTGCATTTCGGGTTCTGATTCAATTTCAGTAAGTTTTGGCAGCGGCGATAGTTTGATCAGAGGGCGTTTGGTTACCCCTGATTGAGTTTTAATTGTTGTCACCCGAACAAGTCCATCTTTTCCAGGGTGCAGTTGCAGAATCCGCCCCATTGCCCATTTTCCTGGTGGGATATTGTCTTCTTTTATCAGAACGACATCTCCTTCCTGGATATTAGGTGTAGGCTTGTTCCATTTAGAACGTGCTTGTAGTTGAGTAAGGTAGTCACTGGACCAAGTTTTCCAGAATTGTTGGAACATATGCTCGATGAGTTGCCATCGCTGCCTCAGGCTGATAGTTCTGATATCAGTGTAATCAGATAGTGGCAATGACATCATAGGGCTGCCACATAAGAAATGACCCGGTGTTAGACAGTTGTAAAATTCGTCAGGGTCTTCAGTTAGTGGACACAGTGGGCGGGAATTCAAACACGCCTCTATTTGTGTCAGCAATGTCGAAAATTCTTCAAATGTTAGCTTTTGGTCTCCCAGTACACGTCGCAGATGATATTTCATGGCTTTCACTGCAGCTTCCCAGATGCCCCCTGCTGATGGCCATGCGGGGGCATTGAAATGCCATTGAACCTCCATTTTAGCGATCTCATCAAAAAATTCAGGCGACAGTTCTTGCTTGAATTCTTCAAACTCGTGACGTAACTTTCGTGCGGCTCCGATGAAGTTTGTGCCGCAGTCAGAATAAACGTGTTTTGGTGTTCCACGTCTGTTACACATTCTTCTGAAAGCTGCCAGGAACGCTTCAGTTGATAGATCGGACACTAGTTCTATGTGCACAGCCTTTGTTGCCATGCACACGAAGATTGCGACGTATCCTTTAGTTATTTTTGCTGATCTTCCTTTGTTTAGCTTGACGTTCACACTTCCCGTGAAATCAACTCCTGTATGGGTGAATGCTTTTGACGGAGTACTTCTTTGTGGCGGAAGATCACCCATGAGCTGATGGGCGTCAGTAACTTTGAAGCGGTGACAGCGCACGCAGTGACGTAAGTATGATTTGACGACTCTGTTGCCACTGACGATCCAGAAACGCTGTCTAATGTGAGCCAAAGTAAGTCGAGGTCCGCCGTGTAGTGTGTCCATATGTGCTTGTTGTATAATCAGCTGAGTCAGGCGCCCCTTTGCAGATAAGATGATTGGATGTTTCATCTCTGCTGACAGATGGGAGTTTGATAGACGTCCACCGATTCTCATTATTCCGTGCTCATCCAAATACGGTGACAGTTTGTATAGCTTGCTTTTTGGTGAAATGAATTCTTTCTTCATAAGTTGTTCATATTCAGTCTCAAATTCAGTGCGTTGCACATATTTAATAATGTGTCGCAATGCAGTTTGAAGTTCGTCGCTTGTTAAGTAGGTAGTTTCGCGTTTCACCTTGTTCCGTGCATTGGAAAGAAATGACAATATCCATGCGGTGACGCGTGTAATGCGATTCAATGAACTATATTTTCGCAATAATTCATTTATCAAGTTTCCGTTCTGTTCAGTTTTTGATTCTGTTATTCCAGTTGTTTTAGCTTGGCCAATATCTGTCGTATATAGGCATGTATAGTTTTTCGAAGACTCTTGTTCGTTAGTTGTATGCAAAAACTTCGGGCCTTCCCACCATAAGTTAAAGTTCACAAGTTGGCTCGGGTGGAGGCCACGTGATGCACAGTCAGCTGGATTGTTGTTCGATTTGACGTAATGCCAGTTTTCCGCTGGTATAACGCTTTTTATTTTTTCCACTCGGTGTGCTACGTACTTTTCCCATCGAGTAGTGTCGCCCTGTATCCAAGCTAACACGACTTGGGAGTCACACCATGCTTGTACAGATGAGATGTTGTAACTTGATAGCGCTTTCTTGATTTTATCAATAAGTTGAGATAAAAGTTGGGCTGCGTTGAGTTCCAGCCTCGGCAAGGTTGTTTTTTGCGCTATCGGCGCTACTTTAGTTTTGGCGGCGAGTAGGGTGACAATAGTTTGACCTTCTTCGTTTGTCACGCGGCTGTATACCACGCAGGAATAAGCTTTCTCGCTCGAGTCGCTGAATCCCAATAATTCGACATCTTTCTTGCTGTCGACACCGATCCATCGGTTTAGACCAATGTTTTTCACTTCAGGTAGTTCAGATTTAAGTTTCAGCCATTCTTTCTGAATTTCTGTTGGTAGTAGGTCATTCCATCCAAGTTTGGTGGACCACACCTTTTGAAAGATAAGTTTTGCTGACACTGTGATTGGTGCCAGCCACCCCAAAGGGTCGTATAGTTTGGAGATTTCGGAGAGTAGATTTCGCTTAGTTAGTTGTTTATTTTTCTCTTCTAGGCTCCAGTTAAACAGGAATTTATCAGCCTTAGGATTCCAACCTAGGCCGAGCATTGTTGTAGTTTGATCGTTTTTGAAATCATAAGTAGCTTTAGTTGAAATCTGATCCTTGCTTAAGTTTTGTAAAAGTTCTGGATGATTACTGTTCCATTTTCGTAGATTCATGCCTCCGCTGCCCAATAGTTGTATAAGCGACTGTTGTAGAGCTTTAGCTGCTTCAAGGTCGTCGTGGCCGCTGACCAGGTCGTCGACGAAGAATTCGTTCATCAGAACTTCAGCTGCGGCGGGATAGCGATGTTTCTCGTCCATAGCTAGCTGTTTTAGAGTTCTCATCGCGAGCCATGGTGCACTTTTAGTTCCATATGTGACAGTGCACAGCTGATACTCTTGAAGTCTATCAGTTGGATTTTCACGCCATATGATCTTCTGAAGTTGTTGCTGATCTTGTGATATCCAAATGCATCTAAACATTTTTTCAATGTCCGCTGTTACTGCATACTTATAAGTTCGCCATTTTAAAATTAGGCTTTGGATATCTGTTAGTAGGTTCGGACCTTTCAACTGCACGCTGTTCAGGCTATGACCGCTGGATGTGGGCTGAGCGGCATTGTAAAAAACCCTTAGCTTGGTAGTATCAGACTGCTCCCTCAAAACGCCGTGGTGGGTCAGGAAACATTCCGGATTTGAACTAGAAACCGGAGATGCTAGTTTCATATGGCCAAGTTCGATATATTCGTGTATAAATTGTTTATACATTGCAGCTAGTTTCGCCTGTCTTTGGAATTTTTTCTCTTGTTGCAAAAATTGAGCGATTGCAATATATTTAGAATTTCCCAATTTTTCAGCAGCATCATGAGTCAACGGCATTTTTACTGTATATTTTCCATCCATTTCTCGGCGCACAGTTTCAGCGTAGAAAATTTCACATTGATCATCGTTGGTTAGCTCATTATTTTGGGTGATGTCCTCTATTTCCCAAAATTTCGTCATCTCGTTGAGGTTCACAAGTGTCATGTGGCAGTTAAAAGTTTGAGACACACCGCCGCTTATCATCCACCCTAAGCGCGTTCGTTGTGCAATAGGATCGTTTTCATTGCCTTTCAATACTCCGTCTGCTATGATTTGCGAGTAGACTTTTGCGCCCAGTAACAAGTCAATGGAACGCGAAACGTTGTAGTCAGGATCGGCGAGCGCTAAACATTGCAAGTGCGGCCAGTCTTGTTTCTCAAAAGTTTTGCTAGGTAGATTTTTAGTTAGTTTTTGAACTATTTCTGCTTCAAGTTCAAATTGGTAGTCAGTGTGTAGTGACTTGCAGCTTAGTTGTAGTCTTCCCTTAGAATTTTCAGACGTCGATCCTATACCGGATATAGTTGCGTTGCTATGTTGTCTCGGCAGTCTAAGTAGTTGTGCAGTTTTGACACTTACTAAATTGACTTGAGAGCCTTGATCCAAAAATGCTCGAAGTTTGACATATGTACCGTCGACAGTTTTTACTTGAAGGTATATTGTCGTAAGCAAAACTTCCAATTCATCGTAGGCTATGTGATTGGAGCTTCTGTTTTGACCGCCGTTGGAAGTTGAAGGTTTTTCATTTCCATTTCCGTTGGCAGGCGGCGGCGGCAAGGGTTTCTTGAAGTTATGGAGCAATGTATGATGACTCAAATTACATTCCTTACAGACTTTGTTCGAGGTACATGGCGACGCGTGACTGAATAGACAATTTTTGCAGATTTGCAATTTTGATACTGCGTTGTTCCTTTGCGTTGTGTCTAATTGCAAAAACTCGGCACATTGCATCAACACGTGAAATCCATTGCAATGCGGGCAACGAGGGTTTTTATATACAGTATGATAAGTTTTCGGAAAAGTTTTATTCAGTTCGAAGTTAGGTTTCTTCGCAAAAGTTTTCGGCTGATAGAATATAGGCTTCAGTTGATTGTTATTAGTTGACTTCTTTTCTGCAGCGCCTCCTTTTTTATTTGCTCTGCGCACCTCAAAGGCCATGAACTTGCCTTCCAAAAAGTAAATCAGCTCAGAAATATTTGGCAATGCTCTGGGATCACTCGCCTCCTTAATGTAGTCATCGAAAGTGGTAGCGTCTAGTTTCAATGACATCAAATGCGCAACAATTGGGCCTGCCGCGTCTGTGTCGACGCCTATGTTCGAGAGCCCATTTAGAACCTCCTGTATAACATCGTGCATTTTTTTCAGGTTAGATGCGTCGGGTTCTTGTATGACAGGTAGGTCCAACATGACATTAAGCAATGAGGTGAACTGAAGGCGTTGGTTGTCGTACCTCTGGACCAGTATCCCCCAGCACGATTTGTAGTTTTCAGCATTTATAGGTAGATGTCTTACAAGTCGCTCAGCTTCTCCACGAAGTTTAGTTTTTAGTAGCTGCATTTTTTGCGCAGTGTTTATCATGGGATTGTTTTGGACAGATTCCATGAAAAGATCCTTAAAAGAAGACCACTGCATGTAGTTGCCAGAAAACTCGGGTATTTCCATCTTCGGTATAGATTGTGAGTAATGCGAGGACGCCCACATCTTATTGCTGAGTTTCTTCCTGAGGTCATCGTATTTATCTTCGATTTCGATGAACATGGTATTGTATTTTTTGTTCGTACCTTTTAGATGAGGTTCCAGTTCCCAATGTGTCTTATCAACTGCCTCCCATTTAGCTTTCAGGATGGACAGCTGATCTTCAATTTCCCATCGTTCAGTTAACACTTCAGCATGTACCTTGGACATCACACGGTGAAGTGCCTTGAAGTTACATTCCTGCTTCGTTATCAAGTTTTCTACATACATACATACATATATCACGCCTTTATCCCTTGCGGGGTAGGCAGAGCGTTAACAGCCGTAAGAATACGGCCGCTATCGCCACGTCTGACATTTTTGAGAATTGTTTTCCAAGGATGTTTGAGAAAACATGTGTATCACTATAGTGACAGGTTGTCAGCCTGTCGCCTAGAAATTGTAATACACCAATACTCTCGAGTCCCTTAGTCGCCTCTTACGACGCCCACGGGAAGGATGTGGGGTGATGCTATTCTAAGCCGGCATCACACGGCATAGCCGGCATCACACGGCATCAAGTTTTCTAGTTTATCATTTGTGGTATCGTCGATCATCCCACTCATATCGAATTTAACATCCTTTTGATCAGTAAGTTCAGCCATTAAACGTTGCATGTCAAGTTTAGTTTCCTCGTACATCTTCTTTGTTTTTTCAAAGACTTTATCCGAGAAATAAGCAATTTCTCTGTCTTCAATAGTTTCTTTTATAAGTTTGTCTCTCTGGTCAAAGTCTTCCCATTGTTGTAACAGCGATTCCAACCTTATTTTCAGATATGGAATGTTTTTTCTTGTTATACTATCTTTGCCATAGTTAACGCAAATTGTTTTAATGCTTTCGAAGCATTGCTCTTGAAGGTTTAGCACTTCCATGATGTTTGTTTTACGTACCAGTTAGTACAAATCAATTGTTAGTTGATCACTCCACGACTGCAGTGTAGAACGTGGCGCTAGTTCAGTTTAAGACCTGGATTCCGCGAAGTTTCCGCAGGCTCCTCCAAGATGTTTTCACAGCGAGTTTCGTCCGTGTGACAGCTTGAAATGGTCTTATTTAGGTATCCAGTGCTCTTGCATCCCCATACGATATGCACGTTTTCTAAATTGACCGGTGAGACCCGCTGGTGGGAGGCCGGCCAACCGATAACGCTGGCGTACGAGAACACAATTACACCAAAAACCTTTTTGTAGCTCGAAGGACCATTTAAATGTACAGTTTGTACATTTATTATTGTAGCTTAGTTGTTTAGTTAAATAGTTGTTGTTGAGAGAGCACGTAGAAATATCACACACCAAAGTTAAGTTGAAGATTTATTAAAATGATGAATTGATTACAATATTAGTTCGTGGTGACTTCTTTCTATGACGTGGTAATGCACTCTAAAATAAATTATAGCTAATTGCCGGCGGTGCGACAATGAGGCCGCAGCGTAAGCAAAATGACGTGTAGGTATGATTGCCAATGTGCGGTGTAAACCGTACACCAATATTATTTCCCATATAATATTTTCCTTTTGTAACGTATTCAGTAAAAATATTTACGAAATTTTATTTGCACCTCTCTCAAACTTCAACGCCAAAAAAAAAAAAACTGGTATGGATCTGACAGGAGCATACGTTAGCGCAGCGTTATTTTTGCACTGAAGTGTGGGACAGGCCTCTTAGTAGTTGATAGGTAGTAGAAAGTTGGCACCCTTGGGGCTGGAATCTATTCCAACTGTGTACAGAGATGCAATGCTGTGACCGTCGCGTCGTCTCTTATATAGAGTCAGCTCAGCTTATACTGGACTCCAAATAAATATCCTGGCGACCAGATAAAATGGAGCTAACCCCCATGGCCAGCTGTAAGCTGTAAAGTCTTCAAAATCTCTACTGGAAGTGGAGTGGGCGGATGGGTTCCTTCGGGCTGGAAACTATTTTCATCAGCTATATAAGTGACCTTAAGTTTGATCATTTTCTCAGCATATAATTATAGGAAAAAACATCATTTAGACCTGCATTACTTGAGCTACCTGCATGTCCAGCTGTAAGCTGCAAACTTTTTAGGATGAGGAGGGATTCTTCTACAATAGATGGTGGAGTGGGAAGATGGGCTCCTTGGGGCTGGAAGCCGTTCTCATCAGCTGTGTAGTGACCTTGGGTTCGATCACCATTATACTGATTATAGAAAGAAACATCTTCTAGACCTGCATTACTTGAGCTAAGTTACCTGCATGCCCAGCTGTAACCTGCAAACTCTTCCATATCTCTTCTGGGATAGGTGGTGGAGTGGGAAGATGCGCTCCTTGGGGCTGGAACCCGTTCTCATCAGCTGTGTACGTGACTGTGTAGGTCTGGCCATCGTCCCCTATATAGGAGTAGGAGCCGGTGACCTGGAGAGATCCTTCTTCAGGTTGAACACCTGGAATCACTCGACCTGCAAATGGAATGTCAGTGTTATGATTGGCCTGATGAAGTTGTATATAAGATGTTAAAAATATTAACTGCAAATATTTTGAGGAGTGAATCAGCCCATGATACTGAACAACTTTCCCCAAGAAACATAGGTCGAAGTATGAAAGACATTTTTGGACCTCCCGTACAAAATGTAGCAGCCGAGCGAGTCAACTGTATGGGAGGTCCAAAAACTTTTTACATATTTCGAGCTATGTTTTTGGGGAAAGTTATTCATGGGCTGATTCATCCCTTAAAATACTTGCAGCTAATATTTTTACAACCCGTATAGTTTCACTACCTCCCACACCGAAGGCTATGGGTTCGAAGTATGAGTGTGTTTATGTATAGTATTCTTATATGTCGGCAAAGAAAGCTGGCTGAATAGAATCTATTTGGCATAATAGCCTTTGCCTTTCCTGTAAAGGAAACAAATGAAAGGCAGATCTGGAAGAACTGTCAAACTAGTAGCGTCTTTGTGAATTGTATTGAATCAAATACGAGTATGTGAGGAAATCATGAAATAATGTAACAAATGTAAACAGACAATACAAGAGAATAGTTGAACAAATATGTTGTTTTGTTGAAGGAATTCCACAAAAACTCGCCATATCCACCGGATTCACCGGCAATATATAATATATTATATAATATAATATTATTGTCACAAATTATGAACAACTGTGGCTCAGCAAAATTAATACGCTAACCACACGTATCTACTTAATAACTTTTGAAACTAATTTTAGTTAAACTAATTTCTCAATACACTCTATTTTACAAAAAAACATTTCCTCTATTCATGAAATGTATTGTCGCAGAGTAGAACAATAGCAGCAATTTTTCGGTCATTACCTGCATACAGCATCTATTCTACTACACTACGAAATAGAGTAAATAGCAAGTAACCCACAATCTACTAAATAAACTTTGAATACCTAAGACAATCTCTTTCTCTTCATGTCTCTTAACTGAATCGTCCAACAACCCAATGAACCCTAGTGTCAGAATTTTTCAACTGTCTTTACAAGTAGCAGGCTTCTGACATGGTCGCGTAACGACCACCGTCTAAGTCTTCTTCTTCTTATCGTGTCGATGGCAAATTTAGATTTTATGTGCCCAAAATTCAGCCACCCGGACAGCATTTTCTGTGGCCTTCATGAGGTCATCAAGTGTACAGGTATTGGGGCACGCGGAGCAGGACAGGAGATGTTCCATGGTCTGAGAAGTTACACCGCATTCGCATATGTTACTGGAGCTATCGATGTAGCCCCACCGAGTCAGATTGTCTTTGCAGCGGCCGACCTGGGTCCGCAATCTGTTTAAAGATTTCCAAGTCGGCCATGTCAAGTCATGACCGGGGGGTAGGTTTTCAGATGCTTCAACGAATGAAGTGGGAACCCTCTCCTTCCAAAGTCCAACTCTGACCTGGCGCGGATCACCGGTGACGGAGAGCACATTTTTGAGGAAACTCCGCCGACTTACGAGCCTAGACGGTATAGAAGAGCTCCCATACATTGGGTGTTGGGGGTCTTGCTCTTTTTTGCTCATCTCTACGGAGCTTGCCACTGTTCTGCGGATATCTGGCGGAGTGATGGCGGCCAATGGATACAGCATACTTAGAGGAGTCGGCTTCCGGCAGCCCGTAATTATCCTGCAAGTCTCATTAAGTGCTGTATCTACTTGTCCAGCGTGCGCTGATCGACTCCACACAGGGCTAGCATATTCACCTGCTGAGTAGCAAAGCGCGAGTCCGGTGGTGCGTAGGACCTTCGGAGAAGCGCCCCATTTGGTAGTCGTTAGTCGGTGGAGGAGATTGTTACGACTATTTACTTTCTTTTTAATGGCCTCACAGTTAGCCTTATATGTCAAAGCTCTGTCCAATATCACACCTAGATATTTTGGGTGGGAACAGTGGGATATTCGCACACCGCGCCATGATATGTCTAGCGTGCGGTTGGCCTGCTTATTGCGTAGATGGAATGCGCACGATTGTGTTTTGCTAGGGTTAGGCCTTAAATCGTTCTCGGTATAATACGTACTAAGGTTGTCGAGAGCATTTGTTAAGTACTCTTCGACTTCCTCGAATGATTTGGCCTGTGATGCCAATGCCAGGTCGTCGGCGTATATATACCGGGATGTGTCGGGTGTGGATGGCTGGTCATTTGTGTAAATATTGAAAAGCAGAGGTGCGAGTACACTTCCTTGCGGAAGACCATTTTTCTGCGACCGCCATCTACTTTTTTCCTTCGTAAGCTGCACCTGGAACCGGCGATTTGATAGTAATTCCCCAAGCACCTTTACGAAACCTGGGTCATTGGTCATATTGGCAACTTTCCAGAGCAAGCGATTTAAATTCACGGTGTCGTAAGCTGCTGATAGATCGACCAGAACTACACCAGTCACATGACCCTTCTCAAACCCGTCTTCTATGTGCTGGGTGAGATTTAGAGTCTGATTACAGCACGACTTACCAAGTAATCAATTACCGTCTAAGTAATCATAGACCGCAATCGGGACCTACGGTTTAACGTGCCATCCGAAACACGGAACTATCTTTCTTACGGACAATCGGGTGGTTCAGCCTATAGTGTCCTAATCACACTAAGAACAAATTCACAAAGTGATAATATCAACTTTGTGAGTGACCACCGAGAATCGAGTCCGGATCCTTCTGCGTCACAGGCCGTCGCACGGCGCCACATCGGCCGTCGATTAACAACGCAATGTCAGAAAGTGAATCAATTAGTTAGATGGAATGACAAAAAATGTGTTAAATTGAATAAAGTGAATCTGATTTTCTTTCATCATTGGAGAAAATAATTCAATATTGGTATAACACCTTTGATAGATCGCGTTGATGTCTAGTAGCGTCGCTAATGCAGCGCCTTAGGAACAGTGACAACAGCATCTTGAAAATGATTGCAAGCCGTTTTGATGGTCCATTCCAGAAACACTGGGTGGCCATCTCAATTGGCAGTATTAAATTGTTTAGCTTCTGTTCTTCCACTGAACGACTACATCGTCTAGGAAAATTCTGATAGTTAGCAAGGACGTGATTTAAGGGCCACCCATTGTTATACTCTGGGAATTAGTCGCAAAACTATCCCGGTAGATGGAGCCAAGCATAATTTAGCAGGCAACGACTGAGCCGCGGTAGCGCAGATTGAGGAGGCGTCTTCAGTACTTCCCTTTCACGCCCGAACATCCAACGCTGCGTTAACGGATCCGTCTGTTATATCCATACTAAAAACGTCACTCCCCGCTCTCGACGGAAAACCCAACGCACAACCGCTGCGTTACTTGACAACGCATCCGTTAGCGCAGCGTCGTGCCAAACGACGTAATTTTGCCTGACATTTTGATCGTGCGTCGTGTGCTGTCACTGCGTTTGACGGACGTCAGAAATGCGCTGCGTTGGACTTGGGTATAAAAGAGGCATCATAGCATGTGCAAGTTTTCCATAAAAAGGGTAAAATATAGTTTTATATATGTACCTTGTTGGTCCACTTTAGTTCCATCGCTGGTCTCGAAGGCGTAGTGGTAACCATCAGCTGACTGCTCGTTCACATAGCTCAGGATCTCTGCCTGATTGTAAAGCTGGTTTCCTGCTCCAGCAGTGTATTCCTGGAAAAGGTATTTAAAGGGTGAATTGACTTGATTTTTCGAAAAGAAAGATGGTTCCGTGCTAGAGGACACGTACCCACAGCCTTTCGGGAAGTCGTTTATAATCAACTATCTATATGTAAATTCAAAGTCATCCTCTATCTGTGTGTCTAATTTTATGAAAATCGGTTACCGTAAAAGAGTAACAAGCATACATTCAAAACTTTGCATTTATAATTTATTAGTAGGATAGGTAGATTTAGTCAAGTGGCACGGCACATGTCATCTTCAGCAAGTTGCGGTTGTCACAGATTGTCATGTTGTATTGTAGCTGTCACAAATAACCATATCGCGCGGTGTGCAAATCATATGCTATGTTTCTCAAAAACGATAGTATGGTTCATAGTGTCCCAGAAGAAGAATACTAACTTACATTCTCTCCTTGAAATCGACTCTGGTACTGCTGCGAAGCCCCTGATGATGAGAAGGGGGTCTGCAGACCAGCATTGGCTCCTGACGAGGAATCTGAGTGTGGCGGGAGATAGACGTTGTCCAGCTGAGCTGCTGATGCTGCTGTCGCCAGGGTTATGATGAGGAACTGGAAAAGAAAGAAAATACAGTTATTAGGTATAGAAAGAAATTTTTGGATCTAGGCTACATCTGTCATAGAAGCGATGGCGTGTGGAGTAAGCTGTGTGAAGGGCCTCGTTTTAAGACCACCCATTCACCCAGTCTTTCACCCATATTTGAGTTTTTTTTACTAGCTACACCATCTATTGAGGCGTAAAACAACTAAACCATCTACCAGTTGGTACACTCTACACAGCGTCAGATCGTTCTATTACACAGTCCAAAGGTATAGCTTATCACTGATCTTTCGAAATCCTGGTTATAGTTGATGAATAAAGGAGATACCTAGGTACTGCACTAGAATCATGATCACAACATCGCTGGAGTTGATTTCACAGCTTTTTCAAAAGTAAGAAACATCATTCCATTTTGCCCTTTTTGGAACTAATATGAAAAACAAAGAAACACTGTTTTCAATATTAGTACGGGCGGCTAACGAAATAGAGATGACACTTCACTATTACTACCTAATTTACAACTAATAAATTTACGGTTATGTATACTAACGTAATTCATGTTGTAATGTTGCCTGTAGCAATGTTTACAGTTAAGTGATGGTAGAGAGAAGATGTTACTCTGTTTTATATGACTATGAAGTACAGGGGTCGTTGTGTTACGAAGTTTATAGTACGGGGGCTCGGTGTAAGAATCAGATACAGTTTTATGCACCAATTTTTAGTTCCTTAAGAAAATTCAACAATAGATTTACAGAAGTCCTTCTTTTATACTGTAGTTATTAGAATATTGTTTATTTATCTTGAAATCTGTATATACAGATAAGAGTTGGTCCATAAACTTGCATAACCACCCGGTCTACGATCTACAGGTGTAAAAAAACTGCTGCAAATATTTTAAAGGGTGAACCAGCCCATGAAACTGAACAACTTCCCCCAAGAAACATAGGACTAAATATGAGAAATTTTTTTTGGATATGCAAATGAGTTGGTCGGTTGCTAATTTTGTATGGGAGGTCCAAAGTTTTTTTTCATATTTCAACCTATGTTCCTTAGGGAAAGTTGTTCAGTTTCATGGGCTGGTTCACCCCTTGAAATAATTGCACCATTTTTTTATATTAAACTGTTAAGCTAATTAAACTATTGCGGTTTTTTGTTGCTTTGTTTTATTTATTTTAAATTACCTATTTGTAATAATAGTTCCATAGTTATTATTTATAGATTATTACTATACGACGAGACAATAAATGCGACTGGGAGGCTGGAAGGGTGGCGCAGGTCCTGAGCAACCCTGCCTTTTCCATAATTGCATCACAGGCAACGCAGTGTCTGTGGTCTTGCCTCAGACACTAATTGAATCGTCTGTCACGGACGTATGAGGCCAGTGTGATTATTATACAACATGTGGTACTCAAATCTGCACCACAATCTGCACAACCGCCCGGTCTACGATCTATATTACACTATTGCAGATGTTCGTGGCTTTGTTTTATTTTTCGATAGGCATTGTGTTGTCATTGAGATTGAAACTGTATGGTGTATGGATACATCTCATGTGTCTGATTTTGAAAGAACCTGTGTGTAAAAACACTACACCAAAGTAAGGTGGAACACACACTTTACACACGACGGACCGCAAAAATGCCGCAGCAGTCTGTCAGATCCCTACTACAACTACAAATGTCAATCCCCATACTAAAACCCCTCAGCCGCTGATAACGCAGCGCTATCGCAGTGTCGCCCGTCGAGTGCGGTTTTAGTATGGGAAGTGACGTTTCTAGTACGGATCTGACAGACCGCTGCGATATTTTAGCGCTCGGTCGTGCGTTAAGAGTGAGATCCGCCGAAGTTCGGCGCAAATACACTTGCAATGTTATTTGAATTAAAGACGAGACACTGCACCGAAATTAATGGAATGGAGTGCAGGGATGAATCAGCCTATGAAACTGAACAACTTTCCCCGAGGAACATAGGTCGAAATGTGAAAAAAATATTTTGACCTCATATACAACCTGACTTGATCGGCTGGTACGTTTTGTATGAGTAGTCCCGACATATTTTTCATATTTCGACCTATGTTCCTTCTTGGGGAAAGTTGTTTTTAAAGGCTGTTTTATCCCTTGAAAGGGAGTTAGTAGTTTTTCTAACATCCTGTATAATTAGGTAACAAAACGAAATAGAGTCAAAACTCAATGTTGGCCCCATTTTCGCATTCAAGACATGGTCGTATTATTTTCAAAGTCGCATTTTGCAAATATATACTTAACTAGGTAGGTACATATATATTGTACCTACCAATTAAAATAAGATGCAATATATGATCTTTAAAAACCATGTGGCAATATACGTCGGACTCATAATCGTAACGAGTGACTTTCTTACATTTACGAGGTGACCTCTAGGTTCAACGACCTAGATCACGTTAGCAATTTAGTAACCTAACTTCTAAACGAATCAAGATCACGCCTTAATCCCATGCGAGGGAGACAGAGCGTTGCTGGCCTTAAAAGAAGCTACGGCCACTATGGTCATATCTGATAATCATATCTAAGGACAGTTTTAGAAATCGTATACCCACCTACACTACAATAGTGACGTGTTTTCAGCCTGCTGGAAAGAAATTGAGTGGTGCTATTCTGAGCTGGCAACACACGGTATACAGGGTGTTAGGGACGGTGTAATGAAAACTTTGCAGGTGTGCTCAGACCATGAGAGTGAACAACTTTTTATATGGGGGCTATGTTGGAAAACGTAAAATAATTTCGACCTTCCATGCAAAATTCCCGATCAGCTGAGTGACTTTGTATGGGGACGCGATAATTTTTTTTTGTTTCTTAACATAAGCCGCATAGAAAAAGTTGTTCAGTTTAATGGTCTGATCACGCCTGCGAAGTTTTCTGCACACCGTCCCTTATAAGTATTTTGTGCATTTACATCCAGTGCTACATATTGAATTATCTTGATTTATGACATACTTACTTAGGTAACCTGACTGACATACACATTAGAGTTACCTAATTATAATAAGTTACTCAATTGAGTAACTACCTACGAAAGCACTAACGAAAGTTTAGCTAGCTATAAGTTAGTATCGAACTTAGTCGGTAGATAGCTTTAGTCTCTCTTTAGTCTTCTTATTTTAGTTTCAAAGTTGAGTTCTTGTTGGTAATGTTATTCGCATGCTAGTTCCTAGCTTAACGTAGAGAGGGCGCTTACGTTGGTTGATTAGATCGGTAGATACACAGGATGTTAGGAAAAGTACCAACTTCATTTGAAGAGACGAATCAGGCCACGAAACTCTCTTCCAAAGAAACATAGATCGAAATATGAAATAACAATTTGGACCTCCCATACAAAATGTACAATCAGCCAGTTTGTATGTCTGGTCTAAAATTGTTTTCCATATTGCAAAAAACTTTGCAGGCGTGCTCAGGCTCATGAAACTGAACATTTTTTTTATGAAACGTGATTTTTTTTTCGAACTTCCGTACAAAACTCTCGATCAGCTGACTGAGTTTGTATGGGAACTGAAAAAAATTTTTTCGTTTCCCGACATAGCCCCAATAGAAAGAGATGTTCAGTTTCTTGGTCTGATCACGCCAGCAAAGTTATCTTTACACCGTCCCTTACACCCTGTATAAGGGAACAACCTAAATTGGTTACTCTCAGTATTCGTATGAAAATCCATTATAAGTTGGTATCTTAAATGGGTCCATTGATGTATAAGTACCTACTATTCTTACTGATAATAACATAATGTCATATGCCATAATTAACATTTCAAATTACTTAGTACACGAATTGCATCCTGTAGTTGACCAGATTAATCTTCAGAACTGATGATAGCAACCGGTTTTAGCTCTAGGAGTGCCTAAAAGTGCTATTCCACTGGTTAAAATGACGCTTTTAAAAGAAATACGAGACCAAAAAGGTATGTCTCTTTGGTCGTAATTTATATGTGGAAGTTTTCGGGACATTGTAGATCCACCATAATATGGTATATGGTATAATGAGATATGAAAGCAATGGGAGACTAAACACTGTGTAAGACTTTCTAGGGCCATAGATCACTTACATATTTGTTCTAAAGAATATGGTAAGTGCCACGTTATTTTAAGAAAATATAGCGCAACGGGGTACCGATTGAATATTACTATAATGTTATCTCTTTAATCGGAGCGTGGTGAGCATGAACAAAAAAAATTCATACCTAGCTCCTTAATCGCGCCATCTACACTTTTACACTTTTATATATATCCACTTTTATACTACTCCTACATAGAAAGTGCCATATTGTACTTTAACCCGTTTATTGTACACAGTAAAAACAAAGCACATAACACAAAAAACATTACATAACAGGTCAAGTTACTTTTATGTGTGACCAAATATATTCCCAACAGGTGGAAACACATCGTAATAGTTTGATATTGATTGAACATATTAATTACAAATTATCGTTTTAATATCCGTATCTTCTGAGTTATATTCTATTGATAGCTAATCGTTATTTAAAATGGTTGCAAAATATATAGGTATGTACTTAAATTATACAGGGTTTTTATGTCAGTACACACACTTCGTAGGATGTTTCTACTCATGATTCTGATCAACTTTTAGGTACTATCTATCTATTTCTTGTGTATGGCGTTTCCATTTAAGATTTCGCCAGTGTCGTAGTGAAAATAAGTAAAAGTGGCATTAAGCCGAGGGAGAGTCCACAACACAGAGATCCTAGTCTGACGACTAGGGGCTGTGATGCGCAGAATTACGTAGCAACAGAAACTTGATAGTAAAATTTTCTGCACCACGTGGTGGACAGCTCGTCACTATTACACAATGTGGAATATATGAATTAATTATAATTTTCTATTTAATGATCACTTTAAGAATCATTTGTTGCTTAAAACACTATCAGATTTATGCACCAAACACTCAAATAAACAAGAAAAATCAAATTATAACCAATTCACAACCGCCATTATGGAATGGCAACGAAAAAGTCCAACTTTTAGGTACTATTGGGCGACTTGTGAAAACGCAAAAAATATAAGGTGTAGGTATGAATTTTTGTATGACACATAAACATTTTTTTTGCGGTTTCGCAGGTGGCCCCACAGTAAAAGTTGTTCAGAATCATAAGTAGAAACAGCCTAGAAAGTTTGTGTACAGACTAAAAATAACCCTGTATTTCATCTTAAGTTTGTACATATACCTAATTCGGTGATATTTATTTTATCTGATAACGTAAGTCATCATCATCATATCGTATGGCCATCCCTGCTCGGATCAAACGTCAATATCAAGGGTTTTTAGCCAGCTTTCTGCATCAGGAGTATACTTGTGTAACTCGGCTATGCCACCAGGAAAACGGCGAAGTGGACATTCATTCACAACATGGGATAAGGTCTGGTCAGATGCGCCGCAGTCGCATTTTGGTGACTCCTTTAAACCCCATTTGTGAAGGTGGTGATTTGTTTTGTTACGTAAGTCATTTCGAGTGATAAGTAAAATTAATTTGAATTTAGTTCCCCGAATACCAGTCAAAAATAAATGTAGACAAAGAAAACAAAGATATACTTGTAACAGTCGAAGTATTATTTAAAATAGATCTCACGATTAGCATTCGACATCGCATTGTTACATGGTGTAACAAACAACCTACCTTGTTACTTTTGATTTTATAACAATCGCCCAAAGAATAAAAACAGGCCGGAACAGAAGGTGCAATTTAGAAATTAAATCCTACTAAATTTAAATCCACACACACACACATCAGGCATTTACTCCTTTTGGGGTAAGTACTCTTTTCGTTGGACGGCTCGCTCGGTGTCTAAAACGAAAGGAGAGAGAGAGATAACACATACGTACAAGTATAGCTAACGTGCACTCGTGATATAAAAAGGCTTTAGAACCCGTACAGATAAAGAAACGATCTGTAAATAGCAACGGTTACCAAAGTGTGAGGGAGAAAGCATGATCGCCTGGTAAACGCAAGAGCCTCAGTGGAAGAGAGAAAGCATGACAAACGGCTACCATTTACAGATTTTACCTATCCCTATATTGCGGTGGCATGTCTGGAAATCTATATAAACTTCTTTGGCTGGGTTAAGGTCAAGCCAAACTTGCTTTTGTGTATGTCCAGCTTTACGGGAAGTGATCTATAACTATGTAACTTGGTTTTAAACTAACGGAAACAGTTTTTTTTTTGCAAAAAGGCTTCTACTGAAAAGCGCTGAACTTACTTAAAAGTTCCCTCACTTGACGTCCGCTGTAATTCCTAATTTATCGCATCTGTAACGCATGCGTCTATTGGAAGCAAGGAAATCTTGAATCTGTATACCTACTAAAAGCCGACGTTGCCATAAACTTTGGCGGATCGCACACTTACCGCACGACGGAGCGCTAGCGCAGCGTCGTCCGTCTACTGCGGTATTATAATGGGGAATGACGTTTCTAGTATGTATCTGACAGACCGCTGCGATATTTTAGCGCTCCGTAGCACGTTTAGTGTGTAATCCGGCTCCTCGGCATCCATCCGTTTTGTTTTACCCTTTGGGCATGGAAACTTGTAACAAAGTACAATTTAAATTGGTTTGTCATAGAATAATTTATTGCCGTCCTTGATAATCCCTTAAAAATTATTTCCTCATACTATATACAGGGTGTTATACGGTGTACCGAAAACTTTGCAGGCGTGATCAGACCATGAAACTAAACAACTTTCTCTACGGGGGCTTTGTTGGGAAACGTGATATTTTTCGACCTTCGATATAAAATTCCCGATTACCTGAGTGAGTTTGTATGGGAAATCGAAAACGTTTACGTTTTCTAACATATTCCACATAGAAAAAGTTGTTCAGTTTCATAGTCTTAACACGCCTGCGCAGTTTTCATTACACCGTCACACCCTATATATTGATGATCCTTTGAGAAACAATCTATATACATAAACTTCTAATGAAAAAACACTTAAAATGGCGTTTTCTGTGTTAAACTGCCGATAATCGCTCCCAATACTATGATTTTATTCAAACGGTTCATAATAATCATTTAATTATTGCCCGAGGCTCTTTGGCGATATATACTAGAGATTCATTAGTAAGATGAGCGTTTTAAGACATTATTTTGTTTTGAATTTGTTGGTTCTCACACTAGAGCGCTCCTTTTAGCCCAGGATGGGCGGATCGCACACTTGAAGCATGACGGAGTGCAAAAATATTGCAGCGGTCTGTCAGATTCATACTAAAAACGTCACTCCCCATACTAAAACCGCACTCTTCGGACACTGCGATAGCGCTGCATCGACAGCTGTTGAGCGGATTTAGTATGGGGATTGACATTTCTAGTATGGATCTGATAGACCGCTGCGATATTTTTGCGCCCTGTCGTGCGTCAAGTGTGCGATCCGCCATAGAAGAGTCGTCGCCACATACCTACCGCATATTTTTTCGGTGTTTCACCGGATTCGTTTGTCAGACGAAAGGATATCGTAAAATCAGATACATACATCGCCGTAGAATTTGTACTTCATTTCATATTTGTACGGGAGGTCGATTTTTATCAGCTATGTTCGGCCATATTGTTGTTAGGGGAAAGTTGTTCAGTTTATTAAATACATATGAACTTGCTTCGCGCGTCAATGTGTAATGAGCCAGTCCCCGTCTCGATCAGGGAATGGTACAACCAAATTCGACAAATATCACAACCTTGTCCTTCGTATGCACATATAACGCAGTTAAGGTAAAATATTTTAGACTACCTAGGTCAATTACGAAAAATTACGTCTATTTAGATTTTTGAAATCTAGGTTTCTTCAAGTAACTATAAACAAATTATTTGCATCACTAGGTAAGTTATGTAGGTATGTATAAGTAATATTTTTAGCAAAATCCAGTACTTGGGTGATATGTTTGGGTATATGGAAACATTTTGGATACAATAGTAGTATCATAATTATATAGTGATACAATAAAACCGGCCTGTGTACCTTTATTTTCTCAGCGGATACACACAAATCACGCCTATGTCCCTGGCAGGGTAGGCAGAGCGTTGACAACCGTGAAATACGATCTTTATCGCTACGTCTGACAACGTTTGAGGTTCGTTTCAGATAAGTCGTGCAACCCTATAGTGACAGGTTGTCAGCCTGTCGCCTAAAATCGCAATACACAGATACAGATACTCATAATACAGATGCAGCAATATATATATATAAATATCACAACTACTACACGTAGTAATTAACCTATAATAATAAAAAAACATAATGATAAATAACCAGCAGATTTTGCGAGATCCAAAAAGTTACGTTAAGCTGATTATGATATTATAATGTTCAAATCATATTTAGTTAGAAGTATACGGAGTTACAGATGCAATGTTTAAAGTTCATGATCAAAAATGATGTTAATATTATAAGTACTTAAGCAAAATTTGTTGAAACAGGCGGATCGCACACATAGCGCACGACGGAGCGCTAAAACATCGCAGCGGTCTGTCAGGTCCATACCTACTAGAAATTTCAATCCCCACATTAAGGGTGCGTCTTCATTGAAGCGGGGCTGCGCTAAGCTAAGTTAAACGCGGCATGAATTCGACCAATCATGAGCCTGAAAATGCCCGAATCCCCGCCCCGCTTCAGTGGAGACGCACCCTGATTGGTCAATGCACGTCCCGCTCAGCTTAGCGCAGCCCCGCTTCAGTGAAGATGCACCCTTAAACCGCTCTCAACGGACAACGCTGCGCTAGCGTTGCGTCGACAGCGTTTGAGTGGTTTTAGTGTGGGGATTAAAGTTTCTAGTATGGAACTGTCAGACCGCTTCGTTACGATGTGTTGTGTTAGCGCTTCGCTGTGCGTTAAGTGTGAAAAAGGCCTATGAGATTCGCCATAGTAGATGTATGTAGATATGTACATATGCCAGTATGCCTAGCATAGCCAATACCTAAAGGACATAATATAAATCTACTATATAGTCACCATAACAAATACCCCTTTTAACATAACAGATGGGAATGAAATCATCATACCTCCACACGCGCGCATTTCTCACAAATGACTATTAATGATCATAGCAATTACTGTAATCGCATCGATCCGGTGATCTATAGATCCTTGTATGGCTCCTTTAATCATCACTTCAGGGGTTCCCAAAGTATTTACCGTGGGGCCCCGGGGTATAGTCGTGATAGGATTTTTAAGTTCATTACTATCTGTAAATAGGAATTATAGAGATCGAAATCCCGCATCTATGAAACAACCACAGTTTTAAATTTGAAATCAAGTTATTTTTTTGTGTGGGATACCGAGTGAATGACTCGACGACCCGATTAACCCTAGTGTTAAAATTTATCAACTGTCTTCAACAAGTAGCAGGCTTCTGACAAGGTTGTGTAACGAAGTAATCATAGACAGCAACCGGAACCTACTGCTTAACGTACCATCCGAAACACGAAAGATAGTTCTTTCTTACTGACAATCGGGTGGTTCAGCCCGCAGTGTCCTAACCAGACTGGGAACAAATTCACGAAGTGATAAATATCAACTTTTTCAGTGACCCATCGAGAATCGACCCCAGAACATTCTGCGTCAAAATCAGTCTCACTGCCACTGCGCCACATGGGTCGTCAATGCGTACTGCGAAATAGACTTTCTGTATGTATACGGCAGAGATGGGCGTAATAGATTACTTTTGTAATCAGATTAATAATCTGATTGAAAGTAATCATGATTACCGCCAATCATGATTACTTTTAATCCTTAACTACAGTTAATCATGATTAAATGTAATCGCAATCAAGACTACAGTAGTTATTAAGCAAAATTACATGATTATATAAATATTAGAATGTTAAAATACAAATGTACATTTTTTAGATGTTGACTCATGATCTCCGACGTATTAAAATAAACACTCCACAACCCTGCACTACTTCATTGTAAGTCTAAAAGCAAGCTTAATTGTAGGTCTAAAAGCAAGGTGCATTGGTATTCGAAGGATGAAAAAAGAGTATTACTAAAATCTACTCGTAATTGAAATATTAATATTTAAAATTAATGTTACTTCCACAAATTCTTTTGAAGCTTATCGTTTAATGAAAAAATAATCTGATCAGCGCAAAATTTATAATTAATAAAATTGTTTTTTTTTTTTTATATGTATTTTTATTTTAAAGTTCCACTCCAATTATCATAATCTTGTAATCTAAATTACGATTAATTATTAATAATCATTAATCATATTAAGATCCAACTAATGGTTACATTTTTTAATCTGTAATCACGACTACTGATTACTGTTTTAAATCAGTAATCATGCAATGTCACAGACTACAAAAGTAATCGTAATCATTAATCATTAATCTGATTACGTTTTGCCCAACTCTGGTATACGGTAGTGACGCCGAAATATGAAATAAATTCTTGGACCTCCCATTTGAAATGTAGCAGCCAAGCGGGACAACCTGTATGGGAGGCTCAAAATTGTTTTTCATCCCTATGCTCCCTGGGGAAAGTTGTTCAGTTTTATAAATCACCACTTAAAATATATGCAGATTTTTTTTTTTTACAGCTTGTATAGTATAGTTTGGAAACCCCTGTCTTACGCTGTGAGAAGAATAGTTTGTATGCTTTTTTTTGTAAGAATTATAATTAAAAACAGATGTATTGCCTTGTACTGGTTTTGGGATCGTCTTAGAAAAAATATTTTGTGGATTTTTCTCAAAATCAACCAACCAATCAAATCAACCAATCAAAAAACCAATCAACCCAATAGATACCTATTAGGTATACAGCAATTTCAGATCATTTGTCCTAAAATAATCCTTTTTAAATTTATTTTATTAAATTAGGGTGATTTATTTTTTACGGCCGATAAAACTCTAACTACCACGCGACGTATAAAGGCGTGATGTAAGTAGGTATGTGTGTTATTATACAAGTTTTACCAAAGTTGTATAATTAAATCCAATATAAGAAAGATGCAATTTAGGTATTTAATTTTGATTAATGTACTTTTAAGCAATTAAGACTTCCTGTGTTAATCAGGCAGGCGATCACTTTAATTGTGTCTTAGATATATGAATTATAAATTAATTTTGGTTATTTCAATGTAGTCTATTGATAATTGGCATTTTGTTTTTTTCTGAAACATCCCTCAAATATATGTTAGACGTGGCGATAACCACTGATTTTTACATACATACATACACATATGACGCCTTTATCCTTTGCGGGTAAGGCAGAGCGTCAACAGCCACAAAAATTACGATCGATATCGCTACGTCTGACATGTATTGAGGACATTTTTAGACGGTTCGTGTATCATTGTAGTGACAGGTTGTCAGCCTGTTGCCTAAAGTCGTAATGCACATGAAACCCTCGAGTTCCTTAGTCGTCTCTTACGACAGCCACGGAAAGGACATGGGGTGATGCAATTCTACGAGTTTTTACGGCCGTTAATGCTCTGCCTATCCCGCAAGGGATAAAGGCGTGATATGAGTGTGTGGTAGATATTCTAAACACTGCAAGCACACAAGTACTTGTTAACATAAACTATGGATTCAGGAATCCTTCAAATACCATCTCTACGAAGTCATCATAAATTCTTATTAGGATCTATTATTAGTATTTACAAGCTTAAAGCCTGCCAATCAATCATAGGAAGCAGATGCGATTTGTCTGTTCGTCTGTCAGGAAGAGGTACTATGCGCATGCGCACCCACGCGCTAAACGCTAGTGTTGTACTATCGATAGTACCACTTTTGATAATTTTTATTCAAAAACCCTATCGATAAGCCATTGTCGTTTCGATAGTGCAAAATGTAGCCTTTACGTTCGAAAAGTGCAATATAATAATGTATCGATCGTATCATGGCCGGTGCCTTGTGATGCCGGCTTAATCATAGCATCACCTCACTTTTTCCCACAGGTGTCGTAAGAAACGACAAAGGGACACGAGGATTTCATGTGTATTGCAATTTTAGGCGACAGACTCATCGACGAGTCATCTGAAAGAATCCCCAATACTTGTCAGACGTGGCGTAAACGACCTTAGTTTTACGGTCGTTAACGCTCTGCCTAAATAGCGAGGGATAAAGGCGTGATTTGTGTATGTGGGAATCGTGGGCTATGATGTAAAAATACTATAAGTACTTTTCAAATCATGAGATACTAAAGTATCAATAGTAGGTATTGCTACAATTTAAACTATCGATACTATCGATTGATAGCGATTGTTTATCGATAGCGCAACACTACAATAAACATGTATTTTGCATAATAATACATTGTGCTTTATTAGTTACTATTGTTTATGTTAGAAAGGTGCAACAGAAATTAGTGAATTGTCTT
Source organism: Keiferia lycopersicella (assembly GCA_029255805.1). Classification (NCBI taxonomy): domain Eukaryota; kingdom Metazoa; phylum Arthropoda; class Insecta; order Lepidoptera; family Gelechiidae; genus Keiferia; species Keiferia lycopersicella. Next base: position 15,928,567 of record JARACZ010000005.1, read on the forward strand.
TATTTTGTCGTAAAATTGTTTATGTTGGTGTCAAACACGTCAGAGGCCTATGAGTTATCTGCCTATTATAGTAGGTGGTTTTGAAACTCTGACGCCAGAGTCTGTTAGGTTTGTCGATATCCTTTAGGTCCAAAATGTTGAATCCCGTAATAGGTACACAAACGATTGCAATCGTTTTCTTTTTCGTGTGGGACACCGAGTCGTCCAACGACCCGATGAACCCTAGTGTCAGAATGCAATGTAAACTATGAATTTAAAAGTTATGATCATAGCAGCTAGAAAAACTTTGATATCAGCATATACATAGTAGTCCACTGCTGGACGTAGGCCTCCCCCAAGGTACAATCTCCGGTTTTCGCCAACGAGCTAATACTTGGAGTAAGGGACAGAATACTGATAGGTTGCATGCATACTATGAAACTAAACAACTTTCCCCTAGGAACATTTGTGAAAAAACGACATAAGATGTTTGACCTCCCGTACTAAATCGCGATCAGCTGACGCACGACGGAGCGGTAAAATATCGCAGCGGTCTGTCAGACAGATCTATACTAGAAACGTCAGTCCTTATACTAAAACTGCACTCGACGGACGACGCTGCGATAGCGCTGCGTCGACAGCGGTTGAGCGGTTTTAGTATGGGGATTGACATTTCTAGTATGGATCTGACAGACCGCTGCGATGTTTTAGCGCTCAGTCGTGCGTCGAGTGTGCGATCCGCCTATGGGAAACCAATTTACCCGTTACCAAAATTTTGTTTGGGAAGTGGTTCAGTTTCATTGGCTGAATGCATCCCATCAGTATTCAGAGGGATGTCCCTAAGATCCAATATATTTCCTCCTCCCTCTCCTAGTCCTTAGATGTGTCAACCTAAAGTTTATGTTTCCCCCTGGTCCTAATGAATCTCTTGAATCACCAATGAATCACCTGAATCACCTGCATCTTGCTCCTTGACACGGTAGTGGGCGGAACAATAGTTTAGTCTATCTGATACATGTAGTATTGTATGTTCGAAATAATTAAGTAGTAACAGATAATGTGGCCACACAAACTTTGAACTTAACACATGTGTTTATATTTTTCTATTTCCTAATAATACTGCAAAATTAGTAAAATTTTAAATAAATACGAATAGGAACAATAGCTAGTCAGCATTTTAAACTGGAACGATGAGTAACAAAAAACTTATATTAAAGATCCAGGTTGTATAATATTCATTTCGAATCATCAGGCTTGCAAGTGTCCGAATACAAAACAATACCGATCCGAAGTTTCCAGACAATGATTTTTTCAGGCGTTGTACAAAAATCTTGTAATCACTATAGTTTGTCAACCCGTCGTCTCAAAATCGCAATACAAACAAAGCACTTGTGTCCAGTAGTCGCTTCGGCGGATTGCACACTTGACGCACGACGGAGCGCTAAAACATCGCAGTGGTCTGTCGGATCCATACTCGAAATTTCAATGTCCATACTAAAACAGCTCAACCGTTTCTGACGCAGCGCTATCGCAGTGTAGTCCGTCGAGTGCGGTTTTACTATGAGGAGTGACGTTTCTAGTACAGATTTGACAGACCGCTGCGATATTTTAAATGTGCGATCCGCCGTCGCCTGTTAGTCTTAAAGGGGTATCGGCCCGGAGAAACAAAATGAGGAGAAAATATCCTCAGACTTTTCTAAGCTGGCATCATACAAAAGCCTCGCGTTTCAAAATGTCCCAAGTCACAGCAGTTCGAAGACACCAGGCATCTCCAAACAGCCTACCGGGCACCTTGACATTGACGCCGCGAGGAGTACCACCTATATAAGATCCTGGTTTCCAACTTGAGCCACATTCCTCAACCAGGTCTCGACAGATATCAACATGAAATTGGTGCGTTTTTTTTTATAAAAACTATAAGAACCTTTGAAGTGCCGTCACGATTTTGATACAGTTTAAAAAAGTGGTGTAATTTAAGTTTATTATTTATTGACCTGTCCGTGATAAAAGATTATGCAAATTTTTGATTGAGGACGAAAATCAGATCATCTTGATTAGGCAAAAAGTCTATTGTTAATTTACATAAATACCCAATTTATTACAAAATAAGGAAGCCTTGATTGTTCGTGATGGATCGTAAAACGGTTTTAATTCTGTTTTAGTGAACCAAGTGTTTAATCTAGTTTTTATTTTACAATTAGGTACATTACAAATACTATAGAATAGAAATACTTTTTAGTTTAACGTACAAGAAGTAAAAAGCTGTAGGTATTCGAAATGTTTTGATTTAGGAGTGACTAGTTTAGTCATGCACTTCGTAACAGGACCACTATTAGGCGGATCGCACACTTAACGCACGACGGGCCGCTAAAATATCGCAGCGGTCTGTCAGATCTATACTAGAAACGTCACTCCCCATACTGAAACCCCATTCGATGGACAACGCTGCGATAGCGCTGCGTCGACAGCGGTTGAGGGGTTTTAGTATGGGGATTGTCATTTTTGGTATGGATCTGACAGACCTCTACGATATTTTTGCGCTCCGTCATGCGTCAAGTGTGCGATCCGCTTAACGCACGACGGAGCGCTAAAATATCGCAGCAGTCTGTCTGTTATTTTGGTCTCTTGGCGGATAATTTCTCTTGGAACTTTATTAATTAGCGAGATCCCCAGCATAGACATTTCCATAGCTCTTTCATACATGTTATGGCGAATAACTTTAGGCGAATACATAATAATTGGGTTCTTGGTCTCTTGACGAATAATTTCATTTCAAATTTTATGAATGTGCGCAAAGCCCATTTATATTGCCATCGACATGACAATAAAAATAATTAGTGAGATCCACAGCGTAACCCTTCACAGCTCTTTCTAAAGGACATGATTAGTTTTTTGACGAATGTTCAACCAATCTGTTTTCCCAGCTAATCTTCGCCACGCTGGTCGCTGCCACAGCGTAACCCTTTCCACAGCTCTTTCTAAAGGACATGTTTGGTTTTCTGACTGACGAATAACAATGTTGAACCAAACTGTTTTCCCAGCTAATCTTCGCCACGCTGGTCGCCGCCTGCGCAGCGGCACCCCAGTTCCTGCCGAACCCCTACCGAGTGGCTCCTGGCTACTACCCTGACACGAGGGTCAGGGCAGCCGCAGACAGGAATGCCCAGATCTTGAGGTCTAGCTCAGAAGTCAACGAGAACGGGTTCCATTATGCGTTTGACACTGATAACGGTAAGCCAGTCCATATTTCATTCTCTTTGTATTTTTTGTGGTTACTTAGATTTGCCGTGTGATGTCGGCTTCCTTCCCGCGGGTATCGTAAGAGGCGATTAAGGGACTCGAGAATATTGGTGTATTACAATTTTCCGGCGACAGGCTAACAACCTGTTACTATAGTGATACACATGTTTTCTGAAACAACCTTGGAAAACAATCCTCAAAAATGTCAGACGTGGCGATAGCGACCGTATTCTCACGGCCGTTAACGCTCTGCCTACCCCGCAAGGGATAAAAGCGTGATATATGTATGTATGTATGAATTTTTTGGTTCACTTTTACTTTTTTTATCTCCTTATTTAACTTAAAAACATAACTGTAGTTGGTCCTCTTTTGAACCTTGGCCTAAATCTCGAGATAAAAGACATTAAATACAAACCTTCCATCTTCGAGAAAGCTGTGAAACGTCCACTGCTGGGCATAGGTTTTCCAAAGGCGCCACCTAGATGGTTGACTGCATAGTAAATGTTTATCGTGCTTTCTGGCATTTGAAAGCAAATTCAAAAATATCTAACTTTTATTGTAATAAAACGCAAATTTAAATACATCTTGGAGGGTCATTTCGCACGAACGATATTCCGTTAGCGTGTTTAAAAAACCTAGTGGTGCCATCTCTTGAGAAAGCATGTTACAATCCATTATTGGAAACATTGAAAAACATGTTTTGGTTTGAAACGAAAAAGATATAGGAAAATGCTGAATTCTGTGGAGCTGATTTTGATGATGTGATCCTGAATCAAACTCAATAAAACAATATGGCCTAAAGGCGGAGATTTATTATTAGCATATGTTTACAAGTATATAAATTAGCTGTTTGTCTACCTAAAAAAAATCTAAACCGACTACGAACGCTTGATCGCTTACTTTATAAACGCGTAAAATGTTAATTCCGATTACTTAGTAAAACGATTAATTAGATACTAGTACAAATATCCTTACCAAAACTACTTATATACTAAAAAATTTAACCATTTCCATACAAAAGAGATAAACGTGCTCTTTTCAGGGCATTATATTTTTTTTAACGTGTAGATATAAGAAATGTATCTTAGTTTATGCCTTGTCTTCTTCTGAAGTCGGGACCTACAGTTTTACGTGCACTCTGTAAAAGGGAACCAGCTGCAATATTCAGTAGTTAGTTGAGTTTGCGTCGCACTAGACAAACACAAACCAATGATACATATTATATTGTTACTTACAGAAACTATCAGACTGTTTTCGTCCTTTTTTGTAACTCTTTCCAGATGACTTTGTATTTGGTTGATGACATTTGAGTTGTATTGACACTCAAAACTAGATAAAATACTTTGGACAGATTTTTTTCAGTTTAGATCAGCGCCACCTATGTTCATACATTGCCTTACCTTATCAAATATTTGTAAATAATGGCCGTTCTGTTGGTTCCACGTCAAATCCCCTAGTTGAGGTAGCCGACCCCGACAGGGAACGGGATAAGACAAGGAGTATGATGAATCTTTTTGTGGTTCCAGGCATATCTGCTGAGGAGACCGGAGTGGAGTCCAATGGCATCCAGGCGTCTGGACAGTACTCCTACACGGGGGATGATGGGCAGGTGTACAACGTGAGGTACACCGCTGACGCCAACGGGTTCCAGGTTCGGTTCCTTATTGTGTTTCATAATTAATAGATATTAAACAGGTATCTTAAAACTTGCATGTAAGATAGATAACGTAGTTACTTAGATCGCATCAGGTACGGAACATGGTATTTATATGAGCCAATTTAAATGAAAATTTTAAAAAATAGTATGGCTCAACCGCCGTCGCTGCAGCTGCGTCAAAATAACGCAAAAGCGTCAAGTCGAGAGTGGTTTCATGTGGACTGACGTTTTTAGTATGGATCTGACAGACAGACTATTATAGCCCTGCGTTGTGCGTTAAGTGTGGAAAACGCCATATAAATAGTTTTGTCAAACTTCTTCTTCATCGATTCGATAAACAACAATTATTATTTTATTGGCCAAATATTTGGCAACATTGATCGCCTGACTGTAGCCTCCAGCAGGTCTTGCGTATTGTAAGTTGGAGTGTGCTAGGACAGTTTGGGAAAGAGAGAAGGTGAGCCAAAATAATCCTGTAAAATTATTTTTATTACATTTTCAGGCGCAAGGAGCTCACCTACCAACGCCCCCTCCAATCCCAGAAGCTATTGCCAGAGCTCTTCAGCAGAACGCTGCTGATGAAGCCCGAGGGATCTTTGATGATGGTAAGCTTTATTCAAATGTGACCTAACCTAGAATTCGGGCCAGATTAGCCTTCGGGTTGCAGAGGTCTGAGGGCAGTCGCTCTGTATAAGAACTTGATTCCGCGTCAAATCCCCTTGTCAGAGAAACGGGATATGTCAAGGAGAATGATAAAGCTTTTTTCTGTTGTTTATACAGAATGTAAAAAAATCAGCTGCAAATATTTTAAGAAATGAACCAATCTATGAAACTGGACAATTTCCGAAAAGAAATACAGGTCGAAATATAAAAAAAAACATTTGAACTCCCATGCGAAATGTACCAGCCAACCAAGTCAATTTGTATGGGGCGTCCTTATTACATATTTTTTATATTTCGACCTGCGTTCCTTGAGGAAAATTGTTCAGTTTTATGAGCTGATTTACCTCTTAAAATATTTGCAACTAACATTTTTACACTTTATACTTTTGCTGTTTTACAAAATTGTTTGTAATAGAAAATACTGCCGCATATAGCTTGGCTAAAAAGAGTATAAATTAAATAAAAAAGAATTTTAGTTAATGAAAGTTTTTAAACTTCGGATGAATAATTGCTTCCATAGTTAAGCGTTATCTGCCAGATTTGACAGATCGCGAAGAAAATGGCGCCCTCATTTTTTATTTACACTTTATGGTCAAGCTATATTTCACTCTTTATGTCTTTTCAGGCAGCTACAACGACGGAAAATACAACCCGGGCTCAGTGTTCGCAGCCCGTTCTAATTTCCAATATCGGCCTCCTGTTCAATCCCAATACCAGCCCAACCCGTACCAGCAGAATCAGTACCAACAGAATCAGTACCAGCCCAATCAGTACCAGCAGAACCAGTACCAACCAGTCGTCACCACTCCTCGGTACAGATCCTTCTTCTAAATGACAAGATCCCTGCCTCGAGAGATGAACAATCACTTTAGAATTTTCGCAGACAACGTCCCCAGAGCAAAAGAGTATGTTTCAGAGAATAATGTGTGAATAAGAAGAATGAAAACACCTAAATATAGCACGTCCCTTACTTAACGCACAACGGAGCGCTATAATAGGGAGTCCGTAACGCATGCAACTGTCAGAAGCAAAGAAGTTTCTCCCGTACTTAACACCTACGTCCAGGTCTAATGAATGAATCTGCATAAACGGATGCGTCTGTCAAATAAAGCAAGTTTATGGCGCTGTGTCAACGTACCTAGAGAAATTTGAAATTTCCTTACGTCTGACAGACGCACACGTTACAGATTCGCTAAAAATGCGCAATATCGTGCGTTAGATTTCTTAGTTTCTTGTTTACATTGACCTTCTTTTAGGTGTTTCTTTTTTTTTAATTTTCCTATTTTTTCTATTTTCTCTGAAACTTCTCTAAATAATGTGTTAAATATAGTAGAGTTCTCAAGTGTTCTGAATTTCCGATGTTTGTGAATTACTTCAGAGATTGCGATACAGATGTGCCATTGTTACGTGTACCTATTATTTAATATTAATTGTGTATATTTTGAAGCAAATAGTAAAGTACCTACCTACCAAGTATTGTCTCAATCATTTTATTTGAGGCATCATTCACACTCAACGTCCAACGCAGCGGATTTCTGACGTCCGTCAAACGGACGCTTAAAATAACACTGAACCAACGCAGTGACAACGGACCATGCACGATCAAAATGTCAGGCAAAATGACTTCGTTTGGCACGACTCAGCGCTAGCGCAGCGCTAACGCAATGCTAACGCTGCGCTGCGGATGCGTCGTCAAGCAACGCGGCGGTTGTGCGTTGGGACATCCGTCGAGATCGGTTTTTGTAAGTGGAGTGATGTTTCTAGTATGGATTTGACAGAGGGATCCGTTAACGCAGCGTTATTTTTGCGCTGCGTTAGAAGTTGAGTGTGAAAGAGGCCTACCTCCAGCGTTTAATTTAGTTATGAAGGTATCCGTATTACAATCATCGAATGAAGGCAAGGAGAATTCCTTGCCTTATCCCGTTTCTCTGTGGGGGTCGGCTACATAACCTAGGGGATTTGATGCGAAACTATCGACTATCTGACTTCTGCAACCCGAAGGCTAACATGGCTCAAATCTTATATAGGTTAAATAGGTACTAAGTATCAGTACAAACGACAGCTAAAAAAAATACGCGGCTACCTAAAACGCGCTATTAACGCTTTTGCCACATTAAAAAGTATTTAATACCTTTAAACGTACAAAAATTATACCTATTATAATCAAGATCATGGAAACGATTCGTCAGGATTTTTTTACGAAAGAAAATGTCGTATGCAGAGGTTTTCGGAGACTATGATCCGGTGTAATAAAATAGTATTTTCAAAAATCGTTCTCGTTCATTTTTGTCGAAATGTAAATAAAAAAAAACAGTCATTGGTACAGAAAATGTCACAATTCACATTCATAGCCTCCTTCAAAGACTACTAAAGATTATATTAATCTAAGTAGGAATTACGATTACAAAACAACCTCATACGTTCTAATTTAGCATAAAAATTGCAAATGAAGCATGTAAAATGATAATCGCGCGTGTAATCCAAGCCTTGTCAATAAAATCGCAGTTTTCAGTCGTGCGTGAATAATCTGCTTTATTTTAATGTCTTGAGATGAAGATTTAAAAATAACCAGTGTGTATTATTAGTATTTTAAAAAAAGTACGACGGGTTTATTAGTTTTAAGTTATACGGGATGTTAGGAAATGTACTATCTTCCTTTCAAGGGATAAACCAGCCCATGAAACTGAACAACTTTCCTCAAGGAACATAGATCTAAATATCAATAAATTTTTAAGACCTCCCATACAAAATGTACCAATCGGCTATGATAGTTCGTATGTCAGGTACAAAAAAAAAACACTCTGACCTATGTTCCTAGGGAAAGTTGTTCAGTTGGATTTACCCCTTAAAATATTTGCAGCTAATATTTATACACCTTATATATGTGGGGCGATTTTACGGACTTTTCTGCCCTGCGTACTCCGCAAAAGATAAGGACGTGATTATGTGTGTGTGTGTATATTAAATAATAAAGTGAAAACTTGTTTTATGGAGCTTGAAGCAACATCTCTTGCCTACTCATATTCATTTTAGAACATTTTATACTCATTATTTAAATTAATAGTAAACCTCGTAATATTGTGTGATAATTATAATAATTATTACGGAAGTTACCTCCGCTGGTATAAATTATGATATACAGGGTGTAAGAGACGGTGTAACAAAAACTTTGCAGGCGTAATCAGACCATGAAACTGAAAAACTTTTTCTATGGAGGCTATGTTGGTAAACGAAAAAAATTTTGAGTTAACATACAAAGTCAGTCAGCTGATCGGGAATTTTGTATGGAAGTTCGAATTTTCTTTTGCGTTTACCAACATAACCCCCATAGAAAAAGTTGTTCAGTTTCATGGTCTGATCACGCCTGCAAAGTTTTTGTTACACCGTCTCTTACACCTTGTATATAGCTATAACGAGACTGAAAAATATACTAAAAAAGTAATAATAAGTATTAGGTAGGCAGTTAAGAATAAGTTAACCAGCTGGTGGACCGAGCCCTTTCGATTTTTGTTTTTCTACGCATCAATAGCTGATGTTGCTAGTTTCAATAGTATTTAAACGCCTTAGTAAAGGATCTTAGCAAAATTACATATTACATTCAATTTGAATGTTAGTCCGTGTTGGAATATCGCATCAAATATTTGTTTAATTTGGCCTGTTACTTGTAGCAAGAGATTGAAAAACTGTGACACCAGGGTTCATCGGGTCGCGGGATCATTAGGTGTCCCACACAAAAAGAGAAGAAATGCATAAGTGTTGTTATGATATTATTATCGGTTTTCCATCTCATGCATGCTTCGATTCTTGAGGCGACTGAAGGACTCAAGAACTTCATGTGCATTACAATTTTAGGTTGATAACCTCTCACTATAGTGATACACAACATGTCAGAAACTTCTCTGAAATACGCGTAGGACACGGCAATCACGACCGTATTTTTACGGCTTACCGTGTAAATATGGTGTTGGCAGAACAGAATAGAATAGAATAGCACCACCCCCTCTCTTCCCGTTGGGATCGCAAGTGGCGACAGAAGGATTAACCAGACTCAAGACTGATCTTGGAGAAAGACAACTCCACATTAAACTCGGATCGGGGCCTCCGTCGTGTAGACAGGATGTCTATCGTGCTATAGACCCCTGCAGCCGACTTAGTTCCACACGTATCGACTGGTTCCTGTGGAGTCAGCCAGGTCCTCGTTCCTGTGAAGTCAGCCAGGTCCTCGTTCCTGTGGAGTCAGCCAGGTCCTCGTTCCTGTGGAGTCAGCCAGGTCCTCGTTCCTGTGGAGTCAGCCAGGTCCGTAGCAAGCAGCGCTGGTCCTGGGCAACCCTACCTCTTCCATGATTGCGTCTCAGGCAACGCAGTATCTGTACTCTTGTCTCAGACACTGATTGAATCATCGGTTACGGACTTATGAGGCCGGTGCCCGCGTAAGAGATAAAGGCGTAATGTGATGTGTGTAAGTTTATGTAGTATTTTATACAAAATAACATTTGATTCAGTAAAAATAAGCCGAATCCTTTAAATAAATATAAAGTTACAATTAGATAGACTACGTAGAAAGACTAGACTGATAGAGGCTGTAACTTAAATTTTTTTTCGTCTGTCAAAAATGTGTACCAGTTGTGCAGTCGTGGGGTACATCTCATTGGCCCAACATTACCTAACGACGTTCTTAAGGGCGTCACATACGGTGAAGATACTATAATATATTATCTTAAGATGCCTGAAAATAACATTAATAATACTTGTAGTAGTATGGTAGTGTTATTAGGGGTATTAATAAATATAGACTGCCTATGATTATGTTGCAGTAGGTACATTTCATATCTGAAGATATATTATTATAGCGTTTGGCACATCCCATATCTATCGATAGCGATAAATCCCATATCGCTAGATATCTAGCGGCCCGCCCAGCGGCTGTGCCTGCCATAACGCTTTTTTTTTCGGCAAATATTATGCATAAAAATTTTGCTCTTCTGTCTATTTAAAAAAAAACTGCACCAAAATCCCTTATGTAATTTTAAAGATTTAGACAAACATACATACAGACGCGAAAAGCGACTTTCCTTTATACTATGTACTACGTTACGGTTACGTAGGTTATAAAATAATTATAATTATAAATTTCGCTGCTAGTAATGATTCATACAGATTGTATTGTATAGTGACGAGTGATATTAATTAAACTAAAGGTAAAATAGTATAGTATCTTCACCCTATATGACGCTCTTTCCTTAGCCTCTGCATATACGCACGCGGAAACCACGTAAACTATGAACTTAAGACGGTTCTCCATACACACTTACTAAGGTACTTGTTGTATACCTGTTGGATTAGGTTATTTCCGATTTTCGGACAATAGTTATTACGAAATCCCGTACAAAACTGTATAGGCGGATCGCACATTTCACGCACGACGGAGCGCTAAAACATCGCAGCGGTCTGTCAGATCCATACTAGAAATGTCAATCCTCATACAAAAAACTGCTCAACCGCTATTGACGCAGCACTATCGCAGTGTCGTCCGTCGAGTGCGGTTTTAGTATGGGGAGTGACGTTTCTAGTATGGATCTGACAGATAGTATGGATTTAGCGCTCCGTCGTGCACCAAGTGTGTGTCGCGCCTTTCTTGTCATATTCACCAGATGACACAATATGATCAACGTATCGAAAGCAACCGTCTACATAGGCTTCGTTTCGTCTTCGATGCGCAGAAAAGAAAGAAAGACTGGCTTTTGTGTGTGACACGTGAATAAGTGCCGCGCTCCGTAGTTTCAGTAATGTACCTCTCTTCATACGTCACTTCCAGGTCCACCGTCCACCCAAAAACCTCATATATAAAAACAGTAGAGCACATTTCCGCACACATTCTTAAGTAAGTGTTTCACCAAATTCACGTACCACTCGTCGCAAAAATGAAGCTGGTACGTCATGCCTCGGAAAGCACGGTTGAAGAGAGTGAAAGTTCCCAAAATTGTTGTATTGGATTTTGATGTTATTTGTTTATGTGTGGTGTTAATTATGGAATCGTCTTAAGTGTTTCGTAATATTAAAGGGTGTGAAAATGTGATTTCAGAAAAATGTTTCAAGAAGAAAATAATAATAGAAAACACTATCACAGTGTATTGAGTGAAGAAATACATAAACAATCAAACAAATATTAAAGTAAATTTTGACAACCTGTAGGTAGATGTTTAAAAAGATGTATCTGTATAGGAGTGGACAAAATAAATGCAAAATCATAACAATTATCCTTGCAAAGAAATGGATTAACCATTAATATTAATAGCAACATTTTTCATTTTCTAGTTAACGATTCTGGCAACAACCTTGAGCATTGCATCGGCTGGGCAAGTCTTCAACCAGGTCCCTGCTGAGGTCTACCAGGCATTAGACTACCAGCAGAACCAGGATGTGCAGCAGAATGGATGGCAGGCGATTGACGGAGGATACCAAGGTAAGGTTCAACGAGTTGGCAATACTGGCTGCAACTCTGAACCTTGCATCAGTAAGGCAAGGCTAAAGACCAGCGCTGAAGTTTTCCGTTCTTAAGACTTAAGCTTCAATTCAGGATATACAGATGAGTAATGTCTGGCAGGTTGTAACCAAATATCTATACCAAGGTATGGTTAAGGTACATTTTACGTTACGTTATGTTATTGTCTCAAATACTTCCAATTAACCTTTCAAGGGAATTCAGTCTACTTTCATGTTTGTGAGAATTTTTGTTAATATTTCAATCGTTATACCAAAACACATTTACTATAGCCATTTTTTAATAGAATAACATACTTTGAAATTTTTTTCATATGTGATGACAATTCTAACAACGTTATTTCAGGTCAACAGCTTGTCCAAGCTGTCCAAGATCACCACACCCAGCATCAAAACATAGAAACTCATCACATTCAAGTACCACAACCCCAACAATATCAAAATCACCAACAACATCAAATCCAAAGTCAGCTACAGCATCTCCAAGGACAACAAGAAAATTCACATTTTCAACACCAGCCTCAGCACGTCCAAATTCAGCCACAACACGTCCAATTTAACCAACATAGTCAAATTGGTGAAATAGACTACAGTGGACAACAAAATCAATATAGCGGTGTGAATCAACTCAACAGACAAGCAAAAATCATGAGCTATCAGCACGACAACGATGGGCACAACTACCAGTATGCTTTTGAAACTGAAAATGGTAATCATGATTGAATATAATATTTTACGTTCATTATCAAAGATTTATATTTAGTTAAATGTTGTGACACTTTACCATTAGTTAACATGAAGTTACACGAGACGAGCCAGGCAGATGTAAATATAAATCTACATTGATCTATTCAGCAATGCACAGGCTGTAAAAAAACTAGCTGCAAAAATTTTAAGTGGTGAAAACGAGCCCATGAAACTGAACAACTTTCCCCAAGGAACATAGATCGAAATATGAAAAAAAGTTTTTTTTTTATTTTCCATACAAAACTACCGACCACCAAGTCAATTTGTATGAGAGTTCCAACAAAATTTTCTTATATTTCGACCTTGGAGAAAATTGTTCAGTTTTAAAGCCTAATTCATCTCTTTAAATATTTGCAGCTAATATTTTTACAGGCCAAAATCCACTTTGGGTCCCTGAGCCACAGGAGTAAGTAAGTAAGTAATATTTTTACACCTTATATATTTTCAGGTATCAAAGCACAAGAGGTAGGCTCCATGGAAGGTGATGGTTTGAAGACTCAAGGAGCTTACTCCTACACTGGAGATGATGGAAGGGTATACACTGTTACCTACACAGCCGATGAAAATGGTTTCCATCCTTCAGGAGATCATCTGCCAACTCCTCCACCTTTGCCTGCAGCAATTGCCAGAAGTGTAGAAAACAACTTACGAGATGAAGCCAATGGTATTGTTGATGATGGTAAGTGACCATAGGAACTAATAGGTGAATATTGACATTTAATTTTTAAAAAATGCAATTCTTGCGAATATCTAACAAAAAATAGTAAAACACAGGCACAGAATTTAAGATTCTATGAATATGACACCAAATACTTTTCGTGAACCCGCAATGGACCTATACGTTACAAAGTTGGATTTTGCGTGTGTTGCGAGCAATTTTTAGTATATCTATAGATCGATCTTCATTATCATTTATTCCAGGATCATATCACGAGCAACAACAGGAACAGTACACTTTGCAATCTCAACAACACCAGCAGAAACAGGCGCCTCCCCAAGGACTGTTACAGCAAGTTCAACGACACAACTACGAACAAACTGAACAATCAAATAACAAAGCTATAAAAACTAAACAGCAGAAGCAAGCGGCTTCTCAACATCTTCAACAAAAACAACAGCAGGCAATTCGTGTTCCACATACAAAACAAGAACCCCAAAGAGTGATTGTTCATCAAGTCCCGCAGCAGCAAGAACCTCAGATTGCTCACCAAACAGTGCAACAACTTCAGCAGATTCATCAACAACAGCTCGTTCAACAAGAACATCTTCAACAACAGCTACTTCAACAACAACTGCTTCATCAACAAAATCTTCAACAACAGCTTCTTCAACAACAAATTCATGAACAGCAGCTTCCTCAAAAGATGTACCTAAGGTTCCAACGGCAGCAGAAGCCGGTTCGTCCTCAAACGCAGGTATCTGTGGTCAAGTCTATTGAACCTCACGCTGCAATCCACGGCCAGGTACAATATGCCGTTCCAGCTTCAGCGTTCGCTGGTTTGAAGGGACTACGTACTGATGATTATGTGGGCCCAGCTCCGGCTCCAGTGTCTGCTCCTGTCACAGAACACCAGTATTAGAAGGCGAGAAAGTAGTTGAATTCCTACTGGATATTCCTTCTATGTAGTATCAAAGAAAATATAGATGGCGCGGTTAAAGAGCTAGGTATAAACTTTTTAATGCATACTGATAAAAGAGGTAACGTTGTAGTAACCCAGTATTCCGGAGCGCGCCATCTATATTTCTTCAAATAACGTGGCCTTGGACGTACTTCAGAACAAACGTATAAGGGATCTGTGGCCCTAAAAAGTCCCTTATTGAGTTTAAGCTGCCCTTAAGTACACAAAAACCATGGTTATAGAACAGGATTTTTTGTGTGTTTTTCGATCGCCGTGTGACTTTTTCCTTGTGTGTTAACTTGAGCTGCTGTTATTTGTAAGTGGGTATACTTACTTAGTAGACCTACTCGTCGGAACTGTTATCAAGGGCGGATTGCACACTTAACGCACAACGGAGCGCTAAAATATCGCACCGGTCTGTCAGATCCATACTAGAAACGTCAATACCATACTAAAACCGCTCAACCGCTGCCGACGCAGCGCTATCGCAGCGTCGTCCGTTGAGTGCGGTTTTAGCACGGGGAGTGGCGTTTCTAGTATGGATCTGACAGACCGCTGCGAAATTTAAGCGCTCCGTCGTGCATCAAGTGTGCGATTAGCCGAACTTTTATGTTGCATATGTATTTTAACAAATATGATTGTTTTTCTTTTTAGTGTATGTAAATTATTAGGTGTTATACAAAAGTGTTGTTTGTAATTTATTTTCGCTAATTTAAATTATTTTAGTCTAAAACTCAAAATCTTGTGCAACTCGCTTATTTTAATAATTATGTCACTTAAAAACAACCAAAAGACTAACTTATGTTACGTGTATAACTAAAATCTTAAATGTGTTTAATAAAATTAATAATACAGATTTAATCATTGCTTTATTTTGTGACTACACTAATTGATTCTTATAACATGAGAGATTGTTTTGTTAAAAATTTAATGCTCCGACTACGTATTGTGGTTTTAGACAAAAGCTGACAACCTGTCACTAATAGGGACAAACTTATTGTCTGCGGCTTTCAGTATTTGTCAGACGTGGCGATAGCAAACGTATTTTTACTGCCGTTATTGCTCTGCCTACCCCGCACGGGATAACAGCGTGTTATATGTGTGCATGTAGACACACCAGTCGAGTACCTTATTGCAAGATCATTTTTTTTATGTGACATATGACATTGTAGCCGGTAAAAATTAACCAACAATAAGCAATATCTTGCAACGCCTGTGCGATTTGACATAGATTGACCTATGGCTAATCTGTATCTTTTCTCAAATCAACATACAATGCGTTACCGGTTCCGGGCATTATTCATAAAAGTATGGCGAATCCCACACTTTACGGACGCTGGTGCAAAATAGACAGGTATATTGCATCTACCAAAATTAGGCGAGGAATACATTTAACGCACGACGGAGCGCAGCGATCTGTCAGATCCATACTAGAAACGTCACTCCTAATACTAAAACCGCACTCGACGGACGACGACGCTGCGATGTGCGAGTGTGCGATCCGCCTTACCGTGCACTTTAAGTTCAGATCCTTATCCTGATCTTGTCAGTAGTAATGTACAAACAGATACATCAGTATTGCCTACTTATGTCAATATAGCTGTCTTCTTACATATATTTTGCAATCATTAACTAAATAAGGCATGTGTTAATATTAGTGCCCTGTGGTGCCGGCTTAGAATAGCATCGCTCCATTTCTCTCGTTTGAGAGACATGAGGGTTTCATGTGTATTACAATTTTAGACACTATGGCTATTTGGCACTATACAGGCTGTAAAAAAATTTGCTGCAAATATTTTAAGGGGTGAATCAGTCCATGAAACTGAACAACTTTGCCCAAGGAACATAGGTCGAAATATGACAAAATCGCTGTGCCCACCCCGTGAGGGATAAAGGCGTAATGTGTGTATGTCTGTACTTAGGAATGAATAAGTGATAGTTAACTATTTAGCAATTCTTATAAGATAGAGTAAATAGTACCAGAAATGGCCTTCGGGTTGCAGAGGTCAGATGGCAGTCGCTCTGTATAAAACCTTGGTTCCTGTCAAATCCTCTAGGTTAGGTAGACGACCCCGACAGAGAACGGGATAAGGCAAGGAGGATGATGATGATGAGTAGGTACCTAAAATTAGCAGTCCCTGTTGTGTCCTTTTTTGTGTCTACTTCTCCGTTTTTGTGTACAATAAATTGTTAAATATAGTTACTGCCTATGAACAAACTATTGCAATACTTATATTTCACTATGACCTAGTGACATTCACTCAAATCAGACATCGCCTTCGGGGGCAGTTACGATAAATAGATTAATATTAGTAATTCGATAAGATAATTATAAGTATTATATTATTATAATAACAGGTATATTTACAAATATAAGTACTACTACTAGTAAATAGTTATACATACTTACACAAATCACGCCTTTTGAGCAGAACGACCACAATGAAATATGTTGCCGTTTCGGGATCTTTTTTTTTATCTGAATTGCGTTCGTGAGTGTTCTTGATTTGGGAAATCTTCTCAATTGACAGTTCAGTGACAATGACAAGCACCACGAAAGAAGTCCCGCGAAAAAAGTTTAAATGACCCTTATGACCGTCAGATTATAGGTCATTGAAACGTTTTTAGCGGGACTTCTTTCGCGGCGCGAACTCTAATTCCGAGATTTTGTACTTTTGACGCTCTCGAACGGGGGTCTAAGAACTGTCAATTGAGAAGATTTCCCAAATCAAGAACATTCACGAACTTACTACCATACTATACTTTATACCAGTCCTAGCTGTGGATGTGACTGCCGTGTGATGTCGGCTTAGAATAACATCACCCCACATCCTTCCCGTGGGTGTCGTAAGAGGCGACTAAAGGACTCGAGAGTATTGCTGTATTACAATTTTTAGGCGACAGGCTGACAACCTGTCACTATAGTGATATACATGTTTCCCGAAACAACCTTAGAAAACAATACTCAAAAATGTCAGACGTGGCGATAGCGACCGTATTCTTACGGCTGTTAACGCTCTGCCTACCCCGCAAGGGATAAAGGCGTGATATATGTATGTATATATGTATGTACCTGTCGATCGATTGATACAGCAAGGACGCAGCCATAATTGTGATATCCTCCTCCAGCGAAATATCTTCGCTATTGTCTATTAGTCATGGCTAAATACCGATATAATCGGCTGTCAGCGACTGTCTAACATCCGAAGATACGCATTGTTAGATAAAAATATTAGGTCAAGTTCAAATATATAAGGTGTAAGAATATTAGGTGCAAATATTTTAAGAGGTGAATCAGACTATAAAACTGAACAACTTTCTCTAAGGAACATTCAAAATTTTTTGGACCTCCCATACAAATTGACTTGGTGGGTCGGTGCTTCGTATGAGAGGTACAAGATATTCTTCATATTTCAACCTATGTTCCTTGGGGAAAGTTGTTCAGTTTCATAGGTTGGTTCAACCCTTAAAATGTTTGCAGCAAATTTTGTTACACCCTATATAGAGACCTTTCCAAAGTAAGATGAGCTATCTACAATAGCTAGTGGACTGGCAGATCAAATGAGCGACTTATTAAAACGATGTAAAGCGATAATTTCTATGAACATATGAAAGTATGGCGACATACGTTGCTATTTTGGGTAGCGTCAGAACAAGCAAGTAAACCGACGCTGACGAGGGAGCAACGCATAAACTTGCGTCGAGTTGCATAAGATGCGACTAACATAGAACGGATTTTAGTGTGAGGAAGATTCGAAACCTTGAATCAGACAGACGCATGCGCTAAACGGACCGCACTCGCCGGACGACGCTGCAATAGCGCTGCGTCGTCAGCAGTTCAGCGGTTTTAGTATGGGGATTGACATTTCTAGTATGGATCTGACCGACCGCTCTGATATTTTAGGTCTCCGTCGTGCGTTAAGTGTGCGATCCGCCTAACCATTATAAAGTCTTGTTCAGTAAAGTTCAATTATTTTAAACGAGATTGCCTGCTTCACATTTGTATGTAATTTTGATGTTCTTCCGTCCTTGACTTCCTAAAAATGTTAACCAGGAAATGTTATTCAAAAGATATTGAAGTAATTCAAATACCTAATATAGAACCTTAGTTAACTCGTATTACGGTTAACTAAATTTTAATTTAGGAGGTAACACAGACTTTTGCTGTGTGATGCTGGTTTAGAATAGCTTCACCCCATTTCTAGCCGAGAGTATTGTAAAAAGTGACCAACTGACTATGATCCGCACAGAATAAAGACTTATCTCGTGGGCGAGAAGACTTCATAAGTGACAAATCGTATGGATTTTATCTAAACAAGTGAATAATGTAAAAAATAATTTTGTATACAAGTAGAGAAAATCGAACTCGCGGTTACGCATCATAACTAGGTAAGGGATGAATCCAGGGAATGGCCAGCAGCGTTCGCTGTGAATATCTACATCACCTTGTACTGCACTTGCCAACTCGCCTGCCAAGCGTGGTGAGTATGGAAAATACTCCCAATTTTTTTTTTTTTTTTTGGAGTTGGACACTTTAATTTTAGCCCCGGGGCTATCAAATCTACGCCGGTCGGCTTGGTGGGGAGCACGTGATCACCCGGAAATATTTGGTTGGTTGTTCAAACAACCGGCCCAATCACGCCCTTGGGGCGAGACTGGGCTTAGGAGTTGTACTGGGGAGAACTGATCGGACTGAAAATACTCCCAATGCGGGAGGCCCATATCCGTTGTAGTAGTAGCAACACAGAGTTAGCATAGCATCACCCCATTTTTACACCGCGGGTTTCATAAGATGTTACTTTGGGATTCGAGGGTTTCAAGTGTATTATGATTACAGGCGACAAGCTGTAACAACCTGTCTATGTATCTAGTTTTCCATGATTTCACTCTGCTCATTTGAAGGTTTACTATGAAGAATTGGCTTACTCTGAAACACAGGTGTGATGATGATGATCTCTCCGACCGATTTCGGCCATGGCGACCTTTTCCACTCCTAATCAGATCGGCGCTGATGCGCCCGGAGATGGCTATTGTAGCCAATTTTCGCAGTAAACTCCCGTGCACAGTGTGGACACGTGAGTTGCACAGGTTCACAGGTGTAAAGCTACCAAGAAAGATCACAAAAATTTTCGCCTGAAGAATGAAGTGGAAAGTGCTTCGTTATTTTACTTAACAATAAAGCCAGAACAAATTACATTTCATGGTGTATTAAGATGGGCTAATACTTCGATACATATGTATGGTGTAACTCCTAGACATAGTATACAATACATACCTCAGCTTGAAAGCTATTTTAACAACATATATATCACGCCTTTATCCCTTGAGGGTAAGTCAGAACGATGCTATCGCCACGTCTGACAAATATTTATTTGTTAGTTCCAAATAGATCGTAAATAATTCACTATGGGGAAAGGTTGTCAGCTGGTCGCCTAAAATTGTAATACACATGAAGTCCCGAAGTCGCCCCTTACAACACCCACAGCATAGGAACGGGGTGATGCTATTCTTCCGTATCACATCTTTGCAAGGGATTTCTTAAATCCTTTTCGTAATAAAACCGTATCCGGTAAAACACCGAAAATCATGCGGTGAGAAAATTATTTATGTCGTTATGTTCCTGACTGCCTGGCCGTGACATCAAAGATTTTTCACTCCTGTTGTCACATCTCGCATAATGATCTTCTCGCAAGTCATGATCATCATTCTCCTTGCCTTATCCCGTTCTCTGTCAGGGTCGGCTACCTAACCTACCTTCTTGGTTGAATTTCCAATGACCAATGTCCAGGGCCACCTAATTGAATAAAAATTGTAGATGGCGCGTTTCAGATGCTTAGTATAAAACATCCGGGTTCGATTCTCGGTGGGTCACTCACAAAGTTGATATTTATCACTTTGTGAATTTGTTCCCAGTTTGGACATTGCGGGCATTCAGATGGTTCCGTGTTTCGGATAGCACGTTAAGCCGTAGGTCCCGGTTGTCTATGATCTCTTAGATGGCAGTCGCTACACAACCATGTTTCTGACCCTGCTACTTGTAGAAGGTGGTTAAAAAATTCTGACACTAGGGTTTATCGGGTCGTTAGACGACGCGGTGTCCCACACGAAAAGAGATAGAGTATAAACTTATCTCTCGATCAAAGCTCCTTGGGACTTTTGGGCTGATAGTGATAGTATGTAGCGTTAAAAAAGTCAGTATCTACCTGTTTAGTTCTATCTGTTTTGGGGACTGAACCATCCGGACGAAAGATGGTTCCGTGTTTCAAATGGCACGTTAAGACGTAGGTCCCGGTTGCTGTCTATGATAATTAGACGGCCGCGGTTGTTACACAACCATGTCAGAAGCTTGTAGTAGGCGGTTGAAAAATTCTAACAATAGGGTTCATTGGGTCGTTGGACTACTTGGTGTCCCACACGAAAATAGAAGACCATTGATGCTCAGTAAACTCCTTAAAGCTGAATATTTTCTTGAATTTTGCGGGACCTTCCACTAATGACACAGAACCAAATTCTACATACCATATATCAACCCGTAGGTAGACCTTACGCAAAAATCTGAACTTCACTCTAAGGCGGTTCTCACACTAAACGCACAACGGAGCGCTATTTAGCGCATCCGAAAGCACATTTCTGTCAGATGTAAGAAAGTTTCAATTCACCATAATAAAAACTGACGTTGACGCACCACTAGCGGATGAGCTTGCGTTGTTTCACAGGCTTATGCGTTGGACCTGCGTCAACGTCGACTTTTAGTTCATACCTATGAAATATGAAATTTCCTTACGTCCTAAAGGCACATGCGTTATGTGTGCGCTAGAAAAGTGCTCTGTTGTGCTTTAAGTGTGAAAACGGATGAAATTGCGTTGTTTGACAGACGCATACGTTAACGCAGGTTCAAGCGTCGGACCTGAGTCAACGTCGGTTTCCAGTACATATGTAAAATATAAATTTCCTAGCATCTGAAAGTGGCATGCGTTACGGATGTGTTAAAAAAGCGCTCCGTTGTGCATTAGGTGTGGCATTCGCCTAAGAAAAGCTGCATCTTAATCTAGCCATGTCGCAACAAGGCCTAATGCGTATAAATAGGGAGGGTACAGACCTGCAGAGAACATTCGTGTACAGACCTCCGAAGGCACTAGTGACCATGAAACTGGTGAGTGTTTATCGATATGTCGACGAAATGTCGATAGTTGTGCTGTAGGGAGGAGCAATTATGTGGTTGTGTCGAACAGTGAGATCGCGAGTGAACTTTATCGATTGCGCTTCGATTGAGCGAGGATAGATAATTTTAGTGTATCGTCCAAATAAGTGATATATATGTTTTTTTTAATTATTTTATCTTCAAGTTGTAAAGCAGTGGATATCATTGGGGGCTGTAGTCATAATACATTTGTGATCACGCTGGTGAAATAAGTTAAAATTCGTAAATGGTATAATATCATATTACATTTACATTTTATATACAGGGATATTTTTCTTATCATATAATATATACAAGAATATTTTTAAACGGCAAGCAAAATTTGCAGGAACTCAGATTCTTTTGCTAAACTTGTAGCAGCAAAGCAGGTCTATTGAAAAGATTGAAAATAATCCTATTTCATGTTGTCAGACTGTGAAACAATTTATTGTGATTGGACACTTCTATCAAAGACACTTGAATTGGATACTTTTTCAGTAAAAGAGTCGTTAGTAAAAGTAGTTCGTGCATTTTACTAAAAACAATGATATCACAGTGAGTTTTTATTTGCATAATTTGAAATATAATTACCTATAGAACAATAGAATAAAACAGTAGGCGGTATATATTTTGTTGGTACTGAGTAATCACATAATAATACCTAGAAGACCGAAACACCAGCTCACTACACAACCAATCCACACGTGAAGTGTCACATTTTTCCTTTCTTTTTTCAATAAATCTCTCCTCTTCTTTCTCTTATCTTTTTATAGTTTTGTTATCACTTGATAGCAATAGCAACTAAGCAGAAACCGTGTACCGAAGTACCGAAGTAAGTTTAGATGATATTTGAAGGATTCAGGCTAGGTTAGCATTCGGGTTGCAGAGGTCAGATGGCAGTCGCTCTGTAAAAACTTGGTTGCACGTCAAATCCCCTAGGTTAGCTAGCCGACCCCGACAGAGAACGTAATAAGGCAAGGAGAATGATGAGATTGATCCGTAATTTTCTAAATAATCTTAAAATGTACTTTCCTTCATACTAATTCATCTCTTGCAGCCGACATTCTCACGAACCGCACCTGCTTCCCACGGTCGTTGGCCAACCCTCTCATTGTCTGACGCTGGTCGTCCTTCACACTCGTGTCGCTATCTTGACCGTCACTATCGCCTAGATTTCTAGAAAACTTGTCTTTTTTCTGCTGTAGGCAGGGTTTGAGCTTGCGACTTATGCCATTACTGCTAGGTCTCATCCACCTCGACTCAATAATAGCCTGCGAAATAATACAACTACATAAATCTTGACTGAAATTTGAATTTTATGCAATGTAGTGTTCTTTTTATAAAAAAATGTGTCTAAGTACATAGATTTTTTGTCAGTACTATCAGTTTATTTTCCAGGGTTTGACATTAAGAAAACTAAGCCACGCCAAAATCAATATCATTTCATAAAATACGAGTAAAACCTGCAAATCTACTATACATTTTATACAATCGTTCATTCAAACTTCTAAACACTATTGATAATAAAGTAACTAAACAGTAGTTAGAATGAAGTTTAATCAGAATTATTACTGAAATCAATCCGCATAAATCTAGTTTGAAACATTAATTGATCAAAATTATGCAACAGCAAGACAACTATTCATAAGCATTTAAAAAAGTTGTACTGCAACGCATACAAAATATGGGCGTAACTGATGTTTACTAAAAGTAATGACCATAGAAATTTACGACCAAATGAAGCAATGTTGTATCGATACGATCTTGAATTTTACATCTGCAATCCATCTGTCGTTGAGCATAAAATATGGTAAGGAATGCGTTCTCATCATACAATACGGGGAGTAAGAGACGGTATAACGAAAACTTTACAGACGTGATCAGACCATAAAACTGAATAACTTTTTCTATGAGGGCTATGTTCGGAAACGAAAAAATTTTTTCAAGTTTCCATACATAGTCAGTCAGCTGATCGGAAATTTTGATTCGATAGGAAAGAACTTGTAGCTAAGGAACTAAAACTATGATAAGTAATTCTCCCAAAACATAACAAATTTCATCTAGTGTAACTAAGAAGTGAACTACTTCCAATTAGGACAAAATATTCTCAACTTTATCTTACTTACAGCTCGTGATCTCAGCTATCCTGGGCGTGGCAGCCGCCGCCAGCTTCGGGGGTCCAGCATACCCTGAGCAGTCCAACCGGCCTCAGGCTGCCTTCGAGAGAAGTGCCAGGATCCTCGCCCTGGACTCCGACGTCAAGGAAGACCAGTTCAGATACAACTTCGAGACTGAGAACGGAATCAAGGCTGAGGAACAGGGACGTGAGGTAAGTCTGCCATATGGACTAATCGTAGGGGTGATCCCGCTGATACCTGATTCCAGGGTTGTCCTAGTGTACCCTGTACAGTTGAATATAATTTTCATCAACAGCCGTCCTTGAAAGAAGCAATTCTATCATAATAATTGAGTACAAGAGTTATACATATGAAAGCAAAAATGTACTGGATTTCAAGGCCCCTTGACTAGGTTAATTTAGAGCACTAGGTATTATGACTGACACCTATTATGTATGGCAATCGATAATAGTTGAACACTGGAGGTTTTTTTTTAAATGTCACTTTTGTATGAGTCATGCGAAATAGAGGTCATTTGGAATCCTACAAGACCTAACATTAAAATCAACCTCCAAAAGGATGAACAAACAAAAGTATGTTAATACGCTACCCACAATCATCCTACATACGACAAAGGAATGTTTTAATAAGATAACGTAAATAATTACCTACATGGTTACATCACTGAATAACATCAAACATGAGTCTTTCTTTACAGTAATACATAATTTAATGCTATCTGATACAATCTCACATACACAAATGATAATAAAAAGTTGCCGAAAACAACAAACTATAAGGAACTGTAATATCTGTGTCTTGTTGCAAAAACAATGCAAAGTTAAATGTTCTGAAACGTAACAATAAAATGGGAAATTTAAAGTGAACGTTACTAAAATTTCCGCTCGTCCAAATCTAGAATAGTTGACTTCAGCATTACGACAAAAAAAATGTGTGATCTTTTTGATTGGCCGCGTGTTTTTCCTTCTTTCATCTTCCTCCTTGATTTTCTTCTTCTTTTAGCGTTTTGTCTAATCTGTTTTTTTACGTCACATCATGTCACCTTATTAACTTGCAGCTGTCATAGAAGAGTGCATAATCCCAATATAAATAAAATTTGTACTAACTACTACATTCTGGCGGAGCCTAGCCCGACCTGATACCATCACTTGCAATTGCAAAGGGCACCGGCCACTCGAAAGGTCAGGACACTGTAGTTGTGTAAACAAGTACATACTATCAACCTATAGATGGGTCTAATATTACTTTTATGTTCTTAATTTCTTATTAAGCCGAATATTCGGTGAACTCATCAACCAAAGGATTGGGCGTGCGAATACGTGTTGTTTGTAAATATATTTCGTCGTAAAGGGCTATTTTCTGACAAGAAATGAAACAGTTTTATTTGTGATCCACGTCTTTATTATAAAAAGATTAGTTAGTAGCGTGAACATGTAAATACTTCTACTTGTACTATGTGAATGATGTCAATTTCTGCTGAAAGATTTTGCAGAATATTGAGGCTGGATATTAGAATTCGGTGAAACTTATATCTTACCCAGCTCTACTATCAACAACGGCGGCTTAAATAGTTCATTTAAATGATCAACCTTTTCTGGAAGATCTTTATACCTTGTATTAGAAACTAGATTATGTTGGCCACTTGCTAATCTAACTTATAGTGGTGCGTATAGTACAAAATTTATGGGGCCGTCTCTTGGAATTTATGAGGCTTCCATCCAATGCGTCACAACATGTCACAGCGTCAGCATTGATTTGTGATGAATAGATTTAATCTGTTATTTTCATTCCTAGTAGGTGGCGCTGATGAATGCTGGAAAAGCTCAGAAACGGGAGCTTTTCCGGCAAATTTATGGGAATCGTAAAGATGAAAGGGTGATTAAATTAGGTGAAGTGTATGTTTATTTTAATAATTTGTTCAAATACTAAATATGGCGTACTTTAATATTTTGTACAATTTTTGACTAATGGACTAGACTTTAGCACAGATTTCTTCATTAGCAAAGCGTTGGTAAAACGTTAAAGGTTACACTACTGTGTTGCAATATATACTGTATATCAAAATTGATATTATTAGATTAAAGGTCAATTTTAAATTTCAATCAATTCTGTAATAAATGTCCCTATAGCGTTTCGTTCGAAAGAAATTTAATAGAATGCCTACTTTGCATTTTTATTATCTTCCATTAATTTATTTTTTCTTTGAAGTCACATATTACCGCGATGACGATATTTGTAAATATGATTTGTCATTTATAGTGATATTATGTAAAACAATATGCAAATTATTTTTAATTGAGACATTACTCGTATGTCATACTAACAGCTCAAAGTTTTTTTTAGTAAAACCAACATTTTACGTGTTGAGTTATACTGGTCTTTCATATAGTTACTAACCATGACCAATATAAATTGATCCTTTAAATAGGTTTGATGTAGCTTGCTGATCATATTTTTAAAAATACCGTCGTAGTATTTGACAGATTTTTTTTTCTGTATTTCTGTATTTTGAAATATTTAAAGAAATAATTACCTACCTGTGTGAAAAAAATATAAATATAAGATTATATATTGAGACAGATAATTATAATATGATTAACTAGCGCAAGAGATGACCTGATAAGTGCAGCTTAAGTTAGGAAATTTTGAAATAGCTTACGAAGCTTAAGCAACTTGCAAGTAGGTGGGCAACTTAATTTCATACTTGGATGACTTTGTATTATTAATTTCGAGTAATATATGCGTATGCAATGTGTTTAAATGTCAGACGTGGCGGTATTTACCGTATTCTTACGGCCGTTAACGCGCTGCCTACCCTGCAAGGGATAAAGGCGTGATATATGTATGTATGCAATATGCTTAGGTATAATAAAGAGGAAAATCTCAACACCCAGTTAAAAAAATGCAATATTTTATCAATAAGACTATGAATATCTTTTGCAAAAATATCAATTTATCATAAATCGGAAACTTTTCTTTTGTATTTATACGTCACTTTTCATTATCGAGATGTAACTAATCAAGTTATTTTTTAAAAGCACGAAAATATACGCAAATTCGATAAAAAAATAAAAAATTGAAAAAATTTCAAGCGTCGGGTGGGGATCGACTCCGGGACACGTGGGCTACCATTCCTTTGCTCTACCACTGAGCTACAAAAACTCGGCTAGCCTAGCCAAAATTCCAATGTCTTCATTAATACTCGTCTCGGAGATTACAAAATACGATATATTCTTCCAGGCCGACGGTATCGAAGCTCAGGGTGGTTTCCAATACACCGGTGACGATGGCCAGATCTACTCCGTGAGCTACGCTGCAGGCCAGAACGGCTTCCAGCCCCAGGGTGCCCATCTCCCCACAGCTCCCCCCACCCCGGAGGCTATCCTCAAGGCTCTGGAGCAGAACGCCGCTGATGAAGCTGCTGGCATCATCGATGATGGTAAGGATGACTACCATACTTGTTTCTCGGCTCGTGATAATGATACTAATAACTAGGCTCTGATAATATAGACGACGCGACGGTCATTACGCAACCATGTCAGAAGCCTGCTAATTATAAAAGGCTGTTGAAAAATTCTGACACTAGGTTAATTGGGTCGTTGGAAGACTCGGTGTCCCACACGAACAAGAAAGAATAGTAGCGTTGTTGTAAAGATCTTTTAGCTAACTGCAAGACCTTCCATACCGAAGGGTCAAACGCTCTCCATAACAAATAAGTAAACAATAATATAATATTTTCAAACAAACAGTTTTAATATAGCTGTTAACATAAATTCTTGTATTTATTCCTATATAAATGATACAAGTTTCGATATTTTATAATTTTAGCGTTTTGTCCGCGATAAGTCGTCAAAATAAACTTGTACATAAAACTTTGCAGTCTCTATCTATAAACAATCCCACATTTTGAGACCACGCCCTAACATATTAACCTATAGACCGGCCATAAAATCAACCTGAAGTTGAAATCGTGTACACTGGCTCACCGGATGTTTAGGAGTTTATTGCATTTAACTTGCAACACATTTGATAGCAGCAAATTTAATTCCACTCAGCAGTATGCTTATGATGCGTACCGCGTCGTAGATATTGCCTCCCCCCCCCCCATTTACAACATTGGTTTAAAATTTTGCACTTGATTTGATAAAACCTATACGATTTGACATATCTGAAGTCTACTTGTGCGCGAGACAGTTAACTCGCTCGGCTGCTGCATTTTGTTGTGTTCATGAGCTCATATCCCCTTAAAATATTTGTAGCTACAATTTTTACACCTATTTGTAGGGGATCGGTATAGTCTACGCCGGTCGGTGTTGACGAACGCATCAAGATAGATTCACTAAATAATAATACAGATGTAAACGAAAATGACAGTCAGGGTCTTGTAGTACATATAATAGCCCTTGTTAACAATAGGTCAGAGAAGGGTAAAACTGTACTCAGTAATGCCACAACCAATGTCATATCTAAAATGCGTGGGATTTGTCATGAGAAGATTTACTGAATTGTTTGCGGGTAGATTACAATCAGGTGTTGAGGTCTTAATATAAAACGTAAAGTGAAGCTGGGATTGGAAAGAAATAAACAACTTGTTTAATGGTACAATGCCAAACGTGGAGA
Source organism: Keiferia lycopersicella (assembly GCA_029255805.1). Classification (NCBI taxonomy): domain Eukaryota; kingdom Metazoa; phylum Arthropoda; class Insecta; order Lepidoptera; family Gelechiidae; genus Keiferia; species Keiferia lycopersicella. Next base: position 15,956,911 of record JARACZ010000005.1, read on the forward strand.
GTATGGCAAATAAATACCTCCTATATGGGGCCTATGTCCAGCAGTGGACTGTAGTGGTAGCAGTAGGAGCGACGAAATGGGGATTTTTTGGGCTAATAGCAACACTAACTTGTCTGGTATTGGTGACGCTGTTACATTTTTCAAGTCAAGTTCAGTGACTCTTACTTTATCTACGGGAAATCTCTGCAGCGTTTTTGAAACAATTTTTTTGATTTTCGACCAGCGAGACTTACTAGGCTAGGAACTAATTTAAAAAATCCCATTTCCCCGTTTAAATAACAGCCGAAACCAATTTAGACCAATAAATCCTGCACCTGTAACTAAAATTGAACTCTGACCGGATCCTATAAGGGAAACAATCTCGAAACATGGCGAGTTCTTGTTCATTCCCAACATTAAAGCGGTTTCCACATCTAACCCACGACGCTGCGCCTTTTTAGAGTATCCGTAAGCGTAACACATTAGTTTGTCAGACGCAAGAAAATTTCGAATACACAAAAAACTAAAACGTTGATACTAAGACGATGATAAGTCATGCATCGATGAATGACAAACAACACAAGATTATGCGCTACTACCAAAATCAACGTCATTTTTATTTATTTATTTAACAATTTATTATACGTATACACAAGAAAAAATATAACACAGATCATGAGGAAAAAAGGTACAACAGGTACTGGTTATAGTCCAGGGAATTTAAAATTTTCTTGCATCTGCTGACAGACGTATGCGTTACAGAGGTGTCAAAATGCGCAGCGTTGTATGTCAGACGTGGGATCCGGCTATGTATCGAAGTGAGGGGTCATTGCAACACCGAAAAGGCCAGTGTAATGCTAGAGCAGACTGCAATTTGACTCGTATCTCGATGTGAAACATTCCGCCGCTTAAGGTTAAGGTCTGTGTGGTCTAAACACTCATTCTGCTAAGTCGAATAACGTGTTCCAATTTAATAAGAAGTCTTATAGACGATAGACCTATTTTTATTGTTCAATATTGAAAACCGTGTTGATATTAAACACAATCACAGTGGAAATACTTATATTTATGAGACAATTTTTAAGCCTTACTCTAAGCCGGTGTGATACCATGTTTATGTTTATAAAGTGAAAAAAAAAAAACAATCTCACCTGCGGAAGTCATCCAAGCATGAATATCAAATATCATTGTCCTAGTTGGGATATTTCAATATAATTAATAATATTTCAAAATAATTATTTTCCTGAATTATACGCGTATTTGCTGTTAGTGATGGTTTTAATAAAAAAACTCGATGATATCTAAATGTGGGTCAATAAATAAAACTATAAGCAGTAGACATTCCAAATATAATTCCAAAAATAAATCGATATGGCATACATATGCAGGCCACATCAACATTTCAAATACAATAACTTCTTGCTCTGATTTTATTTTCTCACATATTAGATTTTGAAAAAACCATTTCAATGAACAGACGAGACATAAGAAATTATAATGTTACCTACCTACAAAGTGCGTTCGCTGAATTAGTAGAATCAAAGAACTATGAATTTGAACTTTATAGATTGTGAAGTTCTTTGTGTCTGTAAGGCAGGTGGTTATTACATCGTTAGAGTTTTGAAATGGATTTAAACGCCTTTAATACTGTGTCGAACCTTGATCTTTAGAATCATCCAATTTATAATGTGCGGTAAAAAAATGTAAGCTATCAAACAACATCCGGTAATGAACGCATTGACAGGAGAAGAGATATTACTATATCTAAAGTATGACCGATCAAGTAGGCCATATTTGACAGCTGTCAAACCCATACTAAATAACATGTCAACAAAGAAAAACAAACCTCATATCACAGCATTATCATGATTTTGACAGCTGCCAAATATGGCCTATTCGTACGGCCATACTTTGAAAAATTATAATGTGGGTGAAATGTAAGCTATCAAACAACATCCGCTAATGAGTACAAATAGACAGGAGAAGAGATATGACATACATACATATATCACGCCTTTATCCTTTGCGGGGTAGGCAGAGCGTTAACAGCCGTAAGAATACGGTTGCTATCGCCACGTCTGACATTTTTGAGTATTGTTTTCCTAGGTGTTTGCAGAAAACATGTGTATCACTATAGTGACAGGTTGTCAGCCTGTCGCCTAAAAATTGTAATACACCAATACTCTAGAGTCCCTTAGTCGCCTCTTACGACACCCGCGGGTAGGATATGGGGTGATGCTATTCTAAGCTGGCATCACACGGCATATGAGATATGACAATATCTAAATACTAAAAAGATATTACTATGTCCAAATAGGGTTGTGGATTGGCAGGTCAAATGAGGTAGTTTTTAAAACGATTCAGCTATTAGAGGTGTATTGTTTTCAGGTGCTTCTAAAAAGTGTGATTTTGAACCAACTATGACAAATTTTGCGTTGTGATGCCGGCTTAGAATAGCATCACCCCACATCCTTCCCGTGGGTGTCGTAAGAGGCGACTAAGGGACTCGAGAGTATTGGTGCATTACAGTTTTTAGGCGACAGGCTGACAACCTGTCACTACAGTAATACACATGTTTTCTGAAACAACTTTGGAAAACAATCCTCAAAAATGTCAGACGTGGCGATAGTAGCTGTATTCTTACGGCCACTATCGCTCTGCCTACCCCGCAAGGGATAAAGGCGTGATATATGTATGTATGACAAATATCACATCTAACACGTCTGTAACGCATGCGTCTTTCATATTTAAAAGGAAATTTTAACCTATACTTAAACATGACGCAGCATCAATGGATGAGCTTGCATTAGTTGACGCGTCCGTTAACTAATGTTCATTTGTTGGACCTGCGTCAACGTCGGTTTTACGAGAAAGAATGAGAAATTTGAAATTTCCTTGTATCCGACTTGTATGTTACGGATGTGCTAATATAGTGCTCCGCGTGTAAGAACCACCTACATCTATTTTGTGTTCCTCCATCCTTTGCTAACTATTTATATATATTTATATTTGTTATAATTTTAAATTTGTTATATTTTCCAGGTCAATACCACCCTGAGCAGCACGGAGGATCAGCTGGAGGCTTCCAGCAGCAAGGATTCAGAAGCCAGGCCTCAGCCGGCTTCAGACAGAACTACAAATACTAAACCACCTTTAGCAGATAGTAATATTTCATATTACCAGCTAGTTGAAGAAGATTAATGAGATACATACATACATACATATATCACGCCTTTATCCCTTGCGGGGTAGGCAGAGCGATAGTGGCCGTAAGAATTAATGAGATCAATGATGATAATCCTGTACTAGCGCTCTAAGCTGAAAAATAGGGTCCATCGGGTCGTTTGACAAGTTTGTGTCTCCTACGATATGAAATGTGATGAGAGCTGAAAAGAAGGTTGTCTTTTTTTTCGAATTGAGTCTAAAAAAGTATTTGATTAGTTTTTGCTAGAAATATTAAACAAGTATAGTTGGTAATAGGATAGTAAGGGCTGATAAAAGGATTGTTATAATAAACCTATAATAAAACCCTTACCTTTGATAATAATCTTATTATCAGCCCTTGATCCTATTACCTACTACTTACTATCCAGTAAAGGCTGAATTACACCTTTCGAAAGTTAAGTCGCGAAGTTTTTGGTATCTATGAAATATGTTAATTTTGTGTGAAAAATCTTTGATGCACATTCATAAAATTACATATTTTGTGACTCAACTTTTTGCAGGTTACATTTAATTTGACCCTACGTGGAAATCTATTACAAACGGAATCATGTCGTACATTTATCATCATTGATCACACATCTTGGTCTCTACGTAAAAGTATACTTAAAATTAACTAGTATTATAAAAATATAATAGAAGTACCTGTACCTAATGTAGTGTTTATACATTATGAAGCTGATATTGAAACGATTGTCAATGTAACGCAACAGAAGAAAACAATATGGCGTTATCTCCACAAGTGAGACGTGAGACATGAGACCTAAGACAGCGCGACGGTCGAGACCGCTTTCATACGAAATGTTTGAAACAAGATTATATAGCGTATATATACACCCGTGGGACGAGCGTCTTATCACCGACGCCTAGGGCCACGCGTCTCACGTCTTACGTCTCTTTTCTGTAGATAGCACCAAAAGGGCTCATTCCTCTGTCAATCTGCTGACATATCAAATTTCTACATATAAATACTCAGTACCTTTAAGTTGGTAGTATCAAATATACTTTAACTTACTTTAGTCAAGTGTCAGTGATAATGTTGAGGAGAGTAATGTTATTTATTCTATGAATAAACATAACATGAAAAATATATATTTTGTTTAAGTTGCATTAATTTTGATCCATCACATGCTGTTAATCTTTTAAATCTTAAAATATCAATAGATTTACAATAGATTTTATTCATTTGCTTAATTTTTTTTTTTTTACAAATATCAAAACACATAATTCTTGCCACAGCAACTTGATAAGTATAGAATTTGACATTACCCAAGTTTAAATAATAATATACGTATATAATTTGTACAAAATGAGAATATCTGAACACGCTAGTTATTGAAACTATGAAAAATGAAAAAAATTAAACCAATAACAAACAATAATGCGAGTATAAAATACCTTGTTCGAACATCTCATTACGGATCACATTCTCCGTTTAACTCGTCATCTCAATGTTGCCAGATTGTGTAAAATAATACAATGAGATATCACCTTGATGTTATAAAATTAGGAATATTATTGGAGCACGAAATTGAATTGCTATTGTTTAAAGATCATTTCACATTTTCAACTTAATAAATCCTCGCAATCGTGACAAGGATAGGGTAATAACAATAACTATTAACTATGTATTCACATATTACACCAACTACTTAGGCTAATAATAATAACTAATACATATTGCACCAAATACTAAAACTGCTCAACTGCTGTCGACGCAGCGCTATCGCAGCGTCGTCCGTCGAGTGCGGTTTTAGTATGGGGAGTGACGTTTCTAGTACGGATCTGACAGACCGCTGCGATGTTTTAGCGCTCCGCTGCTGTGTGATCCGCCTTAGGTGCGCGCATACGGAGCAGCTACTCCTACTACTACTATTCCTCAAAACTGACGAACAGGATCTGACATAAAGATAACCTAACTGTTCCAACAAGAAAACATTAGATAAGTCAATGAAAAGCTCTCTCTGAATCCAGTACATCGACATAGACATGTCAAATCCTTAGGACAAAAAAAAATCGATTTCAAAATTAAATTACGAACGTACATAGCTGTAAGATGACAAATAAATATTTAATAATTTATTTTATATATTTAATCTAGATGAGTATCTACATAACTCAAGAGTCAACAGCTTACTATCTCAACGCCATCTGGTATGAAATTATAATATTGAACGAACTGTCGGATAGAAAATTGATCATTATATTGACGCCTTTGCCTTGCTCTTGACATAGAACCCTACCAATATCTATTGCTAAAAAATAGAAACTTATTAATTCCATCGTATTCGCATAGATGGCGTAGCTAGCAAGACAGTTTGGAGACCTGTTTCGATCCGGTTCATCTTGTAGAGTCGTATTGTATGTTTATAACTGTTTTTAATAGTTCTCCTTTAAAATCATAGAGCGCGCGCATAGTTTCTAATAGTATTTTTTATAACTTTTATATTAAATTTTTCAAAGTATTGTAACTTATCATGCTAACATATTTTACATAAACTAGATCTAGTCTAGGTAAGGCAATGAAGGTAAGTACTTTTATTAAAAGCTGTCGGTAACAAAATTAGAATAAAATACATAAACACATCAATTTATTTGATTTCGGTTGCTGTCTATAATATTCTGACACCAGGGTTTGATTGGGTCGTTGGACGACTCAGTACCCATATGAAAAGAAGATCTGCTTTTATGTTTCATTCATTTATTTATTTACAAGTTTTTTTTTTCTTTTTTGGAACATAGTTGAATTAAATTTATTTTGCTATATTTACAAAATGATCAGCTATCTAAGCTTTTCAAGATCGTGTTTCTGCATGTTAATATGTGTAGCCAGAGTTGGAGTTGAAACTGCTCTGATGACTGCTGGCACTGAAGGATCCTGAAGATGAGGAGGATCCTGATCCCTTGCTTGCATGAGCCCAAGAAGCTTCAGGGTGGTATTTTCCTAAAAAAAATATAGGTAAAGTTAATTGACTAGAAGATTCTAGAAATTCACAAGGGTAACTTCTTTCAAAGTTCTTTGACGCTTTTCATATTTTTTATGATTTAGTCAAATATCTCTTTTAATAAGTAGTACATTGCTTTCTTACTTGGGCTAGTCTTTCATTCCGCGTTTCTACTAGGAACAAAAAAAAAAGAAAAAAATGTGTCAAATCAAATGGAATCAAAGTACCTTCATACAGTTTGCAGTGTAAAATCGCCCATGAAACACACTTCCCCAAGAAACATAAGGCCTTACTCAAATTAAACGCACAACGCAGCGCTAAATAACAGCGGACTGTCAGGTCCACACTAGGTAGAAACGTCAGCCCCCAAACTATAACAGTTGTTGACGCAGGTCCAACGCACAACCGCTGTTAACGCAGCTGTGTTAAGTTAATGCAGGATATTTAATACATGGACCTATAGTAGACGTATGGCTCTATATTTTTCACACTAACCGTCATCAAAGATTCCAGCAGCCTCATCCTTAGCATTGGCAGCAAGAGCTACCAGGATCTCATCAGGAGTGGGAGGTGGTACCGGCAGATGAGCTCCTTGGGCAACGAAACCACCTTCCCCAGCAGTGAAGCTCACAGAGTAAGTGTTGCCATCGTCACCCTTATAGGAGAAGCCACCCTGAGTTCCACCTTGGGCACTGTTGCCGGACTCTTCAGCTTTGATGCCGTTGGATGTTTCGTAGCTGTAGTGGAAGTTTCCTGGAGGAAAAGATTGTATTGGATATTAGAACATTCACAGTAAAACTACGCCATCTGAGAATTATTTTCGACTCTCTAACTAAAAACCCTAATAAACAGCAAAGTCTCAGCATTACGGCCCCGTTGAAGGCTTGCTCGCTACTAAGACGGTTGAAAAACTCTGACACTAGGGTTCATAGGGTCGCTGGACATCTCGGCGTACCATACAAAAAGAGAAAGAGGGCCCTGTTTTGTCCCTTTGGGTATGGAGCCTCAGAAATCCGACCTCAAAAAGACAGAGAAGGAGAAAGTTGAAACACCAACCATTTTCATTGACTTCTTGCTCCTGTTTGACCGCTATAGCATTTTTTTCCACCTCCTGCTGAGGCCTCCTGTTACCAGTGTCTCCTGACCCCGCAGACCCTGCGAAGCTCGAGGACTGGGAGCTCTGAGAGAACTGGCTATGCTGGAAACTGCTGGATCCTTGCGCTTGAGGCAGGTAGCTTCTTGACGGCAACTGAGCTGCTGTGGCCGCAGCGATTATGGTTAAAAGGATTGCCTGTAAAGTAAAGTTTTATAAATTACCTACAGTCGATTTCTGTTGTGATGCGTCAACGAGATGTTACAGGTCTCGGGTTCGAATCTCGTCGGTTTAGGACACTCGGAAAGTTGATAACACTTTGTAAAGTTCCCGGTCTGATTTGCACATAGCAGGCTGAACCGCCTGATTGTATTCCGTGCTTCGAAGGCCTCGTTAGGTTCCGGTTGCTATCTATGATTACTTAGACGGCGGTCGTTCCAGAGGCCTGCTATTTGTAGGCGGTTGAAGAACTCTGACTGACACTAGGGTTCATAGGATCGTTTGACAAATGCAAAGTGCTGCTGTAACTATTTTATTGCATTTATACTTACCAACTTCATGGTACTGATTTTAATGCTCTACAAGCAAAACTGAAACCAAATATTGAACTGTAACATTCGAATGCAAGATGCTACTTATATACGCTCCAAAAACATTAAATTTGTACTAAAGTAGGATATAACCCGATTAAATTCGATGACACTGGTATTAATACGGACCTTCAAATAATTAGGTTGTTTTAGGACTACTTTCTATAACGTAGCGTTACATTCGTGTATGTAATAAATGATATATAATTATTTTTACTCACACGTATCTAAATATGCTGTAGATTATTTTGGAAAAGGTCATCTCGTCCATTAACAAGGCACCACACATATAAATATTTCTGGAACTCTGTTCTTTGGGGAAGGTTTTACAGTTTCATGGACTATGTGCTCACCAATAATATTTTTAGTCGATTTTTTACATGCTACATCATCATAAATCATCATTATAGCAAATGGCAATCGCTGCTTGGAGCAGATCCCTATATCGAGGTTTTATCCTACACAATTATGTCTGATATGACCTGCACCTTTGTAACGCTTTGGTTGACACTGTAATGTTATAAATTCATTAATAATTGAATTTGCACATCTGTCTGGATCTAAAATTAAGAGCAAACCCATTATTGAACAACAAAATAGCTTAACTAAGAGAATTAAAACAGGCTATAGGAAACCTTAACAACTCAAAATAATGACAAAATATCAAAGATCAATATAATACAGAAGTGCATAACAAGAATGAACTTGAAAATAATATAGAGCATGTGGTAGGACTGTACAGACAATACTAACAGCAGAAAATCTTACAATTAAAAATTTCTTAGATCATAAACACAGTTTGAATTCAGATGCTATTTGAATGCGATCTGCCAGGTTAACCTTCGATATGCAGATGGCAGTTGCTGTATGTCAAAATTTAGCTGCATGTCAAATTCCCTAATCCGACAGAGAAGCGGGATTAGGCAAGGAGAATGATGATGGACATAAACAACAGTCCACTGCTGAATATGGAACTCCTCGCGACCCTCTGTTTGGTAACTAAGCTTGGCAGGCGAATTCGTTACATGACTGGGTCATAAATAAATTACAAAAGATGTAAATTTAAAAGTTCAAAGTTCGCGTACATTCACTGGGTCTGTACAAACTACAATGTGTAAGTACGTTTACGTGATATTCTTAACCTGTTCAAGGTCAGGTGAAGGGCAAAAACTCGACCAAATTGAAGAAGCTACGTATTAGCCGACTGCCTCAGGAGGATGGTTGTTTTTCGAGTATGTTTTTTTCACAGGTTATAGTCCTACCTAACAACTTGTTGGAAATGACGGATGTTAACATAGGCGGATCGCACACTTGACGCACGACGGAGCGATAAAATATCGCAGCGGACTGTCAGATCCATACTAGAAACGTGACTATACTAAAACTTTTCAACCGCTGTTAACGCAGCGCTATCGCAGTGTTGTCTGTCGAGTGCGGTTTTAGTATTGGGAGTGACGTTTCTAGTATGGATCTGACAGACTGCTACGATATTTTAACACTCCGCCGACCGTCAAGTGTGCGATCCGCCATAAGGAGTTGTCTTTCGCAGCTGCCTATATTGTACTGTATTTTTCCTATATCTGCGTTTGGTACAAAAAGCATGTGTAATTGTATACTGTATTGTAATATTTAAGTAGGAGTTAATAAATAAATTATGGTCATACACACCCACCAATGATGAGTTCACTCGATTTTAATGATGATTTGATGATATCCTAATCGTGTTCATTACTTACAATGTTTTTACAAGATTTTTTCAAGATAATGGTAGGTATGGCCGATAATTAATGCGAACAAAAGGTGTAAAAAATTGTAAAATGAGCGTTTTTATAAAATGATGATCTGCTTACGTCTAGAAATGTAATATATAAGTACCTATGGCGCATCGCACACTTGACGCACGATGGGCCACTAAAATATTGCCGCGGTCTGTCAAATCCATACTAAAAACGTCACTCCCCATACTAAAACCGCACTCAACGGACGACGCTGCGATATCGCTACCTCGACAGCGGTTAAGCGGTTTTAGTATGGATCTGACGGAACGCTGCGATATTTTAGCGGTACGTCGTCGTTAAGTGTGCGATCTACCTATGTAGTACACGTTTCATGTCTTACGCACGACACCTTGCGCATTTTAGCGCATACATAACGCATGTATATTGCGTATCCGTCGACGGAGTATTTTGCGTTTCTCCTGCGTAACGTTGGTTTTTAGTATGGAGATTTTGAAATTATTATGTACCTATGTATGTAATAAACGACTTATTTACATATAATATGTATGTAAGTAATTATAGTACCAAATCTTTATGCCGGGAATATATTTTTATTCTTTCATGCTACGTAAACTTAGTTATTTTATGTGTCAGATTGTTCTAAATACGATATTTTAAGATTTTCCGCGAGAACTTTTACTGATCTATGGTGAAGGTTTGTTAGGTATATCATATTTTTGACGCAAGATGGTTCCGTGTTTCGGATGGCATGTTAAGCTGTAGGTCCTGTGACTCATTTTTCGGAACTACAGGCTACAATTCTACAGCTAAAATTCGATGTACATTGCGTAGCGGGTCCAAACTCCTGGTTTTATAATGTCCCATCGGCTACGCAATGTACATCAAATTCCACCTGTAGAATTGTAGCCTGTAGTTTCGTTGCATAGGCCACTGGTGGCTGTCTAGACGGCGGTCGTTACACAACCATGTCAGAAGCATGGTACTTGTAGAAGTCGGTTGAAAAATTTTGACACACTAGGGTTCATTGTGTCGGTGTAGAAAAGGAAAAGATGAGAAAGATATCATAAGATATTGATATCATAATATAAGAGCCAACATTGATACAGACAGAATGATGATCCTATCCCCATATCGTAAGAGGCGACTAAGGGTTTACGAATATAGAGATATAGAGTATTGGAATGTTAAAACTAGTTTAAACAAAATATTAACATTAAAGGACATGAACAATTAAAATCTAAATAAAACAAAAAAAAATACATTTTTAGGCGACAGGCTGACAACCTGTCACTATAGTGATACACATGTTTTCTGAAACAACCTTGGAAAACAATCCTCAAAAATGTCAGTCGTGGCGATAGTGACCGTATTTTTACGGCCGTTAGCGCTCTGCCTACCTCGCAAGGGATAAAGGCGTGATATATGTGTGTATGTATGTAGAATGACGATGTTGAGTCATGAAAAACTATACCTACCTATAATGGCGGATATGAAAACTGCTCTGCTAGTTGCTAAGGCACGATTTTAATTAAGGTTTGGTACTTTGATGTGTCTTAATGACGGGTGCTATCGAATCATCAATAAAACAAAAAATTGATCAAAGAAAAAATAAACGACTTACCTATATCCGACTTTTTGTGTGATCATCAAAGTGATGTAAGAGTCTGTGAGAAAACGTATACAGGGTGTAAGAGACAGCAGCTGTGTTCTCTACATAGCTTAGAGCATTCTTCCTATGGAGGTGGCCGACAGTCAATTACCGAACAAATTATTCTGCCACTTTTTGCGGGAGGGAAAGTAAACACGTACACACGTACAGCACACAACGATAATATTACAACGACTTTAGAACCACATACAAAATGACAAAATGTCAGTTCCATATAACGTGCTGGACAATGGGCAGAGGGGTTAGCATAGCTTTGCCATATCTAAGCTACATACTGATCCATATGAAACTGAAAACTTTCCGTAAAAAACTTCAATTTAAAAAATGTTTGACTTCCCATAGTAAAAGCAGTTGGCTAGTCGTGATTTTGTGTAGGAGGAATTTCGTTTTCCAATTTTTTTGATGTTTCTTTATGTTACTATTGGAAAGTTGTTCAGTTTCATCAGAGTTCGGAGTCCCTTACACCCCGTTTGTAGGAGTCAATGAGATTTAAAACATAAAAACAATAGTGTAGACAGCGGTTCAAACCCATGAGGTACAATTTAATATTTCTTAGGTACCTATTTTGATTTATAAGAATGTACTTAAAGCAAAAAAAATCGATACGCGTATTAAATTTGTAAATTTTTGATAATTGTTTACACAAGAAAAAAGAAGTTACCCACGATTTTTGAATGAGGGTTCGGCCGTGCCTTTAAATAGATTTTTTATGTCTCACAAATTATGTGTTTAGAAGTTCTTAGAATGAATATCATGTCAGGTACTATTGCTACTCAGTCCTTGTAAAAATCATTAACAATTTTTGATTGATTGATTGATTGATTTATAATTGAATATATCAATAGATCTGAGAATCAATTAGAATATTTCCGTTGAGGTAAAAAGGTTTTTTTTTGTGGAACACACCTATTCATTGGATGGCCTCGGCTTTGTAGTATAGCAAAATAGTAAAATATAAGACCATAAATGACTTGTTTAAAACATTTGATCTCATATCTTAATTGTTTTAGGTCAAGTTCCAACCATTATGGGTGCGTGAGCAATTTGTAAATATTAAAATACATCATGTTACTATAATATATATTTATTAATAAACTTTGTTACAATATTATTAAATGTTACATTCACCATTTAACACAGACTCCTGGGTCTTAGTTGAGTGGATTTAGAACACAATCACAAATGGCATAGGTTTAGGTGAATCCCACACCTGACGTCCGTTGGTGCAAAAAAGAGAGATATATTGCATCTACTATAATAAGTGTAACAGAGACAGATCGCAATTTTTGCTTTGCTCCTGCATTTACGTTGGTTTTTGAGATGCGCTAAAAGTGAGCAGCCACTGACGTCAAGTGAGGGAACCGCCTTAACTAGATTAGTCTGAACTAATAGTGGTAGCCAGTTTCCTCATCAAAGTCCTGAAGAGGGATCTGCTGGGACTGGGAGCCAGGCTTCTGACCTTGTTGCTGGTTGTAATGAGCGAACTGGCCGCTTTGTCCTTGGCCGAACTGGTCCTGGTTTCCAAACTGGCCGGGTTGTCCCTGGTTTCCGAACTGGCCGGGCTGTCCCTGGGCTCCGAACTGGTTCTGCTGTTGGTATTGGCCGTTGCGTCTGCCAGCTGAAAAGAAAACAGACATTTTGAAATAGGAGTGGCATCATATACTCCATTTCGAATAAACCCATGAGGAGCTATCCAGTTCTGAGGATCGCCTTTATATTTCACGTTAAAGATCTGCTTTAAGTCGTGCTGTGCCTAAGAAAATATTGAGGATAGGATTTATTTTAACCTATATCTTTAAATTAGATAGCGCCACTTCATCATATAGTACTTAAATTTGACGTAAAAGAATTCCCACTCGTGTTGTCATATTTCATATTTCAAATTCTGTAACTGGACTACAAACAACCTTATTACGTCGCTTGTATCACTGACATTGACCATCAATGAAGAGCAAAATTGATTGCAAGTCATTTACTGTAGTTTTACATATTGACCAATAGCCGGACCAAATCGCTAATGGGTCTTGAAGCTTACCTACTGACGATACTGTTTGCGGAAATCCGTGTCTATTGACGTACGCAATCAATAAGTGATTTGGGTAGTAGAAAAGGAAGTCTTCTGGATGATGAGTAAGACAATTTCAAGGGTAGAATTTATAACCCTTTATCAAACTTGACCAAAATGGCTTTGTTCTTGGTTTAGTTACAACATTGCGATTGAAAAACTGTAACTGTCTGCTGCAAGAAGTGAGGTCCTTGTTTCTTTCAAATTCAAGACCAGCCATTTTTTTCTAGCTGGTTACATACATTAGTATAGTATGAAAACTAATCAATAGGCCAGAAGCCCTTGAAATTGGCGAACCAAAGTCCCAATGACATTAACGTCTGTTGTTCTTCAAGAACCAGTATGACATTAAAACAACTTACCGGATCCCTGGAAGGGCGGCAGGTATTTGTTGGAGGTAGCATCACCACCGTTGGGACCAGCCTGGAGCTTGGCGGGAGCGTTTCCATTCAGGTTGTTGCTGTCTCCACCGAAGGGGGGCAGGTATTTGTTGGAGGCGGCATCGGTGAAGCGGCTGGGGGCTCCACGACCACCGAAGTTTCCAGCACCATTTCTTCCACCGAAACCGCTAGCGCCGTTCTGTCCGCCGAAGCTACCAGCTCCGTTCTGGTCGTCAGCTCCTTCGCTGTCATTGGAGCCACCGAAGGGAGCCAGGTACTTGTTGGAAGCGGCTCCGCCGAAGCTGGCTCCTCGGGTAGCGGCCTCGAGGCCCTCCAGACGCGCGGCTGCGCTCACGGCGATTAGGGCGGAAATGATGAACTGGAATTAAAGATAGCTCTGGTCAAAAGAAGTGTTAGTCTACCATGAATTTGATAAAGAACATGCTATTGAAGTCTATTTAAATGGCATAGACACGTGAAATTCATCGCGTTTTAACTATTATTAGTCAAAGAAAGCGTTGTTTTAACATGTAAGCATTGCTTGACGCTCAATATAAAAATGTTTTAACAAACTCATAATGAAGTTAACCAAAACACACAGGGAACATTAGTCAATAAAATGAGAAAAAATGTTGTTCACCCATCCAAAACCTTTTCGACCTATATTAGTGACCTTTCGGAAAGACTTTTACGTTCAATGAACCAGTTCAACCCTGTAAATATTTTCAATTGCTTCTATTACGCCCATATATCTATTAAACAAAACCTAAGAAACAATAGAAGAGATGAGATCACATAGTTACATGGATGACATTGCGCAAATCTCATTGACGAGACTAGAATAATGGCCAAACGCACATGAAGATAGCCATGTAAGAAGATAACATACAGACCGACAATAAGACTAGCCTTGACCTACTGATTAACTTGGTCTAGGACCTAGATAAATATTATAAAAGGTTTTGTTTATACTTATTTATGGCCACACGCAGATAAACATATAATTTAAGATGATTGCATTGTAAATTATCAAAAATGTTATAATAAGTTTCAGATTTTATGTCAAACCTGTCAAATATGGTCTTTATTTTGCCATCGGAAGACAAATTCAAACAATAGTTCAAGTAAGAAAGAAAGGAGACGTTATATTGGAGTCTAATGAAGTAATAAACTGGAGAACTAAAGGCGGTTTTGTCGACTGTAACTTTTTTCTGATTTTTCAAAGATTTGCTTATGTCAAAGCTCAATAAGTTACGCCAAGTTACGCCTGTTGCCATCTGTAATTAGCTTTAAGTTTTCCTCTATTCTATAGTATGCGTGACCACTGTATGTTAGTGAAGTCAGACAAGGTCATTGCTGACACAATGGTTTATTGGGTCGTTAATAGACTTTTCTCGAGAGAAGAAGAGCTAAGCTGCCCAGACAAAAATCATCGATGTAGGCCAATGGCAAGGAGCAAGGGAGAGAAAAACTTAAAGCTTATTGCAGATGGCGTCAGGAGCGACTGTGCCTAAACGCACCAATAAGGAGTAACTCAACTTTGACATTGGTACATTTTTGACCAATCAAAGAAAAAGGGCACAGTTGAGTGTGACGCCGTTAGTTCCTCAGTTTCTTACCTCATTAGATAAGGCAGTTAAAGGAGACATAGAGACAGTGAGGGTTTTTTTAAGGGGTATTAGGGACGTTCGGTATTATACCTCTTCTCTTTATCTAATATATTAAAGTTTGGGAGTAACTAGCTGATAATAAGCTACGGAAAAGTCTTATCAGAATGAATAGCTACTTATTAGTATCTTACATCTGAAATAGCCAAATTCTTTTCGAAGTTTTTTGTTGTCTCAGCAAGTCGGCAAGTGACAGTGCAAAGTTTCCCGATTCTGAACGACCCGGTGTCCCACACGAAAGTGGGCATGCGGACTGCCAGGTCAAATAAGCTATTTTTTAAAACGATAATTGTATGAAAATACAAAGAGATGACGTCATGTCTCTCTAGTTTGGATTTCGTCAAAATACTTACTTTTATATTATATTTTAGTTTATTAATTAGAATATTTTGAAAAACTGTGGAGTGTGTAGAGTTTTGGGACTATAGTTTTAAGTGTACTAATTTTATATTTCATTAATGACCCAGTCATCTAGCGAATTATAAAAGGAATCTATTGTACTGCTTATTCTCTAGGCGCTATTTTCCGTAAGAAAGATAGTTCCGTGTTTCGGATGGCACGTTAAGCCGAAGGTCCCGATTGCTGTCTATGATTACTTAGAGTCGTTACACAACCATGCCAGAAGCCTGCTACTTGTAGAAGGCGGTTGAAAAATTCTGACACTAGGGTTTTTGGTTTGTTAGGCGACTCGGTATCCCACACGAAAAGAGAGAGTCGCTATTTAGACGGGTATAAATGGGATGATGCTATTTTGCCCTATTCTTGGCTTACCCTGGACATCGTGCACGAGTCTTCCAGCAAGCAAGTAGCAAGCGGCTCCTGCATTGCCTTTCAAGGAAAGACAACACAGTTTTAGTAGGTA
This sequence comes from Keiferia lycopersicella, assembly GCA_029255805.1. Taxonomy (NCBI): domain Eukaryota; kingdom Metazoa; phylum Arthropoda; class Insecta; order Lepidoptera; family Gelechiidae; genus Keiferia; species Keiferia lycopersicella. The sequence goes on from JARACZ010000005.1 coordinate 15,973,122, forward strand.
TTATTAGTAGGTTTAATGTTAGTATGTATTGCTATTTACGTATATTTGCCGGCTGATAATCGTTTTTACGACATTTTATGAACCTATAAACTATCCCTTTAGATTACTTTAGCTTTTTAAAAAATCATGTGAAATCTTTTAGCTGTGTCGATGACAGACAGACAGAGAAACGCAAGGCGGCTAGTAGTAGTTAAATTTCTATATACCTATTTAACGACTTCAGTAGTTAAATAGGTATATAATTATTGAAGTAGGTAAGTAATACAATTAAGTAAGCACATAGTAAGCTTTAATCTTTCAGTTAGGTCAATAAATAAATAGTTTTAACACATAATTCACTTTAAATATCTATTCGAAAGAATGCATGCATGAAATGGTACACCCTTTTTCTGCCTCTTCTGAATTATGCATTCGAAGTGTTTTATTAAAAAAATCAACTGTTTAATTTTAATGGGCGTTTTATTACTGCGGAAATCGTCTGCACTATAACATGCGAAAAGCTCAGCTGTGCTTTTTATTCAGGGTTAGTGGTAAAAGCCAACCAGCTCAAGAAGTCTAACAACTTTCTCAAAAATATTTTTTTCTCTTATAAACAAGTGCAAAATATAATTAATTAACAAGAATTAATAATCACTACTTTTTCTTTTTTGGACAGATATCAGTGGAGACAACTATTTTCAAAGGCCAAGATCCTCTTTGGGTCGCTGAGTCGGCGGAGTTAGTTAGTTCGTTGGTCAAAAATACATTTCTAACTCCTATAACGTAATATTGGGGGTAATACGAAAATAATAATTTAATGAAGTATTAAAAATACTATTAAATCAAAATATTGATAAGATTTTTGATCTTTAATGATTTTGCTTTAAGTTTATAGCAATTTTTATGAACTTGTTAACTCCTTTGAGGGATCGTGGTCCTATAGGTAATTACTATATTACTTTTATCTCGGGGATCCTACAGCTAATACTTTTTAAAAAGAAGATATAAAATCTTTGATGACACTTCAGACTCTTCAAACCTGATATCCATTGCACTTTGTCATAATAATTTTACACATTTTGTGAGCGGAAACTTTGGAAACTTATCGTAAAAAATTGCTTCTAATTAAAAAAAACACTGATTTGAAAATCGCACTAGTTGACTAAAAAATTGTGTGTGCCATACATCGTTCACCACGGATTCTTTATCCAAAACTGAGCGTTACCAAAACCACCGTTCACAACAATAAACAAAAAAAATATGTTCAAATTACCAGTTTCATGTTTGAAGACTGTGACTGTGTTCCAAATGTATGGTGATATGATGGGGTTCCTCGCTCGGAGTGTTGTGATATGTTTGCTGAGGAGCCTGCGTATATATACCTCGCTGATCCTAATCCAGACGGTCACGTAAATGACGTAACTTCATCATAATTCTTTATGAGCGTTTCCATATTAAATGCACGGCCAGATAATTAAAAGATTAATTTTTTTATCAACTATACGTGATCGACCTCACTTGTCAGTTCAGGAGCATTCATTATACTCGAACAATGTATCGCTGAAAAGTATCGATTTTTGCATGTGGCGATAGATTTTTGACAAGTTGCTGTTCTGGCTGTCAAGAAAAAAAGACATAATACCTATTAAATAATATTTGATACACTTCTATATTACCAAATCTCGACTATTTTATAAGCATTTTTTCTTTTTTTATATATGATATAAAAAATAAGGTAGAGTAATTAGAAAATACCCCATTTCATATTGAAACAACAAAAAAATTGCTATCGCACAGATAGAGAAATAGAGGCTTGAAAGTTTAGGTATTGGATTAGGAAATAACCCCCAAATGGGAGGCCCATGTCCAGCTGTGGACTATTGTGGCTGTAGAAGTAGTAGGTATGTATTAGATACATTTAAATCTACGAATTTTTAGGATTAGTTTACTAAAAAGTGTAAAATACTAATATCAGTTGCAAAATTTGGATTATGTCAAAATAATTTCAACTTGTCATTGATAGTGTTTTGTTTTCAAATTTGTATACATTTATTTAAAATACACAAATACACTTAAATACAAAATGAAAGTCTCATCGTCAAAAACTAGAACCCACTTCAATAATTACCTACTAATCAGCTGCGAAAATCACTACCATAGCGACTTAAATTGTTTTTGGGCAACTAATTACAAAATTTTGTTCGTATTTAAGTCGTGTACAGCCACGCCTTAGGTAATTAAGGATTCATTGTTAACTATTGATCTGTAACAAGTTATGTTTTAAATTTTATGATTAAATACTCAACTGATATGTGTTGTGTTCACATTTTTTTTTTTATAAGTATTTCGTGTTATATTTTTATTTCATTTTTATTTTAATTATTTATTTGCATGTGCATTAATTGTAACAACAAATTATGGACTCTGCCTGAAATAAATGAATTTTTATTTTATTTTTAATTTATTTTTATAGCAAGTTTAGCAACGGAAACTGCTAAACTTGCGAAAAAAGTAATATCACACATGGAATCTTAATCCAGGACTTTATGTGTATTATTGAAACTTTTGATGCCCATTACAATTTTTGATGGTAAAATGGCAACCTTTTATTAATATTGAACATCTTTATTTTAAAATTAACCTTACCAAATATTCGCCATACATATATAGCGACCGAAGGTATTTTTACAACCGGCAACGCTGTGCCTTACCCGCAAGAAACAAAAGTGTGACACTTTTATGAAGGTATGTTGTTACATACCTACTTAAAGTCGTAGAAAAAAGAAGAGCTTTCCAAAAAAGGGACGCCTGGTAAAAATAGCATCACCCCAATGCTCCCGTGGGTGGCGTAAAAAGCGACCAAGGGATAAGATAAATTATCCAGGGAATGGGCAAAATCATTTCCTATGAATTGAACATCTTGCACTACGCTCGCCAAACCGCCTGCCGAGCGTGATAAGTATGGCAATACTCCCCATAGGGAGAGGCCCATGTCCAGTGGACTATTGAGGCTATTAAGGTAGGTTAAAAAAAAGGTACTTTCACACACACACACACGCAAATCACGCCTATATCCCTGGTGAGGTAGGTAGAGCGTTAACGACCGTAAAATTACGGTCTTTATCGCCACGTTTGACAATATTTGAGGGTCTTTCCAAATAAGTCATGTATCACTATAGTGACAGGTTGTCAGCCTGTCGCCTAAAATTGTAATACACATGAAACCCTCGAGTCCCTTAGTCGGCTTCTACGACACCCACGGGAAGTGGGGTGATGCTATTCTAAGCCGGCATCACACGGCACTTTCAGCAGGACTATAATTATGTTTGCTATACATCAGAACTCATTATCTTTATATGGTTTTAAGTACGCTTAATACATAGTCGTGCTTGTTCAAAATTTGAAACCATCTTGTGAACAGTAAAATTAAAATTTTATTACCTGCTTTGCTTATCCTGTAATAATTGTCGTTCAATAGGTTTTAAGAATTTAAGGTGAATCCCACGTCTGACGTCCGTTGGTGAAAAAAAGATGTACGTTAACAATAATAATGTAACAGGAACAGAGATTTCAAAGCAAGTATTTGCGTCGCTTCTGCATCAAATTCGTTTCCTTGCATTTGAAAAAAGCATCAGTTGCGGATGCGTCAAAAATGCGCAGCAACGGACGTCAAGTGAGGGAACCATTACAAACTAGGTTTCGTGTATGGTCGTGTATATCTCCAAGTTTTTTATTTTTTACAACCATAACTACAATCTGATTATTTTTTTAACAATATGTACCTTTGGAAACTTTTTTGGGCATTCCTCCTATACTTCTTCTTTTTCTTTTCGTGTGGGACACCGAGTCGTCCAACGACCTGATGAACCCTAGTGTCAGAATTTTTTCAACCGCCTTCTACAAGTAGCAGGCTTCTGACATGGTTGTGTAACGACCGCCGTCTAAGTGATCATAGACAGCAACCGGGACCTACGGCTTAACGTGCCATCCGAAACACGGAACCATCTTACTTAGGGACAATCGGGTGGTTCAGCCCGCAATGTCCTAACCAGACTGGGAACAAATTCACAAAGTGAAAATACTTTGTGAGTGACCCACCGAGAATCGAACTCGGAACCTTCTGCGTCTAAGGCAGTCGCACTACCACTGCGCCACATCGGTCGTCCCTCCTATACTGAAATGACATTATGCTTTACCAGAGGGCGCCCACGGAAGCTGGTTTTAATCCCGTAGAATCCCACAAAAAAATTTTTTCGGGATGTAAACCTATGTGTTAATCCAAATTACTTTCTATTTGTGCGGCAAATTTCATGAAAATCGGTACAGCATTTTTTGCGTGAAGGAGTTAGAAACAAATATACAAGCATTCGCATTTAAAATATTAGTAGGATTGCACAAAGGAATAAAATATTACAAAAAAGTAAATAAAAAACAAAAAAAAATCTTATTGCGCTGGTAGCAATATCTTCCAGGCAACCAGGAAAGTCATACGCAAAATTTTAAAACTCCAAAAACAGATAGAAAAATCTTTAAATGGCTTTCCTGTAAAGTTTGCCTAATAGAGTTACAATGTTTTTCTTACAGAGTTACAACAAATAATAAAATTCATTTACTAATTCGTGAACTCATGTCAAAATACAATAAAATAGACATTAGTGTGTCGTGTATAATGAAATACTTAAATATTAATATTCGTAGATATCTCAAAATGTTAAAATATAAAATACACACGATAATTTTGTCCGTTTAAGGACCACCTAAGGATTGCCGTGTGATGTCGGCTTAGAATAGCATCACCCCATTTCTTTCTCGCGGGTGTCATAAGAGGCGATTAGGGGACTCGAAAGTTCAAGTTACAACTTTAGGCGAGAGGCTGACAACCTGCCACTAAAGTGATACGCGAATCATCTGAAACGACCCTCAAATATTTGTCATAAGTGGCGATACCGGTCGTATTTCTACAGCCGTTCACGCTCTGCCTACCCCCTAAAGGGTAAAGGCGACATATGTGTGTGTGTGTGTGTGTGTGTGTTTAAGGTCGTTCTTAATTAACACGTGTCATTGTTTTCGAGGACTCCGTGTCCCACACGAAAAGAGAGAGGGAAAGTGAGGGAGAATTGGTTTGGAAAAGCATTAAATAAGCCTTTCAAGCTAAGGTTTTGTGACAGTGTGATGCTCGCTTGGAATAGCATCACCTTATTTTGGGCCAGGTTAGCTTTCGGGTTGCAGAGGTCAGATGGCAGTCGCTCTGTGTAAAAACTTGGTTCCACGTCAAATCCCCTAGGTTAGGTAGCTGACCCCGACAGAGAACGGGATAATTCAAAAAAAATGAGTGATGATGATGGTGTGGTAGGCCACTAAGGGATTATACAAGAAATGGGCAGCAGCGTTCCCTTTAAATATTTACAACTGGTAGCACTAGGCTCGCCAATCCGCCTGCCAAGCGTGATGAGTATGGCAATACAGCGCATTTCGGTTCTAGACTGCGTCATTAATAAAATCTAAAATTTGTACGTAACGATTGTCCAAAAATACTACGGACTTCATAATTTTTCAAAATATACAAAGTTTGAATTAATTAACAGAAAATTACATAAAAGTAAGTGTTCTGATGCCATCCAAAATATCATCGTATGACGTCATACATTCCTATTTTCATACAAATACCATTTTAGATCGTTTTAAAAAGTAGCTTATTTGACCTACCTGTGCACATCCATATGTCCAGCAGTGAACAGCTGCAGCTGATGTGGAAGAAGTGGGTAGGTACATAAGTACGTATTACAATGCGTGCATATATCACGCCTTTATCCCTTGCGGGGTAGGCAGAGCGCCAACGGCCGCAAGAATACGGTCGCTATCGCCGTGTCTGACATTTTTGAGGATTGTTTTCCAAGGTTGTTTCGGAAAACATGTGTATCACTATAGTGACAGGTTGTCCGCCTGTCGCCTAAAAATTGTAATACACCAATACCCTCGAGTCCCTTAGTCGCCTCTTACGACACCCGCGGGAAGGATGTGGGGTGAAGCTATTCTAAGCCGACATCACACGGCATACGAGTAGGTAGATTGTTTCAAATGTGATTTGTTTGAAGTAGATAAGTAAATAAATCATTACCTTGTGTCATAATTTGATTTTAATTGTGACGTGCATTTTTTTTAAGTACCAAAGTACGTAATTGAGGCCTATTTCACACTCAACGTCCAACGCAGCGCAAAAATAACACTGCGCTAGCGGATTCGTCTGTGAAATCCATACTAGAAATGTCACTACCCATACAAAAACCGCTCTCGACGGATGTCCTAACGCACAACCGCTGCGTTGCTTGACGACGCATTCGTTAGCGCAGCGCTAGCGCTGCTGCGTCGTGCCAAACGACGTCATTTTACCCGAAGATTTTGCCTGACATTTTGATCGTGCGTCGTGCGCTGCACTGTTTTGGTTCAGCGTTATTACAGCGTCCGTTTGACGGGCGTCAGAAACGCGCTGCGTTGGACGTCAAGTGTGAAAAACGCCACAAAACCAAGGAAGGAATTCGAATAAATCTTAACACTCGCGTCATATGATCAGCAATTAAAATCGATTTAACAAAGACTCGTAAAAAATATTTACGCAAAATCGGCAAGCCTATAAGTGCGGCCAATAAATTGCTAATTGGGCGTTTTTAGGGGTCCGCAAAAAAGTTTACACAAAAAAAATCGGTTATCTATAAAGTCAATTTACTGACGAAAGTTGAACGTGACAACATCATAAGAAAATACTGATGGAATGGTTGCATATTTCAAAAGAAAATAATAATTTTATTTGTTTGATAGATATCCGCTACCGGACGCGGAAGCCGATTGTGCCTTTTTGACGCTCGTTCCGCGCTCTCGCTTGCATTTCAAACCTTAATTGAAACGCCTCAGACACTGATTAAGTCAATAGACGTATATGATGATGACTGATTTTATACTGAAGGTACACGCCAATACGGTTTCGTATATATTTATTCTACTTTTTTATATTTTGCTTTGCAATGCAGCCAACCGCATTTTAGACTCAGTTTAAAAGCCTTTGAAAGTCAAAAAAACCTACCTACCTACAAAAAATAAAATACAGAACCCTCAATAATAATGTAGACTCTACCTTCACCACGGATGCATATTAAGTCATTAAACACCAACGTAAACTTTGATTATGATGCGTTTATACCTTAGGTTTAGAGGGTTTTTGACAGGAACCAGAGTTCGTCGAGACAGCTTTGTTTTTTTTTTAAGTTTACTGGTGTACTTTACCATCTGATGAAAGGGCGACAACCTGTCACTATGAGCGAAACACAATTTTTCGTCCCTCAAATATTTGTCAGGTGTGGCGACATCGCCCGTATTTTAACAGCCATTACACTCTACCTACCCCGCCAGGGATAAAGGCGTGATTTGTGTATGTGTCAAGTTTCACATTTACCGACCCCTGACCTTGTGACCTCATGAAGCAGATTCCGGGTCTCTAAGGTGTGGGTTCGATTCCGATCCAATAATTAAAAACACATCATTCAATTAGCTATAGTTTTTGTGTATCGATTCAATTTATTCATTTATCGATTGTTTTATGATCTCTACGTGAAGTTTTGAAGGCTCCTGCGCAAAACGGAACTGTATTAGTATAAAAGTTCTAGAATTGTTCAATACGTGTTAGTTGCGTTTGAGTCGAAAGTCGAAACATACACGACTGTTAGGCAGATCGCACATTTAATGCACGACGGAGCGCTAACATATCGCAGCGGTCGTTAGATCCTTACTATAAATGTCTCTCCCCATGCTAAAACCGCACTCGACAGACGACGCTGCGATAGCGCTGCGTTGACAGCGGCGGTTGAGCGGTTTTAGTATGAGGCATGCCCTTAGTAGGCTTAAATAAAAAAAAATTATAGCTCTGTAGGCATTACTCAAGATGAGAAGAGAATATACTTGTATAAAAATGCCCACTACACATAAATATCGTGTGATGCCGGCTTAGACTAGCACCATCCCATTTATTCTCGCGAGTTTCGTAAGAGGCGACTAAGGGACTCGAGGGTTTCATGTGTATTACAACTCTAGGCGACATGCCGACAACCAACCTGTCACTACACTGGCACATGAATCATCTGAGGTGCCCACAATATTTTGCCAAACGTAGCGATAGCGACCTCTGTCTACCCCGCAAGGGATAAAGGCATGATATTTGTATGTGTATGTATGATGTACATATAAATGACAACCCCTAGTTCCTTTTCAACCCATTTTAAACATGCTTCTAAACTTAATTCACATACACAATTACACATATGCACACACACAATTACACATTTGCACACACTTATCACGCTTATATCCCTGGCGGGGCAGGCAGAGCGTCAACAACCGTAAAATTACGGTCGTTATCGCCACTTTTGTTTGAAGATCGTTTCAGATAAGCCGTGCATCATTATAGTGACAGGTTTCAGCTTGTCGCCTGAAATTGCAACACACATGATACCCTCGAGTCCCTTAGTCGGTTTCTATGACACCCACGGAAAATAAATGTGGTGATGCTATTCTAAGCCGTGATAAAACTAAACTTAATGCCTAAAAATAAACCTTTACGCGCAAGTTCAGCAAATGTTAATTGCATATTCAGTTGTATTTTGCTCAGTATTTTATTGTAGGCACTGTCTGGGAAATCTAATTTCAGTAGCTTTGCTCTTAAAAATCTTGTAGGCACAGTTTTGCTTATGAGAGAGACAAACACGGACACATGCTTGCCAGGTGATAGTATTTCTGTGCCTCTAGTGTAAAAGGGTTAAACTCAGAAATCCAAATTTTACAGGAGAGCAAGAAACAATTTCAAAACACTTTTTATTGCTTTCATCGTTAAAGATATTTATATTTGATTGATGAACCGAGAAGGTTATTAAAATAACTTAAATTGTAGCGTACAGTTGTCATATTTTTTTAAACCGATGAAGAGATATCAGCCTTTGAAAATCAGTTTGATCCTTTTGCACAAAATGCAACTATGTTCATAACGATCAGACTCTAGTTATTCTCATGACATATTCCGAAATCGTTTATGTTGATTGTGTAAAATGGAACTTTTTCAATACATTTCCTAAAAATTTTGGATGTATGATACCGAAAGGAATGGTACTAAGATGTTTTAAATATTAATAACATGGCTAAAACATACACCTGCACTATAGTCCACTCATAGTGCGGCGTCCAGCCTGAGCTGAAAGACAAGCCAACTTACGCTGGTCGCAATACTTAGATACCTTCTAAGCGAGTTGCGTAACTTGACTATACCATTGGTCTGGCCATGACACTATGATATCGAATGGATTATACCACTACAGTTCGAGTCACACATACTCCACTGCAAAGCAAAGGCTATACCTGCCGTTTTCCACTTTCTCCTTTCTTGATAATGTTGAAAAAATCAAAAATCGTAACGCAAAACGAGCTTGTTGTCCTCCCTTAAAAAAAATGAGAGATAAGTTGAAAAAAAAATACGATGCTTGGCCACATTTAACAACGTATTCTAGGACTGAGGGTCCCAGATAAAATCTTTCTTACCATTATAGGTGCACCCATATTCTCCGAGGGCATACAGAACTGCTTGTAGTCCAAAAAATAGAGGCTGACGATTCTCTGACGCTTTTGAGGTAATGTTTCCTTTAACTTTTAGTACCTGTGCAGCTGCTATAACAGTCCACTGCTGGACATTAACCTCCCCTTCTTGGGGGGTATTTTCATGCTCACTTGGCGATTGGCAAGCATAATGCAAGCTGCTTTATTCACAAGCAATGCTACTACCCATTCCCTGGATAATTAATCCTGAGTCGCTTTTTACGACAGCCACGGTTAGAATGGGGGTGATGATATTCTAAAGCGGCACCAGCACAAAATTTTTAGCCATGCCAAAACTGACATACCTACTTTATTAGAACATACCCACCAGGATGCACCCAAACCAAGTCCTTCTCTTCAACAGTGCCTTCAAAGGTATTATCAAGGATACCCTCAACGTGGGCATAGTCAAAGAGCAATGGTGCCAGGCTTGTTTTCCGATTCATCCTAGTGGCCTGGAGATGACGAACCTTCATGTGACTGGTCCAATTGATTTCTTGTCTTCTTTTATGGGGTTGTGGACCTTGTCACTCACATACTTTCTAATTATGGAGGCAACATCTAGATACCGGAAACCTTGAGAATTCGGTCAGTCATATTCTGTCCTAGCGCTTCAACACGTACTTGCATCAGCGGCTCGAGGGTTGAGCTCAATGGCCATCACAGCCGGAGCTGTATTCCCTGCGCCGGCCATCGACTACGGCATTACGCCCTGAACGAAATTATCAGTCGGGCACTAGTTTCGACCAACGTTCCCTGCGTTCTTGAGCCTCAAAGCTTGTTTAGGTCAGACATCAAGAGCCCTAACACCTTACCTTAATTTCTTGGCACAGAGGGCGCATTTGGGACACTGCGTGCATCAGCGCCTTTCCAGCTTGCCATATTGCCAGCACCATGAGGAGCGCTGGCGCGGCAGTCAAGACGGCGGCTTGTAGCGAACGTTCCAAGTATTTTACCGTGGAATGATTCCGTGTCATTTTCCGTGGATAAATCCGGAACCTGAAGCTCATTTGATAGAACGCTTCTCGCCAGCGAACTTTAGCGAAAGTCACAGAATACGCTAAAAAGGAGGGGACCTGCGGTCTGGGTCCTTTTTGGCCCATCGTGTCTCGCTGATGATCCTAAGAGAGAACGCGTCTAGCATGCTGGGCACATTTGGTGAAACTAAACTATGTGGGGGATTGTTATTTATTTATTTTTACTAATTTTAGTAGTTATTTCTTAGTTTTACATCCCTGTAAATACCACTAACTTTGGCTATAATCCGTAAACTTTCAGATCTATATTGATTGAAGTATATCTACTTAAAAGTCGAGTTAAACCCTTTCTCACTAAAGTAGTTTCTTTATATTCACATGTACATAGATACATGAGCCGATATAAAAAATATTGGCGACTATCTAGATTTTATCCTACGTAAAAAATGTTGAATCAACAAAAAAACTGTTTGTGTAAAACGATCAAACTTATTGTTCACGTAAATGTTTACGACTGATGGAAGCGCGCAAACTTCTACACCCGCGCACTATACGCGTATACACTGCGTTGCCCCTCAAGCTACTTCACCCCCGCGCATCTTTAGGATTTTGATCATTTTTTCAACGTGTTTATACCTGGTTTAGTTCAAAAAGGATTAAGCTATACTTTTACTTCCTATGTTACAGGGATTAAGATATGTGAAAAGAAAGTCATGTCAAGATAAACCCTTTTTCACGATCATTGCTTTAGAAAAAGTATTTTTGTAAATCGGTCTATCTCAATCTGGATCCATTTGAACAAACTTTCTCGTAAAGAACAGTTTGTTCAAAAGGATTTAATTCGACTTTGATCGTTTTGAATAAAACTATTATGCAAACTTTCGCACGTGCAAAAGAAGGGAACTCAATTCATACCCTTATGTACAAAGCTAGTTTACAAATTCGACGTATGAAAACGATGAATCTTTAATTTAATCCATTTTCACTGAAAAAAAGTGCGATTTTACAGAGATTGATCGTTTTGCACAAATCTATATCTCAGCAACTAACACTCATAGCGAGCCATGAGTCAAACCATTCGATACAGAATAGCACCAAACGGGCAATGGTAAAAAAATCCATATATGCGCATAACTCGAGTTTCACCCTTTTACACTGGAGGCACAGATTTATTAATGATGGTATTGGTTTTACGTCAATTCCCGTAGGTTAGGTAGCCGACCCCGACAGAGAACGGGATTAGGCAAGGAGAATGATGAATTTTATTAAAATCGATCGATGAACCTGCATTGTTTGCTACAGATCTATAATCGTTTTATTTATTCTCGTTTATCTACTTAACTTTTGTCCAGTGATTTGTTACACATACATACATATAATCACGCTTCTTTCTGGAGGGGTAGGCAGAGACTACATCCTTCCACTTGCTACGATCCTGACACACCTCTTTTGCTTACAAACAACGTGTTTGGATTGGTGTTTTGGATTTTCAACAATTGTTTTTTTTTTTTTACAGGATTTTGGTAACAATTTAATTATCATTTAGACTTACATAGGTAACTTAATAGTTGAATTGGTAGGTTAGCAAAATTTTTATAATATGATGTGTGTATGTAGGTATGTATGTATACAGATTCGTCCTCTTTGGTTTATGCTTTCATGTTTGGTTTACGCTAGTCATAAAGCTGGTGGACCTAGCTCGCTAAAATAGTTTTTTCGTGCCTCAATAGATGTCGTTGTTAGTAAGTGATAACTCCAAAAACGTATTAAAGACCGTTCGATCGGGTCCCGAGCTCTCAACCAAAAAAACAAGTAGTCGTAGTTCTTCACATAATGACAATTTAAGAAAAAAATATCCCAAAATAAATTATATCGATTATAATAAACAAAATAACTGAACATAAAAAAATTCTCGTTTAATTAAAGGTACTAAATATCAATAGATGAATCTAGGACCTTTAAACAAAAACCGTGTACTAGTCTGGACTACGACCATAAATAGGTAAGATGCACTTTGATATGCACATCTAATAGGATGAAACTTAAAGGTTAAATCGGTAAATTAGTTTAGTTGGTGAAACTTCTTCTTTGCTTGGTATGTAGGTTTGAATCTTTGTTTGCACTCGTTGTGTATTTGTAAAAAATGACGATGAATGTAAATCTTTGATAAATGACACACAATTTGACATTAAATCAATGTAAATATTAAAATTAACTCGAATAATAAAGGTAATAATAGATTCTAAAGAAATGAGAGGCGATATCGTTGAGGGTTTAGCGTGTATTACAACTTTAGACGACAGGCTTAAAACCTGTCACTACAGTGATGCATAAATAATCTAAATTATTCAGACTTGTGGCAAATATTTTAGAGAGCTCGTGCGTGAAGATCTTGGTAAAGATACATTCTCAACTAAAAACACAAGAGGTCACTCTAATCGTTTTTTCTTTCCACTCGTATCGAGGTCCAACTTAATGCAAAGACTGATGTGCCGGTGTCGTCTTTACCTTAAAAGGGCATGAAAACTGGCCAAGAGCGAGTTAGACTCGCGCACGAAGGGATCTATACCGTTATATATTATTTTTCAGTCCGATCCGTTCTTCCCAGAACAAAAGCCCAGTCTCGCCCCAAGGGCGTGTTTGGGCTGGTTGTTTGGAAAACCAATCAGTTATTTCCGGGTGAGCTCGCGCTCCCCACCAAACCGACAGGCGTAGTTTTGATGGCCCCTGCGCCGTAAGCTTCGTAAGTCGAACACAAAAAAAAAGATTATTTATTATTTTAATTTTATTTTTGGTCTCTTTGTGAAACTTACAGCTTACTTAACAACATTTGTTAAAAAACAACAATATAAACTTATAGCCAATTACAGCATTCCACCTGTAGACAATCACATAAAAAGATGGTGTGATAAAAGTAAACAAATTACATTAGTAGAGTAGTTATGTAGTAAAAATAACATGGTAATAAAAAAAAAAAACAAAAAAACATCTTACTAATAAGTGCGAAAGTTTATATGTTTGTTTCTCCTTCACACTGAAACTACTGAACCGATTTTCATGAAATTTGGCACACAGATAGAGGGTAGCTTGGATTAACACATAAATTAGTTGCTATCCCAGAAAAATGTTCCTGTGGGATGCTACGAGATTAAAACTGACTTCCAAGCGGGCGGGAGCCGCGGGCGCCCACTAGTAGTATATAAATATTTTTTGTAATATGTATTTTGTATGTATATTGTTGTAATAAAAAACATATCTTTATAAGATTTAAGTACTACATAATAATAAACAGAATATTTATATATATTTATATATAATATGACCTCCTTTTTTAAGTCGGTTATAAACGCATGTTAAAGATAGGGATGTAGAAAGATATCTTGTTTTAACCCCTAGGCTGCGGAACCCTAAAGATTACCATCAAGTTCGATCTGTGGAATCACAAGTATCAAGTATGTATCTATTTAATTGCAGATTGCAGATGGTCGATGATACATCTAAAGTAACGCACCTGCGTTCTAGTGCGAAGGGCATGATGGGTATTTAGAACCATCAAATGACATTAATATACCTTACCGAGGGTCTATCTATCTATCTCTCTATTTACAGACTTAGTCATGTGATACTATGCGGCTAGGTACGCTACTTGGCTTAATTAAGGTGTTTTTTTCATGTATCGTACTTATTGATAAGGTGTAGAACAGTAGAAACATAAGCTGCAAATATTTTAAGGGGTTGCTTGCTTTTTGTGTGGGACACCAAGTCGGCCAACGACCCGATGAACCCTAGTGTCAGAATTTTTCAACCGCCTTCTACAAGGTAGCAGGCTTCTGACATGGTCACAACCAACATGTCTAAGTGATCATAGACAGCAATCGGGACCTACGGCTTAACGTGCCATCCGAAACACGGAACCATCTTACTTAAGGAGTGAATCAGCCCATAAAACTGAACAACATTCCCCAAGGAATATAGGTCGAAATAACGAGAAAAAAAATTGTACCTCCCATACAATTTGACTTGAGCGGTCTGTAATTTTATGTGGAAAAGTCCAAATATTTTTTTTTCAAATATCGATCTATATTTCCTGGGGAAAGTTGTTCAGTTCCATGAACTGGTTCAACCCTTAAAATATTTGCTGCATTTTTACAACTTGAATAATACGTCTAACTCGGAAACATATAAGTACTTACCTTAACATTTTAGGTAGCACGGAAGCAAAGCATTCTTCTTGCCTACGTCAGTTCTCCTACTTGGTCTCTACATACAAACATACACATATCACGCCTTTATCCCTTGCGGGGTAGGCAGAGCGCCAACGACCGCAAGAATACGGTCGCCATCGCCACGTCTGACATTTTTGAGGATTGTTTTCCAAGATTGTTTCAGAAAACATTGTGTTTCACTATAGTGACAGGTTGTCAGCCTGTCGCCCAAAAATTGTAATACACCAATACTCTCGAGTCCCTTAGTCGCCTCTTACGACACCCGCAGGAAGGATGTGGGGTGAATGCTATTCTAAGCCGGCGTCACACGCCTCTAAATATTCTCTTGTTCTCTAAATATTCTATATCGCAATTAAATTATTGTACATCGCTATTTACAATGTTCGAAATCCAAATTGTTGACTAAATGATTCTTACTAAAAGCAAATAGGCGTAAAATTGTAGCTAGTTTCTTTTTTTTTGTTATACTTTATTTATTATTTAATTATATGGACTTCTACCCTATCTAGGGTAATTCTGCCAGTGTCAGTGAGAAAAGATGCAGCAGCAGCGCAGCAGCTGCACCGGACGGTGACTCCTGTAGGGTGATAGTGTCATCTACAGGATCTGAAGGGCCCCTCTTGATACCACCCGGAAATATGGTGAAAATCTTCAACTTCAATTCTTCATTCAATGTTTGCGATACGTACGGGCACAACATTGATTAAATTACTAAAGAAAATAAGCACTGAAGACTCGTGAAAATATAAAATAAAAATTTTGAATTGAAAATTACGTCTTTCATTGACGGATTAAACAAAAGAAGTCCTCGTTATGCACTTTATTAAAAAAAAAAAATTTTCAATGAAATAAGTTAAAAAAATTTAAGGTATAGGTATGGATTTTGTCAACAGGGACAATTCTGCCAGTTTTAATATCTAATAAATAGCACGAAAATATACGGCTTCCTCGGTCACAAACGGCGCCTTTTGATATTCCGTAATGACATCTCTGTGCTGGGTGCGCGCAATGTGCAACAAGGAATTATGAAACGATAATGAACAGCACAAAATGTGCAGCAAAACATTACGTGACAAAGGAAGAAGGAAAAAAAAGTTGCTATTATGGCGCACGTCGCCGCACCGAATAGGGAATGGGGTTTTCGTTTTTTTAAATTTTTTTTTAATACATAGATGGTTCTGTGCTTGGCACTTTACTGGAACGAACAGAACCTAGTATTTTTTTGGAACTTGGACTCATTTGGAACGAAAGTGTCAGTGCGTGACAGACTGTCAGTAACTAGAGAGTCTGGAGTTTCCTGAGTTAAATTTGCATTACAGTCGACAGGCTGACAACCTGTCACTATAGTGATACTTGGTTTCTCTGAAACGGCTCTCAAATATTTGTTGAACGTGGGGATAAACAACGTTTACGTATGAACATAAATGTAGATGGGTGTAGGAGGAGAGGACGGCCCAAAACGGTTTCGATGGATTGTGTAAAAGACGACATGAACAAAAATTACAAAAATGAGGATTTGACTGCTGATAGAGATGAATTAAAGAAGAAAACATGTTGCGCCGACCCCAAATAAATTGAGATAAGCAGGCAGATGATGATGTGGCGATAAAGTATTTTTGGCGGCCGTTATTGCTCTGCTTACCTCACAAGGATAGATATCCTATAGAAATGGGAATAAAACTTTGATTTTGCTTTAAAACGTATATTCGTTTCACTTCGTATGTATTCGTATTTACAGTTCTTACAAACTAATCGTACACAATTTTATTTTTACACATCGTTCTTACATCTACTACTGTCCATTTTTATAGCAAAAATAGTTACTACAGTCTATAAAATATAGGATGATCCATGTGACGTTTGTGACCTTGGAGCAAATGTTTTGACATAAGGTCCATTTTACTTTGTTTACTAGGAAAATTGACCTTATGTCATAGCATTTGCTCTAAGGTCACAAACGTCACAAGGATCATCCTATATTTTACAGACTACAGATAGCTACTTATAATATTTTTAATTAGGTACTATACTAAAAGAATGGCAAACGAAGTAAAAAGGAAAATAAAAGGAAAAGTTATTTGAGATCACACAAGTTGGATTAAAGAAAATTATAAGAAAATGGATTAAGTAGAAAAACATCAAACAAATATTATCAAGTCGTGACTTTTCAAAACTCTAATCATTAGAGTCGATAACTTAAAAAAAACATCACATCAACGGTTCACAGCAGTGTATCGTTATAAATAATCGTTCAGATTGAAGCTTGTTGATTGGTTGTCAAAACAACAGGAACCAATCATCAGTCTTCAATCACGCAGGTGGTCTATTTAGTATTGGTAGCCTGACTGTTGGTTGAAGTTGCCGTTGCCTGAGGGACGAGCGGGCCCCTGCTTAGGAGCGAGGTATTGGCGGGAAGCAGCACCGCCGCGAGCTCCGAAGTTTCCTGATTGGCCCGAGTGACCGCCGAAGCCGCCTGATTGGCCGCCGGACTGCCTGCCGAAGCCCCCTGATTGGCCGCCGAAGCTGGAGTGGCCACCGAAGCTGCCTGATTGGCCGAAACCAGCGGATGGAGCGCCGTAGTTGGATGAAGGAGCGGAGCCGTAACCACCAGCGCCTGAACCAGCACCTTCACCGTGGTAAGAACCTGGAAGAAAAGAATGAATACCATTGAAATTCGATCCTTAATATGAACTAGTACATTAGGTCACAGGTCAAAAAAGGCCAATTCGTGGTCGATTTGTAGGCAAAAGTTGTATTCGTAGTTGTTGATAGGCGATACGAAAGATCGTTTCCCTAGTAATCGAGGTCAGAAATTGTTGTTTTGGCCGAGGTGAGTCTGAGAATACAGTATTTTTATCCCATTTGTTGTTCATTTGAATTCATTCTTCTTTACTAGAAATGTCAATCCTATACTAAAACCGCTCAACCGCTGTCAACGCAGCGTCGTACTGCGAGTGCAGTTTTAGCATGGGGATTGACATTTCTAGTATGGATCTGACAGACCGCTGCGATGTTTTAGCGCTCCGTCGTGCGTCAAGTGTGCAATCCGCCTAAATGTTTGTTCAAGGCGAGAGTGAATGGAAGCGCTCGTATAATCTGCAACAGATCGTCATGGGAATCTTGATCTACTTCGCCCATCCGCACTAGAGCTGTTCAATAACAAGATCATATTTATATCGATATCGATTCTACCTATTCCACCTTTGGGAAAAGCGAATAGGGGATTTTATCCAGAGATTGGGCAGAAGCGTGAATGCAACATTTTATGGCGCAGGGGCAAAATTCCAGAAACGTTCGTTTTTCGATTCATGCAAAAATCTGCCACTTATTATACCTGTAATACACGTTCTACTTTATTTATCGTTTCCCTCATGCTCTAGTAAATTCACATATACGGTTACCCACAAAATTATCGAGTAAAAGTAATTTAAATACGTGTGTAACCACACGTATTTAAATTACTTTTACAAACCAGTCTTTGTGGGTTTCCGTGTACGGAACCGAATTACGACGTTTCAGAAATAGAACTCCTAGTATAACTCAATTAAATAAAGAAAGAATTCCAAAACGGCAACATTAATGCATGCCTTTCTATCAAGATGTATGACAAAAAGGGGTATTGCAACAATAATGTTGCCATTTCGGGATCCTCTTTTTTATCGTGTTTGTAATTGTATTATTCACTTAAAGTGTATTTTGTTCGCAGTGTGTCGATAAATGAAAAACTATCGACCTTTGGCAACACTAGCAGACAATTTTGTTTCATGAGAGCTTGGTCTAGATACATCATCACGCCGGCGGGCTCCGATCATCCTAGATCCATAAAACTAAATAGATATAGCTATTTATATTATAAGTGTTGCAGGTATATTTGGCACCGATCTGTGAAAAAGGGTTCTGCTCTAATAAAACCGCTACATTTCCCTCACTCAAGGCTTCAATTACAATAAGATCGTTTCTAACGAAACTAAGATTTTAGTTTGTTCCGTGAAAAATGATCCTACTTCAATTGTACCTAACTTTTCCAAACGTACTAGGGCATTTCTACAGAGACGCCGTTTTTTTTGTCCTGGTCCAGAAATCGTGTTAAACATATAAACTAAAATCTCAAAAAAATAACACATAATCCTTAATGTATGTATTATTTGGAGAGCATAATTATTATGACTAATTTAATAATACTTTCTTCTAAAAAAAATACCGAAATGAAAAAAAACACCAAATTTACCTGATTTAGGCCTGTCCCTTTGGCGGAATTGAATCTAAATTGGTCCATAATTCGAAAATTTCCGGAATTTATAATAATGTTCCTATGTTCACATGTATATAGATGTATGACAAAGGTTTATTTATTACCAAGATGGCTATAATGTTTTATTTTGTACCACTTATGTCACTTTAAATATTTGTCCCGAGCTTATGACTTAATTCGGTATCACTCACAAACTCTTACGCACATCTGTAAATACGCGCGATTTGCACATCTTTATCCGATTCACATAAACTGCCAGTTGCGTCCGAGTAGGCGAGTGCAGTGAACCTGTGACATGCTGCCGGGATTTACCATTTTCAAAGATAAGAAATTTTACTTCGTCTTTGGTGCAGGGTAATTTCTCAACTCCGGATCATAAATATTTTTGAAACTATAAGAGCTAAAAGGTTGTTACTTTGTGTAATTTGTGCCTCGATAGTATACCAATACGTAGGTAAAATTGAATTTGCACAAAGTTATACTGTGAGAGAGAAATTTCAAAGAAACCAGCTTTTTCTCAACTCCGGGAATCTGAACTCCGTGTGCATTTGTTCACGGAGTTGAGAATTTTGTTCACGGAGTTGAGGTTTTTTATAAAACTGTGACTAGAATGATGTCGTGTGGTACCGGCGTAGAATAGCATCACTCCAATTCTACCTGTAGGTGTCGTAAGAGGCGACTAAGAAACTAGCTCGAGAGATGATTAACGACGATTAACTCTTGTAATTTCTAAACTCCGTGAACAGTCAAAATTCAAATTCGATTATTTCAGAATCTGCAAGAGGAAATGGGGAGAAATTTATCTTATTTTGTTTATTCATTTAAAAAACAATAAATCACTTTGAATGAGTGCATGAAAACCTTAAAACAAACGTGCACTCTCAACTCCGTGAACACTCGAAATTAAAATTGAATTATTTCAGAATCTACTGAAGCAAATGATGGCAAATAAAATTAAATATATTTCTATTTTTTTTTCCTATTTTTTCAGTATAATAAAGTCAATAAAATGTTAAGAGTAAAATTGCACACGGAGGTGAGAAAAATTTACTCCTGCCGTAGAAATGCTCACTAGATATAATCGCAAATTATCAAGATCATTTCGTAAATAGTCCAGTAAAGATGCTACAAATATAATACAATTTCGCAATAGTTTAAATGCAACAATGAAAGGTTAGTTCCAAATAATATAAAGTGATTTTCTCATGATAGATTTGTAGTTTGCGGTCACGGCCTTGAGAACTTTTGGATGCTGCTATGTGGGGCCAGAAAACAGGCGGATCGCACACTTGACGCACGACGGAGCGCTCAAACATCGCAGCGGTCTGTCAGATCCATCCTAGAAATGTCAAACCCCATATTAAAACCGCTCAACCGCTGTTGGCGCAGCGCTATCGCAGCGTCGTCCGTCGGGTACGTTTCTAGTATGGATCTAACGGACCGCTGCTGCAATATTTTTGCGCTTCGTCGTGCCTTAAGTTTTTTAAAAAGATTTATCAAAAGCTTTTATTGATTCACTCTTTTCGTGGCTTGTAAATAATAAACAACCAAAAAAGCTCCACGTGCGTGCTCAAGTATTACACAACAGTGTATTATGTGGCAATTCTGTAATAGTTGTAATTGACAACAGTTTTAGAACGCGAGCTACAAAGGTTACGATTTGCAAAGTGGCTGTAATTGTTGTAATAATTTTGACAGATTTTTTGAGATGGTTTGATGGGAACGCAGTATGTTTTGTTTTATTTTTCAGAAGGTTGTGGTATTATGGGGTCATATAATGTGACAATGTGTCGTGCATTACACAGTCGAAAATAACGCCGCGGCCTTTTTGCCGGTAAAAACAGTCAGGGTATTTGAGATTTGTGTGTAATATTGACAACTCACATAACGTCGAAAATCTTTGATATCACATTCAAAATTAATTCGACTTTATTTATCACTCTACGTTACATGCTGGTTGGTTAGCTTGGCCAGCCCCGATGCAGTGCGTTAAGGGCTAGTTTAAAATTTTAGTCCACCTGAGCCGCGTTTACACTAGGTTCATAAAATTGTTATAAGAAATAGAAAGATATGTCCTACATTTTTCCCTTTTTTACAATGACTAATTTCAACTTATAAAAACATAAATGTAAAATTTACCTACTACTTCGTTAAAATAAATATCATCATCCTCCTTGCCTTATCCCGTTCTCTGTCGGGGTCGGCTTCCTAACCTAGGGGATTTGGTTTGGAACCAGGTTTTTACACAGAGCGACTGCCATCTGACCTCTGCAACCCGAAGGCTAACCTGGCCCGAATCCTAGGTTAAGTCACATTCAAATATCATCTGATTTCAAATTTTATTTGAATGTGGGTTTCATCACGATGTTTTTTCTTCACCGTAAGAGCAGTCGGTAAATGTACGTGAGTGAAAACACATTGGTACATGGCGGGGATCGAACCCGGGTCTCACGATTGTAAGACCGGTGTCCTAACCACTCGGCCACCGACGCTCCCGTTAAAATAAATAAATAATAGAAAAAAACAATAAACTTTGCAACTGTAGTGGCTATTTCATTACCCATTACCCTGCTCTGTCGCCAGGTTTGACATATATTGCTGGTATCTTGAGTTATTGTAATGATGGCCACACCAACATTAAGTATGTCACAGAGCAGTAAAATAGCCTGGCAAGAGACCTCAAATAATAAAGAAATACGCTAAGTTTTAATTTTAAAACACTGTTGCGTATTATTCAGCTCAAGCTTCAACCTTAATCTCTGTATGACACAATTAAAAACCCGTGTTACTCATTAACACATTCAAAGAACCTCACAATCTACGTAGCCATTATTTAGCCTGGCAACACTGATATAATCTAGCATCTAGACGTTATGGTGTGAAAATGGCCAGGTGAAAATTTAATGCACTACAGACACATCTAATTCATGGGCCACGGCGTTCTCATTCCCATGGCATATTTCCACACAATTTTTACCGTGGGAAAATTTTGAGAATGCATTAAAATTTAGGTACAACAGATCGGGATAGGTTGTTTTTTATGGATAATAAATTTTGAGAACAATGCGGTCGTAAAACTGGTGGTACTGATAAGGTATTGCCAGCAAATGTTTCTAGTTTCGGATACCTACACTAATTTGACATAGTTTGACATAGTTGAGGTTATGTGTAAGTATTATTTACTAATTATAGTAATGCATTTTTTTCAGCGATTTGAAAACCTGTAATTGAACCCTGTAATTCTTGTTCTTTACCTGTCATACATACATACACATATCATGTCTTTATCCCTTGCGGGGTAGGCAGAGCGATAACGGCCGCAAAAATACTGTCGCTATCGCCACGTCTGACATTTTTGAGGATTGTTTTCCAAAGTTGTTACAGAAAACATGTGTATCACTATAGTGACAGTTGTCAGCCTGTCGCCTAAAAATTGCAATACACCAATACTCTCGAGTCCCTTAGTCGCCTCTTACGACACCCGCGGGAAGGATATGGGATTACCTGTCAAAATAATTAAAATCCTAAACTGATACATATCATAGTGTTGTAAGGTTGACTCATATACTGATGTAACTCACTGATTTCAAAACGGACTCATTTTATAGCTGACTGATCCTGTTGCAGAAAGGGTGAAAGGTGGACTATCCATAGGTCAGTTCAAGCGGTTCTCACGCTTGACGTCCGTTGCTGCGCATCCGTAACGCATGCACCTACAAAAGACACAAAATCCCACAGCGGGACATGGGCCATCCCATATTGGGGGTATATGCCATTCTAAACCCCCTAACCGTCATATTTAAACTGACATTGATTAACGCAAAAACTTGCGTTGACATCTGTTTCTCTTACATTTTTTATGGTAGATGCAATATACGGACTTCTTTAGCACCAACGGACGTCTGGTGTAGGACTCACCAGAGATATAAATTTAGTTAGAACATTTTCTGTTATTGGTATTGCTTACCTAGTTATGATTAGAAGACCCTGAGTATTAACATTTAATTTTAGTACCCAGTTAAACTTTTGAATGGCATAATAAATAAAATAAAATCTATGTTAGCTACACATACCTACTCAAATAACTTACAATTTTACTGTCTAGTGGCATTTCAAGAAAGTATTTTAATAAAATAATTTAAAATAACCAACACCTTCATAATTTCTAAGGCCCGTATTTATAAACCGCACTCAACTCTCAGATCGATCTCAAGTCAAATATTGACAAATGTCAGTCAGTAAGTACTAACGGCATCTCAAAATCGCAACTCAAGATGGATCTCAGAGTTGAATACCAATTATTAATATGGGCCTAAGAAAAGACATCAACGCGTGCTTTATTATTTTTATCACAGAGCATGAAAATCATCCATACGCGCGCCTCAGAAATATAAATTTGGGTCAATACGGTGAACAAAAGTAGCAGCTTTATTACAACAACCCTAACTACGAAATAAGCGACAATCATGAAAGTCAAAAATAAGCTCGATTGATCCTTTTGTCAACTCTCTATAAGCAGGAAATTCATTAAATTGACTATAAAAATATTTGTGCCAAATAGGGATTGAACTTGCAACTCTTGATTAATCTCAAGGGGTTTGCTACCCGCTACGCCATCGGGCCAATCGACAGCCATACTAACATTGGAGCCAAAACAAAATACAAAGTGTCATAGACTTGCAAATCCAAAAAAACAGGTAATCAATTCCATTCCCAAGAGATCAAATCATTCAATGAATTCATGTCCATCGTGAAAATTGAACAAAATCGCTCGATAAAATCGACTTGGAAGCAGCGTAATCGTAAAAAACAAACGTTTTCTCTTGCAAAACAATAATAAGGTATTCTATTCTTTCAGTGAAGTCTGTAAAATATAGTATGATCCCTGTGACGTTTGTGACGTTGGAGCAAACGCTATGTTTCCTTTGTTTACTAGGAAAATGGACCTTATGTCAAACCATTAAGTAGTAATACAATATATATAAGCTTTTTCACTAGCTTAATTTTCATGTTAAACTTTGTTTTCTAGTAATTTTATAAGAATGTTGTGTACGCCTTTTAAATCAGTGATTTAATTATAATATTACATAATGCTAATTCGTAAGTTAGATTTAAAGGATGTTTGCGTTCCTATTTGTAATAAAATAAAATAAAATAAGAGGCAATTAAATGACTTGAATTACTTTTTAAGCGTCGCCTTTATCTGTCATTCCATAGCCTATTCCGGTCCGATCGTTCGAAATACAGAGTAACAATGACGCAACGAAATCGCAACGCACGATTTAAACGCTTTTATGACAGCTGGTGTCAAATTGGTTAAGATAAAAATTTTAAAGTCTAGAGCTACATTTAAGTTGGCAAACAAAATTTAGGACTCACAAAACGTTGTTACAAAACATAAAGCTTGATGCACACTGACGGATGCCACTTCAATTACAAAATGTAAGGCTGCATGCACATTAATGGGTTCCACAATTACAAAACTAAGGCTCGGTGCACATCTCTGGCGTAAGCTGTCATTATTTGGATTGGGTCGTTAATATACGAGATTACTGGGCGAAGTTTGGACTTCATCATTCCGGTTGATTGAGAGGAATTTGAACGTATCTCCATTATAAGGGTTGGCTTTTGTAAGACTCTTAAGTGCCTGGCCATACCTATGGAGTATTTGTCCGTCAAGTATAACTTATAAATATCTTGGACAATTTACACCGAAAAAAATAATTTACGACTGAATCAAGCTCTTGTTTTAATACGAGCGTATCAAGTGATTTGTTTGTATCTTATATCTTATTAAGATCTATCAAGCGCCTATTAAGATCCGTCAAGTGATTGTTTTCATTTATTGATGCTTAGCTGCATCAGAAAACGATCGCGGATCGCTAGTAAGCATTTTGTAAACAACTTTTAAATTACAGAATAAACAATCAACTACGTAGGCACTTAAGCATTATTAAGTCATTATAACCATAAATGGCAACACTGATCAGTCTTAAATCTTAATGTCCTATCAGCATCACGAACGTCTGTTTTACAAATTGAAGGCATTTTAACGAAATCAATGCTAATGCCCTTTCTAAATACTGTTTCGGCGCAATCGGTGTGTACCACGCCTTAAATCGTTTTAGTACTGGTCACGATATGACCTGGACTGAAGCACTAGATACAGAGAGGGCTCAAGACTCCAAATAGAGAAGTTGGTACATACTTAAAACATACTTAGATTACTTAGTAACAGACTATGTGGTCAGCCTAGCCAACCCCGAGGCAGTCCCTTTTATGCAAAGTTTCTACTAGGAACATTTAATTGATATAAGAAAGACCAAATTGCTTTTGACCATTTTCTTTTTTACGATGGCTATATTGTGATTTTTGTCGTTGTTAATTTACTTGGAAATAAGCAATTCAACTTGAACTTAACGCACGGCGAGGCGCTATTTTTGCGCATGCGTCTGTGAGATGCAAGGGAATTTTTAATTTTCCATACTTATTATCGACGTTGACGCAGTTTCAACGCATGGTCAATTAATTTGAAAATATCCTTACTGACAGACGCATGTTTAATTCTAAAAATACGCAGCGCGTGCGTTTGAAGTGGACTTCGCTAGAATAGAAGAAACCATCATGCGTCCCGTAGAGAGTTTTATCTCGCGTGCGAGTAAAATGTAGATGAGTCAAATCGTATGGCTAAAACAAAAAAGTGAAGATTTTTTTATACAAAAGTGTATCAAAAATGTATGTTAAGCATCATAACATTAGCATAGCATACAGGGGCCGAAGTCTGCATTCTAGTTGCGTCTCTACGGCATGTCAGTTGAGTGGTTTTGATAGTTTGGTAGTCTGCTAATATTTTGAAGTATAGAAATCACAATGGCAATGGAATGACAGTTAAGTTTCGATGGCGTTACAATTACAAATAAATAGCAGACTTGGGGTCCTGGTGTTTTATTTTATTATATATTTCTCCCAAATCCGTCCCTGTTCCGGCTAGTACTCACGATCTGTAAAGCATCATTCACACTAAATATTAAATTATCCGCATTGGGCCACGAGGAAGCATCCTCCATCTTGTTAACGTTTTGAAATATGTTAGTGCAGATATGGCTGATAGGTGGATCCCAGACGCACCGTAAAATTTTGCGGATTTTAACCGCAAAAGGATTTTTTAACGAATAAAACGGAAAATTTCTCTATTTATCGTGGAATTTTTTGTCTGCCATCATGCAAATGACAGCATTTGACAGCCGCACGGTAATGTGGCATTGTGTGCCATGATATGCAGTGTTTTTTTCGATCAGGGCCCTAAGTTTGCTAAATATAAATCGTTTCAGTTGGATGTCGATTGGATCTCAGTTGGATGATTTCGGTCATTTCGTAGTCTGCTAACAATTCAAATCATGGAAAATCAGTGGCAATGGAATGATAGTTGAGTTTCGATGGCTTTACCAATAACAAGAAAATAGCAGACTTGGGGCCGTGAACATTCGTCAATGTATTGAGATTTTTATGCATTCACAGAACTGTATTCTATAGTCATAAGTGAAAATAAAAAATTGAGAAAATTACCGCGTCAGACAGAGTTTAAACCACCATTCCTCAGCCACTGAGCTACCAGCGCCTCAACCAACCCTTGCCAATTTTTTTATCTCTTAAAGCTCGTTAAAACCGGACCGACAAAATTTCGGGAAACCGTACGGCGCGTGTGAGAACCACCTAGTACAAATACAGTGAAGATTGACATACAGACAAGATTATTATTTATTATGGTCATGTATGATTGATGATTTGATGATATAATAAGTAAACCTTATGTTTATAGTCAATTTATTGAATTTGCTAGCGATAAATCGTAATTTGTCTCTTTAAATCATTATACATGTATCACACGGGGATTTTTATAGATAAATTATTATAAAAAAAAATTAAGAATGGTAATTTATATAGAAAGTGAAACTATCTGAACTGTTTATACAAAATCGTTTAAGTAGGTACCGATTACCGAGTTTTATCGAGATATTTTTTTTATGTAAATCACATACCCTTTGGCAGAGTTTTTCAACCGCCTACTGCTACTGGCCTCTGACGTAGTTGTGTAACGATCGCAATCTAAATTATCAATTATCAATCATCGACAACAACCAGGACCGGCGGTTTAGCGTGCCTTCCGAAGCACAAAACCTCCTCTCTTTTCGAAAATAAGGTGCTTAAGCCTGCAATATCCTAACCAAAATAGGAACAAACTCGAACACTGCCTACTCCACAAAGAAATATGCCATGAATTATTTATGTATCCTTTTACAGAAGTGGGAAGCAACACTGACAATCACAATTACGCGGATGACACGATTGTCTGCGTCACGTCACGACGACGTGACGCGTCACGATGCGATGACGTAAACGCACGCGCTAACGTTTGGAAACCCATCTGCTGATCAGAGCTATGAAATGTTTCAGAGGGACAAACGAATAAACATTATAAAGCCATGAAAAACTTGTCAAACTAGTACTACGGGTGCGTACCTAAATTACTATATATATATATATATTTTAATTCAGAATATTACATTGACTACTTAATTATGTACACAGATTTAAAAACCGTTCTCAGACTTGACTAAAGTACTATATGAGTTAACTTGCCGGGTGATACCAGCGTATAAAAAAAACTATTATCTAAATACCTAAACGATTATAACTGCTTCACCCGACTTCAAAAACAAGGAACGGTTAGCTTCCCGCTGAGCGGTTTTAGTATGGGAATTGACATTTCTAGTATGGATCTGACAGACGGCTGCGATGTTTTTGCGCTCCGTCGTTACGTGATAATAAACGTAATACGACAGTGCGCAATACTGGAATTTTTTGGCTGTTAATATGAATTTTGACTCTGTCCTTGCTCTGTGACCAGCCGGGGGTCCTGTCATTCTGCGAGCAACTGTACCGTGCTTTACTGTATGATTAGATAATTAACTATGTAGGGCATGCAAGTGCATTATTATGGTCGACGACCGATGTGGCGCAGTGGTAGTGCGGCTAGCGCAGAAGGTCCCGGGTTCGATTCTCGGTGGGTCGCT
The DNA here is from genome assembly GCA_029255805.1 of Keiferia lycopersicella. Taxonomy (NCBI): domain Eukaryota; kingdom Metazoa; phylum Arthropoda; class Insecta; order Lepidoptera; family Gelechiidae; genus Keiferia; species Keiferia lycopersicella. The sequence goes on from JARACZ010000005.1 coordinate 16,001,260, forward strand.
CACAGTTGATATTTATCACTTTGTGAATTTGTTCCCATTCTGGATAGGTTGAGGGCTGAACCACCCGATTGTCCGTAAGAAAGATGGTTTCGTGTTTCGGGCACGTTAAGCCGTAGGTCCCGGTTGATGTCTATGATTACTAAGACGGCGGTCGTTACACAATCATGTCAGAAGCCTGCTACTTGTAGAAGGCGGTTGAAAACAGACACAAGGGTACATTGGGTCGTTGGACAACTTAGTGTTCCACACGAAAATAGATATATTCAAACCTTAAAATATTTGCAGCTGTCTTATATACTGCCTATGCATTAGATTAGGTCATTAGACTGACCATTCAGCTTAACCAATATTAGCCTTCTTGCACGTAAAGCATCGCATTGTTGCCTTTTCCTTCAATTCGACTAAGAAATACATTATTGCGGTCACTAATGTGATTTCTCAAAGTTCAAGATGAGGCACGTAACCGCGAGGTGACCTTGCTACAGTCCTGGCAGTTGAAATGGTTCAAAGATGATTAGGCGAGTCTCACACCTGAGGTCGGTTGGTGCAAAAAAGGTGTTATTATATCAAATTTTTAAAAACTTCCCGTCTTAGATCTAATTTTTATGTAAGACTTATGAAAATCCAGCCCGCGTTCAAAATTTGCAAGATTTTTTAAAAATAAGTTTGTCTGTAAAGTCTGCTTACTGTCGATATTTGAACGTAACAACGTCATATGAAAAAAATGATGGGAATCATTGCATTTTTCAAAAGAAAATTATAATTTTACTGATTTGATAGATATACGCTGTCGAACGCGCAGGCCAATTGTGCCTCTCTGTCGCTCGTTCCGCGCTCTCGCTTGCACTTCAATCCTGAGGTAAATGAAACGCCTCAGAGTGAGGTAACGCCGTACGAGTCATGTTTTTGGTGTGTGCAGCCGGCTTCATCGAATTTTAAAACATTGTCATGTCAATAAACTGTATTGCATCTACCATGATTTGTTTAGGTAACAAAGACAGATGCCCACGCTACTTATCGCGTTGAGCTTTCGTAAACGTCGGTTTGTATGGGGAGTTCAAACTTTACTTGCATGTGACAGACGCATGCGTTACGGAGCGACGGACATCAAATGAGTGAGCCGCAGTTCAGTTCAGATGATTAGGTTCTATAATTTCATACTGTTGCCGAAATAGCATAGATTTTTAGGCAAAGATCAAATTAAAAGTGTAGTGCCTATATCACGATTTGAGTCACTTTTTTAATGTCAGACTGACAGCAACTAATCAGTTTTTTTTTTACTTCTACGTTGCGTATACGTCAATTGTAAAAAAATACATTAAAGTATTAATATGATGTAAAAGATTTTCACGGTCTGTCAAAGCTGGAACTATAAGAAATGATGACTATAGTGAATGACATGATGATAATATACGGGGTGTAAGAGACGGTGTAACAAAAACTTTGCAGGCGTGATCAGCCCATGAAACTAAAATTTTTTTTCTATGAGATCTATGTTGGGAAACGAAAAATTTATTTCGAGTTCCCATACAAAGTCACTCAGCTGAACGGGAATTTTGTATGGAAGGTCGTAAAAATTTTTCGTTTCCCACCATAGCCCCCATATAATAAGTTGTTCAGTTTCATGGTCTGAGCACGCCTGCAAAGTTATCGTTACACCGTCTCATAGGACTATCACATAGACTTGACGCACGACGAAGTGCAAAAACATCGCAGCGGTCTGTCAGATCTGCCTAGAAATGTCAATTTCCATACTAAAACCGCTCAACCGCTGTCGAAGCAGCGCTATCGCAGCGTTCTCGGTAGAGTGCGGTGTTAGTATGGATCTGACTGACCGCTGCGATATTTCAGCGCTCCGTCGTGCGTTAAGCGTACGATCCGCCGTGCAATATGTTTTAGTGTTTAAGATCCATCTCCGTACCACGAACCATCACCATGTTATTACAATGTGTAACGCATGCGCACTAGAATGCGCCGCTCTATAGTCCTTGTGTACAACCAGAGCGTTTCGACATTAAATTACGCTATTTACCCGACTATAATCAAACGAAGGTTTACAGATTGCTTGGCATATTGTTGTTCTTCTATTTCGAGACAATGAGTCGACGGACAACCTGCCCCTTTATGATGCGCACAGTATAGAGACTTATCTCGCGGGCGAGAAGACTTCACAAGTGTCAAACCGTATGGATTTTATCAAAACAAGTGAATTATTGTGTCTACAAGTGTAGAGAAAATCGAAGTCTGCGTTTCATAACTGGGCTAGCCCAATTTCTAAAAAGTCCGTTTTCGTTTCATGCGAAAATCTGCTACTTAATAAGCTTGTATCACACGTTCTATTTTACTAATCAATTTCCAGGTAGCCTAAAATTTTCACACATATTTTTGACTATAAAAACATCAAGTCAAAAGAAATTCAACAACGACTGGCCAGTCGTTTTCCACTTTCGTGCACGGAACCGAAAACGAACAAATCAGAAATTGAGCTCCTGATGAACCCTAGATTCAGAAATTTTAACCTCCTACTATTACGAAAGAATACTAACTAGTCTACTTCTATTCGCGTGGGACACTGATTCATCCAACGACCTACCGTTTTTCTCAAGACTGCCGTCTAAGTGATCATAGACAGCAACCGGGACCGGCTTATCGTGTCGTCCGAAACACGGTACCATCTCGCTTTTGTCCTTTTTACCAGTTAAGCGTAAAAACTGCACTAAATCTATTGTAAGAACATGAATCTAAAGAATTTGAATCACTACTCTATTTCAATCTACTGTTTCAATGGAAAGAGTGGAAAGCGCTTTACATGTTAAGGTATTCAACTTTTGTAACATTGTTGTTACAGAACAATATACCTAGTGATTGATACCTACACAATTGAAAAATCACTGTACCTACACCGTGAAAATCAAGTCGCTTTTTGTATGGGGTCCACATTCCTCTCTGAATAAAGAAATCAAGTTATTCAGTACAATCGTATAAAAAGGAAAACTTTGTCATTCTATACGGGAGGCAAAGAATTGCCCTCCCAAAACTAATAGGTTTCATGCAGACCAGGAAACTGAAAAACTTTTCCCTGGAAACGTTACCAGGAAATGACAAAAATTTGACCTCCCATACAAAAAACACGAAGAATGCATTACTACGAGAAGTGAAAAAATACATTTCCTGAAATATTTTCTTAAGGGAGTTTTTCTGTCATAATGGTCTGAATGCAGATTGCTGAATGAATGCATATCTGTATTCTGAGAGCTGTTAACACAGCACAATTTTGGCTATTAATAAAATTTCAGGCTGTACACACATCAACCAACGCATTTAAGTGATCAACCTACATTGGTTTTTTCTACAAACTTTATGCCTAACTAAGTTTAAATTGATCCCTCAAGAAGAAGGAGATGCTGAGTAATAATATTTAGAATGTAAATTTTGTATAATTAAGGTTTTATCTACCCCGGAACATCGTGTAATTTTGAAAACTGCCCTCACTTGCAACCTGAGCAAAAATATGATGATGATGATGATCTCTCCGACCGATTTCGGCCATGGCGACCAATTCGACTCCTAATCAGATCACCGCTGATACGCCCGGATATGGCTAATTGTAGCCAATTTTGGCAGTAAACTTTCGTGCACAGTGTGGACACTTTAGTTTGCCATTTATATAATTATAGTAAAAATATACCTATATAGATATATATAGCAATAGTGTGTAGGGGTTAAATAAACTAAAAAAAGATTACTCACCATCATCGGAGATACCAGCAGCCTCATCCCTGGCGTTCTGCTCCAGCGACTTAAGGATCTCCTCCGGGATGGGGGGAGGGGTGGGGAGGTGGGCTCCCACGGGCCTGTAGCCGTTCTCATCAGCGGTGTAGGTGATGCTGTACTGCTGTCCGTCGTCTCCCGTGTAGCCGAAGGAGCCTTGGGACTGCACGCCGTTGGTGGCGACGCCGGAGGCGTCGGCGCGGATTCCGTTGGAGGTCTCGAAGTCGTAAGAGAAGCCTTCGGCCGTCACTTCGCTGTTGGAACGGAGGATCTGTGCGTTGGCGTCGGCTGGGTTGGATCGGTACTGCTGCTGGCCTCCGAAGCCGCCCTGGCCGGAGTATCCACCAGCAGACTGGCCTGAGTATCCTCCGGCTGAGCCAGCGTTGTAAATGTTCCCGGCGTGTTGGGTGCCGCCGAAACCTCCTGAACCTCCTCGCGCACCGAAGCCTCCATGGCCTCCAGCGCCCCCGTGTCCTCCGGCGCCGCCGAAGCCTCCGGGAGCGGCCCCGAAGTTGCCTCCGGAGTAGCCAGCGCCATCGTTGCCTCTGGGAGGCAGGTACTTGTTGTCGAGGCGTGCGCAGGCGCAAACGCCGATGACTGCTGCTACTATCAACTGAAATATCAAAATTGGAATTAGAACTAGTTGTAAAAATCTAAATAAGAAGAAGAATAAACATAGTAGGGAACTCATTATATTTGAAACTCAATCTAAGTTTGTGGTTTGAAAAAGCTTTATTTTGTTTAAGTTCAATAGTCATAAAAGAATGAGGTTTATTTAAGTTTTAATTTTCTTTAGCTGATGAAGCTCGGTTTTTGTGTTTTTTTACACCTCAATAGATGGCGTTGTTACAAAAACTCACCAAAAACTGATGAAAACATGATTTTGGAAAACTGAAATTATCTAGATCGATTTTTCACCTCCAAAATCCCATGCATAATTACGTAAAAATCGTTGGAGCATTTCCTTTTCTTTCTTTTGGATTCTATAATTACAAACATACAAATGTCACGTCTGTATTCCTAGCGGGATAGGCAGGTAATATACTGCTTGTGTACAATTAATTGATAGTTCGAAGATATCAGATTAGATAAATAGATACGTTATTGAATACACAAGATATTTCAATGTTAATGTTTGATTTGGACGAAACTGATTGAAAAAAGCTTTTTTAAAGTCTTCTTAATTTTAAGGTTTCATTAATAATTATCATTATAATCATAAGATTTTTCAGTGTAGTTTTTGTCTAACTGTAACTAATTCGAACACTGTTTCGCTCCAAAGCAAAAGTCCACAGCCGCGCACTTTGAATATCACTCATTTTTACTCACCAATTTCATTTTTAAATGTGTTTTAAACAGTCCTAAACGAACACGTGGTGATCCTACGGTGTCTCAGGATGGACTGTGATGCGTGGAAGACACGTCGAGGGTTTTATACTGGCTGGTGATGGTGATGCTGCATCACGGCCATTGCAATATGAAGCATTCGGAGCTTCCTGCAGAAAGGCTGATCTGGTATTGCGAAAGTTATGTGGAGCGAACTTTGGGTTACTCGTGTTCTACGGTTAGATTTAGTAAAAAAAGAGAAATAATTATATTATTTCGTTAACAATAAATAAGGCCGTTTTCACACTTAACGCACAACGCAGCGCAAAGATAACGCAGCGTTCTGTGACGTGCATACTAGAAACGTCAATCCCAATATTAAAAACGCTCAACCGCTACCGACGCAGCTGCGTTATTTAGATACATTGCGTTATTTTGTCGCATTGCGTTATTTTAACGCAGCTTCGTCGGTTTAGTGGTTTTAGTGTGAGGATTGACGTTTTTAGTACATATCTGACAGACCGCTATATTAATCTATTAAATATTAATCTATTATATATTAATCTCTTTAAGTGTTTTTTGTAACTATTTCCTGTTTGGTACAATAAAGTTATTACATACATACATACATACCGCTGCCTTATTTTGGGATAAATCAGCCAATGCAACTGAACAGCTTTCCCCTGGCAAAATAGGATGAAATATGAAAAAATATTTTGGACTATATATACAATGTGACTCAGTCGGTTAGTACCTTATGCACTCCCATATAAAATTACCAACCAAGCAAGTTCATTTGTAAGGGAGGTAAAAAAAACTCATATCTATGTTTCATGAGGAAAGTTGTTCAGTTTCATGGGCTGATTCACCCCTTAAAATATTTGCTACTGATCTTTTCACACCCTGTATACTACCTACATCCTCTCGATAATTATAATCCTCCTTTTAATTACATACATACATATATCACGCCTTTATCCCTTGCGGGGTAGGCAGAGCGTTAACGACCATAAGAATACAGTCGCTATCGCCACGTCTGACATTTTTGAGGATTGATTTCCAAGGTTGTTCCAGAAAACATGTGTATCACTATAGTGACAGGTTGTCAGCCTGTCGCCTAAAAATTGTAATACACCAATACCCTCGAGTCCCTTAGTCGCCTCTTACGACACCCGTGGGAAGGATGTGGGGTGATGCTATTCTAAGCCGGCATCACACGGCATTAATTAGGTATATTACAACCCTCGAAGAGAGTCGGTTAAATATTTGGGACTACAGGCGAAAATTTTTTGTGAAACATTTCGATAAAACTTTAAAAAGTTTCGTAGCAGATTGTGCTACGCCGTAGAAGATATAAGTTTCGAATTATTATTTTTTATGGACTCGGGATTTTATTAATTTCACAATATATACAGAATATAAATAAAAATAATAAATTATTTCACAAAAAATTAAGCTAGCAACCTAGATATAAAAAATGTTGGCAATTTAGTTTGTTAAAATTTTATTTGTATGAAAAATACAATTTCTTGAAAGCTGGCTTGTATATGTCCTTCGGCTATGAAGTCATTCATGTTACGATCACTGACACTCTGCCTACCCCGCAAGAGATTAAGACGTGACGTGTGTACGAATATGTATTACGTATGACAACTTGCGTAAAGGATCGTGTATTTGAACAAAATGAAAGTTCAAAAGTGCACGCAATTAGTTTCACAAAAAAGTCTTAGATCGAATTAGTATTTTACGGTATTTGACAGTTAGCCAGCAAAAGGCAGTCGCACGTCTTTGCGTCGTCGTATATGCTTCTCATGCGGTTTCATACACCCTCCTTTCTTTATAAACACCGGGCAAACAAAGTTTGTCTCTCTTTTCATGTGGGACACGACCCAACGACCCGATGAACCCTTGTGTCAGAATTTTTCAACCGCCTTCTACATGTAACAGGCTTCTGCATGGTTATGCAACGACCGCCGTCTAAGTGATCATCTAGACAGCAACCGAGACCTACGGTTTAACGTGCCATCCAAAAAACGGAACCATCTTTTTTACGGATAATCGGGTCGGGTTCAGCCCGCAATGTTAGGACAGACTGGAAAGAAATTCACAAAGTGATAACTATCAACTTTGTGAGTGAGAAGGAAATACACCGTCGCATTCAGATGTCAAAAACAGCCGTGACTTAGGTCCATATTTATAAATCGCACTTAAATCTGAGATCGATCTCAAGAGCGGCTTTGACACATGTCATGTAATACTAACAGCATCTCGAAGTCGCACTCAAGGTCGATCTCAGAGTTGAGTGCGGTTTATAAATACGGGCCTAAGCTTATCAGAATCTGGCAAGATCGAAACATCAGAAATTCTACAAAGATAAGACTGATGCGAACGTTGGTATTCTCAATCTTCCTGTATGGAGCTGAGTTGTGGACAATACGTGCTACTGAAAGAAAGAAGATAGATGCATTTGAAATGTGGTGTTGGCGACGCATGCTTCGTATTCCCTGGACAGCGAAAAGAACAAATAAATCTATTCTGGAACAGCTGAAAATAAAAACTCGTTTATCCACCATATGCTACCAAAGGATCCTCAGCTATTTTGGACACGTGGCGCGCAGAGAACCGGACAACCTTGAAAAGTCGGTCATATTTGGGAAAGGAAAACGCTCACGTGGTCGATCTCCAACAAGATGGGTGGATCAAGTAAAACAACTGGTCGGAGCCCCAGTAACTGATGCCCTAAGAAAAGCCGAGAACAGAAAGAAATGGAGAGCCTTGACTTCGAACGGGCTTGATAAACTTTGTGGACACGACCTTCAGCAATGAAGAAGACGAATCAGAATCGAACACACCGAGAATCGAACCCGGAACCTTCCGTGTCGAATGCAGTCGCACTACCATTGCGTCACATCGGTCGTTAAATGTGTGAACCACCTGTGAGTTCAAAAAGATTTTAAATCAAAATTCCACAATCGGGAATCGAACCTTTGACCTTTCTCTTCACTTCGGCATGCGGAGGTCGTTACAGTTGCTCGAAATACGATATTAAAGTTTATTGCGAAAATATGTAATCGTATCACACCCAGTATTTGCGTACGAAATAAATAGAAATACTATCAATACTTGTACAAGGTTGTAAACGAGTGTGATGCCGGCTTAGAATAGCATCACTCCACATCCTTCTCGCGGATGTCGTAAGAAGCGACTAAGGGACTCGAGAGTATTGGTATATTACAATTTTTAGGCGTCAGGCTGATAACCTGTTACTATAGTGATACACATGTTTTCTGAAACAACCTTGGAAAACAATCCTCAAAGATGTCAGACGTGGCTATAGCGAACGTATTCTTGCGGCCGTTGATACTCTGCCTACCCCGCAAGGGATAAAGGCGTGATATATGTATGTATGTAAACCCCCTAACCTAACCTGTTAGGTAAACGAGTGCGTCGGTGGCCAAGTGGTTAGGACACCGGTCTTACAATGGAGCTGCTAATAATTCACGAACTTGAAACCGGTAAAGAGGTATCAATAAGACGTACGAGTATTGAATTTCATTGGCATCAAATGAGCCACTTACTACAGTAATAAATAGACACCAAGTGTGTCTGTGTTTGTGTGTGTGTGTGTGTGTGTGTGTGTGTTTGTGTGTGTGTGTGTGTGTGCGTGTGTGTGTGTGTGGGTCTGTATTGAACTAGGACTTTTTCACTGATGTAAGGTGTAAAAATCATCATCATTCTCCTTGCCTTATCCCGTTCTCTGTCGGGGTCAGCTACCAACCTAGGGGATTTGACGTGGAACCAAGTTTTTACACAGAGCGACTGCCATCTGACCTCTGCAACCGGAAGGCAAACCAGGCCTGAATCCTAGGTGAAAAAGCTGCAAATATTTTATGGGGTGAATCAGTTCATGAAACTGAACAACTTTCCCCAAGAAACATAAGTATGAAATATGAGAAAACATTTTGGACCTCCGATACAAATTGACTTGGTCAGTCGGTAATTCTGTATGGGAGCTCCAACATTTTTTTTTTCATATTTCGACCTACTAGGTCTCTTGGATAAAATTGTTAAGTTCCATGGGCTGGTTTACCCCTTAAAATATTTGCAGAAATTTTTTTTTACACTGTATTATATAATTATAATTTTATATTCGCTCATTTGCGACATGGCTATGCCGTGTGATGCCGGCTTAGAATAGTATCACCCCATATCCTTCCCGCGGGTGTCGTAAGAGGCGACTAAGGGACTCGAGAGTAATGGTGTATTACAATTTTTAGGCGATAGGCTGACAACCTATCACTATAGTGATACACATGTTTTCTGAAACAACCTTAGAAAACAATTCTCAAAAATGTCAGACGTGGCGATAGTGGCCGCATTCTTACGGCCGTTAACGCTCTGCCTACCCCGCAAGGGATAAAGGCGTGATATATGTATGTATGTATGTATGCGACATGAAAGATGGACCAACAGACACACATTTTCATTTTTATAATAATAGAAGTAAGTTTTATAGTCATCATTCTTCTTGCCTTATTTCGAACTATGGGATAATCGGTCAGTTTCGATGGGTTGGTTCGCCCCTTTAAATATTTGCATAAATTTTTTTTACACCTTGTATACAGGGTAATTGGAAAATTGATGCATTCCTTTCAAGGGATGAACCAGTTCATGAAACTGAACAACTTTCCCCAAGGAACATGGGTCGAAAAATGGAAAAAATATTTGGCCCTCCCATACAAAATTACCGACTGACTAAGTAAATTTGTATGGGAGGACCTTGGACGAAATAACCACTGGACGCGAAACGATGTCATTTCACCCTTTACCCCTCTAGCCACAAACCCTGAAATTTTGCCAAAGTTATCTAACCGCAACCGTCAGTGTCGCTTCAGTGCTACTAGAGAAAACATCGCTTTAAAAATGGTGAAATATGCTGTATTGCTTTGTAAAAACTATAGCCATCGTACAAGCAATATTTCTTTTCACTCGTAAGTATATTTTTGTCCTGTATTTTGTGTTATTTACGTAGAAAATTAATAAAATATGCAAGACTGGATCGTATAATACGACACAATAAAAAAGGTCATATTTTATAGAACATTTCAACCAATATTTGATCGTACTCTAATTAGTCGGTTATTATCATTCATTTTTTCATTCGTTCAACAATTACATTCAGTCTAGTGCTATTCAACTTTCGATGAAGGATATCGATAAAAATAATAGTAAAGTCTATTTTATTTAAAAGTGACCTAAAATGTAAACAAACCATTTGCTATAACCTCGTCGATAGATTTTGCCTTATTTCATTGAAACCTCACGTTATAACTGTGTTGTATATATATAAGAGTATTGTCATAAAAAAATGGTTGATATAAATTCCATTCTCATTTCATTTCAGATATTGTAGGAGTATGTACGTATACTCCTAAAACCATCAATAAATCAGTTCAGTAATATTTCGACTCATTCAACTGAATTCGTACTTTGAATTTATTGATACTTGTAAAAGGCGGTTGAAAAATTCTGACACTAAGGTTCATTGGGTCGTTGGACGACTCGGTGACCCACACGAAGAAAGAAAGAAACTTGGGAAGGCCTTGACTTCGTCTCATCCTTCCAATATTACTCGACCAGAAATTGATCCATTTTTGTCTATTGTCATAACGTACTATTTTAATAATAATAAATAAATAATAAATATCGTGGACAATTCACACAGCGCCATCTAGCCCCAAACTAAGCAAAGCTTGTACTATGGGAACTAGATAGCTGATACTAATACGTATATACTTTTTTTTTTTTTGTAAATAAATACATATTATACATAGAAAACACCCAGACTCAACACAAATATTTGGAAATTGACTTAACAAATATTTGTGTCCGGTGGGGATCGAACCCACGACCCTCGGCGTAGAAGGCAGGCATACTATCCGCTACGCCATCGGGACAGTCATTTTATCCGGCATGAAAGTGTTTCTATTTTAAACTGACAGTATTAAAGGTCCATTTTTTTAACACTTAAAGTTTTACATGTACTTACCTGTTATATGTTTTTTAGGAATAAATTGATCAAAAACTTCATTCAATCATTCATTCGTTGTCGATTATCGACTATGGTACAGCACTGTCTTTGACTTACTTCATAAACCGGAAAAAATCAAAACTGTCAGAAGTAAAGAGATGATGATGTAATACGTGTACATTTCAATTTGGAAGAATAATATTTGTCCTTTCCTCCCTCCCCCCCAATATTGGTTGAATGAGTTTCCAAACAAATTCGATACGTTTCGCGTCCAGTGGTTATTTCGTCCAAGGGGAGGACCAAAATTTTTTTTCATATTTCGACCTATGTTCCATGGGGAAAGTTGTTCAGTTTCATGAGCTGGTTCATCCCTTGAAAGGAATGCTCCCACTTTCCAATCACCCTGTATTTCAACAGGAATAGGTATGTACTTATTTCATAAATTTTTAAGGCGGATCGCACACTTGGCGCACGACGTAGCGGTAAAACATTGCGGTCTGTCAGATTTATGCAAGAAATGTCAATCCCCACACTAAAACCGCTCGACCGCTGTCGACGCTGCGCTATCCCACTCGAAAAGAAGAAGAACAGTATGGAACTGACAGACCGCTGCGATATTTTAGCGCTCCGTCGTGCGTCAAGGGCGCGATTCACTCAAACCCGTTCAAATTATTTAAATTGAGTTAGTTATAAATTACTTAAGTGAACAAAAGCACTAGGCTTTTAAGATGCGTATTGCGTTGATCATCATCATGAATCATCGTCACAGATTATGATCTCAATTTTATTATTTAAGTCATAATGTGCGCAGATTTAGTTTATCTTCGGCGGATTGCACAATTAACGCACGACAGAGCGCTAAAACATCGCAGCGGTCCGTCAGATCCATACTAGAAATGTCAATCCCAATACTAAAACCGCTCAACCGCTGCTGACGCAACACTTTCGTAGCGTCGTCCGTCTTTTCAAACCAAATAATTTACAACTATATTCTTGAAATTTGCGATGGATATAAAGTAAGTATATATTAAAAATGTTGTTTATAATTCGAATTAGATGGTTCCGTGTTTAGGACGGCACGTTAAGCCGCAGGTTCCGGTTGCTGTCTGATTACTTAGACGGCGCTCGTTAAACAGCCATGTCTGAAACTTCTACTTGTAGAAGGTGGTCGAAAATTCTGACACTAGGGTTCATGGGATCGTTGAACGACCGTTGTCCCACACGAAAAGATAGATAATTCGATTTTACTGCGATACATTTTTTGTATTAAAATATGTTTTATTTACATTTTTCCTGGTAAAATAAAAATTATGGACGTTACATTAAAGACATTTTTTGAAGAATATCATAAGACATACACATATCACGCCTTTTGTCCCTTGCGGTGGTGTAGGTAGAGCGTTATCGGCCGTAAGAATACGGTCGCTATTGGCACTTCTGACAAATATTGAGGGCCCTTACAGACGATCCATGTATCACTATAGTGACAGACAGCCTGTCGCCTAACGTTGTAATACACATGAAACCCTCGAGTCCCTTAGTCGCCTTTTATGACACCCACGGGAAAGAAATGGAGTGATCTTATTTTAAGTCAACAACACACGGCATCAATTTCATAAGACATATCTACTTATTGCCTATTTTTTCAATCAGTTTAGTAACCTATTTCCTAGAAAATACTTAAATACAAACAAAAATTTTCCGTTTGATTATAACAGTGATGGTACAACGAGTCTATTGTTATGGCAACCACAAATTGACCATGATCTATGAGGTTAAGGAGAATCACGGATATAGCTTCATAAGCTTCCATGAATTCATTGCGGATGAAAAGGTTATAACTACGTATTTCTATCTTATATTCTAACAGTATTTCCTTGTACATATACTAATCTCACACTTAACGCACGACGAAGCGCTAAAATATCGCAGCGGTCTGTCAAGTCCATACCAGAATCGTCACTCCCCATCCATCCATACTAAAACCGCACTCGATGGTGCGGTTAAGCCGCTTTAGTATGGAGATAAAAAAAATAGTTTGGATCTGATAGACCGCTGCGATATTTTAGCGCTCCGTCGTGCGTTAAGTGTGCGATCCGCTTACAATACAGTATTATTTTTTAGTGAGCAGGGATGCGTCTTCATCAACAAAAACATGATTTTTCACTAATCGGTTATTTTAAGTCAGAATAAATATTGATTAAAAATAAATCGATTTATTCCTGTTTGGATTAATTGATTCATAATACCTATAATAGATTTTTTCATATTTTTCACTTGATTTCAGTTTTTTTTTTAATGAACCGATTCATTCAAAATTTTTACTAATTTATTTACTGAGTAATGTGGCTTTCAAATATCGATTGTAGAGTAGATTTTAAGTCTATCTTTTGTTTCTGCATATGGTATGAATGTGACCCAGTGTGTATTATACGTATAATTTTAAGATAAGAAAATGACAACCTGTCACTATTAAGATACATGATTATTCTGAAATGACTTTACAACACTTGTTACACGTGGCGACAGCGACCGTATTTCTCTCGCCGTTTCTGCTCTGCCTAGCCCGCAATGGATAAAGGCGTGCTATGTGTACGTGTTGAGTACAAATTATGTGTCATCAGGATGAGTCATCTCTTGATGACAAGATCTTAATTGATTTATTAACCGTAAAATTGTGATGTAATTAACAGTAAATTACTAAACAATTAACGCATTAATTACCATGTTAATTATAATTCCTTTTAAATGCTTACATACATTATCCTACGTATACATATCACGCCATTATTCCTTGCGGGTTGCATAGAGCAAGTACGGCCGATAAGTAAAAATACGATCCCCAACTCTGACAAATATTTAGAAAGCTTCGTACCTATCCAAAAAAACCTTTTTGTAGCAAGTAGTCAAAAAAATTTAATACACATGTAAGGCTCAAGTACCTATCTCCCCTTTTCAATATCCATGGGAAAAAATATCGAGTTTATTAAATTATCGAAACTTTTTTTACCAACAATCAAAAAGCAAATATCATCCGGAAAAGGCGAATCCCACACTTGACGAAAGCCGATGCAAAAAAGATAAAATTATTGATATAAGTGTAACCCAAGTGTCTGCGCTGTTCCAGAGTCAACATTTTTAGTATGAAGAATATGCAAGGTTTTTGCATCTGACAGCAATGCGTTAGATGCGATACCCACCTACTACATGAAAATGTTACAGGAAATGTATGAAATCCGTCATTCTATACAACTTCTAGGAAATGTATAGAATTCCTAAAACCACTGGGATATGTGTATATATTAGACACATTCCCTAAAGAGCGATAGGAAATGAATAAATTAATGTTTTCTGTAATAAATAGAACACAAACTAACCTAACCTTCTGTTGAGACAATAATCGTCATAGTAACAATCATAGTTATAATCCCCGCTGTAGGATAAATTAGGTTAGGTAAGGTTAAGTTAGATTAGGTGTGGTTAGGTTAAGTTAGGTCAGCGTTAGATGAGGTTAGGTTAGGTTCTGTTTTATTACCGAAAGCATTATTTTATACATGTCCTAAGAGGGTATCGGAATTATAGATACGTATGTATTACAAACAATATTTCATACACTTCCTAAATGGCATTTCCTAGGAATTGTATACAACTGTCACACATTTCCTGTAACATATATCCAACTATTTTCGAATTTGTAATCCGATCATTGTAAGATGAGTGAGTGTAGATAAATTAATACTTTACTGAATTTGTAAACATATTTCAAAGGTCAGTAAGTGGATTGCAATTAGCTTTATTTATTTGATTGAAGATTTTGATTGAAGTAGTGATGAACTTCTTGTACAGTAGCCATAATTTAGTGAGCCATTAATTATCCATACTGTTAAAGACAGATCAAGATCACATCATTCACTTCAGGGGCTCGATTTTTAAATTTTCGCGAACGGAAGTTTGCGATAAGTGCATATATCACACGTTTTAATGCACATTAAATTCATTCATAAATACTCTAACAAATTACATTGTTGTGTAAATACAAATTAACTTGACATCAAAAAATTCGAGTAGTAGCAATTTAAATGCGCATGGTTAGATCAATCGTTCTGGACGTAAGTACCTATCTATCTAAAAATGCGATGTTTTAGCGCTCCGTCGTGCGTCAAGTGTGCGAAACCGCCTATTTTAATGTCTTTTTTGGTACGGAATCCTTGGTGCGCGTTTCGGACTCGCACTTGACCAGTTTTATTATATTGGATAATGACTTCAGTGCTTTTAAATCATGTGTTTTCGAGTGGGCATTTAATTAACGCTGATACGAATTTCGTTATTGATAATTCCTAATTTAGTTTAGTGTGTGTAGTAAGCACGATTTATTAATAGTAAATAGCGAAATTACATACTTCATTCGCTAAAATAGTGTCACGACCAGCGTAACTGTCAGTACACTATCCAGTGTGTGCATGTATCCAGCGTGAGTGTATCCAGTATTGAGGTCAAGTAACGCTGGTCGCTACATTATCTAAACGAATGAACTAAGAATACAATCTTCGTTGATTGACAGAATATTTATCATATATTTTTACGTCTATTGTAATAGCATCACCCTATCACCAAATATGCTGGGGTTTTCATCTCTTTTCGTGTGGGACACCGAATCGTCCAACGACCCAGTGAACCCTAGTGTCAGAATTTTTCAACTGCCTTCTACAAGTAGGCTTCTGACGTGGTTGTGTAACGACCGCCGTCTAAGTAATCATAGACAGCAACCGGGACCTACGGCTTAACGTGCCATCCGAAACACGGAACCATCTTACTTACGGACAATCGGGTGGTTCAGTGTTCGGTGCTGAACCAATTCACAAAGTGATAAATATCAACTTTGTGAGTGACCCACCGAGAATCGAACTCGGAACCTTCTGCGTCAAAAGCAGTCGTACTACCACTACGCCACATCGGTCGTCGATGCTGCGGCTTAGAGTAGCATTTATCAGTCTAATTCTAGGTGCATCTACCTACATTACTATTTATTAGCCTAATTATAGGTACATCTACCTACATTATAATATATCAGTCTCAAGGCTGTCTGCGAATACCACAATATTGACCCTGTTTATATCGTGAGTAATGTCTCAGCACAGATCAGCAAAGTTTTGAAGAATAGAACTCAATAGGGTTTTCAGCACCAATTTACGCTTTTGAGAGCAAACAAACGGATATAAATGACGTCTTTAATCCTTACGGGACAGGTAGAGCGTGAACAGCCCTAAAACGTCGTTTTCTGGTAAAATATTTACGGTCATTTCTGTAGGCGAAACCCGTCTAAATGCTATGATTGAAATAGTTTGTATAGATAAGGTAGTGAATTACCTTAGCATAAGCAATAAAAATAATACAGGTAAATATGTATTAAAAATATATATAAATAAAAAAATATATTATTATTAGGAAAAATTATGATGAGTTATAATTTTATTATTTCTAGTATGGATCTGATAGACCGCTGCGATGTTTCAGCGCTTGGTCGTGCGTTGAGTGTGTGATCCGATTAAGTAGCAGACACTTCGTAATCCCAGTATTCAGCCATGTCACTTCTACTTGTATTTATATATGTATCTGTGGCCAACATGAAATTGCTTCTATTTACCGGCTAATGATGATCTTGAATTGACGTATTGGCACAGAACCATCAGAAGTGGAGGTGCGCTTACGCAAGAGAAAGGTGTAACGGAAGTTCAGGTCACGATCCCACTGGCATTGAGATCCCAACTTGTGTATACCCGACTACGCGAAAGATGAGAAAACCTTTGGAAGAGTGAGACTCTTTTCGTGTGGGACACCGGGTCATCCAACGACCCGATGAACCCTGTAATCTGTAAAATATAGGATGATCCCTGTGACGTTTGTAACATTGGAGCAAATGTTACGACTTAAGGACAATTTTCCTAGTAAGTCGCAAACGTCACAGGGATCATCCTATATTTTACAGACAGTAGTTTCAGGATTTTACAACCGCCTTCTACAAGTAGGACGCTTCTGACATGGTTGTGTAACGACCGCCGTCTAAGTGATCATAGACAGCAACCGGGACCTGCGGCTTAACGTGCCATCCGAACACGGAACCACCTTACTTACGGATAATCGGGTGGTTCAGCCCGCAATGTCCTAACCAGACTGGAACAAATTCACAAAGTAATAAATATCAGCTATGTGAGTGACCCACCGAGAATCGAATCTGGAACCTTCTGCGTCAAAGGCAGTAGCACTACCACTGCGCCACATCGGTCGCATTCCTCACTTGGAGTCTTTTGATGTCGATTTTTAGCGCAGCCGTTACACCTAAGCTTCCGTTGTGCGATGCGACTGTCAAGTCAAACAACACAAGCATCAGTATCTAGTGTGGAGAATTTTTAATTTGCCAGTCTTTGACGGACATGTGCGTTACGTTTGCGCTAAAAATGCACAGCAACGGGCGTCAAGTCTACTACCGTTGGAACCTTTCAGCGAAGAAAATCATAATAATTACCGAAGTCAGTTATGCTTTTTTAGTTTTCTTACTTTTTCATCCAAAAATGAGCTTGTAGGTAATTTAATATGGCCGTGTCAGGCAAAGTTCAAGCTACTATGTCATCTATTAATTGGTGCTATCAGTAGCTGCATCGCGTGTAGATGTCATTATGACAGGCCTCTTTCACACTCAACGTCCAACGCAGCGCAAAAATGCTGCGCTAACGGATCAGTCTGTCAAATTCATACTAGAAACGTCAATACTCATACAAAAACCGCTCTCGACGTATGTCCCAACGCACAACAGCGACGTTGCTTGACGACGCATCCGTTAGCGCTGCGACATTATGATCGTACGTCGTACGCTGTCACTGCGTTGGTTCAATTAATTCGTGTATCACTATAGTGACAGGTTGTCAGCCTGTCGCCTGCAATAAAACCGAAACCTTCGACTTCGACGACGTTGTCTGCTTCTACGACACCCACGGAAAATAAATGGGGTGATGCTATTCTAAGCCGGCACCACACGGCAAATACATATAATAAGCTCCTGGTTTTTATTTTATTTCACGGCGCACTCGTTAAATTATCGTTTGTCTTGTTTTGCTGTGTGATGCCGGCTTAGAATAGCATCACCCCATTTCTTTCCCGTGGGTGTCGTAGAAGCCGACTAAGGGACTAGAGGGTTTCTTGTGTATTGCACTTTTGGGCGACAGGTTGACAACCTGTCACTATAGTGATACATGACTTATCTGAAACGACCCTCAATATTGTCAGACGTGGCGATAGCGACCGTATTCTTACGGTCGTTAACGCTCTGCCTACCCCGCAAGGGATAAAGGCGTGATATATGTATGTATGTATGTATGTCTAACAAATCCATATTTCTGCATTCCAACGTCCTTAAAACCAACTGGAAACAATTTGCCCTACTCAAAGTGAGTTACCAATCATCCACGCTCATCTACTCCAAATGTAATCACATCACAAGAGCCGAGCGGGTCTGTGCAGACGAGCCGCAAGTCGACTGCAATACAACTGCATACCAAAGCATACCTGCATACACGTCATCAAAATAGACTTAGTTTATTAGGTTTTCTTTTTTTTTTGTTTCTTAGTAATCTTCTTCTTCGTCGTGGCAATGGATCATTATATCTTCGGTTGTCAGTATTCGTAATAAAAAAAAACTTGTAAAAAACAAAAACCTAGTCTAGACTAGACAATTTTCCGAAACACAGGTCGAAATATGAAAATAATTTAGGACTTACCATGCAAAATATATACTATACCGGCCGATCGCGTCAATTTGTTTTTTGGACTATGTTCCTCGAAGAGAATTGTTGAGTTTCATGGCTGATTCGCTCTTTTAAATATTTTCGTCGTGTGGAAAATACAATAATGTAAAATTACAAAAAGTATTGCAATTACAATAATGCATTGAGACTGCAATAGCATTCCGTTCACGAGTTTCCACGGAGTAGGTGCCAAGAAGCACAATTCAGGCGGATCACACACTTGACGCGCGACAGAGCGCAAAAATATCGCAGCGGTCTGTCAAATCCATACTAGAAATGTCAAAACCCACAGTAAAACCGTTCAACCGCTGCTCAATGTCGTCCGTCGTGTGCCGTTTATTTTGGGGAGTGACGTTTTTAGTATGGATCTGACAAACCGCTGCGATATTTTTGCGCTCTAGTCAAGTGTGCGATCCGCGTAAGCAGTCGGGATGCAGTTCATCTACAAAAATCTTATATTTCGACATGCCATAATTCCCACACTATGTTACCATGTTTAGTAAGTACTATAGACTTGTAAATTTTCAATTCAGAACGTAAAACTGATAAAATAAAGGTTCGGTCTACATTCGCTTAATAAAGGTTATGATTTGTTTTTAGACTGTAAAACTTTGTTCCACGTTAAATCCCTAGGTAGGCGGATTGCACACTTAACGCACGACGGAGCGCTAAATATCGCAGAGGTCTGTCAGATACATACTAGAAACGTCACTCCCTATACTAGATTTTCACTCGCCGGACGACGATGTGATAGCGCTGCGCTAACAGCGGTTGAGCGGTTTTAGTATGGGGATTGACATTTCTAATATGGATCTGACAGATCCGATCGATCCGCCTTTGGTAGTTGACCCCGGCAGAGAACGGGATAAGGCAAGAAGATTGGAGGCTTTGACTGTTATACTACCTTAGGCGAATCCCATATCTAACGCAGCAACGGACGTCAAGTGTGGGAATTGGCTAATACCGGACGATATTGCGATTGTGACAGCTACCATTGAAATTACGATTTTCATTTTGATGCCGCTACGTGTGCCATGATATTTCGCATTTTCAAAGCGACCGTTTTATGGACTGGTTCATCTCTAAAAAAATCGCAGTTGATTTCCTTACATCCGGTAAGTAGGATGTTTGTCGTGTGATGCCGGCTTCGAATAGCATCACCCCATTTCTTTCCCGTGGGTGTAATAAGAGGCGACTAAGGGACTCGGGGGTTTCATGTGTATTACAACTTTTAGGCGTCAGGCTGACAACTTGTCACTATAGTGATACACAAACTATCTCAACCGGCCCTCAAAATTTGTCAGACGTGGCGATAGCGACCGTATTTTTGTGGTCGTTAACGCTCTGCCTACCCCGAAAAGGATAAAGGCGTGATATATGTATGTATGTATGTATGTCTGTAAGTAGGTACAGCATTCTTTTCACAAAGATATACACACACACACACACATATCACGCCTCTATCCCCTGCGGGGTAGGCAGAGCGCTAACGGCCGGCCGTAAAACACGGTCGCTATCGCCACGTCTGACAAATATTGAGGGTGTTTGGTAATTTGTGTATCACTGTAGTGACAGCTTGTCAGCCTGTCGCCTAAAATTGTGATACTGTTAAACCCTCGAGTCCCTTAGTCGCCTCTTACGACACCCACGGGAAAGAAATGGGGTGATGCTATTCTGAACCGGCATCACACGGCACACAAAGATATAGGTATACTAAGTGCCAGCCTAGATACCTATATAGCAATAATCTTTCTCCACAATATTCACAATAGAAAGATCTCTACAATGGAGGCCCGCAGCGCTTTGCGGTAAGTAAGTAATTATGCAAGCTTAATAGGTCAGCCTGCACTTAGGTAGCTTCATTTTGCCTCAGGTAGCGTTTAATCTCGTGGGGGCGAGTAGACGAGCGTTTTAGAATTTTTAGATAAATAAATAAATAATAAAATAAATAAATAAATATCCTGGACAATTCACACAACGCCATTTAGCCCCAAACTAAGCAAAGCTTGTACTATGGGAACTAGATAACTGATACCAATACTTATACACTTATTTTTTTGTAAATAAATACATATTATACATAGAAAATACCCAGCCTCGACACAAATATTTGAAAACTGACTTAACAAATATTTGTATCCGGTGGGGATCGAACCCACGACCCTCGGCGTAGAAGGCAGGGGATCCGCTACGCCATCGGGACAGTCGATGTTTCATTATTTTATCCTTGCCCCAAGTTTTTACAGAGAGCGACTGCCATCTGACCTCTGCAACCCGAAACCTAACCTAATCCTAGGTGATGTCACATTCAAATATCATCTGAATTCAAATTTTGTTTGAATGTGGGCTTTATCACGATGTTTTTCACCGTAAGAGCAGTCGGTAAATGTACGTGAGTAAAAACACATTTGTATATGGCGGGGATCGAACTCGGGTTTCACGATTGTAAGACCGGTGTCCTAACCACTTGGCTACCAATTTAGAAATTAATTAAAAAGGTAACTTTATCTTATCAAAAAAAATAAAAATAAATAAATAAATAAAAATAAAAAATAAATAAATCTTCTTGTGTCATACAAGGTTACTTGATTCCCGTATCAACATGCCAAGTAGATCATTTGTTTTATTGGTTCGATCATCCATCCAAGTTTTGACACTGCATTTTATGCGAAAGGTGATCGCACAGTAACTGTGCTTAACTGTTAAGGCATGACGGAGTACTATAATATCGGAGCGGTCTGTGAGATCCATACTAGAAACGTCACTAACCATACTAAAACTGCACTTGAAGGACGACGTGACGCTGCGATAGGGCTACATCGACAGGGGTTGAGCGGTTTTAATATGGGGATTGATATGTTTAGAATGGATTTGTTATGTGTGCGATCCAAAGACGTCTCACTTTCTGAAAATTTGCGTCAAATCGCAGCGTCAAGTCGGAAGTCTGTCTGCTACAGACTATCGATCCAGGTTTCGACACGGCATGTAGATCATTGGCGTATTAGAGCGACTTCACATTATCCTCTGCTATGTTAATTTTAATGCTTCGTCTCGATCCTTCACGGCTGATCTTTGGTTTTCATAAGTATTGGAGCATCTTGGGAGGTTTCGGTTGCGAATTGTAGAAGGTTTTGTTTGAGATTTTCCAACTTTATTTTTTTACTTTAACGGTTTTTGTTTCTTTTTTTTACAACTTCTACATACGTCCGGTTGGGCCTGTCGGTTTTCGGGCCACAACACCTGACTTTGAGTTTTTAAATTGACGTCTTGAATCGAATTTCTGAATTGACGTCGATTCCGTGAACGAAAATCCGTCGTCCATAATTTAATTTTCGCTCTTTGCGCATTTTTTAAGAATTTCGAAAGCTGTATTGCCATTTTATTGAAATATCGTAAACGTTTTCGTTTTATGCAGAAATATAAGGAACTTCACAACCGACATCCCTAACAAAGTTCACTGATTAAAAAACCGGTAATCTCCGACAGTAAAAAGAAGCGTGATTAAAAAAAAATATTTAGCCTATGGTCGAATGCTAATTTAATATTCTATCAAGACTCAAAAGTAGGTTTGACAATCAGCTTTAGGCGAATAGCAGAAAATGGAAATGAGTTATCATACCACTCTTTTTTCATTCCCTTCGATGATTTCAGTTCAAAAATGCCTATTTTAGGGTTTATTTTATACAATTTACTACCGGCCCGCCCAGAGTCTGCGCCCGCGGTAACTCATTTTCGTGTGGAAATAAGCTGTTTTTCCGGCAAGTAATATACACGTAAACCTTCCTCTGGAATCACACCATCCATTCTAAAACCTACATTAAAATCCGTTGAGTAGTTTAAAGATTATACTTACAAACTGAGGCGAAAAGCGACTTTGCTTCATACTATGTATTATTCTTGATGATATTAAATGATGAACGTAAGGACCTTGAATAAGCCTTAAAACCTGGAAGCCTCATAATTAAATGACTACACGGATCCGAGCCGAGGTCATAACTAACTATTTAGAGCAAAAACCATAAAATTATATCGGCGCGATACTTAAGGTGAATCCCACATCTGACATCCGTTGGTGCAAAACTGATAGGTATGGTGGTTCTCACACTTAACGCACAACTAAGCGCTATTTCGGCGCATCTGTCAGATGCAAGGAAGTTTCAAATTTCCCACTCTAAAAACCGCCTTTGAGACAACTTCTAACGCAGGATCCTGTATAACGTATATGCCTGTCAAACAACGCAAGTTCTTCCCTTAGTGCTGCGTCAAAGTCAGTTTTTAATACGGGGAATTTGAAAAGTATATCGGACAGACGCATGCGTTATGTATGCGTAGCATTGAACGATAGAGGTGCTTCTCGCCTTAGAACGTCAGATTCAGTAAAATTAAAATTATAATTATGAATTGTAGGTAATTGTGTATGTAAATATTGGAGAGGGTTGGTGTGTTACAATTTTTAAGCGAGAGGCTGACAACCTGTCACTATAGTGATACACATGTTTTCTGGAACAACTTTGGAAAACAATCCTCAAAAATGTCAGACGTGGCAATAGCGACCGTATTCTTGCGGCCGTTAACGCTCTGCCTACCCCGCAAGGGATAAAGGCGTGATATGTGTGTATGTATGTACATTGGTAATACGTTAAATTGTAATAGTAACATATGTTTATTCAGTAAGTGTAAAATATAAACGTACACTCAAAAGCAAACATTGACTTGCCAAGGATTACCGCCTTCTAAATACCGTAATTTAAAATGATCCACATAGATAAGATGATCCGAAACTAATGGTTGCTTCAAAAACGTTTAGCAGCTTCATTTGTATTAGAGCTGCACCTGTTTTGGCCGACTAACCGACTTCTTCTTCTTTTCGTGTGGGACACCGAGTCGTCCAACGACCCGATGAACCCTAGTGTCAGAATTGTTCAACCGCCTACTACAAGTAGCAGGCTTCTGACGTGATTGTGTAACGACCGCCGTCTAAGTGATCATAGACAGCAACCGGGACCTACGGCTTAACGTGCCATCCGAAACACGGAACCATCTTACTTACGGACAATCGGGTGGTTCAGCCCGCAATGTCCTAACCAGACTGGGAACAAACTCACAAAGTGATAAATATCAACTTTGTGGGTGACCCACCGAGAATCGAACCCGGAACCTTCTGCGTCAAAGGCAGTCGCACTACCACTGCGCCACATCGGTCGTCCTACACTAACCGACTACATACATACATAAATACATATATCACGCCTTTATCCGTTGCGGGGTAGACAGAGCGTTAACGGCCGCTATCGCTACGTCTGACAAATATTAAGGGCACTTCCAGATGATTCGTGAACATCACTGCAGTGACAAGTTGTCAGCCTGTCGTCTAAAGTTGTAATAGGACTATTCACCGATTTGTATGGCAAATATGAGATGATTTGTGATGCCGGCTTCCCCGTGTGATACCAGCTTCGAATAGCATCACCCCATGTCTTTCCCGCGGGTGTCGTAAGAGGTGACTAAGGGACTCGAGGGTTTCATGTGTATTACAACTTTAGGCGACAGGCTGACAACCTGTCACTATAGTTAAACACAAATTATCTGTAACTGCCCTCAATATTTGTCAGACGTGGCGATAGCGACCGTATTTTTGAGTCTGTTATCGCCCTGCCCACCCCGCAAGGGATAAAGGCGTGATATATGTATGTATGTATGTATGGCAAATACCCCTAAATAAGAGGAGGCTCATATCCAGCAGTGGTTTGCACTGTTGTGGATTCCCTTCTTTTTTTCGGTTAAGACACTGAGTCATCCAACGACCCGATGAACCTTGATGCCATAGTTTTTTACCGCCTTTTGTGGCTGTTGTTAGTACTGCCATGCTGGCTTAGAATAGCATCACACCATATTTTTTCCTACGGTTGTCATAAGAGGCGACTAAAACTTTAGGCGACAGGTTGGCAACTTGTCATTACAGTAATACACGACTTCTGAAAAGGCCCATTTGTTATGGCCCAAGGATATGGCTATCCGTATTGTGATCGTATATTTGCTATCTTCAGCGCCCTGCCTGCCCCGCAATGCCTGCCGCCTGACATGCCTGAGTGAGTGTGTGTGTATGTGTGTGTGTATGTATTAGTAGTAAGTGGCGAATGCAATGGTCGTCTAATACGAAAATGGCCGATGAGTCTGTATTGGGCGGTGTATCTCTAATTTGTATGATTGCTCTACTCAAAAATAATGATGCATTGAAACATCACGCATCACAAATAGAACAAATATATCCCACGACATTTTGTTTGGTCAAATCACTCGTTCTATAGTCAGGCCGTTTGAACAGGCCCTTTTTGATAGTTGTCAAAATCATGTTAATACTACGATATAAGCTCTATTTTTCGTTATTGCATGTCCTTCAGTATCGGTTTGACAGCTGTCAGATATGGCCTATTCGAACGGCCATGCTTTAGCAATGAATAATGCCAGTATACAAGTAATTCTATGGAATAATGTATGGCATGAATGTGGAGTGCCATTTTACAAGTGACCGGTAATAGAAACTCCTGGTTATGAGGGAACAATTTTCCCTAAGCAACATAAAGTCAACTATAAATGAAAAAAAAAATTTAAGTGACCGGTAATAGAAACTCCTGGTTATGAGGGAACAATTTTCCCTAAGGAACATAAAGTCAACTATAAAAGAAAAAAAAAATCTCCCGCAAAATAGATAACAGCTGACCAAAACTAATGACAGGTCCATTTTTTTCATATTTCGATCTATGTTCCTCAGGGAATGCAGTACTGTTCCTTATTACCAGCCCATCTTTAGGCGGGAAACACATCCACCGTCCATTGCTCATAACATATTTTCATCGCATGCATAATACATGCGTCTGTTAAATGCAAGGAAATTTAGAATTCCCCGTAGAAAAAACCGACTTTGACGAGGAGCAACGCAAAAACTGGCGTTGGAATCTGTCTTGTGTTACATTTATTATGATACATACATACATATATCACGCCCTTATCCCTTGCGGGGTATGCAGAGCGCCAACGGCCGCAGGAATACGGTCGCCATCGCCACGTCTGACATTTTTGAGAATTGTTTTCCAAGGTTGTTTCGAAAACATGTGTATCACTATACTGCGACAGGTTGTCAGCCTGTCGCCGAAAAATTGTAATACCTACACCAATACTCTCAAGTCCCTTAGTCACCTGGAAGGATGTGGGGTGATGCTATTTATTACGATAGATGTAATATTATCTATTCCTTTGAACAAATGGGCGTCAGGTGTGATTCGCCTGGCCTAAGTGCACAAATGTAATGTATCGATCTATTTTTCACATACTAACGTGTAAAATAATTACACACAGATGAGCTAATGTTCAAATATCAAGGAGAACAAAAGTAAAAAATGTTAGTGCGTTGTTTCGTAATGAAGTCTATTGTGGATTAAAACCTTTTGCCGCAGTAAACAGATTGTACAGTATCATCAAATGTTTAACTTAATACATTTTTATACTTCCATGGAAACATACATAATTGATTATGTATTCTGAAAACTTCACTAATTGTAATGACAATAACTCTTATCTTATTTATTTACACGTACAGTATTGGAATAATAGAACCAGGATACAATACTGTACCATACTGTGCGCATCATAAAGGGGTAACCGGCTAATGATGAGTACCGTAGAGAGACTTATCTTGTAGACTTCTGACCTGTCAAATCGTACAGGATTTATCAAGTAAAGAATTTTGACACAAAGGTGTAGCATAGGTAGAGAAAATGTATGCCACAATACACATGATAAGCATAGATACTAGTACCTACCAATAACGAATTTTAATGTGGCTTCTTTAGGGCGATGGTGGGGCGATGTCCCCATCGTATGTATGTATGTATGTAATAACTTTATTGTACCAAGCAGGAAATTACAAAAAACACTTAGAGATAGAATAGAGAATATAATGTGAAGGCACAAAGGCGGACTTATCCCATTAAGGGATCTCTACCAGTCGACCTTGAGAAATCCAGAGGACATCGTTGTCAGCCTCCATCATCATCATAATTTCTGTCTATCTTTTTATGAGCCTGCTCAAGATGGTTGATGCAGTCTTTTATAAAATAGGGTCGAATCTTGAAAAGGTAAAATTTGTAGATTCCACCTGTTGAGGGTATTTCCACCCTTGGAATATAACTTTTTACACCCGCGGTTGGGCAATTATCTATCTGATTATTCTCGTCCCTTTACAAAAATTCCACACTAGATGGCGTTATGATAAGTTGAATTTATACATTTGAAATATATCGCTACTTTTTATTATTATTATTATAAGCCTAACAGATCCCACTGCTGGGCAAAGGCCTCCCCCGCGGTCTTCCATTATATCGGTACTTAACTAGATAAAATACATTTCGTGGGAAAATTTGTTTTCGTTTTAGCTTACCGCCGTCTAATATTGGCTGGATTTCCCATTGGGATAATGCTACCGGGATCACACAGCAGATTCTAAGTAGTCAGTAGATACAGTACGACGTCGTTTTACTTTGGAACCAAATCACCGCTCATGACCTATCGGCCTTGCCTTAAATAGCGACATACCATTCTTCGTAAACAGAACATAAAAGAGACTGTTGTCAGAACTATCACGATTAAACACTGATATAGTGATACGCTTTTATTGATGGGGGGTTACGGACGCTATATTGGTATTTTGGTTTTTGGTCCATCCTAAGGTCATCCCAAATAAGAAATACACTTTTTTGATGAACTATCCAATCAACCGACCAAGTTAGTTTGTATGGGAGGTCCAAAAATTTTCTCATATTTCGACCTATGTTTCTTGGTTAGTAGTTCAGTTTCATGGGCTGATTCATCGCTTAAAATATTTTCAGCTAATATTTTATAACCTTTTTCATAGTATACCTTACAAGCCTTGTCGCTCACATGTCAAGTCAATTCTTTCAATCCCTATCCATCACACCGATTTCTACAGTTACTCATTCACTGTGCATGCAGCCAGATTGTGGAACTCCCTCCCGCACACAGTGCGTGACAGCCCTTCCCTCTCAGTGTTCAAGAAGAGAGTAAAAGAGCACTATCTTTCACTATCAAAATAGTTCGTATCTGTCATATTTATGTATGTATATTGTAATATGTTTAGTTGTATTATATGTAGTATATCAGTATAATTATGTAAAATCTATATTTTAGTATATGTAGGTATTATGTATTATTTTTAAATACCGAATTTAGTATTAAATATTGTGCACGGTCATCAGCCTCACCTTATGCTATCTCTCTACCGTAGGACTGCTGGAAGAGATTTCTTTTTAGAAATAAGTAGTGCCTGTTGTGTTTTTTGTCTAAATGTGATTGTCCTGTGTTCTATCTTGTGTGCAATAAACAGTTAAATAAATAAATAAATAATATACCTAGCACGCCTATAATCTTTTGCGGGTTAGGCAGAGCTTTAATAGCCGACAATGAGATAATCGGGTGATGCTATTCTAAAACGGAATTACAAAATCATCAACAGTAGATCTGAAGTAGGTATCGAAACATCATTTTCAATGATCGATTAGTATTTACTCATACCTACATCCACTTAGGAGATTGCACTACTTGATTACGAATGTACGAGTACTTTAAATTGATGGATCATTTTTAACATAGATAAATATTCTGAAATGTAGGTAGCCAATATTTTCACACACTTAAGATTTTGATTACTAATCAAAAATCATATCGTTTTGGCGGAACGATCTAAGACGGTATTTTATATCAAAATATGACGTCATTAATTGCTATTTTGGATGGCGTGGAACACTTACTTAGTTATCTGTAATTTTTCTGTTTTATTAATTCAATCTTTGAAAATTTCGAAAAATTATGAATGAAGTCCATTCATTGTATGTTTGGACAATAGGTTTAAGCGTACAACTTTCATACTCTGTTTTTTTATCTTTGGTATCTTTTTATCGAGTTACGAATTTCCACGTGATGATGGCAACACTGAGGTGCCGTTGATTACCAGCTAACAGTCTTCCCAGCCTTGAAGCAGTCCTTGACCCTCAGGCCATCCTGACCATGACCAAGAACCGGATCTGACCAGATAGATGAGCCCTCTAACCTACTCACAGAGCATATTAAGGAAGTTTGGAAGCAAAAAGTCGGACGAGCAAAAAGATGCGAGTCAATAGTTTTTTATCTGGAAAGGTAATAAATGAGATAAGTTTTTATTTTTGTAATCATTACGCTATTTTATGTTAAAAAAAAGTATTTCTCGAGTCCAGACCTAGTTTTTAGATACCTAACTATAAATTACGTGTTTTTTTGGGTACTTAACTAATAGCTTACAAAATAACCGCACACGCTATGCTAATTTAAGGCGGATCGCACACCGGAGCGCTAAAATACCGCAGCGGTCTGTCAGATCCATACTAGAAATATCATTCCCCATACTAAAACCGCACTCGATGGACTATACTGCGATAGCGCTGCTTTAACAGCGATTTCGAGCGGTTTTAGTATGGCGATTGACATTTCTAGAAGGGATCTGACAGACCGCTGCGATTTTTTAGTCCGTCGTGCATTAAGTGTGCAATCCGCCTATGAATGCCTAATAAATGAATCTAATCTAATCCAATCTTATCTATGGAATGATCGTACAAAGTTAAAACATTACTACCAAGGAAAAACTTGCTGAAAAAGCTATTAATCGCTAGGATACTTACATACCTACCCACATTACACAGAAGACCTATTTACAGGCGATGCCTCATTCATCTGGAGCTCTATCTTTGAATTCTCGCTTTTAACATTTTAAGCAAGAAAGCTATATAGAACCGTCCCTATTCTAATAAGTAGTACACTGCAGTTCAAATATGCATAAGTAGCTATACAGGGAGACCGGTAAATTGATGCATTCCTTTCAAGGGATGAACCAGCTCATGAAACTGAACAACTTTCCCCATGGAACAAAGGTCGAAAAATGAAAAAAAAATTTGGCCCGCCCATACAAAATTACCGATCGAGTAAGTCAATTTGTATGGGAGGACCAAAATTTTTTTTCATATTTCGATCTATGTTCCATGGGGAAAGTTGTTCAGTTTCATGAGCTGGTTCATCCCTTGAAAGGAATGCATCAATTTACCGGTCACCCTATATTTTGACTATACCAAACCCTGTTTTTTCTTGAGAGATAGTAAATTGACATTTTGGGGTAGCATTTTTTTTTTTTAATGTTAAATAGTAAAATGCCAATCATCTGTCAAGTTCAGTATGGAAAATCACTGCTGAGCTTTTACATCATTTGCACGAGCGCCATCTACTAGGAACTAGATTAAAAGTTCCTATTTCAATAACAATTTGCCGTGTGATGCCGGCTTAGAATAGCATCACCCCACATCCTTCCCGCGGGTGTCGTAAGAGGCGACTAAGGGACTCGAGGGTATTGGTGTATTACAATTTTTAGGCGACAGGCTGACAACCCGTCACTATAGTGATACACATGTTTTCTGGAACAACCTTAGAAAACAATCCTCAGAAATGTCAGACGTGGCGATAGCGACCGTATTCTTACGGCCGTTAACGCTCTGCCTACCCCGCAAGGGATATAGGCGTGATATATGTGTGTGTGTTCAATAACAACAGTTACCGGTACTGGCACATCATTTACAAGCTACAAAGCAAGTTACAAACAAAATTACAATTTACTATCTCTAAAAAAACAGAGTTTACATCTATAAGGTGTAAAAATACTAGCTGCAAATATTTTAGGGGCTGAACCAGCCCAAACTGAACAACTTTTCCAAAAGAACATAGGTCGAAATATTTTAAAAAAATTTTGGACCCATACAAAATTGATTTGATCGGTTGCTAATTTTGTATGGGAGGCTATGGGATGTACAATTTTTTCTTCATATTTCGACCTATGTTCCTTAGGGAAAGTGGTTCAGTTTCATGTTCACTCCATAAAGTATTTGCAGCTGTACTATTTTTCCACCTTGTATACTACTTAGCTATCTACATACTTAACTATATTCATCTTGTTGAAAATGTTTTGCTTCATAACTTTGATTTGTACAACTTATAAAAAGAAGTAAAATATGAAGCAACAGTGGCAGTGTAGCTATAATTAATATGTCCACGTAATCCGTTGTAAGTAAAATAAACAGTGCCATCTATGATCTCAACAAGACATCTACAATTGAAAATATAAAACTACGATGCAAGACAGAGGCTCTACTCTATGACTCTACTCTACGAAGTGCGTGTAAGCATTTGAATTCGCTGTAAAAGTTCTCGAAGATCTAACAAGATGGCGGTATGTAGCGAAAAGCCCTATGAAAGCTTGGTGGTTTTATTACTGTTTTATACAAGGGGCATTCTAGATTTAAAAAAAAATGTATTCTGGACACCATTAGCTTCTTTCTTTTCGTGTGGGACACCGAGTCGTCCAACGACCCGATGAACCCTAGTGTCAGAATTATTCAACCGCCTACTGCAAGTAGCACGCTTCTGACATGGTTGTGTAACGACCGCCGTCTAAGTGATCATAGAAAGCAACCGGGACCTACGGCTTAACGTGTCATTCGAAACACGGAACCATCTTACTTTACCATTAGCTACAAATCTGTATTTTTTTTTTATTATACTTACAAAGAAAATTTTGAGTCTCATAAAAAATTATCTATCATTCAGCGTTTTAGTATTAGAGGAGATTAGTATAGGAGTTGTATTTTTTTCTTCAAATATAATAATATACCTATTCTTCAAATATTCACAATTTGGATTTTCATTGAACCATTTGAAGATGCAAAATGAAATGTAAGAATTGAATTACTATGGTGATTCACTATCTAACTTCGTGCAAACAACAGCTCTATATCTGAAATGTTCGTATTCAGTTCCGTGCACGAAAGTCTAAAAAGACTGGTCTAACCACGACGTTTTACTTGATTTTGTGTTAGTCAAAAATATTTGTGAAAATTTTAGGGTATGTAGGAATCAATATGTAAAGCAGAACGTGTGATACGAGCATAATAAGTAGCAGATTTTTGCATGAAACGAAAAGGAACATTCCAGAAATTGAGCTCCTGGCCGGTAAGACTAGCCCTTGACAAAATTATTTATGATGATTTTAATTTTGACAGTTATCTTTTCATTCACCAGTCAGTCTCTTAGCAATAGTTTTAGAAATTTTCAAATGTTATAGTTCACTGACCTACACGGACTATGTTTTCTGCTTCCACATTACCTAGATGGATATTGGGTGCGATTTTTTAAAATTTATCTAAGCATAAATTCATAGCCGTGTGATGCCGGCTTAGAATAGCATCACCCCACATCCTTCCCGCGGGTGTCGTAAGAGGCGATTAAGGGACTCAAGAGTATTGATGTATTACAATTTTTAGGCGACAGGCTGACAACCTGCCACTACAGTGATACACATGTTTTTTGAAACTACCTTGGAAAACAATCCTCAAAAATGTCAGACGTGGCGATAGCAACCGTATTCATACGGCCCTTAACGCTCTGCCTACCCCGCAAGGGATAAAGGCATGATATTTGTATGTTGTGTATTTGTAAATTCATAGAAAATTCTTATCTTAAAAATTTCAATATTGCGAAAAACTATTCTATTTGATTTTATCTTGTGAAGAACTACAGAGTATGTTTTGCTTATAGCGGAAAATTGTGTACATGTTCAATAAAAAATCTATTAATGCCAGCAATAGCATACCCCGAGTTTTTCCCTATAATGTCATATTAACAGGCCGAGGCTGACATCTTGTCACTAAAGTCATACACGATTTTCTTAAAACGGCGGCCTTTCTTATTTGTCAGACATGGGTATAACTACCGTATTCTTACGGCCGTTAACGCTCTGCTTACCCTGCAAAGGTTGACGTGTCATGTAAGTATATTACGTTCAGTCAAAACCATCACGTAAAGTAGAATCCATTTTTTTATTTATGTTTTCAGACGTGCTCGCTCATTTAAATAACTTAATATTAACAGTGCAATAAATAGTTGTAGTGCCTATGTAAGTAACATCTTAATCCTAATAGTAATAACCAGTTTCAGGGTCAAACTTCTGTTGTTGTTTTGGTCCGCTAAAATCTTCACCAATGACCTTGTCAGTTGGCTGGCCATACGGGCTAAGATATGCAGAAGTAGTCGTCGAAGAAGGGCCAAAGATAGCAGGTTTTGTGCCTGGTGTTGTTTGAACACCAAATCGGGATTCAGTTGGTTTGAATGTATTGACACTGCCTGGCCGTGGGCGGGTAACTCTCGAATCTTGGTAGATCTTTTGCTGCTCTGAAGGTGTCCCTAGATTTGTTTCAGGGTAGCCAAACTGAGACGCTGGTTGCCTGGTTCCTAACACGGTTTGTAGTGGTCTACCAAAACGGTCAACGGCATCTGATCCGGGCTCAGAAATACCCATAATGGAATAATTTGGCCTGTACGTTGTACTAGGAAGGTTTTGTCCAAACTGTCCGAAAGTTTCAGGGGTATCAGGTCTTTCCGTGACTGTACCAGATAATGGCCTGTCTGGTGTCCTTGAAGTGGAAGAGAAAGTTACAGAAGTAGGCTTAGTCTTTGTGTAATAGTTACTCAAAGTGTTTCCTGTATCGGGTCGCTGTGTCTTTGAAATTGGCATAACTGTGGAAGACGCATATTTTTTTACACTGGTAGGTGTACTTCCAAAAGTACTTTCTGAAATTCCTGTCGTAGGTGATCCAGATGTAACTGCCTCATCAATATAATCAATGGGTTGAGTGGCGACCTCTGATGAATCTAGGCTATCGTCTTTAACTAGTTTGAAAACAGGCCGCGTGGATTTTGGTTTCGATGTATATTTTGGCTGGGTTGTATATGAAGTATATTCTTCCTCAGTACTTGAAGTTTCTGTTGGTTCGTGGGTAGTTGTGTACTGTAATTGTTCTTCCTCTTGCTGAGACGGGCGCTTGGTTCCAGGACGATTAGATTTCCTAAGTGATTTTGGTGTAGTAGACACGTAAGGATAGTTGGATTTTCTTGAATTCATTTGTGAATATTTAGTACCAGGCCTATCTTTTTCAGGATTTTTACTGTATTCTGGAAGGTAACGATTAGTTGTATTACGAACTTCCTTGTTTTCAGGAATGTTTTCTTCATCATATGATATATTTTCATCGTATTCTGATTTTGGAGTCGTTTGCTGCAAATTGTATCCAGGTTGACGAGTTGGTCCAATCTTTTCAGGCCTTGTTTTGATTTCGCCAGAATTTATATAATCTTCATTATATTGCTCAGTTTGTTCATCGGAGTTTTCTGCACTGTCACTTTCATATTGTGAAGTTGTAGATGTAGTAAATTTTCTAGGCTTCGTCTTTGTATTTATGAATTTTGCAGGACTCTTTGGAGTAGCGTTTTCTTCAGATACATCTTCATAC
This sequence comes from Keiferia lycopersicella, assembly GCA_029255805.1. NCBI lineage: Eukaryota > Metazoa > Arthropoda > Insecta > Lepidoptera > Gelechiidae > Keiferia > Keiferia lycopersicella. The sequence continues at coordinate 16,035,621 of JARACZ010000005.1, forward strand.
TCAGAATTATCTTCATCTTCATCACGGTGCACATTTGGGGTTATGAAAGGCTGAACTGTTGTTTTGGACTTCATAATTGGTTGTTTTTGCGTTACTGTGTCACTGAATCTAGACGAAAACATGTCATTTTTTTCCTGATCCATCAGTTTCTTTTTTGGTGGTATGTATTTATAACCACTTTCGTTGTCGCTAGATTTGCTATAATCATTCCTAATTAGGGAATCACCTTTAGGTAGTTGGTCTTGTTGTTCAAAACTTGGGGCTTTTTCAATAGTCCCATCATCGTAAGTCTTTGCCCTTAAACTGTTCTTTGTTGAACCCTTTTTGGTTGTGTTCTTAGGTTTAACAACGAAATATTTTTGGTCTTCCGATAAACTAGGTTCTTCGTAGTTTTCTGGGTTTTCAGAACTTTTGTCAGTTACGTAATACTTAGAGCCAAACTTTTTTGAGAGGCCATTTGAAGGTTTGCTAGATTTGTTTTCAGTACTTATAGTTGGTTCGAGATCATATGATATATCTGTTACTTTCGGATTTGAAGATCCGGGACGTTTCACTTTCTGTTTTTTCGCGATCTTAGAATTTTCTTCAAAACTAAATCGTCCAGGTAAATTTATGTCTTCAGTATTCTTGTCGGATGTTTTTGAAGATTCTCGTCTATCACTTTCACTTCCGTTGTCATAAATACCTTCATTGTCATCGTATTTTTTATCGTTCTTGTTCCTAGTTATATGATATTGGTTCATTATTTTCGGTAATATTGGTTTTCCTTTACGACCAGCACTAAGTTTAATCGAGCCGTCATTAAACGGCTGTTGCATTTTTGGTTTCATGGAATACTCCTTCATTTGTTCATCACTGCCCGTAATTAGGTCTTCATCTTGATCGCCATTGATCTCAATCTTTCCTCGTGTATTTGGTTTAGGTATTCTAGAAAGTTTATTTTGGCTTGCTGGGTACAATACGGCGTCATCTGTTTTAGGGATATTTTCTTTGCTATTAAACCCTACATCACCATTTGTAGAAGTGTACTCAGTTAGTAATGGTTTCTTTTCACCTTTCCGGCCAGATAAATTCAAACTAACATCAGTGCTGCTTTTTGGGATGTCTGCTTCATTTATGATTTTCTCTTGTTTTGTAGGATGCCGATTTTTATGGCCTGTATACTTTTTATGCCCATATTTAGCTTCGTCATAAAAACCTGTAACAATAAAAACTTTTTAACATTATGTGTATAGCTAAACAACACATTGATATATTATATTTTTTCCCTTGAAATATATGCAATCATTTTAAAAAGATTCGTGTTTTATATACGGGTTGTTCACAAAATTGGTGCCTTAAGAAATGCGGCAACAAGCATCCACATATTATTATTTATTATTATTATTATTATAACTTACCATCATGAGAAATGCCAGCTTCTTTGTCTTTAGCAGCTTGTTCAATAACTCTCTGAATACCTTCGGGTATAGGAGGTGGCGTAGGCAAATGATCTCCATGAGGCCTAAACCCGTTTTCGTCAGCCGTATATACGACACTGTATAATTTTCCATCATCACCGATGTATGAATATGATCCATTAGCTTTAGTCCCATCAGTAGTTGTTCCATTTTCATCAGCATGAATCCCATTGGATGTGTCAAAACTATAAGCATATCCCTCAGGAGTCAGTATATTTTCATAGTTCAAAATTACGGCGTTTCTATCGGACTCTGCTTGGGGCCTTTCATGAATTACCGGTGAAATAACACCTGGATAGGAAGAAGTAGAAGATGCGTAAACACTACCGGGTGTAGAACCATATGGTGCGAGTGTGCCAGGAGTTGGGGTACTTGATGAAAATGGTTGTTGGTGACCAAACTGTAATGCTGTACTTGGTTTCGTTGTACTTGTGCCACGATTATTCTGAACGACACTATTATAAGTGTTTTTAACCATAGGTTTTTGTCCCACAGAAGGTTGAGATGAAAATTTATCGGTATCAGGTAATGCGTTATATCCTGGAATATTATTTCTTCCGACATCAATCACAGTTTGACTAGGCTGATAAAATCCTGGTTGAATATTGGACTGTGTAGGGAACGGCTGCCTAATTGATTCTGGCTGATTATAACCGTTTTGCGAATCGCTTTGGCTAAATAAAGTGGGCTCTTGAGGAAATCCTGTGGTGGGACGTATGCTTTGGTGACCATGGATTTGTAATAGGTCCTTTGTTTTTTGTTCTGGAGATAAGTTTGATGGAAAAACACTCTGCTGTCCAATAAATTTAGGTTGTTCCCCATTTAGTTGCTGTTGAGGAATGTGATCCGTGCCAGGTGTGATCGTTTGCGGAATCGCGTTTGAAGGATAAATAGTATTTTTTCCACCGTATTGTTGTGGCTGTGGCTGATTGCCGAAAGACCCAGTAGGCGATGCAGTTCCCTTAGGGGTCGCTGAGTCTAGTAAACTCTGTTTATATTGTAAATGCTGATTGCCTTGACCTGGTAAATATGGGTGTTGACCATCGAAATTCTGATTTTGACCTTGTTGTACATTGCCAGGTATATATGATCCTTGATATTGTTCAGGTGATTGGTAACCTTGTTGCAAGTTAAAATCTTGATTTTCAGTATGTTTCTGCTGACCAGGAGCTAAGCCAGTTTGAGTTCCTTGTATTCCACCAGATTGGGGCCCTTGTGGTAAAGATACTGCTGGTTCTGTCGTACCAAGAATGGAATTTAAATCTCCTCCATATGGCTGTTGACTTAGTTGTGGTCTGGTTGGATTCACAGTTTGAGTTATTCCATATTTATCAATATACTGAGTTGGACCTTGCTGTGTGCTTGGTTTTGAAGCAAATGAAAATTGCTGTCCAAATATACTAGTATTTTTGATGTTAGCATTTTTTTCATTAGGGGATGGGTAATTATATCCTGGAGCTGCAAAAGTTGACGGAATAAGTCCTTCTTGAATAAATTGGCGTGGAGGTTGATCTTCTTGGTGCTGAGAGTTTCCTTGATTATAGGAAGTAGCGAAACCAGGTTGAAAACTGCTGCCGGGAACGGGAGAAATTGTTGATGTTGGGAAACCTTGCTGGTACTGATTAATATTGTGAATGTCAGTATAACCCGGATGTCCGGGAATAATATTGTTATTATTAGGAAAAGAGTTTAGGATTCCAGGGATCGTAGATGTCAGGGTAGGATTAAAAATAGGTTCTTGAACTATTTGATTTCCAGGATGTACAAAGCCGGGGCGGTACTGGCCAGTTTGCTCATTGAAAAACTGCCCATGCCCAAGAAGTTGGTTTACAGAACCCGGTTGTTGATTTGGGGATATATCATTGGAGAATCCGGGTCCAATAGGACTGGAAGTAGCATCAAAACTTTCAGTTGGTGGGAAAGTGGTGGTTTGTGTGAAAGCGTAAGATGTAGTCGTGGTTGGAACTTTGTAAGAGTTGCCGAAGAAGTTCGAATGGGGTTTGCTGGCAGGCGTAACTGGAACTAAATCATTTGATTGTTTAGTGTATCCTGGCCCGGATGTTGGGGCAAATCCTTGTACTGTTTGAGGGCCTCCAATGACAGATGGTCCTTCATTATTTTCCCCAGGTGTATAAGGAGCCGTAGTTGTATAGGATTCTTTTGGGAATTCCAATGGAACTTGCAGGTCTCCAGGCTGCCCACCAGCATATTTAGATCCTGGTGGTGGGAGGTACGTCCTGTCCAACTTATCGCCGAATGCTAGCCCAAAGGCAAGGAGACACTGAAAAAAAAATCTTACTTACTTTTTGTGACTGGCATATTTAGCAAAGCTGTAACAATGATATTCCCGAACAAAGATAGACCATTGTCGTCGTAACACTTAATGGCAATTATTATATTAATATGCTATTAATATCGAGTATTGTTGAACACAATCGTTACTTCAAAACCACTTTCACTTATTAACACTGATATTCTCACTACACTCCAGGACACAGAAAAGCACTAACCATAAACGTCTTCATCTCCTGCGATGTATCCACGTCAGGATCCACTTGGGATGTGTGTCATCTTCAATGAAAAAAATCATATTTATACCATCCTCAATATCATCGTCTGATGATAATGACTTATCGCACGTGTAGACGTGACAGACGAAAGCGTGACAGGAACTCTAATTGTTGCTGTCAAACACCTAACAACTTATTATGCGTGTTTATTTTGACGATTTCATAATTTTATTGTTGGCCATTGATCATAGGTTGTGGGGTTTGGGACCTTGACATTTTATGTGGCCTGAAGTGCATTTTTTTTCGTGGCATCATTTCGGGAATTAGAACTGTTTAGTACCTAATTAATGAAAGTGACACTAATGACGACTATCATACGATTAATATGAAGATTGATCACATTGTTGATGACATGATGAACAATGCCGCAGGGGACAAATACAATAGAGGTAATTTTTGTTCCGGTTTGCGTAAGGTTCAGATTGCGAATATTTCGGGTTATTTAAAATTTTAATATTTCTGACGACTCGCGTAGTAAGTACATTATTTATTTTAAAATAAAAAAAAAATACTGCGGCTGAATTAAGGAGGTATAAAACTTTTAGGTAAAAAATTGCTTATACCGGAAGTATGAACGAATAACAGCTGTAGAATACAAAAAGGTCACTTCCCGTGTGAAATAGGTATACATTTATTAGAAAATCTGCATTTTTTTACACTTTGTTGATACGTCAGTAGTTGGTTGTTGTGACGGGAAAGAGTGCCTTTTTTATCCCACTCGTGCCGCGTTTCTACCAGGAACATAAAATTGTTATGATGACTAATTCATTTTTTACTGACAGTATTGTATTGTAAATTCTTGACTTTCTGAAAGCATTCGTAGATATCTACTTGGAAATAAACGATTGAAATTTAAATTTATTTTTAAAAAATTTGAAAGAATAGTACCTAAGTCGAGTTCGTAGGCTGGGACTTAGTCGTACTGTGGTCGTACTACTGAACCAATGTACTGAACCCTAGAAAATTACCCTCATACGAAATTTCCGGGAAGCTTTTTAGATCGGCGCGTCAATGGGTCAGTTTGTTTAATTACCTAAGAGAGGTCATTACAAATACACTTGTGTTACATTTACAAGGTACATTAATAATAAGTAATTACACTGTTTCTGTCTAGTGTAGTACTTAAGTGGCTATTTCGCTTACCCTGCCCTGGCACCCGATTTGGCATACAACGCTGGTTAGCTTGAGTTTATTTTAACAATGCCCATACCATAGCCAGCAATCAGCAGAATTGGGAAATTACCACTTTACCTGTCAATATTAACAACATCATCACACATTGACAGTTCAAGATTTTTATTAATTGCAATTTTGGCTCAGATCTACTTCTTAAGCTAGAGAGGTCATATGGCACACGACTTAAGGGTCATGCAGTAACGTATTGTCTCAATCGTAATTGCTTACCATCCGTGAACTGTGAACTGTTTAAGGGTAAGCTAAAGAGTATTTTTTTAATATTATTTTTGTCGATCTAATATCTTTGTATAAGTATAAATTGTGTATGTACAGAGTATCTCGTAATAATGGATAATCTATGAAGTTCAAGACGGGCTAGTGATAAGACACAACTTTTCTTACTAAAGTTTTTAAAATACATTAGGTTTAAACATTTAGACCTCTCATAGAAAATATATTAGGTACTTACCCTAATATTTTTTAAGACAGATCCATGAATTTTCTTCTATCATATTTCAAAAACAACTAAGAGAAGACGCTCCTTATCGAGAGTTTCTCCCACAGTGGGTTATCCATAAAATAACAGGACATCATACATAAATGTATTTATCGGTATTGCTGTATTGGTTATGATCAATCAGCCTTTTCCAAATAAGATTTTTTGGATCGAAAAAGGTAACTGTCAAGATTGTTAAGATTTCCGTTAAAATCATAAGCCTGTGGTTGGTGTTTTGCTGAGTGCGACTTTATTGTGAATTTCTACGAAAACGATATAGGAAGATCTTCGACATCTCTTTCTCTCTCTGTTTTCGTGTGGGACACCAAGTCGTCCAACGACCCGGAGAACCTTAGTGTCTTCGATATGCAAGAGTTATTAAGAACGGGTGCAGTCTCAAATCCACGTGGGTCGCCTGAAAACGGAGACAAAACTGTTGATATTGTACCAGTAAACTAGCGTCCTTCCTTCCTTGGACAATAGACGAAAACACGAGTTTGGTAAAAGTGTTCTATGTGTGTTTCGTATATTGCTGCTGAAGGCAGGATATGGTTTTATGGAAATAGTAATGAACTACCTAACTTGATAATGAAGATAAATGCTAAAGATAAACGTACGGTAAAATCGTGCCTGATGGAAGACCGCTGAAAACTCGAAACGAGCAAAAGTAAGAGCTGACCACGTGTGGAATCATAATACTGGCAGTTGCAGATAATAAACAGTGGGTATGACTTTATAACTAGATAAGCAAATAGAAACGCACAAGGTCAAGTATTTCAGGAAAGTATCAGCCTATAGTTTACAAAATATAGCTGTGACGTTTGACAGATATATACTAAAAGAGAAGTAAACAGAGGATAATGGGTCTTATGTCATAGCATTTGCCCGAAATTAACTGACTCGGGAATCAAGCTAATTGTTATGGCGTATAGGCGTACCTTGATATCTATTTCAAACAAAAACTAGCGATTTATAATAGCATTTTAAGTTTTTAATTTTTAGTCTTAGTATTTGGTAGGTAATAAAAAGTTTACATTTAGTAGTGTGTTATCTTATTAAACGCTTAAATAACAATGGGAGACGAGGCGAGTCATTCCCAACACTACTTTTTTATACTGGAAAGAATGTTTATTTATTCAGAATGTTTTGTAAAGATTTAATATAATATAGCTTTGTAGATTTTGAAATTACCAAACTTAAGTCTTGAAAAAAATCTTTATTGGTCTCCTTCCTAAAAAACGGTTTCTTAAAATCTAGTTTTAGTTAAATGTGAAAATTGTTTCATTTCTAACAAATAGCTTTTTCCATTAACAAATCTATGAATGAAGCCACAAAGCTATATGACTATGAAACGTCAAGATCAAGACTCGCGCATTATTTACTTAGAGCCAGTGACACTGCGACGCCCTCTCTGTTGTTGTCGAGGCAACTTATCTAACGAAGCTATGCTTCTGACTCTATTTTAAAAAAACACTTTCACACTCAATATGTTTTAACTGACAGTTCTCGCCTCTTTTTATAACTTCATACCAGATGGCGTTATATTGATCTCCTAAGATTGATGTTTGAAGAACTGTTTTTTTTAATATTGATACTACTATACTGATATTGATAGACGAGATACATTTCATTGGAAAGTATTTTTTTCAACTTAGCTCAGCGCCATCTACACTTGAATATTAGCTATTAGCTAGACAGTAAAATAGACCTATAAGGACGAGAGTTAATCGTGGTTTCAGTCAAAGTTATCTACGTCGTCACGTATGCATATTAACGCTAAAATGTATCATAAAATAAAATGAAGATTTGTTCTTTTTGCGAAAGTGGGAGCACTTATATTTTTGTACGCAAATTGCACAGGTAAAATTGTACTCAGTAACTACGCATGAAACGTATTGTATAGGTATTGTAATATATAAGATATGCATCTTATGGTAGCCTAAAACAAGTACTAAGTAATTGCTTTTTTAAAATCTATTGATGGGTTATCGGAAGAATCAATAGAATTATATTACGCACGTAATCGATATGGTGTAATCGTTGAATACAAATGCTTTTGAACATTTCAAGGTGATGATAGATCCATTTACTTAGAGTGTTATAAATCAATTGTTTAACCACCTGAAGGTTTATGATTGTTTGAATGGAAATAACACACGAGCTTTGCTTTAAATTTTATATTATTAATTTATATACACATCCATTTTCATTAACTATAATAATTGTTCTAATATTGTCTAGTACTGGCGGTTGGGCGGCAAGTATTCCCTGTTTACGTTGGGTCGTCTGCTCTGGAATCCGTTGTTCCTGATTGGCTGACTTTGTTCAGAAGGAGGCAGGTAGGCCCTCTCCACGGCACCCTGATTTCTGAAAGCTTGGTTAGCTTGAGGAGCACGTCCCCTGAAAATGTTTTCGCTACGTTGACCTTGGCCAGGGGGAAGGTAGGATCTTTCGACTCCGTTAGGGACATTGCCGTTCCTTACAGCTTGACGTTGGTTAGCCCTTTGAGGTGGGAGGTATGCTCGCTGGAGACCGTTCTGGTTGCTAGATCCTTTAGGCTGGTTTCTTAAGCCGTTGATCTTAGCTGCAGTGAAGCGGGCACTGGCTTGGGGACGTTGGGCATTTTGGCCAGACTGCTGGGGAGGAATGTAGGCCCTGTTGACAGCGTTTTGGTTGTTACCGTTTCTGATACCGTTCTGGGGCAGGGTGTAGCGGGATTGACTACGTTGAGCGTTTTGTCCGAATTGTGGAGGGAGGTACGCCCTTTCAATACCATTCTGGTTACCGCTGTTGGCCTGGTTTCTGTATGCGCTGTTTTGTCTTGGTTGGAAGCGAGCGACGTTGTTCGCTTGGGGACGTTGAGCATTCTGCTGGAAAGGAGGTAGGTAGGCTTTCTCCACGTTCTGGTTTCCAAGGGATGATCTTTGTTGGGCAAAGTTTGACTGATCGTTGGATCGGAGAAGAGCATTGGTGGTCACAACGGAATCATCATCAACAGTGTGTTCATTGTCGAAAGCATTGGCGTTGTTGAAAGAGTTGTCATTATTGTAGTTGCCACCGGCGTTGAACTGGTTGCCATTGTTATTGTAGTTGTATCCTTGCTGACCACTTTGCTGACCGTTCTTGTCTTCATACTTGCCTTCGCTGTAGGAGCCTGTCATAACAAAAGCAAAAGATTAGTTAGATGGGCTAGATAAGTTGATATTTAGTTGATATAAGTAGATGTTTTTTAGAACAGTCCTTACTGGTACTGTGTGATCAAACTGAAAAGGTGCGTAAGAAATTGTCAAAGATATGTGACTTTACTCTTATTAGGAAAAGTACTAGCATCCTTTTAAAGGGTGAACCAGCCCGTGAAAATGAACAACTTTCCCCAAGGAACATAGGTCAAAATATGAAAAACAAATGTGGACCTCACTCACATTCAAGCTGACTCAGTCGGCTGGTACCTACATATTGTATGATAATTTTTTTTTTATTTCAACTTATGTTCCTTGGATAAAGTTGTTTAGTTTCATAGGCTAGTTGACCCCTTGAGAGGTAGTTAGTGCTTTTCCTAAAACCCTGTATATAGATAAGTAATTAGATGTATTCGGTCAATTTATTGGTGAGTTCGATTGGAACATTATTCTTATAATTTATTTATGATCAGTCAAGTCATAAACTTAACTTTTTATTGGGCATCGGTCAAATTGTTCAAAAAGTAACAACGTAATCACTTAATTATTTCGCAATGAAACGTAGTTTGTGAAGATGAAACAGACGCATTGCGTATTTGAACTTTTGAGGTGGCAACATTATGGTAACTCAATCTTCCGTAATGAAAATCGATATTTCTGTCACAATACATCACTATTATTTCGATACGAAATCGAGAAATGAGCTTGTTTTGCTAAATCATCTTACGATAGCTTCCCACATATTCACTTGATAGCCTATGGAGAATCTCACACCTGACATCCGTTGGTGGAGAGATACGTATATTGCCTCTACCATAATGAGTGTAGCAGAGACAGATACCAACGCAAGTTCTTGCGTAACTCCTGGGTTAACGTTGGTTTTTATCGGGGAATTCGAAATTCTCTTGCATCTGACAGACGCATAACGGTTGCGCTAAAACTAAGCAGTAACGGACGTCAAGTGTGAGACCCGTCTTTTCTTCAAGAGGAATTAGTTGCTATAGTATAATATAATTGACCCAGAATGTGAAGATCACGGGCAAGATAGACCTCTACTCGTATTTTTAAAGCTCGTAGTATAAAGCATTCTTATGCAATAAGTGTGCAAATGCAATGATTTCGATTTTTGTTAGAGGCCTCCATTTACTCATTATTTTAGGTTGTAATGACCTCTCAACTTGAATCTTGACACAATCAATCTTCTCTAGTTAGGATAAGGTTCGATTCTCGGTGGGTCACTCACAAAGTTGATATTTATCACTTTGTGAATTTGTTCCAAGTATGGTTAGGACATTGCGAGCTGATCTACCCGATTGTACGTAAGAAAGATGGTTCCGTGCTTCGGAGGGCACGTTAAACCGTAGGTCCCGGTTGCTGTCTATAATTACTTAGACGGCGATCATTACACAACCATGTCAGAGGCCTGCTACTAGTAGTACGACTCGGTGTCCCACACGAAAAGAGAAGAGAGAAAGAGAACTTGAATCTTCCTGTATACGACTGGTACATCGATATATTGGATTTTCTTATTTTCTTAAGTCAGAACGCAAAGTTTGCAAGCTAATAACTCATGAATTTGAATTACTATTACTAGAATCCCGAGTGGTGGCAGATTACCATAGCATCACCCTACCTGCGGGTGTAGTATAAATCGAGTAAGGAATGAATCCAGGAAATGGGCAGCAGTGTTCTCTATTAATACAACATCTTCTGCCTACTACTTATATTCTAATAATAGCTTACCTATTGTACTTGTCCTACTTATATTTCAATAGTGTTGCCTAGTCTCGATCAGTGCAAAAGCACGTATGTAATACCTGCTTCGTATTATAGCATATATATATATATATATTCTTTATTGCATAAATAGTACAGAAAATTCATACATTAAATTTGTCGCAAAGGCGAGCTTATCTCTTAATGAGAGATCTCTTCCAGCCAACCCATGTGTTGTGAGAGAATCTAAAATTTTGGGGCAATTAGGCAATAAAAGAAGTTACATGGAAACTAAACAAATGATTAATGCTATAAAATAATATAATATACATACCTACTTAATCCACATAAATAAAAATCCTAAATACATAACATACAAATACATAAACATATCACGGTTGTTGAGAAATAAAGTGCTCTTTTACACGATTTTTGAATGTAGCAATGGAGGGACTTTCCTGTATAAACATAGGAAGATTATTCCAAAGCTGTACAGTTCTTACCGAAAAAGAGTTAAAAAGAAATTTGGTGTTCGCTCTAGGACACACCAACATCTTATTGATGCGGGCGCGCCTAGGGTGGGGATGTGGAGGAAGGGAATGGAAACGGTAGCGGAGATAGTAGGGAGCGGCAGGATTGTGAAGGATGTTGTAGAGAGTGGATAGGGTGTGCATATCGCGGCGAAGACGAATTGGAAGCCGCTTAAGCTGAGCACGGAATTTCGAGACATGATCGAACTATATATAGCATATGCTGAGTGGGATACCTTTTTCAATGTACAACCTGTGCCTAATATTAATAATAAGTTACTTATGTTGTATTGCTACATGTACCTTGAAATAAAGATTTATATTTCTATATCTATTACCGCGCTCGCCAATATAGCTGCCAATTTTTGTGAGTAAGACAACACTCGCTCAACTTGGGTAAACATGTCCAACAGTGGGCTGTTGTGGTCGTAGTAGTAAGTTCTTTTGTAACATACCATCGTCGAAGATGCCATTGGCTTCGTCCTGTGCGTTCTGCTCCAGAGCCTTGAGGATCTCCTCCGGGACCGGAGGAGGGGTGGGGAGGTGGTCACCGACTGGTACGAAGCCGTTCTCGTCAGCTGTGTATCTGGAAAATAATATCATCATAAAAACGATATTAAAAATTTGTGAAGGGTCAGTCGCGGCGTCGATGGTATAGTAGCAGAGCAGTGGAATCGGTTTCTAACGTGTCTCGGATTCGAATCCCGGCTGATGTTTGTATTTTTTCAATTAATTATTTTAATTCGTTACAATAATATAGTACTTCTATCAATTTTTGCTATGAGTAGGTGCATTAGATTTGTAACACATTTTAGTTTGGGTGTCACCCATAACGCACGTTGTGCGTAAGCACGCTATTTTACCGCATCTGTAAGGCACGAGTCTGTCAAATCCAAAGAAATTTCAAAACCATACGAAAATCTGTTAAAGACGTAGGTCCAACGCACCTGCGTCAAGTCAATGGATGCGCCTGTCAAGCAACTCATGTTCATTCGTTGGTGCTGCGTCAAGGTCAGTTTGTAGTAGGAATTTAAAATGTCCTTACATCTGACGCTGCGTTACGGATGCGATAAAAATGCGCAGCGTCATGTGTTAGATGTGCGTTGACTCCCTCACCTGACGCTGTACACCTGACCGTCGTCACCAGTGTAAGAATATCCTCCCTGAGCCCTCACACCATCCACGGCAACTCCATTTTCTTCAGCGCTAATACCGTTGGAGGTCTCGTAAGCATACGCGTAGGTCTCTCCATCATTCTGGTTGTCCAGACGAAGAATCTCAGCAGACCTGTCGCCAGCAGCCTGGGGGCGCTCAGGCCGGAAAGAATCAAACCCTGAGTCACCCTGGTCCTGCTGGAAACTGTCATCTTGAGCAAAACCGTTGACGTCTTGGGCATAATTGGCGTTCTGAGCATATTCGTTGTTTTGAGGGTAGTTCTCATTGCCAAAGCTGCTGCTAGTAGCTTGAGTGAAGTCGTTGCTTTGGAAGTTTTGGAAACCTCTGACCGGGGTTTCGAGGATCTGGCCGTTTCCTCCAGAGGTCTGAGCGTAAGACGGCGGGAGATACGTCCTGTCCAGCTTGTCAGCGCTGGCTAGGGCAGCCACTGCTAAAACTATTATCTGAAAATAATAATAACATGATAAAACATGAAATTTTAACTACGTTCAGAAATGAGACGTGGATTTTATTCTGCACTTTTAATTAACTTTCCTTTTCTTTTAATATTAATATAAATATAAAGCGAAATCTACGAAGAATTACATCTTTTGTGTAATTGCGATAACTTCCACACTTTCATCATAACTTTAATTAAAGTTTTTTTTGTTAAGGTTTTCTGGGATAAATCCGAATTTATTACTTTTCACATATGGAAAACAACATAAAACAAGTCATGAAAAACACAAGCTTTCTCCTATTGTGGAGTCCGTGGCATGAGAAACTTCCTACAAAACGTTTCTCAAGTTCACAAATCACTTCACTTTACAATCAAAACATAGCTCCCAATCATTAGTCTCGTCGTCCGTCAGATCAGTAGTTGCTCTCCATCCATCAAACTCCTCAGGTCATCCATCAACCTGACCACCATACTCTTGTACACTGTTTGTACACAAAAAAAAATCAATTTTTAACGCACCAGTTTCATCTCTATCAATTTTTATACCACAAGCTACTCCAATGTCCAAAAAACAACTGATACAGTTCTATATTCGTGTATAATATTTATACTGGCTTCTAAATCGATCTACTTTAATATAGAAGATGTTTAAATTCGTGTGTTCAAAGTTGCTTAATCCAAAATGAACACGATATGTATGGACTCGTCTAATTGTTGAGGATGGTGCTATGCAGAGTGTGTCAAACATTGAAAGCCCTAAGTTTATATATTCAAAAATGGTCTTGAATTTATGTAAAGAGGATACTTTTCTATAATTTCGAACTATTGAAGAAATTATGAAGCTTTTGTTTTGAATTGATAGAAGCATTTATGTTACCATATCACTTATACCCTATAAGGATTTAAGGCTAGAACAATTATAAAATTAAAATACCTTCAAAATGTATCGTTTCGATTCCGTTTAACAAAACTGATTTTATGATGATTCTAATCGTTCTCTCTCAACAAAACCAAACATAGTATTAATGGATTTCGTCAATCAATATTTCTATTATATATATTTTTTATATTTTTATGCTCCAAAGGCTACTTCTGACATTCATTCCATTTCCTGTTGTTATCAGACGGCAGGATATATCTATAAAGTATTAGATATGTTTTTTTCTATGTAAATGGGTCGTTTGCCTACTTCAGTGTCTAAGGAAAAGTCACCACTTGGCAAAACAATCATAATAATTATTCAAATCATCACCTCACTTATGTCAATAAAAAAATTCTTTACTGCCTTCCTTCTGCCTACTACCTACCTGTCTTGATTCATAGTTCCATTGATAGTATTAAGGTACGCACAAGTATAGATGCTCCATATCACACCTGACCTTGCTATCTTCTTGAGGCTATGCACCAAAACTGGGTGTTACAATGCAGATCTTCAAATATGGTGGGAATTAGATGATATCATTTTGAAATATCAACCCTTTATAATTTGCCGTGTGATGCCGGCTTAGAATAGCATCACCCCATATCTTCCCGTGGGTGTCGTAAAAGGCGACTAAGGGATTTGAGGCCCTCAAACTTTGGTCAGACGTGGCGCATGATTGACCATTTTTACTGTCCTCTTACGCACTGTCTACTCCGCAAGGGATACAGGCGTGATTTATGTATGTAACCCTTCAGAGACATTTTGAGCGTGCTAAGCCCTCCAAATGAAACTAAGCCCACATACCTATAATATGGTTACAGCATGGGAAAATGCTATTGGCCGTTCCTTAGCACTTCAACTCCAATACACCCTTCCATGGCAGGCTGAATTCGTAAGAAAGATGGTCTCGTGTCTCGGAAGGTACGCTAAGATGCCGGTCTAAGAGATCTAATAACTTTGACAGGTTCGTCGGGTGGTTTGTCAACTTGACGTCCCATCAATAGGGTATGAGGAATCAAACTTTGATATTGTATGTACTATAGGAAGAGGGATGATGAGCCCAGTTGGCCCAGTGACGACGGTGAGGGAAGCAGGCAAGTAAGGTGACTGAATAGTCAATCCGGACATATTTGGAAGTTGTATTTATAGCGATCGACGGAAACACTTCGATACCGCGTTTCAGGACTTTTATGTGGAGCGCATGCGCACCGCCACATCAACTAGTTTTTTAAGGCCCATAGTTATAAACAGCACTCAACTCTGAGATCGATCTTGAGTACGACTTTGATATGATGTTAGTCGTTTGTCAAAATCGCTCTTAAGATCGATCTCAAAGTTGAATGTGATTTATAAAAACAGACCTAACTTAACACCCTGTGGAAATAATGTCTGCCTATTATTCTCCATAAGGACACGCACGAGTCGTTATGATATAATGAAATGACCAGTCCCTTTATCACGTTTTGTATGTTAAACTAATAATGAAACGAATTTTATTGCGTTTTAAGGAGTTTTTTTTTTCGTCTGGTGAGGTTAGAAACCTGTGTAGTACTGGTTTTGTTGCTAATTTAAAACTGTTTTTCATTGTCACGCTCACATATTAGGGTTGAGGTATTTCTGTATATAAACAAAAACAATAAGAGCTAACAATCAATACAAGGAATGAAACAACAATAAGCGAGAAATAGACTAGATGATAAAAAAATCGAATTAGTTAGACTTTGCCGCTTGGCTTAGAATAGCATCACCTCATAGCATAGCATCAGCCAGTGGCTTTAATTAAATGCGACTAAGGGATGTATCCAACGGGCAGCAGCGTTCCCTGTGAATATCTACAATATCTTGTACTGCGCTCGCCAATCCGCCTGCCAAGCGTGGTGAGTATGACGATACCCCTCTATTTGAGGAGGTCCATGTTCAGCTGTGGGCTGTAGAAGAAAAACTTTTAGATTATAAAAAAAATATTGTATACGTATTTTTTTCTTTTTTCAAACCTAAACAAATTATTAAAATACAAAGCTGAAAACGCGCGTGACGCCATGCCTATGTAAGACTTTTTCAAACCAGTAGTGATATCAGGACTCCTCCTAAAGTAGGATACCTATATTATCTTTGTTATTATTTACGGTTTTTAAAAACAAAAAATACGTGTCCAATATTTCCCGATAATCTAAATAATCAATATTAATCATCTACCTAAAATAACAAAAAAAAATTGTATTTCTTCTCTTTGTAGGGTCAACGGTAAAGAAAGATCACAATTATATTTTTAAGTTATTCGAACCTGGAACTTTTTCTAGTCTCAATAAATATAATTCCTTGCTATGCCAAGGTCGAAACAAGAGGCTGTAATTGATAGGTTCAGAAGCTAATGCTTACTGGTTTAATTGAGATCATCAATTTGTGATGAAAATATAATATATCTTCAGTGTCGAGAGCAAATGATAGGGCATGGAGATGTTTTATTGTTTCGTTGAAAAGAGCTATTATCTACAGGGCGTTCATTGAGTGCTTTATTGTCAAAAAAATCGGCCGAGTTCAACTCAGATTGGCGCACGAAGTGAACCGTACCATCTCTTTTCGTGTGGGACACCGAGTCGTCAAACGTCCTAATAAACCTTAGTGTCACAATTTTTCAACCGCCTTCTACAAGTAGCAGGCTTCTGACATGGTCGTGTAACGACCGCCGTCTAAGTAATCTATAATAAATATGAAAATTTCTATGGTTACGAAGCTACGACTATTTTGTGAAAATTCCAATTCTGACTACCACGCTTTACGAGATAGGAACAGCCGGTGGCCGACGGACAAACAGAGAGCGAAGTCTCAAGAATAGGTCCCATTTGACCCTTTAGGTACTAAAACTCAAAAATTGCTTTTTATCTGCGTCATTGGACGGGTCTGTCAAACAACGCAAGTTCATCCGTTAATACTGCGTGAAAGTGAGATTTAGTATGGAAAACTTGAAATTTCGTCTTTGAAAATGCGCAACATCGTACGTTAATGTGGGAGTCGCCTTTCCTTCCTTTAATTAAACTCGCGAATTTAGCAATACATGATCTTGCGATAGTCAGATTAGTATATTGAATTAAACATTACAATTTGTTTGAGAGCATCCGCCCATATTAAAATTGATTTAGAGCAAAGGAGAATTCAAATAAATCTACAGAACAAGGTCAAAAACAAAGTCTTTTACACTAGCGGCATGCCCAGCGGTTTTACCCGCTGCTTTTACGTTTGCCCCTGGGAATCGGATCTTTGCTCTAAGTAAAAAACGATTACTGTCAGGAAAGGCTGTCCATCACTATATTTCAATGGCAATAGGTGGAGAAAAAATATATCTTCTACAACTACTACAACAGTTCACAGTCAATCAAGTCAAATTTGGTCATTTCGTCATTCTCCTTGCCTTATCCCGTTCTCTGTCGGGGTCGGCTACCTAACTTAGGGGATTTGACGTGTAACCAATTTTTACACAGAGCGACTGCCATATGACCTCTGCAACCTGCCCCAACCGGCTAACCTGGCCCAAATCTTAGGTTACGTCACATATTTTTCTAAAACCCTGTATGGATTGGTGTGCAAAGATTCCATAATCAAGTTTGCCCTTGCGCTTCATCAAATTTTAATAATACACTTACCTACATGGCTATCTATTGTTCCTAATCACAAAATGCTCTAATTAAAACAGTCCTTGCTCTTAGCAGTTCACTAAAAGTCACCGGTCATCCTCAGGGTAAGGGAGTGTTTCGAAGGAAATTCTTTGAGGAAGCCGAGACCTTTTTTACACTTATAACGCACAACGCAGCGCTAAAATAACGCAGCAGTCAGTCAGATCCATACAAGAAATGTAAATTCCCTTTCTAAAACCGCTGAACCGCTGTCGATGCAGCTAAAAGTGTTAAAAAGGCCTAATTCTGCTTCTTCAAGGAATTTCCTCCTTCCTAATTTCCAGACGGCTGCGTTAGGGATGCGTTATTTTAGCGCTGCTTTTTGCGTCAAGTGTGAAAAAGGCTCAAGCCGTGAAAACTCATCCATCGCAGTTAGGTTTGGCTTGCGCTACATTAAATTGCATTACAATACCAGCTACAACTGACGTCTGCTGGACCCATATGAGACGCCCCCTATTGAGGGTTATAATATAACCCTATTGGAGGTTTTAGTATAACCCTATTAGGGGTTATGATGGGACACTCACATTATTTTAAAAAAATCTGTAAAACTGTACATCTTTTCTAAAGAACCAGAGGTAAATAAATAAATAAATTATGACTACTCATGCAAATTGACTCGTTCGGCTGTTATATTTTGTATTTGAGGTCCACAACCGTTGTTCCTTGGGGAAAGTTCAGTTTAATGGATTTGTTCATTAAAATATTTGCATTTGATTTTTCACATTCTTCATTATATTTGCAACTAAGCATTTTGTTCGTGGCTTCACTGTGGTGATATCAGTGTTCTCTTCGAAGCGTTCCTCTGGTCTGCGCTGGTCATTAACAACCTTATTGACAGTGCATGCTCGGGGCAAGATCGACATATTGGAATCATGCTAGCTCCGAGGTCTATTGGTTTAAGTCATATCACGCCTATACCTTGCGGTGTAGGCAGAGCGGTAAAGGCCGTGAAAATACAAATTACGGAATAGTTTACGGAATCGCGTGCATTAGCTCAAATGAAAAATTCTGACACTAGGGTTCATTGGGTCGTTGATCGACTCAACAGAACGACTCGAAAGAGAGAGAGAGAGAGAGAGAGACGAAATCTTATGAATCCAGATAAGTAGATACGACTTGGTGTGAGAGCAAGGAGAGAGAGAGAGAGGGTAGATAGGTGAACATGATGGCACCCCATATCTACGATGTAGCTGTTGTATAAGGTGACCAAGGGATAAATCTAAGGAAAGGGTTCCTAACCAGACCGGGAACAATCACACAATAATATTTTGATAATATCAACTATGTAAGTGAAGTGACCCACCGAGCATCGAACCCGAAACCTTCTGCGTCAAAGGCAATCGCACTATCGCTGCGCCACGTCGGTCGTCAATCTAAGTAGTAAAAAGTTAATTCGAAATATATTTGAAAATTACTTCGAGTTACAAAATTTTATTCTTAGTTGCCTTTTACGACACCCACGGGTAAGAATGGGTGATGCTATTCTAAAACTTTAAACCATAGGTATTGAGAGTGTTATGCCTGAGGCTAACTCGTTAAATTAATAACCATAAATCTTGCTCTAACTGCTTACTAGTGCTGTAAAAATAGAACTGTCTTCTCATTAGGGATGGTAAATAATAGAATTTTAATAATCGATTATGAAATTAAATTAATCGATTAAAAATAAATCTTTTCGAATCCCCAAGCGCATAAAATTTATTTGTTTGGGCCACCTATTTGCTACAACGATTTTTTCGGGCCTTTTTACGAGTGAATTAGAATAAACGACTTTGTTCAGGGCATAATATCGTACCTACTGAACAATTTTCATTACGGAACCATTGCTGTAATACGAAAAAATGTTTCACGATCAGCAGAGTGACTTTGGCGGGGGGAAACTCTTTTCCCGTTTTTCAGCATTGGTCCCATAGTGCAAATGGTTAAATACGATGTAATTAACAATAAATTTCCTTAGAAACACGGTGTAACTATTTATTTTTTGGAACTAGAAATATATTACACTTAAATTAATAGCATTAACGAGATTATCACCACGATTGTATTTGTTTTACCTCGATATTTCGAAGCGGTTCCACGCTCCAAATATAATCGTGGTGATAATATCGTGAATAAATACTATTAATTTAAGTTTTGTGAACAACCGCGAAAATCTAAAAAATAGGCATATGCTATTAGAAATACATCATAAATATATCGATTTTTGTTCCTAAAGTCACATCCCTACCTACTTAGGTACATTACTGTCTACATAATTTATCCGAAGAAGCTATATGGATTGTGTCTATTTTTACACACACCGCATGGTTCTGCGATATTTTGCTGGTCCGATGGTGAATTACTAACGAAAAGAGAAAAAAACATTTGAAGAGTCCAATCCCGCAAAAACGAATTTAGTTTATTATAGGTGCTATGTTTTCACTTACCGAGCGGAATACCGAGAATTAATTTCATACATAACATCATCATCATAATCATCATCATCAGTCTAAAGCAGTACACTGCTAGACATAGGCCACTCCAGGGTACGCCACAATGGACGATCTCCCGCTTTTGCCATCCAGTCGCTACCAGCCGCTCTCCTTAAGTCATCGGTCCAACGGTAGCTTGCCGAGGCATAGTCTCCACTCGAGAACCCGCGCCTTCCACCGGCCATCGATTCTACGACAGACGTGACCACTGCCACTTCAGTTTGCTACACTTGCGGACTATATCTGTTACTTTGGTCTTTTTGCGAATAGTTTTTCGAACCCTATCTATCAGCGAGACTGACCTTTCCATAGCTCTCTGAGTGATATGTAACCGGTGAGTCATAATAAAATCTTAGGAATGAACTCTTCCGCAGTCGTCTCAGACGCGGCTGTCATTTTCCGCCTGGTTGTCAAATAACGCGATATACTGTATGTATGTGTGTGTAACAGAGGACCTGTACTTAATTTGTCGGATGAGGCTATGAGCTTATTTATGGGCAGCCATTTTAGATTATAAATAGACTACATTGCTTCATTTTACAGACGTGCAAGGTGGATTAATTCCGAGTACCTATATAAATTATTGCTAAAGGATGTTTGTTTGACATATTTGACCTTATTTTGCGGAAAGTTTCCTGCCCAGGTGTACCACAGCTACAAAAGGACATCAAGCTTCATCGGGGCCTTTGTCGTATTGGTCTCCTGCGCCGGTGGTGGTATGAATGATTTAAGAAGTGCATAAAAGAACTTGTGATTAAATCGTCTGTCACAGACGTACGAGGCCAAATGATGATGATGATGAAAAGGACTTGGGTTGTGGAATGCAGTTGACGCAAAAACCTCTCTTTTAAGAAGACCTCAAAGAACCTACTTGGACTAAATCGTTGATGTTTTTAAAGAAATATCAAGGCAACATTACCCTTAATCGCCGAGCGTGTATGATAATAGAGTAATTAAAACAGAAGAAGCAAAAGAACTATAAGGATCGTAGTAAGTGAAAAGATATTAGTCTCTACCTACCCCTGCAGGAAAGTAATGTGATTTATTTACTTATTTATTTATTTAGCTGTTTATTGAATACAAGATAAAACACAGGATAATGACATTTTATTTAATGTATGTACCTATGTAATGTACCTAGGTATATCGAAAAGAACAAAATGATTTAGAACCTAACATTGATGCAACTCATAAAAACATTAATTTATTGGTAACTATCATACGAATCAACATGATTATTTGCAAAATGACCCCTAAGCAAAGGTCTTGAACTAATTGATGTACATCTAACCCGATCAGACAAAACTGTTTTGATAGCCAAATGCAGTTAGGATGAATAATTATTTTGAGCTCTGGCTTTAGATTTTTCTTCAGAGTAGTAATGGACAGTTTATTTTATGTTATGTTTTACGTTAGGATTTTAGCAACAAATTAATAGGCGGGTCGGACACTCGACCCACGGCGGAGCAGTAAAATATGGCAGCGGTCTGTCAAATTCATACTAGAAATGTCAATCCCCATACTAAAACCGCCCAACCGCTGTTGACGAAGCGCTATCACAGTGTCATCCGTCGAGTGCGGTTTTAGTATGGGGAGTGACGTTTCTAGTATGGATCTGACAGACCGCTGCGATATTTTAGCGCTGCGTCGTGCGTCAAGTGTGCGATGCGCCATAGTCGCGTTTTAATTTGACAGAATATTGACATCAAAGATTTACTGGACATATATGAACTCTATACAATATTGCGATTCGTGACACCATACAATTGACAACCTGTGACTGTCGTTTCAATGCGGTGACGTGTGCCTGCTATGCTGTCTAAGGAAAGGATTCATTTGGTATGCCAACTGAATCCCGAATAAACATGCGTTAGGTGTATGTGAGAATCGCCTTAAGAAACAGGACTTCGGTGTAAGTAGAGTAAAACTATATTATTCTCATAAATGAAATTTACAAGCGTCGACCGGGAATCGAACCCGGGCCGCGTGGGGTACCAGCCCACTGCTCTACCACTGAGCTATCGATGCACCGGTTGGCCTATTATTTCTCGCACTACTACTAGATGTCGCTAAGATCGTCGCTTCAAAGAGATCGAGAAATTTTCATTCTTATTTTTATTTATGAAAACAATTTTACTTAGGTACACAAAAGTTGCATATAGTTAGTTACGAGTACATTGCGGAGTTTCATACCAGATAGAGTTGTGTTCAAACGGGAGATCGTACCTTAAGGTATACCCTAGGGGAAACCTACGTCTAGTAAAGAACTGCAATAGGATTATGTATGTATGATAAATTGATGATCTCAAGGGAACGCCACATCATACTCTAAATTTCTCAATGTTACTGTTGTAAACTTGACCTCACATATAGAATTCGTGCTGATAATGTTACAAATACCGACGATTGAGTCATGGCTGCATTCGATCGTGATAGATGTAGGTATTCCATTGCGAGAACTATTGCTAATTGCAAAAACAACATATTTTTCTATTAATTTATTTTTTAAATACTCTTTTAACCCGAGTATGTGTTTCCCACGTCGCTGCTGCGCATTTTAGCGCATCCGAAACGCATATATGTCAGATATGCAAGGTAATTACAAATTACTTGTATTGAATATTGAGGTTGACGCAGGAACAACGCAGAAACTTGCGTTGGCATGTCTCTGTTGCACTATCGTAGATGCAATACAGAGTCTAAGGGACGGTGTAACGAAAACTTTGCAGGCGTGGTCAGACCATGAAAGTGAACAACTTTTTCTATGGAAGAGGACCATGAAGAGGCGCAGGAAAGCTGGAGAAAGTAAAATCCAGAAAATAAAAATATGTTGGGAAACAAAAAAGAATTTCGAGTTCCCATACAAAGTCACTCAGCTGATGGGAAATGTTGTAAGATAAGTTGACAAAAAAAATTTGTTTCACAACAATTAAAAATTGGTTCATTTTCATGGCCTGAACACGCCTGCAAAGTTTTCGTTTAACCGTCCCTTACACCCTGTATACCTTTCTGTTTTGCAGTGTGGGATTCACTCTAGCGAAATTGTTGAACTAAACAACTTAGAGCTTAGTGATTGCCCTGTTCGAGTGCGTTTATAGACATTGTTATAGAGGACGAAACTCATTATATGAGTTGGCGGTTCCCAAAATGGCCGTCCGTTGCTGCGCATACTTTGTGTATTCGTAACGCATGCGTCTGTCAGATGCAAGCAATGTACACGTTCATAGGATGTCGGTTGATCCCATGTCGTAAAAGCAACTAAGGGATCAATCCAGGGAATTGGGCAACCGCGTTTTCTGTGAATATTACAACGAATTGTAATACACTCGCAAATCCGCTTGACTCATATGGCGAGTATGACAGGTACACCTCATGTCCAGCAATGGACTGTAGTGGCTGTAGAAGTAGAACCAGCAATGTATATTAAATCAGGTGTCAGAACAGGGTAAGTGGAATAGAGAATACTGTGCCCGCTTAAAATTGGTGCCTTAATCAATGATTTTCAATCCCCTGTCGGCAATCTTTCCTTTTAAGGCCAAATTAATTTCGTGACACAGATATATAGGTGAATCCTAGATCTAACGCACGACGCTGCGTATTTTTAGCGTCGGAGTTTAATGAGTTGGACCTGCGTCAACGTAGGTTTTAAGTATAAAAAATTTGAAAACATTTGGCAGACGCATGCCTGCATAGGTTACGAATACGCTAAAATAGCACTCCACTGTGCGTTAAGTGTGTGAACACAGTCAAAGTTGTATGTTTTTATTCCACTTGGTTTTTTAGACTCGTATACCTTTTAAGGCGTGGTTATGCGGTAGGTACTATTTTGGCATGTTTTGTGATAGCGAAAACTGCGCAAGCCAATTCACACCGAGATGATTATCTCTGCTCAGTGGTTAAGAGGTCCAGCTAGTTCAGAATGCTGGAATACGTGGTTTCGAATCCTGCACGTGTATTTTTTTAATTTGATATTTTCTCGTGATTCATGTCATAACACCACACAGAGCCAACCCACACTGTCCCGACTCTAAGGCTTCTTCACACGATCTCAAATTACCGTTTCACCACTCCAACTTGACGGAACGGTTTCAAAACGTGTGTAACAAGCCTAACACCTCCCTAATCCTCGGTGAATAATGCCTTTACCTTTGGGCATTTCTGTAGACTCTATCATTATATTGGCATGGTATGTAAATAGGGAAAATTGATGGGCTTATAAAGATGCCTTAAGGCACACCAAGTTGCCAAAGGATCCGCTTATACTGGTTTGTATACATGTGTGTACGATAACCAGTATAAACTGATCTCCCAAATTGATGGTGATTTTCAAATCTGTTAGTAGTTAAGTTAGCGGCGGTAGGCTGCGACCTACCTGCACGATGTTCGATTGAATGTCAGTCGATTAAATGGTCTAAACGATATAGACGTGTTCCTATTTCGCTTCCCTAGTCTCATAACTAACAAAATCGAAGGTGACCAAATTGCTAAGCAGAAGCAGAAGCTCGATCTCACGATAACGCAAGATTTGATTTGCAGTTTTAATAAATCAAAAAGCTAATTACGATTCTCTGATGACTCTGATCATTTCAACAGTTCGTTAATCTTCGTATCCATCCATCTTTAGACAACTTGGTCATGGCAGGTCATGTTTTAAAACGAAGGATCGCAACACACCTGAATATCTAGTAACTTATATCTAGTACCTATAGGCACAAATAGGTTTCATGATCGTGAATTGCATGATCATAATCATACGGAATATTCGGCCCTTGACAGGGTAAAAAAACAAAGTCATTAATAAAATACGAAAGGTGGATCACTTAAAGCATGACGGACCGCTAAAATATCGCAGCGTTCTGTCAGATCCATACTATATGTCGATCCCCATACTAAACCCGCTCAACCGCTGTTGACGCAGCGCTATCGCAGCGTTGTCCGTCGAGTGTGGTTTTAGTACGGGGAGTAACGTTTCTAGTGTGGATCTGACAGACCGTTGCGATATTTTAGCGGTACGTCGTGCGTTAAATATGCGATGCGGCTTAGAAAACTATTGTCCGAAAATACTACTAACCCCATTAATCGTTTTTCATGATAATGAAGATTATAATTTAACTCAAAATTTATTTTTTCATGAGTTTTGCACCGTCTATAGACAGACTCCTACTCCATTCTTTTAATAACATTATCTGCCCTGCCCTTGATAGCATCAGAAGTCATTATGGAACTGATCAAGATACTGAACTCCCGAACCGAAATGTCAAACCTAATCACAACTAATAAACAAACAAACTTACCACAATAGAATCAGATAAATCGATATTGTTATTGTATTGTAATGATACTAGCTTCGATTCTGCCATCAATTGACACACACAAATCACGCCTATATCCCTGGCGGGGTAGGCAGAGCGCTGACGACCATAGGATTACGGTAATTATCGCCACGTCTGACAAATGTTTGAGGGTCGTTTCAGATAAGTCTTGTATCACTATAGTCAATTGACTTACTTGAATATTATTACCTATTTGACCTTTAGTCCTCCCGACGCGTAATCTCCTAAATCCTAAAAATGTCCTAAGCGCACAATGACCTAAACGCATAATGACATTTAGGATTTGCAAGTGCTCAGAGCATGATTGGCCTCTTACGCCTCTTTCTCTCTTCAACGCTAAAATATTCGCTGCGCTAACGTATTCGTCTGTGAGATCCGTACTATAAACGTCAACCCCATACTAAAACTGCTCTCGACGCAGATACGAACGCACAACCGCTGTAGACGCTGCGATAGCGCTACGCTAGCGGTTTTGCGTTGGGACCTCTGTCAACAGCGGTGACCTGCGCCGAGAGTGGTTTTAGTATGGGCATTGACGTTTCTGTGGCAATGTCCGTGAGCTAAGACGCAGCGGAGGTACCTTACCTACAACTTTTTTAAATGTTGAACTAAGGAACGCGTTCGCCATAATTGACTCCGATGATTGCAATTTGAACTAAGCTCTTCTAAAAGTGAACGCAGACGACGAACGGTAGACAATTACAGTGAGCTAGTTAGAGAATATGATATTCTGGGTTAAATTCTTAAGATGAACGAAGGTCATCAAAGATATCGATTCTAGTGTGTTATTGTGTAAAAAAACGAGGTGTCTCGTTCCGGTTCAAAAGACAAGATAATATCTGTAAATTGCAGACGTGAATACACCTAACGTCCGTTGCGTTGGTACAAATTTTAGCGCATCCGTAACGCTTGCGTCTCTCAGATGGAGCTTTAGCAACAGTAAAGCCTTTCCCACGCTTCAGCGCAAAAATAACGCTGCGCAAACGAATGCGCCTATCAAACCCAGCGCTAACGCAGCGCTAGCGCAGCTGCGTGCGTTGGACCTGCGTCGAGAGCGGTTTTTGTATGAGGAGTGACGTTTCTGGTATGGATCTGACTGGTACATACGATTGCGCAGCGTTATTTGCGCACTAACTTGAAACTTGACAGATGACACACTATCTATGGGAAATCGTTGCTGTGCTTTGCCATCATTCACACGAGCGCCAACGAACAGATTAAAAATTTCCCATTCTTCGGAGTCGTAAAAATCATCTTCTTCTTCTACCGCCATAAAGTCCACATACATACATATATCACACCCTTATCCCTTGCGGGGTAGGCAGAGCGTTAACGGGCATAAAAATACAGCCGCTATCGCCACGTCTGACAAATGTTTAAGGGTCGTTTCAGATAAGTCGTATACCACTATCGTCATAAGTGGACAGCCTGTGACCTAAAGTCGTAATACACATGCAGCTCTCGAGTCCCTTAGTCGGCTTCGACGGCACCCGTGGGAAGGAAATGGGGTGATGCTATTCGAAACCGGCAGCAAACGCCAAAATAATACAGCATGAAGTAAATGTAGGGTTTTCTGTACAATAGGCTGCCTGCGGACATTTAACCCTTTCTATCGAACTGTTGTATAACCTAACCTTTAAACAGTAGCTCTATATACACTACAGTAACACAGAAACTAGATACATAACATTCAATAGTCCGCTGCTAGAGATGGGTGCCCGCAATAATACCTAATTACCCGACTTTTTAGAAGAAGGGTGTGTTTTTCGAGAGTGTACATGTGCACAAGTGTAGTATGCAATGGCTGTACCCAAAAATTGACCAATTTCTGTTCGAGTAATATTGGAAGGACGAGACGAAGTCAAGGCCTTCCCAAGTGAACGAGACTAGAAATTTGAATTTTGGCTCAGGCAAATATAATGCTCTTTTTCCATTTGCGAGGAAATATCTTAAAAACACATTTTATTCGTGATAAATTTTTAATTTTGATATACGCACGCATGCATGGGTTGGATTTTCCTACGTTTCTTTAATCGAAAATAAAGAATGCGCAGAAAAATCACATTCAGCCTATAAATTTCAATTAAAATTGTATACCATAAAATACCTATTCACGAATTGCGATGTTTAAGAACCTTTTTTTCTGGACATGCCCCGATATGCATGTATCGAATTTCAATTTTGCGTGTCTCTACCAACCTGATTACTTATATGAGTCTTTTTGCGTATTCTTTTTTTGAAATATTGACGCCATTTACGATGGAAGCCACAACAAATGGAAGAAAAATTCCTTTTCACAGCCCAAACGGATGCGCAGGTGTTGATCTTAATTTGTTACAAACGTATGATACTTAAATATAGTACCAACAACTATTAATATACCAAATTCCAATGTAATTTTAATTAAGTAAGTATAATTTTAATCTATGTTACGTTTGAGCTTATATGTATTTTTAGAATTTGTGAGATGTAATTAAATATTTGATTCAAACTTAATTAACTTTTACCCTAGTGCAGAAGGAGGATTATGCTTTGCGAGAGGTTATAAATAAATATCCTGGACAATTCACACAGCGCCATCTAGCCCCAAACTAAGCAAAGCTTGTACTATGGGAACTAGATAGCTGATACTAATACATATATACTTTTTTTTTGTAAATAAATACATATTATACATAGAAAACACCCCGACTCAACACAAATATTTGTAAATCGACTTAACATATATTTGTATCCGGTGGGGATCGAACCCACGACCCTCGGCGTAGAAGGCAGGCATACTATCCGCTACGCCATCGGGACAGTCAGTAATGTATAGACAGTATATAATGTATGTACCGTCTATTTATATATGTTTGTGGACATGTAACTTCTTTTTCACGTTGGATATTGTTGACATTAATGAGGTTTCCTTAGGCGGATCGCACACTTTACGCACAACGTTCCGCTCAAATAACGTATCCGTAACGCAGCGGTCTGTCAGATCCATACTAGAAACGTCAATCCCCATACTAAAACCGCTCAACTGCTGTCAAAATAAATAACGCAACCGCGCATTTGTCGACAGCGGTTGAGCGGTTTTAATATGGGGATTTACGTTTCTATGGATCTGACAGACCGCTGCGTTACGGATGCGGTATTTTAGCGCTCCGTAGTGCGTTAAGTGTGCGATTCACCTGAGATTCCCTCTTTTTTTTCTATAAATTTAAAATAGTATCTTTTAAAAACAAAATATATCTTTCAAATTGCCGCGGTCGGGGTTAATGATTATGTTTGTTTTTTATAACTTGGAGCCTTGGAGGATTGGCTTTATGATAGGTACTCGTACATTTCATTCGAAGAATATTATTTGTATACAAAATAACACACAATATGATATGACAACTTTCGTGAAATTTTCGAAACAAGTTGTTGAAATAATATGAAATTCCGGTACTGAACTCCACACAACAGTCCACTGCTGGACTGAGACCTCTATTGGCTTTTGCCATACTCTCGTGCCTGGTAAGCGAGTTGGCGGGAGCAGTGCAAGATGTTGCAATCACAGGGATCGCTGCTGCCCATTCTATGGATGAATGCATTCCTTAATCCCTTTTTCGACATTGACATTCGGGTAGAATTAGAGTGATGCTATTCTTATCTAACATTATACGACAATGTGCCTATGTTATGTATACCGTATGTTTTTGGAATATTAAAACCTGCCATTATTCATAAAAAAAACTTAATTGTAACTAACTATGAAAGCATCTGTACCTGTATGTATAAATATACGTGGTGTGATTTAATTTCTATTTGTTCGTTTATGTTTCTGACTATAATTAATAATTTGATTTATTTCTGTATAGCGGGTTCTTGATAAAGGTGAATTATAGAGTTTGATCTCCAGATCTTTTAATTAAATCGTGAGATTCTACCAAGATTTTATGATCCAATTTCAGGTACATTTTATTAAGTTTCAGTTTTATACCTACCTACATTGTTCATTTTTGAGTAAAAATGTTAGATTTAAAAAAATCATATCGGTCATTTCATTTATTTTCAACATCATTTACGTTCGTATCACATATAGAGACATAATTTTGTCCTTAAATTCTATACAATATCCTTAAAGTATGTACAAAATTATTGGCTAGCTAAAATATATTTTTTTGTACTTTTCTATGATGCCATTATAACTAAAATTTACTAGGCTTTGGTTTAACTTTCTAATATTTGTAGCCATCCTGTTCGCTGAAGCTGGCAGGCTGCTTGGGACCCTCAAAGGTTTGACCTTTACCCTGGAAACCCTTGCTACCCTGAGGCGCAGGGAAACCAGCTGAGCTAGGTCTCTGCTGAGGAGCCTGGCCGAAGGAAGGCTGGGATCCACCCTGAGGACGAGCCTGGCCGCGGGGAGCCTGCTGGCCAGGACGGTTGTATTGGTAACCCTCAGCGGAGTCCTGCATCTTGCCAGCCTGGCTGAAACTGCCCTGGCTTGGGAAACCTGCAGATCCCTGGGATCCAGATTGCGCAGCCTGGTTGTATTGAGGTCTGGAAGGAGCGGGGCCTGATGGTCTAATGGACGCAGGGGCAGAAGATGTGGGACCCTGGTTGAACTGAGGTCTAGCTCCGGAAGAAGGTTGAGCTGGTTTGTTGTAGGACTGACCTCCGAAAGAGCTCTGGCTGGGTCCAGTAGGGCCCGAAGGAGCAGCGGGTCTGGGGAAAGCAGCACCTTGAGAAGGACGGTTACCCTGGGCTCCAGCACCGAACTGAGCGTTACCCTGAGGACGGTTGTATTCGTATCCGTTGTTACCCTGAGCTTGGGGTCCGCGGCCTTGAGCGTTGTTTCCAAAGGATCCCTGAGCACCTTGGTTGAAAGGTCCAGCTGATCCTTTGTTCTGGTTGAATTGGCCAGGGGCTTGGTAGGAAGGACCCTGAGGTTCGGAGAAGCCATTGCTTGAAGCACCGCCCTGGTTGTAAGCTCCAGCGCCTTCTTGGGGCGCTACTCCTTGGTTGAAGGCACCACCCTGCTGACCTCCTTGGGGCTGGTTGAAGGAAGAGCCACTGTTGGCATTGTACTGTTGGCCAGAAACGGAATTGTCTTCGTCGGGGTTGTAAGCACCTGAAAATTATAACATTTGTTTTAATCTTAATTTTATAGAAGTACTTTCTGTTTATTTTTGACAACTCTTAGAAAAACATCACTTTGTTCTGAGATTTGACTAAGTTTTTTCATAATGGCTCAGTTGATTTTTATTTTGCCAAGTATTAACGAAACAGGTAATAATAAGAATTATTTGTACAGATAAAATAATATACGTAATAATGGGTGATATTTAAATTACCTTCTTGGGTTCCAGCGGCAGCAGCAGCGGCGTTTATTTCAATAGATCGCAGGATCTCTTCCGGGATCGGGGGAGGGGTGGGGAGGTGGTCGCCTTGAGGCTGGTAACCGTTCTCGTCAGCAGTGTAGGTGATGCTGTAGCTCTGTCCATCGTCACCAGTGTACGAAAAAGCGCCCTGAGCTTGCACACCGTTAGTGGCCACACCAGACTCTTCAGCAGAAATACCGTTGGATGTCTCGAAAGCGTACGAGAAAGTCTCTCCATCGTTTTGGTTTTCGTATTTCAGGATTTCTGCGGCCTGGTCGGCGGCGGCTTGAGCGCGCTGCGGCTGCTGGAATCCTTGGTCAGCAAAGCCACCCTGGCCTTGCGCTTGGTTGAAAGAACCACCCTGGTTGAAGCCAGCTGATTGCTGACCGAAACCAGAGCCGGCTTGTCCGTAGTTTCCAGCGCCAGAGCCGGCCTGGTTAACTCCAGACTGGCCAAATCCTGAAGGTCCAGCTGATTGTCCGAAGCCAGAGGGTCCAGTAGGTTTTCCGAACCCAGAAGGGCCAGTTGGTGCAGCAGGTCCTGAAGGCTGGAAGGCACCAGCTCCTGAAGGCTGGAAGGCACCAGCTCCAGCAGGTGCAGCTCCACCGAATCCTCCAGACGGAGCTGTCAAGGATCCAGGGCTGCCCCCAGCGGTAGCCGCGCTTGCGGGCGGCAAGTACGTCCTGTCCAACTTGGCCGCATAGCTGCAAGCCACCACCGACAGCACCACGAGCTGCAACAACAAAGCACAGTCACAAATCGAACAACACGACCTATTTGACAAGTTTTACAAGCTCTTCGCAGGCGCACGGCATCAACCCGATAACATCTAAAGATACTTTCAGACTCTCAGGCAATGTAGCAACCTCCATCACGACTTGAGAAACATTCCCAGAGCACTCACAAACACTCACGAGAAATAATAAATCTTAATTCTATACCTAACACAGAATTTTACAAAACCAACTAAATTGTGGACACGCAAAGGCAATATTGTTCGCTGTGTGCCCTTTAGTCAAAGTAATATTAAGGTAATTACCAGCTTCATGTCTAAGCTGTTGTTTAGGTAAAGGATGAACTCCGAATGTGCCGTTACGGTACCGTGCAACCTATTTATATGTTTACTTTATTCATTCTCCGTGCTTGCGAGTAGGACCCGCGGAGCCGTCGATTCACGGTCCTAACCTTTCCCTGCTGAAGATTCCTACTTCGTTTGTGTGAGTGACTTATCTTGCTCAATTTACCGATCGATATTGCCGATACACTAATTATTTTTGAACATACCGTCCGATCGCAACCGAAACGGTGTAACTTGAACTTCAAAGATTTTGAACTCATTTTTAAGTAAAAAGAGGCTGTTGTCAATTTGTCGGATACTTGGTTATTTTATGACGCAAAAACTACTAAAGACATTAATATTTTTTTTTTACAGTATTATAGTCACCTACCTAATCATGGGGACCTACCTAATCATGGGGTACTCCTCTGTTACGTACTGAAGAAATCTAGGGAACTGTTCTATAAAAACAATTGAAGATAGTACCAAACAGATATACATATTTTGAATTTTATAAGGTCACCAATAATAGGGCAATTTGTATTTTAAACTGCTTATAAAATTTGATGAGATTTAAAAGGAAGTATGTAAGCATATGGTAGTTATCGCAATTATCGTGTAAAATGTTTGTGCTTAATTACATAAGTGGTAGTATATCCGTAGGTAGTAAGTTTTGACAGAAGAGGTCTCTATCGGAAAACATGGGTCACGGCAGTAGTAAATAAATTTAATAGAGTTTTTTTACGCTTCCGGACATGCAATGGGAAATAAATTAACGGTTCAAGGAATGAACGTAAATAATTAGTGTAAAAATATATGTAAAGGAATTTAAAACTTAGCATGTGACATCAAAGATTTTCCGTTCAAGTGTCTTAAATTCTATGGCTAAACTATGTGCTTGTATGAGAGTCCTGTGATATGAGTTTACCTTATTTTTCAAGCAAGAACATGTTATTTTTCCGTTACTAGGGTTGACACATATTAGCTAACTCGTACTTTGAATCAGTAAGGCGTTACTGTAAATAATTATCAACAGAAGATCATTAATTCATGAGAAACACATACAAAGAGAAGTATAGGTATTTCTCATACATAATTATTGACTTATTATACTGGCAGTCCTTAAGGGGTTTGGCAAAGCGTCAGAGGTTAAATAAAAATCCGTTTTCACCACCTCAGACCAAACATGAAAAACGAAGAAGCTTTCGTTTTTGGTCGATCCATAAAATTAGCCCACAAGGATCGCATAATATAGCAGTTTGTGATATTCGTCAGTCCACAAAGAAATGACAACTTATGACAACCGCACTTCTTCAACCGCAACGACACGTGTGCTGTGATAACCGGTATTTTATGGAATCATGTTAACTTCTCTAGTCAAAATTCAGGTCATTATTCTTGGGAGAGACATACAATACAATAAAACTTTCTACTAGAGAGTATCCTACTTTAATTTTAAATTTCCTATCCAAAATGGTCCCCTTTCAGCTTACAAATATTACTACTTGCAACTTTGCTCTTCCGTAAACAATAAAATTGCCGAACCAAAAAGCTGCCTTCTGAGATACGCCTTTTTCCCACCGCGCTCGCGCTAGTGTGCGTGAAAGCCCATGCTGTAGATGCGCACGCGCATGTGTGAGTGCGATGGTCAGAATCAATATGCGGATAGCTTCGGGCACGGCACGCCATGTCAGGTCAGATGCTACACGATGTCGTGATCTGTGCTAATATGTTTTTTTCTATTACTTATGCCTAATTAATTGTCTAGACTACAATTTGTGACGTTGTAACGCTTCTTTATATAAGACCTTCATCACACTTCAGCGCAAAAATAACGCTGCCATGACGTATGCGCCTGTCAGATCACTCCCCATACTAAAATTTCACAGCCGCTATCGATGCAGCTGCGTTATTATGACGCATCTGCGTTATTTTGATGCAGCTGCTCAGCAGCGGTTGAGTGGTTTTAGTATGGGATTGACATTTCTAGCATGGATCTAACAGACCGCTGCGGTATTTTATCGCTGCATTGTGCGTTGAATGTGAAAAAGGCCACACCAATCGGAAATCGGGTTACCTCAGGACTAAAATCAGTTTCGAAATCACAGATTTTTTGAATATGTCAACAAATATTTTTGTGCAACTTGTCATATTTCAAGCTAATATAAATTAGTCCGTGTCAAAACTATACGCCAGTGGAATACGCGTATCGGCTGTGACTGTGACAGTGTTAGCGGTCATACATATAGATACGGTCTAACAAGATAAATCACTATAGTGACACGTTGTTAGACTGTCGCCTAAAATTGTAATCGCCTCTTACGACCCCCGCGGGAAAAGAAATTCGGTTGTGGACTAGGTCATTATTAAAATATAAAAGTTGTACGCTTAAAACTATTGTCCAAAAACACATAAGAGAATAAGAAGCACAGAAAAAGTACATAAAAGTAAGTGTTCTGACGCCATCCAAAATAGCAATGAATGACGTCATACATTCATCTTTTTTTAGTTAAAAAATATCGTTTTAGATCGTTTTAGAAAGTAGCTCATAATTTGTCCTGCCAGTCCACAACCCTATGGGATGTTGTAATTCTAAGCTTTGGTAGGTTCACATGAAACCTTTGAATCCTTTAGTCGCCTCTTACGACCGGGAAAAGAAATGGGGTGATGCTATTCTAAACCGGCTTCACACTTTAGCTCAGCAAAACTACAAAATGGATGTTCTGCTACTGAATTGGGCGTGTTTCGACACATTTTAGCCAAACTCGCAAATTGCTACAATCATAAAGATTAATGTTTGCTATGTTTTTACGTTTGCAGTAATTTTAGGTGTTCTATAGGCAATTTTTCAATTCAACTGCCTAATCTAATTGTGCATGCAATCATTTCGATAACCATTCATACTTTGATATACAGGGATGATCATACCATTAAACTGAACATCATTACCTTTAAAACCCATATAATAGTGAAATGAGAGAAAAAAAATAATTACAATCACCTTCGGTGGTCATGTGGTTAGGACACCGGTCCAATCGTGAGACCCGAGTTCGATCCCGGCCATGTACCAATGTGTTTTTACTCACATACATTTACCGACTGCTCTTACGGTGAAGGAAAAACATCGTGATGAAACCCACATTCAAATAAAATTTTAATTCAGATGATATTTGAATGTGACTTAACCTAGGATTCTGGTTGCAGAGGTAAGATGGCCGTCGCTTTGTGTAAAAACTTGGGTCCTCGTCAAATCCCTTAGGCTAAGTAGCCGACCCCGACAGAGAACGGGATAAGGCAAGGAGAATGATGATGACGCATTAATTCTCTATATTTGGAAGCTTGTAATTGGCATTTGTTTATACATTAAGTTAAGAATGCTTTTTAAGGCTGTAAGCTAACCAGATAAAAAAATAAAAAATAAAAAGCCGACAACAAGCTGGAACAAAATTCAATAGAATTACGATCTCAAACTGTTTTTAACGTTTCCACTCTTTATAATCGATTCAATCTAAGTCTACATAATTAAGCAATAAACCAATTAAGCTTGTAAAACTGAAGCTCCGCAAGTCACAGGTTAAAACGCCTCGCCACGTGATGAGACGCAAAAAGCACGGACTTGCGCCACGCCACGAAGCTGACGGACGTGGGAAGGTCGGACGCGCGAAATTACCTCATACACGGCAACCGGCATCCGGCATTTTACAGACTGTATACTTAAAATCGTGTGTTTTCTAATTAGGCGGATCGCACACTTATCGCACGACGGAGCGCTAAAACATCGCAGTGGTCTGTCAGATCTATACTAGAAACGTCACTCCCCATATTAA
Source organism: Keiferia lycopersicella (assembly GCA_029255805.1). NCBI lineage: Eukaryota > Metazoa > Arthropoda > Insecta > Lepidoptera > Gelechiidae > Keiferia > Keiferia lycopersicella. The sequence goes on from JARACZ010000005.1 coordinate 16,070,998, forward strand.
AACCGCACTCGATTGACGACGCTGCGATAGCGCTGCGTCAACAGCGGTTGAGCGGTTTTAGTATGGGGATTGACATTTCTAGTATGGATCTGACAGACCGCTGCAGTGTTTTAGCGCTCCGTCGTGCGTTAAGTATGCAACCGATAGCGATGGGAACTGACAGGACGAATGAGCTACTTTTTAAAACGATCTAAAACGGTATTTTGTATCAAAATTGCAATGTATAACGTCATGCGCATTGCTATTTTGGATGGCGTCAGAACACTTACTTTTAAGTAACTTTTCTGTTAATTAGTTCAAGCTTTAAATATTTTGAAAAATTATTAATGAAGTTTGTAGTACTTTTGGACGATAATTTTAAGCGTACAAGTTTTATATTTTATTAATGCCCAAATCCATAGCCGAATTGTTGACTACTACCGCTACTACTATTACAGCAACAAAACATCAGTCCACTGCTGGGCATAGGCCTCACTAAATGACTGACAGGTCAAGTCAGCTATTTAAAACGGTATTTTGTATGAAAATAGTGATTGAAGACGTCATATTGCGCTTTTTGCATGGCGAAGTGATGGCGGCCAATCATAATTATTTATCTAAATATTTTGAAAAACTATAAATGGAGTATGTAGTATTTTTGGACAATAGTTTTAAGCGAACGACTTTTGCATTTAATTAATGTCCCTGTCGTCTAGCAAATTGGGAGGTACACTACTGCCATAATCACCACACTTTGGCAGGCGGATTGGCAAACACAATGCAACGTTTTGGGACACTTTAAGGGAACGCCGCTGTCCATTCCCTGAATACATCCCGTAATTCCACCCTGTATTAGAAAGTGTATAACCATAACCTTGAAAAGTTACAAATAAAATTCAAGTTCACTACACCAATTTCGAGTTACGCCATCGCTCGTAAACATAGAATCTTATGGCATGTATGAAGGTGCGTTTTAATAGTTTGATTACGGTACAATCAGTGTGTGTTTTGGTCATGTGAGGTGATGATAATGATAGCGCCGCCGTGGTCATTTACCATGCAAGATGCGAGTATCAGTCAACAGATAAGTGTGAGCGTGTGCACAGAATTTATATACGTTTTGTTAGGCCGAAAATCGACAAGCTATGATCAGCACTCATCTCGACAACTGAGTCAGAATAACTAAAATAAAAGAGAAAAGAAAATAAAATAAAATAAAAAAGAAAATAAGAACAAGCACTGAGTGCTAAATGAGATTTAAACTCAATTAAAACGCCGGCGCCGAATAGGATCACCCCATTTCTTTTCCGCGGGTGTCGTAAGAGGCAAATAAGGGACTCGAGGGTTTATATGTTTATGTCTACAGTGATACGCGAATTATCTGAAAGGGCCCTCAAATATTGGCAATAGCGATCACAACATTATGGTCGTTAACGCTCTGCTTACCCTGCAAACGTTAAAGAGACATGTATATGTATTTAAACATGAGATCATAGATCAATACATCATCTAGATCAGTCCTTCACCTTTCCTGGTAATATAATTTAAGAGTTACCAACCACTGACTGACATAGACCGCCATTTACCATTTTAATGATTGGTAGCTATGGCAATAATTTAATGACTAATTTTTAATGATAGCTTGGTATTGACTGATGACTCTGATCATTTCCATACAAATGTGGCAGATGAAGTCAGCATTAGCTGGTTGTAAAATTGTTATTGTCTATTTATACTAAGGTCCGTATTCATAAATCTCAGTCAACTCTGAGATCGATCTCAAGAGTGATTTTGACAAAATGTCAGTCAATACTACTTCTTCTTCTTATATTTAAGAGCTCATTGCTCTTGTCGGTGGAGCATCCGCCAGCTGTTTCTATCCTCCGCCTTCTCCTTGACCACCCTATACTACTTAAACCATCTCAAAATCGCACTCAAGATTGATCTCAAGAGTAGAGTGCGGTATGTACAGGGTGTGAAAAATTTGCTGCAAATATTTTAAGGGATGAACCAGCCCATGAAACTATACAACTTTCCCCAGGAAACATAGGTCGAAATATGAAACGAAAATCCAATGAAGGAATGCCGCCTGCATTCTGAACACATTTCCCCCAGGTACGACTTGAGGCGGGCTCTTTAACGATTGATTGTACATACATACATACATCACGCCTTTATCCCTTGCAGGGTAGGCAGAGCGTTAACGGCCGTAAGAATACGGTCGCTATCGCCACGTATGACATTTTTGAGGATTGTTTTCTAAGGTAGTTTCAGAAAACATGTGTATCACTATAGTAACAGGTTGTCAGCCTGTCGCCTAAAAATTGTAATACACCAATACTCTCGAGTCCCTTAGTCGCCTCTTACGACCCCCGCGGGAAGGATGTGGGGTGATGCTATTCTAAGCCGGCATCACACGGCATTTGATTGATTGTTAGTGTAAATAAATTAGTTAAGAGTTATTGTTATTACAATTTAGTGAAATATTATGAATATATAGGTACATATATTATAATTATCTTCTAAATAACACACCCATAAACAATTGTACTTGATCAAATAAAACCCAATGCTAATAAACCAGTCTAGTTAAGATTTGCAACTATCAATAAACTTTTACGTTTATTAGCGATACCCTGATGCTATAATTCATAGGTAGTAATGCCACAGGTAATGCTTAGCCTTTTAAAATTGTTGATTAATATTTTATGCCGTGTGATGCCGGCTTAGAATAGCATCAACCCATTTCTTACCCGCGGGTGTCGTAAGAGGCGACTACGGGATTCAGGGTTTCAGGTGTATTACTACTTTTAGGCGACAGGCTGACAACCTGTCACTATACACGAATTATCTCAAACAGCCCGCAATATCTGTCAGACGTGGCGATAACGACCGCAATTTTACGGTCGTTGACGCTCTGCCTACCCCACCAGGGATATAGGCGTGATATGAGTATGTATGTAATATTTTAAAGTATTTTAATGTTTTACAATTAGATTTAATCTCTCTTCGTGTGGGACACTGAGTCGTCCAACGACGAAAACGACAAAATAGACGTCATATTTTCAGTATTTCATACAAAATACCTGTTTTAAAATGTGGCCTGGCAGGTCAGATAAGCTACTTTTTAAAACGATCTAAAACGGTATTTTGTATGAAAACAGCAGCAGTCATAATTGCTATTATACTTACTTTTACGTAATTTTTTAAACTTAAAATATTTCGTGAAATAATGAATGAAGTCCGTAGTGTTGTCATGACATGTTTTCTGAAACTACCTTGGAAAACAATACTCAGAAATGTCAACGTGGCGATAGCGGCCGCTAACGCTCTGCCTACCCTGCAAGGGATAAAGGCGTGATATATCTATGTATGTGCGTGTGTAAGTCCGTAGTATTTTTAGACAATTTGTTTTAAGCGTACAACTCTAGATGTTACTGCAAGTTTTCCCATCTTCTTTCTTTCTTTCTTCTTTTTCGTGTGGGACACCGAGTAGTCCAACGACCCGATGAACCCTAGCGTCAGAATTTTTCAACCGCCTACTACAAGTAGCAGGCTTTTGACATGGTTGTGTAACGACTGCCGTGTAAGTGATCAAGATCATAGACAGCAACCGGGACCTACGGCTTAACGTGCCATCCGAAACACGGAACCATTTTACTTACGGACAATCGGGTGGTTCAGCCCGCAATGTCCTAACCAGACTGGGAACAAATTCACAAAGTGATGAATATCAACTTTGTGAGTGACCCACCGAGAATCGAACCCGGAACCTTCTGCGTCAAAGGCAGTCACACTACCATTGCGCCACATCGGTCGTCAGTTTTCCCATAAGAACGGCTTAATCTAAGGTTTGATATGTTAAGGTATAAATTCCGTGTTAACCTGGATGCACCTAATCTTCTCCACACGAAACTGCACTTAAGTACATTTATGACTGTTCGTGGTGATGCTTAGATGGATCGCACACATAACGCACGACGGACCGCTAAAATGTCGCAGCGTTCTGTCAGATAAATACTAGAAATGTCAATCCCCCTACTAAAACCACTCAACCGCTGTTGACGCAGCACTATCGCAGTGTCATCCGTCTAGTGCGGCTTTAGTATGGGGAGTGACGATTCTAGTATGGATCTGACGGACCGCTGCGATATTTTAGCGGTCCGTCGTGCGTTAAGTGTGCGATGTGCCTTAGTCGCCACAAGACTTGTTGCTATCTGTCTATCTCTTCGTGTAGAACACCGAGTCGTCCAACGACCCAATGAACGCTTATAAAAGTTCACGTTATAGTAATGGAAACGTTAATAACGGACTGTAGTTATCGACGCTTTTTATAATTTCATACCAAATTTTAAAAAATACGCTCTGTGAAAAATTTGATTAAAATGACCCCATTTCTTCTCCGTGGGTGTCGTAAGAGGCTACTAAGCAACTTATATTCTAGGCGACAGGCTGACAGCCTGTCACTACAATGATACACGTATCATCTGAAAGGTCCTTCAATATTTGTCAGACGTTGCGATAGCAACCGTATTTTTACGGCCGTTAACGCACTGCCTACCCCGTATGTATGTAACTAAAAAAAAAAGCTTTCGCATGCGTTGATGTCTTTTGTATGGAAATCTACGCCACATTTGTATAAACTCATTGATGCCATCTAAATCATGAACAGCCATTGAGATTGGCGAGCGCAGAGCAAGCTATTGTACCTATTCATACATACCTATTCATATATACCTTCTCCAGACCCAAAAGCCCACTGCTGGACATAAGCCAAATTGAGGGGTATTGCCATATATACCACGCTTGCTAGGCGGATTGGCGATCGAGCGCAGTGCAACAAGGTGTAGTAGCTATACACAGGGAACGTCGGATTCTATTGTCGCCTTTTACGATACCCGCAGGTAGAAACGGGGTGACGCTACTAAGCCTGCCGGCTTCAAGCCGCCGGCCACAAGACCGTCAATCGATATGGCTCAGTGGAAATGCGACTACGCTACGCAGAGTTGCCGGGTTCGATTATCGGTGATTTACGCACTAAATTGATATTTGTAATGTTTGTTAATTGGTTTCTAGTCTGCTTAGGACATTGCAAGCTGTCATCATCATTGGCCTCAGACGTCAATGACAGACAATTCAATCAGTGTCTGAGGCAAGATCACAGACACTGCGGTGCCTGGGACGGAGTTATGGGAAACGCAGGATTGCCCAGGACCTGCGCCACCCTCTCGGCCTCCCTAGCTGACTCCATAGGAACGACAAGTCGATACGTGCGGAGCCAGGTCGGCTGCAGGAGTCTACCGCACGATACACCTCTGTCACACGCGCCTGACGGAGACCCCGTTCCGGGTTTAATGTGGAGTTGTCCTTCTTCTGACCGTGTGATGCCAGCTTAGAATAGCATCACCTCACATCCTTCCCGCGGGAGTCGTAAGAAGCGACTAAGGGACTCGAGAGTATTGGTGTATTACAATTTTTAGGCGACAGGCTTACAACCTGTCACTATAGTGATACACATGTATTCTGAAACTACCTTGGAAAACAATCCTCATAAATGTCAGACGTGGCGATAGCGACCGTATTCTTATGGCCGTTAACACTCTGCCTACCCTGCAAGGGATAAAGGCGTGATTTATTTATGTATGTATGTGTCCTCCTCCAGGACCGGTCTTAGATCTGGTTAATCCCTCGATCGCTTATTACGACCACATGGAAAGAGGTGAGATGGTGCTATTCTACTCCTGCCCTAACAATCCGCTGTTTGTAAGGCCTCGTTTTCACTGTGACCTTTCATATTATTATCTAGTGTAATACAAGCTTTATAGTAATCTGACAAGACACCATCCAGATTTGATATATGTACCTGCATTATTGTGTGTTGGTAGAATTTCATTCTGCCTTTTTGGTGTAGGACACCGAGTCGATCAACGACCCAATAAACGGAGAGTCATACTTTTTGGCTTCATCTGCATGCCGCTAATGATTCACTCTCTTTTCAGACACAAGTCACACACATTTTTTATTGACATTTCTGTCTCTCGAATGTTTACTGGACGGACGACCGTCGTGACGCTGTGGTAGTGCGACTGCCTTACTCACTCACAAAGTTGATACTTATCACTTTGTGAATTTGTTCTCAGTCTGGTTAAGACTTTGCAGGCTAAGCCACCTGACTGTCCGTAAGAAAGATGGTTTCGTACAAGAAAAAAGAATGGGCGCAAAATCACATTCAACCTTTAAAATTGCCTAACCACCACAAAACCTGTTCACGACTTTTTTGTCTGGACTAGGAACAAAATGAAATTTCGTTTCTGTCGTGTATGCGTGCTTTTGCCAACCTGACGCCTTGAATAAGTCGTATTTTTTTTTATATAATGGCCCCATTTACAAGCAAATGGAAGAAACATTTTTTATTATCTATGTTCGTCCATCGATTGCTCACAGACTTTGCGACCAATTCATAAAAAAAAATTATCTGATCGACGAACTATTTGAACCAGTAATCGTAATACCTACAACTGAACATTGGTCAACAAATTATTTTCGAGTATTGTTTAGGCGGTATATACTTTCGACTTCCGTTGATGCACATTTTTAGCGCGTTTATATTGCATGCGTCTGTTAGTTGCAAGGAAATTTTGAACTTCCCATACTAAGGCCTTTTGCACCCTTAACGCACAACGCAGCGCTAAAATAACGCATCTGTAACGCAACAGTTTTTCAGATCCATACTAGAAACGTCAATCATTTTGACGCATCTGCGTTAGTTTGGCGCACCTATGGGGATTGATATTTCTGGTATGTAACTGACAGACCGCGTTACTTTACCGATGCGTTGTGCATTAAGTGTGAAAAAGGCCTAAACACCGACGTCGACGCAAAACAACGCAAAACGCGTTGGCATCTGTCTCTGTTATACCCATTATGATTTTTCTTATGCACTAACGGACGTCAGGTGTGAGGTTCGCCTATTGCTTAGCTTGGCAATGTGACATGACTTTGGAAGACAGAATCTCAGTGGTCCATCGTAACGTTAACTTCCTTGTATTGATCAACCACTTTTGTAACTGACCTTTATTTTGACAAGCTCTTATTCTGAACTGTCAACTGATGCTTAGATCTTTAAAGCTACGCAACGGACTTTTATGCTGTTTTTGAAGAAGATTTTTATGAGATGTGGTGATAATAACCGTAATTCTACGGCCGTTAGCTCTCTGCCCACCCTGCCAAGGATATAGGCGTGATTTGTGTGTGTGTGCGTGTGTGTGTGTGTGTGTGCGTGTGTGTGTATGTGTGTGTGTGTGTGTGTGTGTGTGTGTGTGTGTGTGTGTGTGTGTGTGTGTGTGTGTGTGTGTGTGTGTGTGTGTTTAAATATGATAGACTAAATGAAGCCGAAGGCTTGCAAGACCGTAAGTACCGAGTGAGTGAAATATTTAGTCGCGAATGTACGGCCTCTATCACACTTCTGCGCAAAAATAACGCTGCGCTAACATACGGGCCTGCCAGCGCTAACACAGCGTTGTGCGTTGTACCCGCGTCAAGAGTGGTTTTTGTATGGGGAGTGACGTTTCTATTACGAATCTGACGGGCGCATACCTACGTTAGCGCAGCGTTATTTTTGCGCAGTGGGAAAGGCCTACTAGGTACTACTACAGCCGCAGCAGTCCACCGCTGGACATGGGCCTACCCCAATCGGAGGATTTTGCAATAGTTACCACGCTTGACAGGTGGACTGGCGAGCGCAGTGCAACATGTTGTAGATATTCACAGGGAACGCTACTGCCCGTTTCCTGGATTCCTTTTAGTCGCCTTTTATGACACCCACGGGTAGAAATGGGGTACTCTAAGCCAGCATCATACGGTCAAAGTAAACACTATAACTTTTAAAATATAGCCTGTGCCGTCTATCAGTTTCGGGCGTATGCTATGACATAAGGTCCATTTTCCTTTGTTTACTAGAGAAATGAACCTTATGGCATAGCATTTTCCCCAAGGTCACAAACGTCACAGGGATCATCCTATATATTAAGGGGCTGAGTAGAGCTAAAAACCGGTCCCTTTCTGACAAAAGTCAAACTGCGCGCGTGCGAACGGGACGGAATCTTGCCGATTCAATGATATTTTCGTATTTTCGATGATAACTTGGTCAAAAATAAGTTATTTGAAAATCGAAAACAATATGTCGATAGAGTATTGTAAGGCGCTCATTCTGATAATAAACACTTAATTATTGCGTGGGTTTTGTTCATGCAGTTTGCGATATAATAGATTTTTAGAGGTAACTTTACGATGTTTTTCTATCAAGCTAAATTACTAATAGCATATTTTGGAAACAATAACACTACAGCAAATATCCTGAAGATTATTACCTTTTTTTTCGTCAGTTTTTCTGCATTTTATCTGGGGTAGAAATCACTTATAAAAGTAGCTTTTAGCTCTACTCAGCCCCTTAAATAGCCTATAGTGTGAATCTGTCAAGCGTCACAGTAGGTGTATCAAGCTATATTTTTTAAACTATTGTATGTGATAAATTTCAAAATATCAAAAGACCTATCAAATACCTGAGCAACCTGACAAATAAAGAATTATTTGACGAAACATAAGACTCAATTGGAAACTCAATGATAATCAGACCCTTGGAAAGGTCAACGCAATCTGTAGTTACAGTCCGTTAGCGAAACTGCTATGGCCGATGTGGCGCAGTGGTAGTGCGACTGCCTGCGACGCAAAGGTTCCCGGTTCGATTCTCGGTTGGGCAACAAAGTTGGTATTTATCACGTTTTGAATTTGCTCTAAGTCTGGTTAGGACATTGCAAGCTAAACCACCTGATGGTCCGCAAAAATTTCGTGCTTCGGAGGGCACGTTAAGCCGTAGGTCCCGGTTGGTGTCTCAAAGACTTATTTGTTTGTTTCCAATCATAGCAGACAGCTTTCCGATTTGAATGTGACTTAACCTAGGATTCGGGCCGAGTTAGCCTTCAGGTTGCAGAGGTCAAATGGTAGTAAAAATTTCGTGCTTCGGAGGGCACGTTAAGCCGTAGGTCCCGGTTGGTGTCTCAAAGACTTATTTGTTTGTTTCCAATCATAGCAGACAGCTTTCCAATTTGAATGTGACTTAACCTAGGATTCGGGCCGAGTTAGCCTTCAGGTTGCAGAGGTCAGATGGTAGTCGCTCTGTGTAAAAACTTGGTTCCACGTCTAATCCCCTAGGTAAGGTAGCCGACCCCGACAGAGAACGGATAAGGCAAGTAGAATGATGAGCTGACGACATTAAGTTCCAATCGCTGGACTAGATCTTTGACCCCAGTCCACCGACTATCACAAAATAGAGAGGTCTACAGAAGACTCGCTCGGGCTATGCCCCAATTCTCCTATCTTTAGTCATTCTATTTCCACTGTGATTTCCTATAAGTACTTCACTTAACGCACGAGGTTGCGCTAAAATATCGCAGCGGTCTGTCAGATCCATACTAGAAATACTAAAACCGCTCAACCGCTGTAGACGCAGCGCTATCGCAGCGTCGTCCGTCGAGTGCGGTTTTAGTATGGGGAGTGACTTTTCTAGTATGGGTCTGACAGACCGCTTCGCTATTTTAGCGTTCCGTCGTGCGTTAAGTTTGTGATCCGCCTAACAGACTACGAAACTGAACACACAGCGGTAAAAAAAAATTCAGCCACAATTTTTTTTATTTCACGATTATCACTTGTTACGTAGCTAGAGTTGCTACTATCACAAATTATGAGCCATGTGCACGATTTTGTACAGTCGCAAAAAGTTAGCTTCCTGATTGTTAACTTACTTAGCCAAACATCAACGGTCCACAAAGAAAAAGTCACGAACTGTCAAATGTGCAATATAAAGACATATATACATTCTGACCACCCTGCACGCGATACAGCCGTGATATGTGTTAATTTGATTTATTTATGTACGTAGTAAGTATAAGTACTTGTTGAGTATATTCTTTATTAGTAAAGTATACTTCATCAAAAATTTAAAATTCACAATGCCAATTTATTTAAAGTTAATTTACAAATTTAAATTATGTTTCTTATTATTAAAAAGGCTAATATTACAATACAATATTTTTTTATTAAAGGGTATTGTATACAAATACTTGACTACGTATATTAAGTTAGTTGTACATTATCTTTTTACGATTTCCCCATCTGATGTTCTGAGTATGTATAAAAATTAGTTCTCTTAGTCAACATCACGATGATTTCCATACAGTAGAAGCATCGATGTTCAGAAAAGACGGACGTCAATATGCTCTTAATTAATTGATACTAGACTAGATATACAAGCTTATAATTACAGGGTCATTGTAAGGTGAACATTGACTCAGAGTAAGTATAGGGTAGGTAGATAATATTAAGTCATCATGTAGTTAGTTAAGTTATGTAGTTAGCCCTAGGTGTTCAAGCTTTATAAGGTGTAAAAATAATCGCAGCAAATATTTTAAGGGGTGAATCAGCCCATTAAACTGAACAACTTTCCCCAAGAAACATAGGTCGAAATGTGGGGAAAAAATTCCATACAGTTTGACTTGGTCGGTTGGTAATTTCTTATTGATGGTCCAAAATTCTCCCTTGGGGAAAGTTGTTCAGTTTCATGGGCTGGTCCACCCCTTAAAATATGAGCAGCAAATTTTTTTATACCCTGTGTAACGTGAATTGATAGAGTTTTTACAAAAAAAAATATGTTTCGATATTGCCTTACTGCATTCTACAGGCACTTGTTCATCCAAGACAGAGCTTTTTGTATGATATTTATAACAGGCGCTAGGAAGTGTGAGATTTTGGTAATAATTTACTTTTAAAATTTGTAATAGCCTGTCACTAGAGTATTATGTAATTATTTTATCATTCGGAATTTGAATATAAAATACATTCAAAAAACTTAGCAGTCATCCAGCTGCTAAAAACTACATAATCGCAGTAATTTTTTCTAATAACATTTACCAACTGGTCACAAATGCAAAACGTTTTGGACTTGGCGTGCATATATTTATCTATGAAATGTCCCTTACTCAATTGTTTGTCTAGTATTTTACTGTTATTGGCGCTCTGCCTACCCCGCTAGGGATAAAATCTACATATAAGTATGTCTATTTAAACTCTATATGAATTTAGGACATAGGATCGCACACTTTACGCACGACGAAGCGCTAAAACATCCAAGCGTTCCGTCAGATCTATCCTAGAAATGTTAATCCCCATACTAAAACCGCTCAACCACCGTTGACGCAGCGCTATCGCAGCGTCGTCCGTCGAGTGCGGTTTTAGTATGGGGAGTAACGTTTCTAGTATGGATCTGACAGACCGCCGCGATATTTTAGCTCTCCACCGTGCGTCAAGTGTGCGATCCGCCTTATTGAGACACCTAAAACAATGGCTCCACATAGTTAAAGGTGAACCAGCCTATGTCACTTGAAACAAAAACAACCATTCCAAGACTCTTCTTCTTCTTTTCGTGTGGGACACCGAATCGTCCAACGACCCGATGAACCCTAGTGTCACCTACGGCTTAACGTGCCATCTGAAACACGGAACCATCTTACTTACGGACAATCGGGTGGTTCAGCCCGCAATGTCCTAACCAGACTGGGGACAAATTCACAAAGAGATAAATATCAACCTTGTGAGTGACCCACCGAGAATCGAACCCGGGACCTTCTGCGTCAAAGGCAGTCGCACTACCACTGCGCCACATTGGTCGTCCGACTTAAGATAATCGAGTTGTTGAGCAGGAATAAGTAAGTTATAAACACAGGGTGTTAGAGACGGTGTAACGAAAACTTTGCAGACGTGATCAGATCTCGAAACTGATCAACTTTTACTATGAGGACTATGATGGGAAACGAAAAAGATTTTTCGATGTCCCATACAAAGTCAGTCAGCTGATCGGTAATACAATACAAATGCTTCATTTGTACAAAACACATAATAAAGAAAAGTACAATAAATGAAAATTCGGTACAATATAGGCGGCCTTATTGCTGATGTAGCAATTTCTACCAGGCAACCTTTAATTGATAGGAAAAGTACGCAGGGTCAAGCGGGATAGTGCATATGTACGACCTATACCTACATATACTAATAAACTATTTTACATACTAATGCACAAATTAAATTTAATTTTAATGGAATTTTGTATGGGAGGTCGAAAAAATTTTCACGTTCCGCACCATAGCCCCCGTCATAGAAAAAGTTGTTCAGCTTCTTGGTATGATCACGCCTGCAAAGTTTTCGTAACACCGTCTCTTACACCCTGTACATATGAATTTCAAGGCGAAACCGCTTCTTTTTCTTCTTAATCGTGGTTTGAAACGGATGTTTAAGGTCTATTATTAAAGTGGCTTGGGCGGTATATCTTACTTTTTACTCTCATTTACCAATTGCGACAATTAAGGCCACGGACCACGCATTTTATAAACGCAAACATGTATCATTACGAACATGTATCATTTTTACACATAATAAATACTTGCTTGAAATCCCATAATGTTCGAAGGTTAGAAAAAAAAAAACATCATCAATGTATTCTTTAAAAATAATTTATTAGCAAACTTTATACAAAATTTAATTACAAAATTGTTATTATTGTCTTTATAGTTACTAAGTATTTTTACAAGTTAAATACCTTACAATATCATATCACTTTGAATAACTTACTACTTCATAAATTAAGTTACATTGACCCTTTTTTTGTTTTTTTTTAAACATGTTCGTTTGGCTCTCATTTAAGTTTTCTAGTTTGACTCAACATTTCAACTTTCCAGAAAACGAAAAGTTTATATTATGACAATATTGGTCAAACGTATTCTATGAGCAAATCTTAAAACTATGGCACTCAGTGTGTTTAATAATGATATCCAGTTTCTTCATCAAAGCTTGGCGGTGGTCGTGGGCCTCCGAACTGCTCGCCGTTGCCAGCAAAACTGCTCGTGGGCCGCTTCTGGGCTCCTGCGAACGTAGACTGACCAGACTGACTTTGGGCTTGGTATTGGTTCTTAGCTGGCTTGCGACTACCGTTGTCCTTGCAGCAGGCAGAGACGAATCCGAACTGATTTTTAGGGCCTTGAGGCGACTCTGGCTGTTCAGCGTCGACTTCGCTTTCTTTAGGTTTTTCATTTTCCGTGTCTGGATTACCTTCGCTTTGACTAAAAGAGTTTTGAGCCTGACCAAACTGCGGCCTGCTCTGGCCGAATTGAGGGCGAGCAGGTTGAGAGGTCTGAGAACCGAACATAGCTTGACTCTGAGCTAAAGCGCCGAAAGGCTTCATATCGTCTTCAGTTTGTTGCGATTGAGCACCGAAATTTTGTCCAAATTGCGGTTTAGACGGAGCGCTGAATTGAGGTCTGGATGGAGACGATTGACTCCCAAACTGTGGGGCAGGCTTCTGATCTTTATCGTCCTTGATTTGACCTAACTGCTCTGGAACGAACTTGCCTGGCTTGTTCTGTGCGAACTGAGCAGCAGGTGCTACAGGTGTGCTGTCAGGGGGAGGAATGGTTATAGCTGGCTTGTTGTATTCGTATATTTCGCCGGTGTACTGCTGAGAAGGTACAGGCTGTTCATTTTCAACTTCACTTGTTTCAGGTTGGTTTCCGGATTGTTGTCCAAATGTCTGAGCCTGACTCTGGAATGAGGTAGAGCCGCTTGGTCTACGAGAAAAGGACGCACTTGCAGTTGATTGTTGGCTGAATGAAGGTTGAGTGGGTTTCTGTGCAAAAGAAGTGCTGACTGACTCCATGGCTTGGTTGTACTGAGGTCTTCTTTGGAACGGTCGAGAGCCAAACTGGCCTTGAGCCATTTGACTAGGAGTCTTAGAGGGGAATGGAGAAATTGAAGCCTGTGTTATTCCGTTGATGCCGCTGCTGCCTTGGTACTGAGACTGGGCTGAAGCCGTGGGGGAAATAGGAGCTAACGTTGGTGCTTCTGGAAATCTTGTGGTTGCTGGTTTTCGGTTGTTGTTCCCAAATTGACCCTGATTTGAAGAGGTAGGAGTAGTAGGCCTGATTACAGGAGGTCTTGGGTATTTATTTGAACCTTGAGACTGGGCAGCTGGAGTTTTTTCAGGAGAGTTAGATATTTGGTTTTGCCCAAACGAAGATTGCGTTATTCTATCAAACTGACTAGATGGCGCACTTGGAAATCTGGAAGCCTGAGGAGTTCCGAAAGGTTTTGAGGGTTGTTTATAGTAGTAAGAATCATCGGGACCCTGTGGTTGTCCAGTGAAGCTTGGTCTCATGGTGCTAGAAGAATACTGAGCATCTACATTTTGAGCAAATGAGTTTTGTCCTTCTGGTTGGTTCACAAGTTGGGCGTTCTGGTTAAATTGTCCAACAGATGATTGTGTCGGGAACCTCGGAGATTGAGTTTGAGAAAATGGACGTGGGCTTTGAGGGCGAGCTAAAGGACGGCTAGGCTTAGACACAAAACCGTTCTGACTGTTGTACTGATTGAAATTTGAGGCTTCGTTGTTGGCGGGTTGGCTTTCAGACATTGGGGATGAATCTTCGTTGCTTGTTTCGAAGGGCGTAGTCAATTCAGTAGCTGGTTGAGCAGTTGCTTTCTGAGAACCAAAAGATGGTTGGGCAGAAGGACTGTTGAATGAAGGCTGTTCTTGAGATTGGTAACGGTTATTGTTTTGCGGTTTTTGGAAGCTGGTCAATTGCTGAGATTGTGAACCGAAAGGCGACTGAGATCCAGTAGCAGAAAGAGCAGGGAAACCTTGCGTTGGTTTTTGTGGTTGGAAATCTGAATCAGCATCGACTTTTTCATTCTGTTGAGTGTACTGAGACGCGAAAGAGTTTCCAGGTTGGGGTCGGTTAGATGGCCGACGGTTTGGACTGCTTACTGTAGGAGGTAAGTATTCGTTGAGCTTAGCTGGCTGACTAGACTGTCCCTGAGCAAAGTAATTGCCATTTGTTGAAGGTCTACGCCCATTTGTTGGCCTGCGGCTATTTGTGGGTTTTCCTTGGTTGTTTGCGGGCCTGAACCCATTCTGCGAAGACTGCTCATTGTCAATGGGTTTTCCGAAAGAGTTCACAGCCTGTTGGGGGCGACTTTCTTCCTGTAGGCCCTGTTGCCCTAATGGAACGACATCAACTGGGTTGTCACCATCGGTATCCGGTTCACCAGTATGTTCTGCATCAACCATAGCATCTGTGAAGCCTTGTGGTTTACCAGCCTGAGGCCTGGCATGCTGAAGTCTGCCGTTCTGGGGTCTACCTTGAGGTCTACCATTAGGTCTGTTCAGAGGAGGCAGGTACTCATTTCTGTTTCCTATTCCAGGTCTAGCTTGAGTTTGCTTAGAACTAGTTTTAGTGAAAGCGCTGGAAGATGAACCTACACCGTTGCTGCTTTGACCTTGAGAACCGGTTGCAGTCTGTCCGAACTGCTCAGAGACTGCATCATCTTCTTCGAGCTCTAATGCTGCACCTTGTCCTCCGAGAACATTGGATGCCTGTCCTGACGGTGCGTTAAAGCTTTGTTTCCTTGAGGCACCATTGGATCCAAATCTGGTACTTCCTTGCGTGTATCTGTTTGCACTTTGTCCATTAATGTTAGTCTGTGCAGCTTGCGCGTTGAAGTTAGACCCTTGTGCATCTTCACCATTGATACTCGACTGTCTATCAACAGATCCTTTAGAGCCCTGGTCTTGACTGAAAGAGTTGTCATCCGCATTTGTCTCACTGCTGCCATATTTGGTTGACTGGTGTGTTAACTTGTTGTTTGCGTCTCCGTTGTCAGCATAATCGCTCCCTGCATTGTACCGCTGTGCGTCGTAAGAGCCTGGAATAAAAAACGAAAGTGTTTAGTCCATTTGTCAACGCCGGTACAAACGATATATCAGTCGGCAATACATTTGTCAAACACACAATGGGCTTGAAAAGCTAATCCGTAACGGTGAGGATTCTGTGAATGAAATTCTTCTTAGTGTTCCGTATGGATGTAATTAGGAAATATGGAGCAAGTATGAAATCGAAACTGTGTTAATGGGCCTCAATGAAGTTTGTCATTTTTGCAGATGATGTAATAATTTGAGGAAAACCACTTGGAAATTTAGGTAGGTAAGTGACAAAAATTATGCGTATTTTAAATAAAAGTAAATTAATATTGAGAGAGATTTTATGTTGCATATTGAGATGTAACCTTCAAAACCTGACACGGAACTCCTTTTAAACTAATTGATAATATTTAAATGATATACAATAAAGAGTTTTATTAATAATTTGTTTAAAAGGAAGAGCAAAATTTAATGAGTTCATGTCAAGCAAGCAATCATAAACAAGGAACTGTACATAATTTCTGTCGTATGCACTTAACAGTCATAGGCAAAGTAAGACATGAACAACCTATAGATTCGTAGAGTCTGTTCGGAAAGAGAACCGTCGCGGGAAAAAAGTGAACTATTCATTTTCCTAACCCCCACGATCGACAAATGTCAAAGTCATAGTAAGGCACAAAAGCGCCCCCAAATTTCACGCCAGTTCTTTCTCTTCACATAGTCTATGCGGATATTACAAGATGCTTGAAACAACACGAGAGAATAGGACAATTAAACCTAAGTACTTAAACGATTTCTTCGTCATTATCTCCGTCAAAAGCTTCACTCAAAGCTCTGCCGTCTAATTTAAACTTGAAAAGTCCATGATCTAATCATATTGCTGACGCGTCTCCATTACAATAGTTACTAAACCCGCTCCCGATCGATCATAATAACATGCTGTCGAGAATTCCAAACATTTCGGAACACTTCCCATCAGAACTGGTTCTGCAGCTCGATGTAGATCGACGGCATTAGAACTGCATTGAGTGCAGTTTGGATGTTTGACTACAGGCTTTAACGAATGTGGTGCAGTGGTAGTGCGACTACCTTTGACGCAGAAGGTTCTGGGTTCGATTCTCGGTGGGTCACCCAATTGATACTTATCATTTTGTAATATTGTTTCCAGTCTTATAGCACCCCAGTGTTACAGCAGTTGGGGTGCAGTCAAAACGCGATTTCGCCAGTATCAAGGTAATTTTGTTTAGCTTAACAGGGCCCAAAGTTCTACATGAAAATCGTTCCCATTTTGGTGTCAATAGCGTGTCAGTTGGATGGTTTAAGTCTCACAAGTCTTTTCGTATTCTGGTACCAGCTTGAAAGAAATAATAGATCACAGTGATAAAAGAATGACAGTTGAGTATCGCAGGCGTCACAATGGCTAAAAATAAGTGAATCGGGGTTACTGAAATGCAGCCAATGAGAAATTTTGGAAATTAAAGTAAATCTAAACAGAACTAGATGGCGCTGTTGGCGCTTTTTTAGATTGAAAAAAATATCTGTCAAGCTTAGTGCATACATGATAAAAAAAAACTATTACCCTTACGGCAAATCACTGCAGAGTTTTTACATCATTCTCACGAGCGCTGCCTACTAAAAACTACTATTAAAATTTCCCATAACGCAGCCCGTCTGTTCAGAGGACGGTTTTGACGTTTGACAACGCATGTTTAGTTGTAAGGTTACGTCACCGCTTCGATTAGGAGGATGCAATATGCAGTTCAGGTTTGGTGGAGGTAAATAACCCGAGATCGTTTATCAAGCTTTTTTGTAGTTGTTACTGATAGCAAGAGATAAAATGGCCGATGTGTTAAAAGAGCTATAAAAAGCTTATTATAATGAGTTGCAATGGCGTTTTTGTTCGTTCAGTTCCTAGTCCATGGCGCTAGGTGCTAATGATGGAAAATCTCAGCAGCAATTTCCCATGGATAGGAAGGAGTAGGTAATAATGAAAATTAAAATTTAAATAAGTTTTATTTTTATTAATGAGATTAATGTAGCCCTTTGAGAGAATTAAAATCTCAATAAATAGGGGTAATAGTTTTTTATTGTGACGTGAATTTGACAGATCCCTCTCTAAAATTTCGCCACCAAGTTCAGACAAAAGTGTTGCTATCAGTAAAATCCTCATTTTTAAAATGTCTTTTGATTATTGTTGGCTTAAAATAGCATCATCCGTGGATGTCGTAAGAGGCAAGTAAGGGACTCGAGTTTTAAGTTTATTACAATTTTAAGTGACAGGCTGACAACCTACACGATTTATCAGAAACGGCCTTCAAATATATGTCAAACGAGAGGATAACAACCGTCTTGTTACGGTCGTTAATGCTGTGCTTACCCTGCAAGGGGCCAAGTCGTGATATAATGTAGAGGTACGTACTTATTTTTGGAAACCTTATTCTACTTAGGCGCATCGCACACTTACTTAACGCACGACGGACCACTAAAATATCGCAGCGGTCTGTTAGATCCATACTAGAAACGTCACTCCCCATACTAAAACCGCACTCGACGGACGACGCTGCGATAGCGCTGCGCGGTTTTAGTATGGGCATTGACATTTCTAGTATAGACCTGACTGAACGCTACGATATTTTAGCGGTCCGTCGTGCGTTAAGTGAGCGATCCACCTTAGCTTAGTGAAAATTCTATGCGTGACATAATGACAAATTTGTTTGTTTAATGTGTTTGCGTGCAAAAATGACAAGTTACGATTGGTCATAGTCACCTACTTGAAGTGTGACCCTCAGCCTATTCTAGCTTGGTCCTTACTTGGTCAGTTTATTAGCGAAACAAATCGGAGCACCATGTTGGCTATTATTTCAAGAACACATGATACCTAAATGCCATTGTTGGCTTTGATTCAATTTACAAAAGCGATTCTCTAGGTCATTAATAAAATACAAAAGTAGTATAGGTAGCTTGACTGTGAGTTTGACCTTATAGAGTAGATAAAAATTGGGAGGGCACCACTTTCTTCGCGATCTGTCAAATCTGACAGAAAACGCTTAATTATGGCTACAATTTTTAATACAACATTTTTAGTTTCAATTTATTTAATCTATACACTTTCTTTCCAAGCTATACACTCAAAACTATTTTTCGAAATATTCAAAGCTTCAATTATTGAACTAATTGAAAGCAAATGTTACCATAACATCCAAAATAGCGATATAAAACGTCATTTCGCTGTATTTTTACACAAAATATACATACATACATACATACATACATACATATATCACGCCTTTATCCCTTGCGGGGTAGGCAGAGCGTTAACAGCCGTAAGAATACGGTCGCTATCGCCACGTCTGACATTTTTGAGTATTGTTTTCTAAGGTTGTTTCGGAAAACATGTGTATCACTATAGTGACAGGTTGTCAGCCTGTCGCCTAAAAATTGTAATACACCAATACTCTCGAGTCCCTTAGTCGCCTCTTACGACACCCACGGGAAGGATGTGGGGTGATGCTATTCCAAGCCGGCATCACACACAAAATATCGTTTTAAAAAGTAGCTCATTTGACCTGCCAGTCATCACGCCCATTAGAATATTGGCGAAAAGTAAAGAGAAAAAAGAAAACTATCAAAGTTTTGATTCCCAAGATTAAAACTTAGAATAGCACCGCCCTATTTCTGCCCACGAGTATTCTAAAAAGCGAGTAAGGAATGAATTCATGAAACGGGCAGCAACGTTTCCTGTGAATATCTTTAACACCTTGTTGCACTGTGCTAGATAGCCAAAATAAACGAAGTCGAGGAACACACTTGACGCACGACGGAGCGCAAAAATATCGCAGTTTTAGTATGGGGATTAACATTTCTAGTATGGATCAAACAGACCGCTGCGATATTTTTGCGCTCCGTCGTGCGTCAAGTGTGTTTCTCGCCTATCTAGCCTATTATTTGAAGAACATCCGATATCGAAAGTCTAGAAAGCCTTCACATTTATTAGTTTTAGTACCGACTCGAATCAAATTGTCTCGAGTTCTTTGTCTCGTTTGATCGTATATCTTCAACTTATTGTCTCACCTCGGGACTTAATTGTAGGCGATTCGATTTGACACAAAGGCTTTTGGGTTTGATTAGTGGTAGAAATCTGGGAAAGACCTCACCAAGTCAATTTTCTCTGATCAGTGAGTGTCAACCTGTCACTATGGAGTTTCACGAAAACCCCGAAACTGCCCTCGAAATCTATTTGTTTGACGTGACTATGGCAATCGTAGTTTTACTGTTTCACGATCTGTAACTACTCTAATAAAGTCACACATACTCTTGACTATAAAAACATCGAGTAGTAGAAATTTAAAAACGTGTGGTCATACTAGTCGCTGTGGACTTCCGTACATGGAATTGAAATACACCTTTTCGTAAATTGACCTCTGAAAATTGATTTCTGAAACGTTCGCTTTCGTTTCATGCCAAAATCTGCTACTATTATGCTTTTATCTCAAGCTGTACTTTACTTATCGATTCCCACATACCCTCAAAAATTCACACATATTTTTGACTATAAATATGTAAGTAAAAGAAATTTAAAAACGTGTAATAAGACCAGTCGTTTAGACTTTCGTGCAGGTAACGGAAAACGAACATTTTAGGAATTGAGATAAGAAATTGAAAATGTATGATCGTTTGTTCTCGTAGGTACGTTATTGTTCATTGTTTAACCTTCACTTTATTGGATCGGAATCTCGCTAAAATTTTATTTACTTTTTAGGTACCTTTTGTTATGTTATGATAACTCTATATTTTTATTGTTAAATTCATATATCGACCCGTCCATAACTTTTTATGACAGCGTTGTTAGTTGAAAATTATAGCTTCTTAAGAGGATCGTGTTGCTGGAAATTTTCATACAAAAAGCGTTAACGTTTTTATCATAGTTACGGGTAAACACTTGTATTGATTTTTAGGTATTTTATTTAAATTAACAAAAACTACGTTTATACGTTTTTATTTTTATGATATACTAGCGGCCTGCCCCAGCGGCTGCGCCCACTGCAACTCATTTTCCCGTGGGAATAAAGAGTTCTCCAGACAAGTATTATACATAAAAACCTTCTTCTTGAATCACTTTATCTATTGAAAAAACCGACGCGAAAAGCGATTTGCTTAGTACTATGTAGTGATATAATAGTTTCAGAAATAATACGGCACAAAAGTACACTTTTTTTAAAACTGAAAAATCTTTATGTTTGAGTAAAGTTATTTACAAGACTGTACAAAATCTGGTCAAAAACGATAGTTTCAAACCTAGTTCAGTTTATACCTAAGCCATCAAGACCAAAATAATAGAATTTGGTTGAATTTAGAGGTAAGAAAACGCTAACGCCCGTACCCCGATTTTACTCTGTTTACGAGGCGATTTCTCAGGAAGCCTTCTACTGTGCCTATCGCACATTTCGGGTTGGGTGGCCGGGAGTCGAGATAGCACATACAATTTGAAAAACGCATTTCGCGCGCGCCATGTCTTTGAATGACAGTCATGAACATGCCGTAGTAGCAATATTGATTCAAAATATCAAAATCAAAATATTTTTTACCTTGGCAACAGTCTACTCTAATTTCTAGAGCATAGAGTAGTCTAAAGCACGGTGGCTTCAAAAAAGGACGAAAAACTAAACTCTTTTAGTACCACCTGGCAATTTTGTTCTAAATTATCTGTCAAATCGCTCTCTCGACTTTACGAACAGACTTTATCTGCATAATAAAGACTACTTCTATGTCCATATTCTGTGCTGTGAACAGATTAGTGCAAGGAGTTTAAAAATTGACATTATTATTTTAAAATTTGCCGTGTGATGCCGGCTCAGAATAGCATCATCCCATTTTTTTCCCGTGGGTGTCGACTAAGGGACTCGAGGGCTTCATGTGTGTTGCAATTTTAGGCGACAGGCTGACAACCTGTCACTATGGTGATACACAAATCATCTGAAAGAGATATTTGTCAGACGTGGCGATTGCAATCGTGTTTTCATAGTTGTTAGCGCTCTGCCTACCCCGCAAGGGATATAGGCGTGATATGTACATACATACACACAAATCACGCCTGATATGTGTATGTGTATGTATGTATTATTTTAAACTGACAACGTTCATGAAATTCTAGTCTCATATTTCTGTGACGTCCAATCTATGACGTAAGAATTTCAAATTGAAAGTTCATAAAACCTCAAGATTGCGGGGACATATTTTAACACTTTCAATTCCATTTCCTCGATTGCGTTTGTAAATGTTTGAGTAACACTTCTGCATGGTGAATAATAGTAATGGTTATTTATAAAGTAATGGTTATTTTATAAAACTGTTTGTGAACATTTATGCTGATAACGATAAAGGTGGCGCTAGTGGTGTCTAAGTAAATGTTATGAAACCGATGATAGTGGGTAGAGGAACTATAAAATGAGAAAAAGTAAGAACACTACTTCTGCAACCACAACAAAAGTTCACTGGCAAAGCCATGGACCTCCCCCGATTGGGGGGTATTGCAGTACTCACCGCGGTTAGCAGGCGGATTGGCGAGCGCAGTGCAAGATATTGTAGGTATTAAGACGGCTTTTACAACACCCACGGATGGAACTGGGGTGGTTCCATTCTAACTCGGCACCACCCGGTACACTAAGAACTTGGATTTGAAATGTCGAAACACATGTGTAAATAGCAATCGCGAAAATGGTGGAAATTGGCTTCAAAAATTTACAGCGCTGATTATCATGTCATAAATACAATCCGCTTTTCAAGTAAATTTGGCCTTCCCATACTAACGAACTGACCCGGACAGCCAACACATTTCGTATGGGAAGTCCAAACAAATTTTCTCATATTTCGATGCTTTTTGAAGAAAGTTTTTCAGTTCATTAATTTTAAATCATATTTTCATTAATCTTAAAGTATCTACTAAGTAGTTTAAGTAAAAAAAATCACTTACCATCATCAGAAAGCCCGGCAGCTTCATCCCTGGCGTTCTGCTCCAGGGACTTCAAGATCTCAATGGGAATCGGCGGTGGAGTCGGCAGGTGGTCCCCTCTAGGCTGGTACCCGTTCTCATCAGCAGTATACGAGATGCTGTACACCTGGCCGTCGTCACCAGTGTAAGAAAACCCTCCAGTAGCCTGGACGCCGTTGGTGGCTACTCCGTTCTCCTCAGCGGAAATGCCATTGTCGGTTTCAAAGGCGTAGTGATAACTCTCTGGTCCAACTTCGTTCTCGTATCTCAGTATCGTTGCAGAGCGGTCGATGGATGCTCTAGGACGGTCAGAGTTAGAGAATGCCTGTTGGCGTTCGAAGCCAGAGTTCTGTGATCCTCCCTGGAAGTCAGCGTTTTCAGAGACTTCTTGAGATCCTTGGAGTTCCGGTTCGGTCTCTTCTTGAGGAGCGAACGCGGAAGGTTGGGTTTTGAAAGCGGCAGCCCCAACTTTGGAGTTGGTGGATCCGTATGAGATCCTTGGCAGTCCAAGACCGCTGTCACCAGGCTCTGAGGCCCTGGTGCCGGCAGCTGCTGCGTCTACGACGACTCCTTGGAAGTCGTTCTCGTAGCTTCCTTTGGGGAGACCACCGAGGCCGTTATTGAGGGCGTTTCCAGCGAAGGGTGCCTGAAGCGACCCTGGGGTTCCACCAGCCGTCTTGGCCGAGGCGGGGGGGAGGTAGGTGCGGTCGAGCTTGGCAGCACCGCAAACCGCTATCAAAGCGGTTAGGACGACCTGCCAAAACAAAAATATTATCAGAACCTTCTAAGATAGCGTACGTAATAGCGTCGATCCTAGCGTGCGCATTCTCTAACTAAACTTTAATATACTACCACATTCTTGTTACTATTTTTAAACGTGATAAAATCGGAAACCCAAAGCCTATTATTTGTAAGATGAGGTTTAATGCTAGGATCATATCTGTTTAGTTTTTTACGGAAGACGCGAGTCGAAATTACTTTGGCTTGATATTACCATGCGTGTCTCACAGGATTATAAATACCAATCGGCGCGTTTTTTTAATATCAAACGCAGACAATCTGTTTCGTAAAGGATCTATTTGTGATAGAGAATTTATTATTCGGTAAAAAATTACATTAAACAATACAAAATTAAAAAATAAATGTCAAATAAACACACAAAATAAATGATACATATACACATAAAGAAACTCGATATTTGAAGTCTTTTTACTTAGGAAAATGTATGGAAAAATCGAGGCTAAAACTTTATATTTGATTAACTTGATTGAAGTGATGACCACTTAGCACATAGTAGTAAGTACATTGATTTCCATACAAAATGCAGCCATAATCAAGCTGATGTATGGCATTCGTGACTACGGTGCTAAGGGTCACAGTTGCTTGATACTGCTTTTGTAATCAAGTTTTAAAACTAAACATTATCGTCACGAAATCGAGTTATCCATCAAAGTAATGAGGTTGATTTAATTTTCGGGCCAATTGCGTCAAATTTTAAAACAAATGTGCGATCTGACTTATAAGGTTGCCTGGTAGAGAATTCTGTCTGGCATTAAGGCTACCTTGTTGTACTGTTTCCTTTATTTGTGTTTTCTATATGTTGTTCTAGTTTTTTTCAATAATGAATTTTGTTATGTTTAGTTATGTTATTTTACACTAGCGGCCCGTCCAGCAGCTCCGCCCACTACTTATTTTCCCGTGGGAATTAGTTGTTTTCATCGGCAAATATTATGCGTATAAACCTTCCTTTTGAATCATTCTATCTATAAAAAACCGCATCAAAATCCGTTGTTTAAGATTTAAGCATACACACAAACAGACGCGAAAACAGCGATTTTGCTTTATACATTTTTTTTAGGTTTAGCAAATAAAAATATCCTAGTCGGCTTTTTCCAATAAATACATGAAAAATGTATTGAGATTTAAAAAGTAAAACGTGTTGCCTCAAAAATGAGCAAGCATTTTACGGGTTGGAATCACTTAACTCAACAACGTTTCCCAAGGAACATAAATCAAAATATAAAAAAAAACTCCCAGACTGGCTGGTAAATGTAAGGAAGGTCCATTTTTAATATTTTGACCTATTTTTCTCGGGGATAGTTTTTCAGTTTCATGGGTATTATCTCCCCGTAAAGCATAATTTTTTTATTAGGGGAGAATGTTGCGAAAGTATAATATTTTGACCAACAGTCGGAAATTAATTTTACAAAAAATATGATTTCGCAAATGTAATTTTTGTAGAGATGAGAAATTAAATTAATCGCTCTCAATAGAACGAACTTTGTGTCAAAAATCCTAAGTTAATCGTGCCGGTACTAATAAAATAGTTTTAAATAAATTTCGGTCAATTTGCCGGCACATTAAAAATTTGATTTAAAAACTTCATTCAACCTTAACCAAAATAGAGTCCTGAAAAATCGATTCATTCAATCTCTGAATACGTTAACTGTAGAAAGGTTATTTTTAAGTACCTATGTTGAGGGTTCTTCGCCTCAATAGACGACATTGTTAGTTAAAAATAACACATGAAAACGGAAAGAAAGGACCTTTTTCCAAAAATTTAATCTGTCTTGATCGATTTATCCCCCGAAAATAGTCGCATGGGAAATTTCGTGAAGTTCGTTGGAGCCGTTCCCATAATTCCGAATACTTATAAATAATAATATAAATACATATAGAACTCGTTAAAAGATATTAGATGAATGTAGGATAATATTTCTCGGACGCTTGTCACTCAATCCGAATTGACAAAAGAAATATTTAAAAGCCAAACGACACACTTTCACAGAAACAAAACACCACAGTAAGGATTTCTTCCGGGATCTATATCCACATGCTACAAACACTATAGCCCATTAGTATCCGATTATCACATAATCTTTTGTCTGAGATGTCGAGTCAACGAACGACCGACGGAATAACCGGCTATTCAACAACTGTCACTTCACACGATCACTTCGAAAGGGACTACGTAAAAAATAAGTTACCAATTTCATCTTTTTAGCTATCTCCGGTGCTGCAGCGAAGATAGTAGGAGTGGTACTGATGATCCAGTGTCGTGGGTTTACAGTTTTATACTCCTTGGGTGGACGACCAAAAAACGTGCTGATCACATCACGCCAACTTACAGATACCGGTGATGCGCAACTACCTTTAAGAACACACACCTTGTTGCCTCAAACTAAGGACGAGATTCGAACGGATTTATTAAAACAAGTGGAAGTTCAACGGCAGATTTATTTCGGTGGGGATTCACGCATAGACCCCAAGTTCACAATCACAACTGTATGAGTTTAATTGGAAAACATCGCATTTTCAAAGTAATGAATCTGATAATATTTATTTATGAACGATTTCGTGAGGTGATCTCTTAATAGGGCACGAGATATTTTTATTGCACGTAAATGCAGCGTTTATGGTTCAAAATAAGTTAAACTTCCGATGCTAAAAGCGTAACATTGAACTTGACGTAAGAACGGCTTATTTAGATCATATTGATCAGTTTTATTATTACTTCGACACTTTTTGTATAAACAAAAACAGGGTGTAACGAAAACTGCGTGCTCAAACCTTGCAATTGTAAAACTTTTTCTACGGGGCTATGTTGGGAAACGAAAAATTTGCAGCAATAAAGCTCTGACTTGTTTCAAATATAGGTTTGACAGATTATTTATTTCATGTAAGAACTTATCTATTTAATTTTACCTATGTTAATTACTTTCCTTACATTTATCGAGAGTTTTCATCGTTTTGGCTACATGCGCGACATTCAATGTATAATAGAGTGTGTATAACTGAATGACAGACGGGAAAGAAAGGTTCTCGAATGGCGGCCACGGGTAGACGTACTGTTGGGCGGCCTTCCACAAGGTGGACAAATGATCTAGTGAAGATCGCTGGACGCCAGTGGATGCAACTTGCGTAGGATCGTTCACTTTGGAAATATTTGGGGAAGGCCTATGTTCAGCAGTGGACGTCTTCCGGCTGATATGATGATGAGAATGACTCACTAGATAATAAAGACAAGCCACGCCTTGCATAATTTCATCAAGCGCATATGAGCCGCAGCAGCGCAGTCGGTAGAAGAGAGGCGTCGCTGCGCTAGTATGAACGGAAGTGGCAAGTTTAAACCCTGCCTGCGGTGCAATCTTAAAGCATAACACTTTTTTTTACTATTGCATCAAGGGATTGACTTAATATACGTAGAACGAAAAAAAATCCGCAAATATTTTAAGGGTTGAACCAGCCCATGAAGCCGAACAACTTTCCTTAAGGAACAGAGGTCGAAACACAACCATGTCAGAAGCCTGCTACTTGTAGAAGGCGATTGAAAAATTCTGACACTAGGGTTCATCGGGTCGTTAGACGACTTGGTGTCCCATACAAAATGAAAGAAAGCGGTCGAAATTTGAAAAAAAATTTGGACCTCCCCATACAGTTAACTTTCTCGGCTGCTTCATTTTGTATGGGAGGTCCAAAATGTTTTTTAATATTTCGACCTATGCTCCTTGGGGAAAATTGTTCGGTTTCGTGGGCTGATTCGCTCCTTAAAATTTTTTGCAGCTTATATTTTTAGACGTTATATTAATTTTACTGTTCGTCGCAAATAGGATGAATTAAGTAGATAGAAGTAGATATGAAGTCGCTAACTATACGATTATTTCGATGAGACTGTACCATAATGCCATAAGGTTATTGTACAATTACCGTAAATTATGTCAATATTGTTCATAACATCACGTAAAATTTTATTGTTTCCCCACAGTTCATCGGGTCGTTCGTAAGGTCGGTGACCTACAAGAAAAGCAGAAAATCAATAATATGTAAACTACATCTATACAAAAGACATCAACGCTATCTTTAACATCTTCAGATTTCTAGACAAGTTCAGCCACAACAGTCCACTGGCATCCCCTTATCGGGGGATATTGCCATACTCTGCATACTCACCCCTCTTGGAAGGCGGATTGGCGAGCGCAATGTGTTCACAGGAAACGCTGCTCCAGATTTCCTGGATTAATTTATCCCAGTCACTTTTACGACGCCCACGGGTAGAATTTGGGTGAAGCTATTCAAAAACGGCACCACATGCACCACGGCACCACGGCACCACGGCACCACGGCACCACGGCACCACGGCACCACGGCACCACGGCACCACGGCACCACGGCACCACGGCACCACGGCACCACGGCACCACGGCACCACGGCACCACGGCACCACGGCACCACGGCACCACGGCACCACGGCACCACGGCACCACGGCACCACGGCACCACGGCACCACGGCACCACGGCACCACGGCACCACGGCACCACGGCACCACGGCACCACGGCACCACGGCACCACATGTACCACGGCACCACGGCACCACGGCACCACGGCACCACGGCACCACGGCACCACGGTACCACGGCACCACGGCACCACGGCACCACGGCACCACGGCACCACGGCACCACGGCACCACGGCACCACGGCACCACGGTACCACGGCACCACGGCACCACGGCACCACGGCACCACGGCACCACGGCACCACATGTACCACGGCACCACGGCACCACGGTACCACGGCACCACGGCACCACGGCACCACGGCACCACATGTACCACGGCACCACGGCACCACATGCACCACGGCACCACGGCACCACGGCACCACGGCACCACGGCACCACGGCACCACGGCACCACGGCACCACGGCACCACGGCACCACGGCACCACGGCACCACGGCACCACGGCACCACGGCACCACGGCACCACGGCACCACGGCACCACGGCACCACGGCACCACGGCACCACGGCACCACGGCACCACGGCACCACGGCACCACGGCACCACGGCACCACGGCACCACGGCACCACGGCACCACGGCACCACGGCACCACGGCACCACGGCACCACATGTACCACGGCACCACGGCACCACGGCACCACGGCACCACGGCACCACGGCACCACGGCACCACGGCACCACGGCACCACGGCACCACGGCACCACGGCACCACGGCACCACGGCACCACGGCACCACGGCACCACGGTACCACGGCACCACGGCACCACGGCACCACGGCACCACGGCACCACGGCACCACGGCACCACATGTACCACGGCACCACGGCACCACGGCACCACGGCACCACGGCACCACATGTACCACGGCACCACGGCACCACGGCACCACGGCACCACATGTACCACGGCACCACGGCACCACGGCACCACGGCACCACGGCACCACATGTACCACGGCACCACGGCACCACGGCACCACGGCACCACGGCACCACGGCACCACGGTACCACGGCACCACGGCACCACGGCACCACGGCACCACGGCACCACGGCACCACGGCACCACGGCACCACGGCACCACGGCACCACGGCACCACGGCACCACGGCACCACGGCACCACGGCACCACGGCACCACGGCACCACGGCACCACGGCACCACGGCACCACGGCACCACGGCACCACGGCACCACGGCACCACGGCACCACGGCACCACGGCACCACGGCACCACGGCACCACGGCACCACGGCACCACGGTACCACGGCACCACGGCACCACGGCACCACGGCACCACGGCACCACGGCACCACATGTACCACGGCACCACGGCACCACGGCACCACGGCACCACAGTAACGAACAAACAAACATAATATTAGTAAGTTAATCATTTACTAAGTTGCTTAACACGCATGCGCGTAATATATTTTTTTTTGTTTGTATTTGATTATATAATTTCATTCATATATTATAATCCCAACAAAATAAGATTCTTAGCAAGATAATTGCATTATTATTAGATTATCGTGATAATATTGGATTATCATAAATTTTATGAGGTAATTGTCATTTTGATGCGTAATTTATATTAGTTATGGCGTTTTGACATCACTGAATTAGATCATACATTATTTGATGATCACGATCTATGAGGTACAATCAGTAATAGGGTGGTTACCTGAGTAGGGTAACCATGGGGTAACCAGTCAAGCCAACTTAGGCCTTTCCCATACTTCAGCACAAAAATAACGTATGCGCCTGTCAGATCCATATTAAAATCGTCACTGCCCATACAAGAACCGCTCTCGACGTTAGCACTGGATCGTGCTGGTCGTTTTATTAAGGGGATTGACGTTTAAGTATGGATCTGACAGGCGCATGCGTTACCGCAGCGTTATTTTAACGCTGAAGTGTGCAACAGGTCATGAAATTTCTGAATGATCAACAACTATTCGTCAAACGTAACAATATTAGTTATCGCTCTGCCTACACCGGACCGTATAAAGGTGTGTAGCTATAGGTACATATAAGGTGTAAAAATATTAGCTGCAAATATTTTAAGGGGTGAATCAGCTCATGAAACCGAACAACTTTCCCCAAGAAACATAGGTTGAAATATGAGAATTTTTTTTGGACCTTCCATACAAATTGACTTGGTCAGTCGGTGACTTTGTATGGGAGGGCCAAAATTTTTTTTTCATATTTCGACTTATGTTCCCTTGGGAAAGTTGTTCAGTTTCATGAGCCGATTCACCCCTTAAAATATTTGCAGCAACTTTTTTTACATACACACACACATATCCCGCCTTTATCCCTTACGGGGTAGGCAGAGCGATAACGATCGCAAAATTACGGTCGTTATCGCCACGTTTGACAATATTTGTGGGTCATTGCAGATAATTAATAGTGACAGGTTGTCAGCCTGTCGCCTAAAATTGCAATACACTTAGAACCCTCGAGTCCCTCCCTTTTACACCCTGTATAAAACACATGTTTTTCTAATTACTATCCACAACTGAAGAAGACAAGGTCACACTGTCATCACCAATCAAAACGGATACTGATGAAGACATATTAATAACATCCTAAAACAATACCGGAAACACACAAAAGCTTACAAACATCATTTGATTAAGCTTAGCCGTGCTTAAAAATTAACAGGAACCTTGTCAAACAATGACTCCTTACAATGTTCATTGCACAAAATGTATTAATATCGTATTGATCCGTCAGACCTTCGACCTAGATAATGAGTTCCGATATTTATTAAAGTATTTTGAGAATTGACCGACTGCACAAATATTATGCTAAAAAAATATTCTACATATCAAATTAATAAAAAAATTACAGAATAACCGAAAAATGGTCTCAGTTTAAACAAATCTCTAGGTCTTTCTTAAATGCCCATAATGTAGTTTTCGAACTTCACGGGAACACGCTTTTTTCTCATGATACATACATACATACATACATATATCACACCTTTATCCCTTGCGGGGTATGCAGACCGCTAACAACCGTAATATTACGGTCGTGATCGCCAAGTCTGAAAAAAGTTTGAGGGTCGTTTCAAATAAGTCGTGTACTATTATAGTGACAGGTTATCAGTATGTTGCCTAAAACATACACATGACACACTCGAGTCCATTAGTCGGCTTTTACGATACCAACGGGAAAGAAAATGTGTTACTACTTCGTATAACTATATTAGATTACATACCTACATGTATTATGCTACAGTCGGTTTATATTTTTAAATGTTTTGATCATGTATGTATTAGCTATCTTTTATCTCATTAGTTCATACTTTAATATGAAACAAACAATAAAGAAGCAAAATGTCATGATTCTCACTATCTAAGGCGGGTCGCACACTTAACGTACAACGGAGCGCCAAAACATCGCAGCGGTCTATCGGATCCATACTAGAAACGTGACTCCCCATACTAAAACCGCACTCGACGGACGATACAGCGATAGCGCTGCGCCGACAGCGGTTTAGCGGTTTTAGTATTTGGAGATTGACATTTTTAGTATGGATCTGATAGACCGCTGCGATGTTTTAGCGCTCCGTCATGAGTTAAGTGTGCGACATGCCTAATGATGATACATGGATAAGTGGATTCAATTAAATGTTATTAATGAATATGTCTTCATATTGATACAAACATCTGTATACCTTCAAATGAATTAGGAATTTACTTATGAGCAATATTAATAAGTTACCCATTTAAGGCCAGGAGCTCAATCTCTGAAACTTTCGCTTTTGGTTCCGTGTACGAAAGTCCAAAACTACTAGTCTAAGGTCTCTATCACACTTCGGCGCAAAAATAACGGTGCGCTAACGTATTCGCCTATCAGATCCCTACTAGAAATGTCACTCGCATACAAATACCGCGCTCACGCAGGTCCAACGCACGACGCAGTGCCAGCGCTGCGTTAGCGCTGGGTCGTGTGTCGATTGCTGGGTGGTAACTATCCCGAAGGCGGCGTAGCGTATAGTACCGCTACCTTCTACACCGAGGATCGTAGGTTCGATGCCCACCGGACACAAAAAATTGTCAAGTCAACTTTCAAATATTTGTGTTGAATCTGGGTGTTTTATATGTATAAGCATGTATTTATTTACAAAGAAAAAAATTAAGTATTAGTATCAGCTATCTAATTTCCATAGAACAAGCTGAGCTTAGTTTGAGGCTACATGACGCTGTGTGAATTTGTCCCAAGGAGCATTATAGGTCGAAATATGATTTAAAAAATTCCACCGACCATACAAACTTTACGTATATACCAGCCGACAAAATGAATTTGTATGGGAGAACCAATTTTTTTTTTCATATTCCGACCTTGTTCCTCCAATTATGTTCCTTGGGGAATGTTGTTCAGTTTCGTGGACTAGTTCGTTCCTTAAAGATTTTGCAGCTAAATTCTTTACACCTCGCCGCTCGAATGATCCATATTACGTCATGTTAATGCTATATGACATATGGTCTAAATTTCTTTAAAGGCATTTCAGCTAGCACCAGTTTGGCAGCTGCCAAAATTGGCTTATTCTCACTTTTTTTCGTGTGGGACACCGAGTCGTCCAACCACCCGGTGAACCCTAGTGTCAGAATTTTTCAACCGCCTTCTACAAGTAGCAGGCTTCTGACATGGTTGTGTAACGACCGCCGTCTAAGTGATCATAGACAGCAACCGGGACCTAGGGCTTAACGTGCCATCCGAAACACGGAACCATCTTTCTTACGGACAGCCGGGTGGTTCAGCCCGCAATGTCCTAACCAGACTGGAAACAAATTCACAAAGTGATAAATACCAACTTGTGAGCGACCCACCGAAAATCCAACCCGAAACCTTCTGCGTCAAAGGCAGTCGCACTATCACTGCACCACATCGGTCGATAGGCTTATTGGAACGGCGATACTGTAGTTCAGTCTCATGGGCTGGTTCAACCCTTGAAGGGAGCTTAGTACTTATCCTGAGACCCTTTATATTGCTTGAACCCGCAGGGCTAACGACATGATAACTTATACAAGGTGTAGAAAAATTTGCTGCAAATATTTTAAAGGATGAACCAGCCCATGAAACTGAAAAACTTTCCCCAAAGAAATATGGGAGGTCCAAAAAATTTTCTCACATTTCGACCTATGTTTCTTGGGGAAAGTTGTTCAGTTTCATGGGCTGATTCACCCCTTAAAATATTTGCAGCTAATATTTTTACACCTTGTTGCCGTGTGATGCCGGCATAGAATAGCAAGGCGGTTTAAAAATTCTAACACTAGGGTTCATCCGGCCGTTGGACGACTCGGTGTCCCACACGAAAAGAAAAAAAAAGAAGATAGAATAGCATCACCCCACATCCTTCCCGCGGGTGTCGTAAGAGGCGACTAAGGGACTTGAGAAAATTGGTGTATTACAATTTTTAGGCGACAGGCTGACAACCTGTCATCCTAGTGATACACATGTTTTCTGAAACAACCTTGGAAAACAGTCCTCAAAATGTCAGACGTGGCGATAGCGACTGTATTCTTACCCTGCAAGGGATAAAGGCGTGATATATGTATGTATGTATGTATTTTTACACCTTATAAAAAGCTTGAACCCCCAGGGCTAACTACATGATGACTTAATATTATCTACCTACCCTACACTTACTCTGAGTCAATGTTCACCTTACAATGACATACATACATACATACATACATACATATATCACGCCTTTATCCCTTGCGGGGTAGGCAGAGCGTTAACGACCATAAGAATACGGTCGCTATCGCCACGTCTGACATTTTTGAGGATTGATTTCCAAGGTTGTTCCAGAAAACATGTGTATCACTATAGTGACAGGTTGTCAGCCTGTCGCCTAAAAATTGTAATACACCAATACCCTCGAGTCCCTTAGTCGCCTCTTACGACACCCGTGGGAAGGATGTGGGGTGATGCTATTCTAAGCCGGCATCACACGGCATCCTTATAATGACCCTGTAATTATTTATAAGCTTTTATATCTAGTCTAGTATCAATTAATTAAGAGCATATTGACGTCCATCTTTTCTGAAAATCGATACTTCTACTGTATCGAAATCATCGTGATGTTGACTAAGAGAACTAATTTTTATACATACTCCGAACATCAGATGGGGAAATCGTAAAAAGATAATGTACAACTTACTTAATTTTTATTCGACTTTGAAAAAATTAGGTTCTCAGTTTGACCTATATGTATGCTGTACATGCATGTATTTGTCCGCGGTTATCTCATGTTCGGATGAACCGATTTTGATGCGGTTTACAGGAAAATATTTGCCAGAGTAAGGAGAAGGTTTAAGGCATATTAACCGACAAAAAAATAGAGGATCGCACTTTTGTACGTCCGTTGAAGTCGGTTCTCTTTCAAAAAAAGTTATTCTGTGTTAATTTTGCCGTGTGATGCTGGCTTAGAATAGCATCGCCCGTTTCCTTCTCGCGGGTGAAGGTAGTAAGAGGCAACTAAGAGACTTGAGGGTTTCATGTGTATTACATATATATATATATATATATATATATATACCAATATATATATATATATTGGTATATATATATTCGGGATCTCGGAAACGTTTATTTGTCGCACGTGGCGTAGCGATAACAACCGCATTTTTGCGTCTGCTGACGCTCTGCTTACCCTGCAAGATGTAAAGGCGTAATATGTTTATGTATGTACAGTTTTCAAATCCCAAAGCTTGCGAGATCACGTAGAGTGTAGACTTGCCTAAGCCACCTAAGTGCTGATGTCGTGCTAGTGTAAACACACTATGCTGATCTTACGCTGCCGAAGTTCGGTTCAATACACTTGTGTTATTTGAATTAAAGACGACACACTATCCCGAAATAACGTCGCTTGAGTCGGGTGTAAGAACCACATTTAAATACCACACTCAACTTTGAGATCGATCTCAAGAGTGGTTTTGACAAATGACAGTCAATACTAACAGCTCAAAGTCGCACTCAAGACCGATCTCGAGAGTTGAGTGCGGTTTATACGTAAATACAGACCTAAGACCGTTTTCGCTTTACGTCCGATCCGTCCGTCGATACAGGTTACATGCAAAAATCGGTTGACGGAGATCGGATCTAGTGCGTAAATAACCATAGAAAAAGTTCTACGGCTGCTATGGACCATATTTTTACGGGTTCGGGTCGGATTCGGATCGGACGTAGTGCGAAACCGCTCCAAGTTGACCAACAAACCGAAACTAGAGTGCAGGCATGTGCATGTTCCCGACTGCGAAGAGGTACACAGGGGAAGCGTTACAAAGTTTAGCTTACAATTTTTTTCTAGGTTTTGTCCGCGTATTCGGCACTTAGAGCGTTTCATATCTGCCGAATAAGTCGGAACGTAAAATCAGCCCGCCGAACTTCGGTGGCGTAACTTAGGCATTAGTATGTTTTGACACTTAAGCATCGGCTTGCGTGAAAGGTATCACGCATCTTCACAAATTTACTCTAAGTACTTTATGTAGTAAGTATGTAATACAGTTTTAAGTGGATATTTCACTTACACTGCCTTGACACTTCTCACTCACACTTAAGTAGCTTGCTTGATACATTATCTTGTATAATTAAAGTGAAGCATGCCATCTTAATACATCATCCCTTGCCTTATCCCGTTCTCTGTCGGGGTCGGCTACCTAACTTGGGGATTTGACGTGGAACCAAGTTTTTACACAGAGCGACTTGACCTCTGCAACTCGAAGGCTAACCTAGCCCGAATCATTCAAATATCATCTGAATTCAAGAATATGGGTTTCATCACGATGTTTTTCTTTCACCGTAATAACAGTCTGTAAATGTACGTGAGTAGAAACACATTGATACCAATTGGGCCTTATCGGCTAGAACAGCATCACCCCATTTACCTTTTGTCCATTTTTACCTTTTGTCCACAACATTTGTCCCTCGGTTTCGTAAAAGGTTACTAAGGGGAATGAAATCATAGTAAGGGCGTTCCATGAATATAATACTTTTTACTGCGTTCGTCAATTTGCCTGCCAAGCGTGGTGAGTATGGCATTACCCCCCCATTAGGGGAAGGCCTATGTCCAGCTGTAAACTGATATCAGCTGATGTGTGTGAGAACTAACCACTTTATTTTGCGTCATATGATCCTTTTACTGTACCAATATTTAGGCAACTCCGAAAATAAATAAAGAAGTTGAATAAAAAAATCAAAGCAGACGTCAAGTACTAATGCGATGGAAGGAAACGTGATTATATCGGCAGCTAAGGTTATATTAGTCACACTACTGCGATCTTTGCAGATTCTGTACGGCACCTCAAACACTAGCGCCTTATGTGTAAAAAAATGCTCTGGCTAGAATACGCTAAAGGAAGATCAGGTTATGCGAGATGTAAGGAACAGCCCTCTGAATACTGACAAGGTGCATGCAGACCATGAAACTGAACTTTCCTCTGGGAATGCATTTCAGGAAATTTCGTGTTTTATCACGAAGTTCCATCAAGAACCAGGAACATGAAGTGTTACTTTCATTAAAATAAAATAAAGACAAAAGTTGATAAAATGGAGATTAGTCATTTTTATTTGACAGTTCATTGATACCGACTATTTAGAGAATCCATACACACATATTAGGCAGAGCATTAACGACACGAAAGATTTTAAGAATGCGTATTTATAAATAAAGTTAGTACCTACTACTATTATAGTGTTAGTAGCGCGCTAACAAAACGAAAGGCATCAAAAATACATCTCAGTGTCAGTTTTTTTATAGAACGGCGCTAGTCTATGCCATTAACCGACTGCTTAAGACAACAGAGATAGGTAACTGTACGATCTTTGACACAGGATCGAGTAAATAATAGATGACCTTATAGATGCTAAAATTAAAAGTATTGTTCTTCAATTTAATTTCCTTTTAAATAATTTGAAGTGACATAAGACGACGTGGAGTGGATGCCTTAGACTTATCCTTGAAAATTAATACGTATTAACTATACAAGAGTTTTATTTAAGGCCAAAAGCTTCCGATATTTTTTACCGACATCTTTCCTAAATACATACACAAATCGCGCCTTTATCCCTTGCAGGGTAGGCAGCGCGTTAGCGGTCGTAAAATTACGGTCGTTATCGCCACGTCTGACAAGTATTGAGGGCCCCTTCAGATGGTTCGTGTCGTGTATCACTGTAGTGACAGATTGTCAGCCGTATCCTAAAGTTGTAATACGTGGTCATACACATGAAACCCTCGAGTCCCTTAGTTGCCTCTTACAACCCCCGCGGGAAGATTTGGGATGATGCTATTCTATGCCGGCATTACATGGGAAACGGCGACGTCTTTCCTTCCTTTTTTATGTTTACCCGGCTATCGACTATCTCGGCAAGAGGGTTATGTTTTTCTAGTGTTTGTATGTATGTGGCCAAGTAAATTATTCATCAATCATCATTAATTAATTCATGATACACCCTAAAATTTATAATATCTGGGGGCACGGTCGTGGAACCGCCAAGATAAGCCACGCAGAGCACGAGGGCACTACCCCTTCTTGCTGCGTCGTTTTTGAACCCGTTCTTATTATTTTCAAAGGGTGGGTTTAACTTAGAAATTCTATTTTCGGCATAATAATTCAGGATTGTTACTTTATTCCATTGATATTAGGCACATTTCCACTTGGGCTTTTGTATGATCCTAACTACAAAATATTAATGGTTTTTATTTAATAAACTATCATTTAAATATCAATCAAGTTTCAAGAATCTTGCCACTTAAACTACCTATGATAGAGTTAATTAATAAAGCAAAAAATATCCTTACGTTTTTGATTTAGTAGGAGAGCTAATGCATCTATGAGGTATAAGCGCAAAAATAGTCAGTAATAACCTCCCATACATCACATGTAGCATCACCCCATTTCTTTCCCGTGGGTGTCGTAAAAGCCGACTAAGGGACTCGAAGGTTTCATGAGGCTGACAACCTGTC
Source organism: Keiferia lycopersicella (assembly GCA_029255805.1). NCBI lineage: Eukaryota > Metazoa > Arthropoda > Insecta > Lepidoptera > Gelechiidae > Keiferia > Keiferia lycopersicella. Next base: position 16,109,056 of record JARACZ010000005.1, read on the forward strand.
ACTATAGTGATACATGACTTATCTGAAACGACTTTAAAATATTGACGATAACGCTCTGCCTACCCCGCCAGGGATATAGGCGTGATTTGTGTGTTTATACATCACATCCACGCCTGACTGCCTAGCCAGCGAGATATTTTAACTAATTAATAATATGCATTAGCAGTATCAGCGCTTGGGTAATTCTTAATTTTCTAGTTTTAAAAAGCCGGTAATCGCTTCTTACACTTCTATAATGATGGTACATAACCTAGATTTTTCCGTTGTTACAATTGCATGTACATTTTTTCCAAAATAGAATACATAGGGCTCAAGTTACTTCACATTTAACCTGCTCCACTCCCCGACTAAATGTATTCTGATATCTAAAATAAGAAAAAAAACTTCAGAGTGATAAATAATGACTACTTAATCAGACATCCTATTGTACAAATTGATACGTCAAAACACTTTAAAATATTTGCTAGATAAAAAATAAATTGTGATAAATTACCTCAAATTGTATGATTAGATTAGTTACTATGATAGTAGATGTAGGTTTTATCGTAGATTATGTTAAAAACAACTTATAACGGACCTTCTTTGGTAATTTTTTGCGTGCTGGCGTATTTCACTATTATTGAAACCACTTATGAATTTCATAAAATTTCAAGGTGTTTACAGATTTTGCTGGAAAACGACTAAGTAAAATAATAGTACTTAGTAAGTCAATCGGGTGATCGGATAATGAGCTTGATGTCGGGCAGGTCACATGAGCTATTTTCTAAAACGAAATTTTGTATGTAAATACAAAGAAATGACGTCATGTCTCTCTAGTTTGGCTGGCGTCAAAACCCTTACTTTATTTTTATTTTTTGTTTATAAATTCAAACTTTAAATAACTCGAAAACCTATAAATGGAGTATGTTGTACTTTAGGATAATATTTTCAAGTGTGCTCCTTATGTGTTTTATTAATGACCCAGTCATGTAGTGAATTGTATTGCAATCCATGCGGATTATTGTATAGTTTCATTCATGGTCAATATTCATGCATGCCTACAAAGGTTTTTGAATAGGTGCTGGCCCTTCCACCCTATACGCATAAACATATTACTATTTTCTATCATTTTTATTTAGATTTTCCCAAAAGATTCAAATCTGTTGTTGCATAGTATTGCTCGCACACACACATGACAAAAAACACATTACCCAACCTACTTCCCCGACGGCGCCTATCTCCATAACAATCTTTGTTTTTTTACCAAAACACTTTCAGGTCAACGAACCGGCGGGTTTTAAAACCAGTTTTTTAAGACATTGATCATTCTGAAGCCTCCATTTATCAATCGGATACTTAACGGGTTGATAACTGGATCAAATCGAGTTTGTTTTTCAATCAATTATTTTGTCATTTGGTTGCTGAGTGAGATTGATTGAAATTTTATTGAGACAAGCTGTATTTGGTTATCAGTTTGTTTTATTTAAGCATCAATATCAATCAATACATGTGAGCGTCGGTGGCCAAGTGGTTAGAACACCGGTCTTGCAATCGTGAGACCCGAGTTCGATGCCTTCCATGTACCAATGTGTTTTTTTACTCACCTACATTTACCAACTACTCTTACGGTGAAGGAAAAACATCGTGATGAAGCCCTCATTCAAATAAAATTTGAATTTAGATGACATTATTTTGGAATGTCACTTAACCATGGATTCAGCCCAGGTTGGCCTTCGGGTTGCAGAGGTCGCTCTGGGTAAAAACTTGGTCCCACGTCAAATCCCCTAGGTTAGGTAGCCGACCCCGACAGAGAACGGGACAAGGCGAGGAGAATGATGATCAATCAATAGTACATTAACGTGAAGTCCCTTTTTGCTTTTCTCTATGTCATAGACTATACCACGCAACGTATGCGGTTTTTTAAAATAGCTAAAGTGATACAAGGTTTTTAGCTAAGGTAGGTAGGTATATGCCGAGAAAATGATTAAAAGCGGATGCAAACGCTAGGCACGTCGCTAGCTTATATTCTATTCAACAAATTAATTAAAACTCTTTATGGAAATCCTTGCCGTATGGAGCTCGCTTAGGATGTGGTGCCCGCTTAGGGTAGCATCATCCTAATTCTAGGCACGAGTGTCGTAAAAAGCAACTAAGGGATGATCGGCCAGGGAATGGGCAGTAGGGTTACCTGAGATATCAGCATCCTGCACTGCTCTCACCAATCCGCCTGCCAAGCGTGGTGGTACCAAGTTGCCAATACCCCCTTATGAGCGAAAGGAGGCACAAGTCGGCCGTATCACCTTCTCGTCTTTATCAAGATTTTTTACACCCGATGAAAAAAGTAATTCATACTTTACATACATTCAATAGGATAACGAAATGAATGAAACTGGTCGAATTGCCTAAGGAACATAAAATAAGGAAGGTCAAAATATTTTAAAAAATTGTCTCCCTGGGTGCGTGCGGGAAGATGAATGATCGAAGTTGGCTCCTCTTGGCGGGGCGGGACCGTACCCCCAGATCACATTGATAAAAATTATATTTGTAAGAAATGTCAGACGAAAATAATACTTAATCCTGTCACACTGATACAATCATCATGATGTCACACATTTCTCCATATTGACATGCACTCGGTTTAACGGTAAAACGACCAGTGTTAATGACAATATTATAAAAAACTGGTTCAATGACCAACTTAGACTTTGTTATTAATTACAAACATATTATTTTATTTAAGGTACATACATACATATATCACGCCTTTATCCCTTGAGGGGTGGGCAGAGCGTTAACGGCCGTAAGAATACGGTCGCTATCGCCACGTATGACATTTTTGAGGATTGTTTCCCAAGATTGTTTCAGAATACATGTGTATTACTATAGTGACAGGTTGTCAGCCTGCCGCCTAAAAATTGTAATACACCAATTATTGGTGTATATTATTGAGTATTATACTCTCGAGTCCCTTAGTCGCTTCTTACGACACCCGCGGGAAAGAGGTGGGGTGATGCTATTCTAAGCCGGCATCACACGGAATTAATTACAAACACATTATTTTATTTAAGGTACCTATAGCGGGACAATGGGGATTTTTTTTGTCAATGTCAAATTTCCATTTTATAAATACTGTGAGTACTATCAGGCAAAAAACTTTCTTATTTCTACTGGGAGGTAATCTGTTACACGTTTTTCATTGAGTCATATTTTTAAACAATTTCATAATCCCACCTAAATTTATATACTTAGAAGTCGCTATCTCTGCTTTCCAGACATTTTTTTTTTTTTAATTTTGGATGTAGGTGCTTACCTATCAGTTCAGTCAGGGAATTTGGAATGAGGACCGCTTAAAATATTTAAAGCAAGTTTCTTACAAATTAAAAATACTTTTGTGCACCCTCGTCATTCTATTATTAGGAATGTTCTATTCTCACTAACACATCATCATTTCGTCCCCACATAATAAATTGAAGTCGCAAATTAAACTTTACATGGCTTCTTCCAATTATTGTCTGACGCACAGAACCGCGTATAAAAGCGTCCATTCCACCCCACAAGCATCAATCATCTCATCCCCAGTGCCCTTACAACAGCCTTCCGAAATGTACAAGTTCTTAGCCCTGTTCCTGGTCGTGTGCGTCGTACTCTCCGAAGCACAGCTGACTTTCACCTCAAGCTGGGGCGGGAAGCGATCTGGCTCCATCGTTGGGACGCTGAACTGCAGGAATGAGGAGACGATTGCCACCATCTACAAGCTGATCCAGAATGAGGCTGAAAAACTGCTGCTCTGTCAGAAGTCCTCATGAGAAGACCAACCCTGGATGACGACGGCGGCGAAGAACATGGTGACCTAAATGAGCCTTTGTATTTATTGAATAGTGTGTACTTTAAGAAGTTTAAATGTGTTATTTAATAAACTGAAGAAAGTTGTAAGTATTTGTTTTTGATTCTTTCTAGTTAATTAAGTAATTAATGTATTTTTTTTGTGCTATGTAGCCGATGCGCTGAAAATTTTGTTGGTTAAGAAAGACAACATTAGTATTTCTTCGACTGTCATGGGGGAAAGTTGTTTTTTTACTTTTTCTAATGTATTTTTGTCGTTATGGTCCTTGAGAAAAATATTCAAGTTCGAATCCTTATCCTGGTATCCTAATGTAGCTAGAGTTCACCTCGATACTGATTAAAAATGAACAAAATGTATTGTTTGAACTATTTGCTGCTCTATTTTATGCAGTGGACAAAAAAAAAACGAAGGCGGTTCTCAATTTGACGGGGACTTATAATATTTGTTTAGAAATAGGTATTGGGTATTGAATGTAGGTAGGCCCTCCTTCTAACTAGTCCTTAAAAAGCTTCAAGGGCGGATAGGTAAGAACTTTTGCATCATCGGCTGTTATAATTTTGGTTACCCTTGTAATTATAATCTTCAATTGCCATATACGCAACCTTTCAACGCAATCGCACAAAAATCATCTTAATTAGTTAATTACACTAATCATCGCACCAACTTGTAAAAATCCCTCCGCCTACTTGTTTCATCAAAAGTAGTATGGTACATTATTAAGCAATAAAGAAATTGCGCACTTTGGTACCAACAGCGTTTTATGCCCCTGGGGTCACTAGTAGGTACCATCGATTAGTACCATTAATGTGACACCGCATGATGTGGCGCAGTGGCAGTGCAACGTAATGTTCAGAGTTCGATTCTCTGAGGGACACTCACAATTTTTTTTTATTATTACCTTGATAAGCTCCCAGACTTGTTAAGAGTATTATCATGTTTCTACTCTTGTTAGGGCATAGCAGGAACCACCTATTGTCCGAAAAGAAAGATGGTTCCGTGTTTCGCAGGGCACGTTAAGTCGTCGGTACCAGTTACTGTCTTGTCTTTAATAATTTAGAGGGTTGTTAATACACATCCATGTTAGAGGCCTGCTGCTTTAGTCGCCTCTTACGACACCCGCGAGAAAGAAATGGGGTGATGCTATTTTAAGCCCGCATCACACGGCAATGGAAGCATTATAATTGCGGATATTTTAAAAATTCTTCACCTACAGCTCGTAAATCGTTATAACGGCCTACATCGCCATCAAGCAATCGTAATAGGTTATGTTTTGAGAAGTTATGAGACTGGTCTTCGGGTCAGGGCCTTGACATGACCTTCAATGATGCAACAGCCTATTGCTGACTTCCTTTGCCAGGAAGCGATGGCGCGGTGAGCTATTTTAGAGTCTTCCGTAGTCATCGAATTCAAAAATCGTACATCACAAAAGTAATTTCTTCATATAAACGTCATACACGTTAGTACCGTACCTATTATATATGAATAACTTGCGGCCTGCCCAGCGGCTGTGCCCGCTGCAACTCATTTTCCCATGGCAGTAAGATGTTTTCCTTGTAAGTATCATACATAAAGTTTTAAAGATTTAAGCAAACATACATACAGACAGACAGACGCGAAAAACAACTTTGCTTTATACTATGTAGTGATAATCAACTTCACAATAAACCCGGAACGGGGTCTCCGTCAGGCGCGTGTGACAGAGGTCTATCGTGCGGTAGACTCCTGCAGCCGACCTGGCTCCGCACGTATCGACTCGTCGTTCCTGTGGAGTCAGCCAGGGAGCAACGTTGCGTTTTCCACAATTGCGTCGCAGTGTCTGTGGTCTTGCCTGAGGCACTGATATCGTCTATCACAGACGTATGAGGCCAATGATGATGATGAAGCATAATATTTGTCGCATGACATCAGAGAAAAGTCCTTGCCAGCAAATCACCATACAGAATTGAATGATCTACAAATATCATTCGCAAAAAAAGCAAGTGATCTCAAAAATACCGCCTTGATCTTCTAGCCCACCCACCAATTACTTTTATACTTTATAATCGTAAACATTATCGATTACTAGTCATTCTCGTGGTCAATTAAACGAAATCAATAGATAAACATCGATTTAAGACGTGTAGTACCACGATACTAGCGCCAATACACATAAAAAATGCTTTATCTTATTTTTCTTTTTCGTGACACCGAGGTTCCAAATGATCCGATGAACCCTGGTTCTATAGCTTTTTATTCGCAGGTGTTATAGGTTCTCATTTTATTGATAGCTTTCACAACCGCAACGCAATATTGTCCGGTGTGTATTCGATTCACCCTAAAGCTACACAAATAGGTATTCCATTCAGTTTGTAGTTCACTTTTTTATTATTATTATCAGCTAGACAGTCCCATTGCAGGGCAAAGGCCTCCCTCTCTTTCTTCTACTTTTCCCTATACTGAGCCATCTCCATCCAATTCTGGGCGTGGATTGTGGCGTGGATATGCAAAATGTTATACAATGAATAAAGCCTTTCTATATACATACTTTGTATAGTCTGCGGCTCAGCGCCACGAAAGAAATATTGCAACTGTCATTCAAAGATTACTCGTACTTTTCAACAATCTGTCTCTATCTCTGTAATATGTAACCTGATTTGACGTTATTATAAATGACCTATATTTTGTTCATTTACAAACACCCCTAGAAGAGATGGCTTCTAGCGATAAGGCCACCTTTGCGCATATTAGCCGTAAATGTTCCTGTTGTCTGTAGTTGTTACTTTTGTGCAATTAAGTGTTTTACTTACTTACCCCTGTTTGCATGAAAAATAAATTCCTCAAATGGCGCTAGTATCATTGCACTATTCGGCTTAATGGCTACTGGGGTTAAAACCTTGGACAGTTTTAGATCCATTTTGATCTGTATTATTCGATGATCAATATAAAATTATAGTTGTTTAATGCTATTACCTCACGATTAGGTGTTGAAAAATAAATAATAGTTCGGATGTAATAAATAATAGAGATGATTCTAATGGATAATATATTGAGGTCGTCGGCGAAGTTCAAAACATTTTATTTGGGCGTATGTAAAGTGGAGGTTAATTGCTTAGGTATTGTATGTAGGCCACTTGAACACTTTAAAACATACATAAATACATACATATATCACGCCTTTATCCCTTGCGGGGTAGGCAGAGCGTTAACGGCCGTAAGAGTACGGTCGCTACGCCGCGACTGACATTTTTGAGGATTGTTTTCCAAGGTTGTTTCAGAAAACATGTGTATCACTATAGTGACAGGTTGTCAGCCTGTCGCCTAAAAATTGTAATACACCAATATCCTCGAGTCCCTTAGTCGCCTCTTACGACACCCGCGGGAAGGATGTGGGGTGATGCTATTCTACGCCGGCATCACACTTTAAAAAGTAACTGCATACATACCTGCCTTTAAAAAAAACATTAAGAGCTATCCCTAGTGTCGGGTTTTCATACAAACGTATTCCCCTGTTTTAATCCCGAGTTTATAATTACTCGGGAGTTATTATTATTTTTTTTTTGTACATTAGGCTATTATTTTCTTTTTTCGAAAAATAATTACAAGAAGTAAATATGAGCAATTTTCTTTTCCCATACATAACGAAAAATGCTTTGTCCATTTCATAATACTCGAATTTTTTGGAAAAAGGCAATTAATAGAGGCAAAGCCTTAGTAGGCCTTAATGTAATAATTAAAGAATTAACTCCAGAGACATCACTCAGAAAGAAAACGGGGGAATATGTTTGTATGCAAACCCGACAGTATTATTTTTATTTATTGATTTAATATATCAAAAATACAAAAAGTGAAATTATGTTAAACAAGTGACACACAAACCTTACAACTAGGTTTATCCGGACACTTTAGGAGTAGGGACAGCTCTTAAGAGCCACAACGGTCCACTGCTGAAAATAGGCCAGCCCCTAATTGGCCATACTCGCACCACACCTGAGATATTTTTTTATTTGGGCGTCAGTTCCCTGGAATCGACAAACGAATTGTCAGAAATTGAGCTCCTGGAGAAATTTCTGCTACTAATTTGTACCATACATACATATATCACGCCTTTATCCCTTGCGGGGTAGGCAGAGCGTTAACGGCCATAAGAATAAGTTCGCTATCGCCACGTCTGACATTTTTGAGGGTTGTTTTCCAAGGTGGTTTCATAAAACATGTGTATCACTATAGTGACAGGTTGTCAGCCTGTCGCCTAAAAATTTTAATACACCAACACTTTCGAGTCCCTTGGTCGCCTCTTACGACACCCGCGGGAAGGATGTGGGGTGATGCTATTCTAAGCCGGCATTACACGGTACATGCTTGTACCACACGTTTTATTTATCAGATTCCCCATACCCTGATAAATTTCCATGGATTGTAGACATGACTATAAAATTATAGACTGGTACTTGAAATAGATAGGAGTGGTTAGACCCATTTCAGGGAGATAATTTCTAAAACATTCGTTTTCGATTCATGCGAAAAACTGCTACCTTCTAATTATGCTTGTATCACCCGTTCTACTTTATCTATCGATTCGAACATACCCTTGACTATAAAAATTTCGAGTGGTAGAAATTTTAACAGATACGTGTGGTTAGACCACTTGTTACAGACATCCGTACACGGAACGGAATTATCTCCTTATGACAATTCAGAAATTTCTCCAGGAGCTCATACATACATACATACATATATCACGCCTTTATCCCTTGCGGGGTAGGCAGAGCGTCAACGGCCGTAAGAATACGGTCGCTATCGCCACGTCTGATATTTTTGAGGATTGTTTTCTAAGGTTGTTGCACCAACACCCTCGAGTCCCTTAGTCGCCTCTTACGACACCCGCGGGAAGGATGTGGGGTGATGCTATTCTAAGCCAATCCAGGAGCTCAATTTCAGAAAAAGTAGTTTTTCGATTCTTATTCGATTCTTAGTAGTATTTCGAGTCGGTTTTAGAACTTTGGTCCAAATAAAAAAATATTGTAGGTGTTTTATGCGTGTCTACTTATAGGAAAATAAATAACGTGAGTGATTCTATTGTTGGATTTTTTGCACATCTCATGTGGAAAAGCAGCCTCATATAACCTAATTCTAAGCTCACATGGCCTTCACAACACAATTATTTGCTATGTTACAAAGGATTTAAATAATAACTAGGTATATCTACTTAAACGTATTACGTATGGTACGTGTTTTTGCTCTTGATTGCGAATTTGTAACAATATGTCGCAGCAAGGTTGTGACGCAGGAGTGAGAGCGCCAACGGACCGGTCTTACAATCGTGAGACCCGAGTTCGATCCCCGCCATGTACCAATGTGTTTTTACTCACGTGCTTTTAGTGACTGCTCTTACGGTTAAGGAAAAACATAGTGACATGTTAATTTAAAAAAATGAATTCAGATGATATTTGAATGTGATTTAAACTACAATTCGGGACAGGTTAGTCTGCGGGTTGCAGAGTACACATGGCAGTCGCTCTGCGTAAAAACTTGGTTCCACGTCAAATCCCCTAGGTTAGGTAGCCGACCCCGACAAAGAACGGGATAAGACAAGGAGAATGATGATGTCGCAGCAAGGTTAGTAGCAGGGACAAGTTGCTGTTCTAAGTGTTCTGGGTGTTCATATAACAGCCTGCCATTGCCTCAGTAGGCCTTTATTTTTATAATAAAATAAGAATTACAGGTCTACATTTATTACATACATACACACATACACAAATCACGCCTTTAACCCTTGCGGGGTAGGCAAGAGCGTTAACGGACGCAAAAATACGTTCGCTATCACCACGTCTGACAAAGATTGAGGGCCGTTTGAGATAATTCGTGTATCACTATCGTGACAGGTTGTCAGCCTGACGCCTAAAAGTTGTAATAAACCTGAAACCCTCAAGTCCCTCTTACGACACCCACAGGCAAGAAATGGGGTGATGCTATTCTGAAAACAGGGGAATACCTGAATGTATGAAATCGCTGAAAAGGTTCAGTATCGATGAATGAAAACGTAAAAAACGCTCAATAATTAGTTAATTTCCTTTTAACAATTTATAGATACTTACGCACATCTTAATATTATCGTAATAATATTATTATATTGTATAACAATGTCGTGTTTTCTCAACGTCGTATAGAATAATAAAATAATAAGTCGCGTAAATATAGGTAACTACACGTGTCAATATTTTTTGTAAAATACTACGTGCTACTTAGTTTTTTTTTTGTAATAATTATTCAGAAACGTTGCTTTCATAAAAACGCGTGTACATTAGTTATGTTATAATCGTCCTATCTATTAGTACTAATCCTGCCAACGACAACACAGCGTACTAGACGCATTACATGCCATTTTCTCAGATCGCTACAAGCGGTAAGGCCGCCTTTGCTAACTTTTAGTTATAGTATATATTGTACCGTTTTGTGTTTTAATGTTGTGTTTGTTGTAAGCAATAAAGAGTTTATCTATCTATCTATCTCAGGTGCGGCTTAAAGCCCAAGTCTAAAATTTTGCGGGCAGCGGGGCGGCAGCGGTGACAGTGCACTCGCCTTTTTTTTTTCTAGGAAGTGTGCCGCTCGTTGCCCGCTCCCACGCCACTGTTTCCGAGAACCGGTCCATTTGAATGTATGCAAAAGATCCTGCCACCGCTGCACGCAAAATTAGAGACCGGGGCCTCATAGGTACGTCAAATGCGTGCATGCTGGCTAATTGACCAAAGTGGTCTCATTTTGTCGCTATCGCCCTTAACTGACCTTATGTATAGCACTGAGTTGGTTATTTATAATATATCACAGCGTCATTTTGCTGGATCCGATTGTCAGACGAAAGTCTTAAAATTTCATACAAAACCCGAATACCACAGCACGCGTGCTGGTTGTCACGAACCAATCGTCTTTAGTGGGCGTTTCATTCGTCTGATATCTTGCGAGAAATAGTTTGCCTTTAGTGTGCCGTCTAGTAGGCTGTCTGGTCGTTGTATCCTGCGCACGAGTCGATGATATCACTGCATGGTAAAGTAGGATTTTCATTATTATAATCAAATCAAGACTCTATTTAATATCATGTTTTTTGGTCCATGTTTTGTCAATTCTTGTATAATACTTACGAACTTATCAACATAATGCTAATTGTCAGTTCCGGATACCTCTAAAGGTACTTGCAATTTTAGGGTTCTCTTGTCATTTATGCGAACATCGAGTCTCGCCATCACTATCACTACATAGTATAAAGCAAAGTCGCTTTTCGCGTCTGTCTATATGTATGTTGGCTTAAATCTTTACGTAAAACCACACAACTGATTTTGATACAGGTTTTTTAATAGATACGAGTGATTCAAGAGGAAGGTTTTTATGTATAATAGGTACTTGCCGAAAAGAATCCACGGGAAAATGAGTTGCAACGGGTGCAGCCGCTGGGGTAGGCCGCTAGTAACATCTATAGCATAGATGTTAAATAGGTACTATAATCTAAAAGAATAGGAAGTTTTCTATCCCGGTTTCAAGAGTACACAGATGGCGCTGAGCTAAACTGAAAAAGTTTCATTCCAATAAAATTTATTTTGTCTCGTTGAGTATCAATATAACTCGAATGACAAAATATCAACCTACCGTAACGCTATCTGGTAAGTATGGCATCAAAACTAGCTCGAGATCTGTCAGATACAGACAGATAGAAAAGTACTCATTACTTTAGCTTTCGGCGAGATCTTTAGCTTTATGCCATCTCACTACCAGAAAAAGAATGAAATGTATCATTATGCCATCTCATGGTCTGCTGGAAAAGATTTCTTTTTAGAAATAAGCTGACCTGTTGTGTATTGTTCTTAATGTTTTGTCCTTTGTGTTATATTGTGTACAATAAATGGTTTAAATAAAATAAATAAATAAATCGATAAGCAGATGTCGATCGAACGATTGGACGACTCCAGAAAAGAAAGAAAATAAAAAATAAAAATATATATTTGTCACCTACCTTTTCAAATCATACTTTGCAAAAACTCGCAACGTACGGGCAGTATTCCCTCATAAGCTTTACGTATACGGAATCTCTCTTGTGGCGTATCTCGATGGGGTCCCAGACGTAGTACCCGAAGGGTATCGCCTGCAGGTCGCCCTCAGCAAACATCTGGGATCTGGAGCTCTTGCTGAACGGGTAGAACAGACGCGCGTCGTATATTTCGAAGTCTGTGGGGTTTAAGTATAAAATGTGATGAAACGTTATTTGCTATACCCTACAATACAACCCTACTGTGTAAAGGGTTTCATAATATTCTGGAAAATATGTACCTCGATCACCTTATTTACCATATGATTCGCAATAAAGAATACCTATGAATATAAGTGTGAACCCGTATTATGAATAAGCTACACAGGGATGCCTACTCCAAACAAGTTGGAATATTTTTATTTTCAACTAGCGGCCCGCCCAACGGCTGCGCCCGCTGCAACTAATTTTCCCGTGGGAATAAGATGTTTTCCCGGGAATTATTATACAGAAAAACCTTCTTTTTAAATCACTCTATCTATTAAAAAAACCTGCATCAAGACCGTTGTGTAATTTTGAAGATTTAAGCAAACATACATAACATACAGACAGTCGCGAAAAGCGACTTTTCTTTACATATGCAGTGATTAAAATATTGATATTCTTAAAATAAATTCTAATACAAAATGACTTCCTTTACGAGAAGAGATTTCCATAATCATTATAATTTTATTTGGAACTATAATATACTTCTTATCAGAGAAATCGGGACACTTTCGTTTTTATGATTTTATAAAACACGAAACCTATTTGGTATCTGAGGCATTTTCATTATGATTTATAAACCTCATTTTACTCACACTACACTATCGGAGATCCCAAAATAAACACCCGTTTTAAATAATCTAATTGGCATGAAACGAGGTGTCCCGGATTTTAACCGACTTCAAAAAAAGAAAGGTTCTCAGTTGGCCCTGTATGTATACATACAAACATATATTACGTCTTTATCCCTTACGGGGTAGGCAGAGCGCTAACGGCCGCAAAAATACGGTCTCTGTCGCCACGGCTGACAAATATAGAGGGCCGTTTGAGATCATTTTGTGTATCATGTCTGTATGTATGTAGTTATGTATGTTTGTCAACGATTATCTCGCGATTGGATGAACCGATTTTGATGCGGTTTTCAGAGAAGTATTTGTCAGACTTAGGAGAAGGTTTAAGGCATATTAACCGCCAAAAAAAATGGAGGTTCGCACATTTTACGTCCGTTGAAGTCTGTTCTCTTTTTATGAAGGTTATTTGATGGGAAGTCTATTTCAATTCGTTTGGAACACCCCTCTCTTTCGTTTGTGTTTCGGATGGCACGGTAAGCCGTAGATCCCGGTTGCTGTCTATGATCACTTTGGCAGCGGTCGTTACTCAACCATGTCAGCCTGCTGCATGTAGAAGGCGGTTAAAAAATTCTGTCACTAGGATTCATCGGACCGTTGGATGACTGTGTCCCACACGAAAAGAGAGAGAGAGAGAGAGAGAGCACCCCTGTGTACCTTATTCCTTTGCTGTGTGTGTGTGTGTGTGTATGTGTGTGTGTGTGTACAACTTACTAGTACAGCCTAAGTCCTTTTTGGAGCATATCTCTACGAACGCCTGGGTCAATGCCAGGCCCGCGTCAACCTCTGGCCTATACCGTTGATCTCTCAGAAGCCTACAAGAAACAAAAATAAATAAATAAAATAAAATATCATTCTTAACAATTCACACAGCTAAAATAAGCAAAGCTTGTGCTATGGGAACTGGGTAGCTGATACTAATATTTACCTAAACGGGGTGTAGGGACAGCGTCCCGAATACTGATAGGGTGGAAGCAGACCATGAAACTAAACAACTTTCCCCTGAAACTTATGTCAGGAAACGTAAAAAAAATTTTGGCTTCCCATAGTACCTAATTGCAGTCAGCTGATCCCGATTTTGTATGGAAGCTCGAAATTTTTTTGTCGTTTCCTGACACATGTTCCTAGGGGAAAGATGTTCAGTTTCATGGTCTGCTTGTACCCTATTCGGGACGCTGTCCCTAATACCATGTATACTTTTTTCTGTAAATAAATACTTAATATACATAGAAAACACTCAGACTAAACACACTTATTTGAAAATAGTTGCGTTATGTGGGGATCGAAGCGACGACCCGTCGTAAAATAGGCGTCTAAGGGATGAATCCAGGGAGTGGGCAGCAGCGCTCCCTGTGAGTACAACACCTCGCACTGCACTCGCCAATCCAACTGCCAAACGTGGTGAGTAGTGTCTTAGTGTCGCTGTTGTATTAGTGCTTGGTGGATATTCCTCATATCAGAACGGGATAAGGCAAGGAGAATAATGATGACTTACTGCATACTCCTCTTAAGCAAACTGTGTCCAATCGCAGTTTTCTTCGTGAGCGCGATGGCTGCGGAACCGAACTGAGACGAGTTCACACCAACTGCCCAGTTCAACCCTAAGTAGCTCACAGGCTTGGCCATGATCACGTCCAAATCAATGACAGTCCCCCCAAACCTATACAACACGGCTAATTTCAGATACTCCGCCACGCGCGCTTGCTTCCGGTGACCCGATTTAAAAAAGTTTATTCCAAAAACTCCTTCTAGTGGCGTATCTTCAACGAACTTATCAATTTGTATAGTAACGAACTGCAACGTGGGCCAAGATTTGAGGTCCTTTATAAGCCTTTGGCTGCAAGCACATGTTTTCACCGGGGTGTTGAAGAAAACGTACACTCTTTTCTCGAATTCGTGCGCTTGGAATACCGATTCTATGGCGCACGCGTGGTGCACGCTGAGGGAGCTATCGCAGGAAGCAGAAATGAGATATACCGCGTTCCTTCTGATGTGTGCCAGTTCATCCATCGGCCTTTCTCTGTGGTAGCACGACGAATCCTCAGGAATGCCTAGGTAGTTGCTGAATTTGTCTTTTGTGATGGTGTAGATCTCTGTGCACCGTATTCGCATTAAAATAGTATATATAGACAAGCCGAGAAGCACTCCAAGACAGAGGGAAATCAACACACGCCTTCTCATCCACGCAATCCGTACTCTTCCCGGCGTCCTTCCAAGTCTCATCTTTTCAAGTTTCAAGTAAAATTTACTACTACTTGTAGAAGGCGGTTGAAAAATTCTGACACTAGGGTTCATCGGGTCGTAGGACGACTCGGTGTCCCACACGAAAAGAAGAAGAAGAAGAAGAAGAAGAAGTAAAATTTCTAAACCAAAATAAACTGTAAGATACATCTATCCAATACGTTACAAAATACGAGTAAAATCATTACAACCAGCAAAAAATAAAAATACAAAAAACACATGTATGTGCCGAGATCTTGCCCGAGATGTACTACCATCAGTAAAGTTTTCTGCAGTTCTGTTCAGCTAATAATAAAAGGTTCTCTTTGGTTCTATTTGAGTTGAATGTTCAACGGGTAATGTCTGAGGGTAATGTATTTGAATGATTTGAATGTATAACTCTCCTCGTTTATACTTGAACTAGCGGCCTGCCCCAGCGGCTGCGCCCGCG
This sequence comes from Keiferia lycopersicella, assembly GCA_029255805.1. Classification (NCBI taxonomy): domain Eukaryota; kingdom Metazoa; phylum Arthropoda; class Insecta; order Lepidoptera; family Gelechiidae; genus Keiferia; species Keiferia lycopersicella. Next base: position 16,124,436 of record JARACZ010000005.1, read on the forward strand.
GCAACTTATTTTCCCGTGGGAATAAGGATTTTCCCGGCAAGTATTATACATAAAAACCTTCCTCTAGAATCACTTTATCTATTGAAAAAAACCTGCATCAAAACCAGTTGTGTAGATTTAAAGATTTACGCAAACATACATACAAACAGACAGACGCAAAAAGCGACTTTGCTTTATACTATGTAGTATAAAGCAAATATGTGACCTAATGTCAAACTCAGATGTCAATCATGAAAAAAATGCGCTATTTAGTGGCGCTAGTATAATGTAAGTCAATGGAAAAATAGCATTTTTTGACAGGAAAAAAAGCTCAAAAACGGATGAAAAAAGGAAAAACGGCGGCGTGCGGGACGTGCCGTAGCCACTAATAGAAGCCCTCAAAAAGTTCAGAAAGAACAAAGTCCCCCCTTTCAGGCGTAAGGAATTAATCCCCTAGTCTTAGAGGCCCGAGTGCACACCGGTTAATGTTTTCCACCTATCCGGTAAAAAACGAATAAAAAAAAAACTTCCCGTAGGCACACAATTTGTGTAAAAAGTATGTCCACACCACACACTTTTTAAGGTGTTCCTACTCATGATTCTAAACTATTAATATAGGGCCACCAGCAAAATCACGGTGTTCCATACATTTTTACCGAGTAGGTATGAATTTATGGAAAACCTTACTTTTTTGCGATTTCGCAGGCCCAATAGTAAAGGTTGTTCAGAATCTTGAGTAGAAACACCCTACAAAGTGTATGAGCTAAGTAAAAAATACCCCTGTATAAGGACAGATAGCAACACTATTTCAAACTAGGTGGCGCTGTTAGCGGCCAGACTGTGGAACTCCCTCCCGCACACAGTGCGTGACAGCCTGTCTCTTTCTATTTTCAAAACACGCGTAAAAGAGCATTATCTTTCTCTTCCAAATTATTTATAGGTATATATATTTATGGTGTATGTATGTAGGTATATAAATATAGGTATTTGTTAGAATGTAATAATGTAGTCTAGGTATATTATTTATTTATTTAAGTACGTATTATTCCAATTATATTTGTTTTAGATGTTAAGATGTTAGATGACCTCTTAACATCTATAGAGGCTCCATGCGGCATCTCGGAACGCATTATGTTGCTGCGATTAAATATGAATCATGGATACGTAACAATAATATCTGCTTACGCACCAACATTATCCTCAACTGATGAAGCTAAAACACAGTTCTATGACCAGCTCGACCAGACTTTACGCGGCATAAAGTCATCTGACCGCTTATACGTTCTGGGCGATTTTAACGCTAGGGTCGGACAGGACAACGTTGCTTGGCCAGATTGTATAGGTAACCATGGTATAGGGAAGTTAAACGAAAACGGACAGCGTTTATTAGAGTTATGCTCTAAACACCTACTGTGTGTTACCAATACCGACTTCAAAGGCAAAGCAACTCGCAAAGTGTCCTGGAAACATCCGCGTTCTGGCCACTGGCATCAGCTGGACCTTATCCTGACCAAAAAGAAAAATCTCCGCGAGACCCTGCACACGCGAACCTTTCATAGCGCTGATTGTGACACAGATCACTCCTTGGTGGCTTCACATGTTGCTATAGCTCACAAAAAGATCCATTCATCCAAATTGCCCGGTAAGAAGAAGCTTGATCTTCCTAAAACCAGAAACGATGAGTTGGTCCGAAAGTTTGAGGAGCTGGTGCGGGACGAAGTTGCCACCTGGGATGTAGACGCTAATATCGAGGAAGAATGGGGCAAAGTCAAAAAGCTACTAACAGAAGTAGCTGGTACGGCTTTCGGTTATCAGGAAGTCAAAACCAGGATTGGTTCGCCGAAAATTTCGAGCACATTACACCCCTGCTCGAGTCCAAACGACAAGCTGCGCTAAGACATCGCCTTAACCCATCTGAAAAGTCACGTATTGATCTAGCGGACGCAAAGTCAGCTTTACAACGCACATCACGGTACTTCGCTAATGCATACTGGACCGAACTTTGTAAAAGCATTCAATCGTGCGCTGATGTGGGGAACTTTGGTGGTGTCTACGCTGGCATTAAAAAGGCCCTTGGTCCTTTGCCTAAAAAAACAGCCCCCCTTAAAGAAGCGGACGGCACTGTCATAACAGATGCTCAACGTCAACTCGAACGATGGGTAGAACATTATATCGGTCTCTACTCAGAACCAGTAAATATAATGCCAGAAGCTGCAAATTGCATGCCGAAACTAGCTACTTGGTCTGAGTTAGATGATCTTCCTACCATAAGGGAATACCACAAGGCTGTTAAGCAGCTAAGATTGGAAAATCTCCTGGAAACGACGGTACCCACGCCGAACTTATCAGGCTCAAGTGCATATTACCTATTCTGCACAATCTGTTATGTAAATGTTGGGATGCGGGATATATACCACAGGATATGCGTGATGCTAACATCGTTACCCTATACAAAGGCAAAGGTGACCGCGGTGACTGTAACTGTTACCGTGGAATATCTCTTTTAAGTATAGTAGGTAAATTATTTGCTCGGTTAGTCTTGCTAAGACTCCAGAAACTTGCTGATCGTGTATATCCCGAATCGCAATGTGGGTTCCGCGCCCAACGTTCCACGACAGATATGATCTTTACACTTCGCCAACTGCAAGAAAAGTGTAGAGAGCAGAAAACACCTCTGTTTGTGGCGTTCGTAGACCTTAACAAAGCCTTCGACACCGTTAGCAGAGAGGGACTTTATACTGCACTTTTAAATATCGGGTGCCCTCTAAAACTCCTGAGTCTCATTAAATCCTTCCACGAGGACATGAAAGGTTCTGTTGTTTTTAACGGCAATACATCTGAGCCGTTCGAAATGCGTAGAGGTGTTCGCCAAGGCTGCGTGTTAGCTCCTACCCTGTTTGGTATTTTCTTTTCATTGCTTTTCAAAGTTGCTTTCGGCGATGACCAACAGGGTATCCACCTGCACACAAGGGCTGACGGGAAGCTATACAATATCTCGCTTCTAAAGTCTAAGCGTAACCGCGATGACTTATTTGTCGATAGCCTTCTGTTTGCTGACGATGCAGCCTTCGTTTCAAATTCTCAAAGTGAGCTTCAAAACATTATCGATAAGTTTTCCCACGCGTGTTCTCTGTTCTCCATGTCCATTAATGCCAAAAAAACAGTAGTGCTAGCTCAAGGCGCAGAAGCTCCACATATAATGCTCGGTGGCGTTCCCTTGGACGTTCTTGACAAGTTTTGCTACTTGGGGTCGACTGTGTCGAACAATCTCACACTTGATGTTGAGATCAATATGTGTTGGAGTTTGTATGGACGCCAACCTTATTGATATACCATAGTTTTTTATTTCTTATGTGTCAAGTCATGTTTATGTCGTGCGGGTGCAAAATTTCTTAATCACAAAATATATAAATAATCCTAAAGCCAAGTCCTATTTTATTTTCAACAGGTTATGGGCCCAGCCATACCTGAACAATAAATAAATAAATTTTCCAAAATTAAGTTGCAAAGTAAAATTTTCATAACCTAATTTTTTTTTCTCGGTCTCAGTAAAACTAAATTTGTAGGGCTTAGGTTCTCTCTTTCAGTTATCGGAACCGTTTAAAATGGGAACTAACATGTTTTCGATCCCGAAATTAACGGGAAGGGAAAATTTAAAGTATATATATTGTATTGGGAACCATATAATACTAGAGTATACTGCGTAGTAGAAATATAAGTTAGGAAATTATAAGAAAATATATATAAACAGAGGAACTATATTTTATATCAAGCAGAAGTGTGACAGAAAAAAAAAAAAAAATCTTTTGTTACAAACAAAATAAGTCATGTGTCTGACTCTGACACAATCTATCACTATGGTTATGTGATTAGCTTCACTGGCAGGAGCATAAACCTCCTTCAACACCCCCACTTAATCCCATAACCGTAGTGCAGGTTATAAGCTTTGGGCGGCTAAGCCCTTTTGTGAGCATGTCAGCTGGCATAGAGTTTGTATCCAAATACTTAATACAAATAATATTGTTTTGCGCCAGCTCCCTCACAAAGTGATACTTAATATTGATGTGCTTAGACCTCTTGCCGACAGATTGACTGTAAACTAACTTGCTAGCACTTTGGCTATCACTATGAATGACCACAGTTACTTTTTCATTAGTCAATTCGGTAAGAAGACCTTGCACACTCAACACTTCTTTAGCAGCTTCACAAATGGCAACATATTCCGCTTCCATTGTACTTAAAGCTACTGAGCGTTGCTTTCGAGCTTGCCAAGAAATGGCAGCACCGGCAAGGACGAGCGCGTATCCCGAAAACGAATGCCCATCCGAATCACCCCCCCAGTCGGCATCGGCGTAGGCTATAAGCGGTTGTCCTGTCCGTCGATACCGAAGGGAATAATCAGCAGTACCCTTAAGATACCGCAGGACCCTTTTAACTGCAGCTAAATGCACGCTCCCATTGCATGTATTGAACTGACTTAAATATGACACTGCATATGAGATGTCCGGCCTGGTATAGCACGCCAAGTACATCAGCGACCCTATAATTTCCTGATACAACGTGCTGTTGGCAGGTTTGTCGCTCTTCACCAGTTTAAGATTGCACTCCATTGGCGTTCTTGCCGAGTTGCAGTCTTGCATGCCGAACTTTTCCAGTAGTTTGTCAACGTAGCTTCGTTGACCCAGGTATATTTCGCCCTTCCTCCTGTCTCTTGAGATGCGCACACCGAGGCAGTCCCGCGCTTCTCCCAGGTCTTTGATGCGAAACCTTTTTGCAATACCCTTAATCAAAGCCTGTGCATCTTTCACTTCCTCTGCAAAAATGTAGAAATCATCAACATATAGTGCTATAGCTATAAAGCGCTTTGCATGTTTGTTAAGATACACGCACTGATCGTAGGCCGAGGAGGTGTACCCAATGGCTTGAAGATGTTGGTGGATCTTCTCGTTCCAACATCTCGGGCTCTGTTTTAATCCATAGAGGGATTTCACCAGCTTGCACACCTTCCTCTCTTGACCCTTTTGGACAAAACACTCTGGTTGCTCCATGTATATCTCCTCCTTAAGGTCGCCGTTTAGAAAGGCAGTGGTCACATCAATGTGCCTTATTTCCAGGCCTTTCTCCGCTGCTAAACCTATGAGGGTACGGATCGAGGACATCTTCACAACAGGCGCAAATGTCTCAAAGTAGTCTTGGCCATATACTTGAGAGTAGCCTTTTGCCACTAATCGAGCCTTATAACGTTGCACTTTCCCATCCGCACCTCTTTTGAGCTTGAAGACCCACTTGCACTTGACCACATTCTTGTCAGTGCGATCTTCAAGAACCCAGGTACCGTTCTCTATTAGAGAATCGTATTCTTCTTGCATTGCATTACGCCACAGATCCTTGTCGCCGCGAGACATAGCGTCTTTGACCGAAATGGGATCCTCATCAGCATCGGTGCTCAAAGTCGCAAAGTTATAGACCATGTCCTCATCTACACGAGGCTGTCTATTTCGCGTAGGATAGCGTCTTGTTTCTGCAGGATTTACTGTTGCTGGTACCTCAGCTTCAGAAATATCTTCCTCAATATCACTGTTCCGTTGTTCCATTTCTTCACGCTCTACCACAGCTGCTGGTTCAACCGGTAGTCCTGACTGACAGGGTATTTGAACCGCTGCAGTGCTGTCATTTGATCTAGGGCGCAGAGAAACTTCAACATCAACTGGTGGATGTGGATCAAAAGGCAAAGGCACTGCTTTCGCTGTGGTTGACCTTTTACGTTCTCCGATTACTTGGTCACTACGAGGTGAAGCAATCACTAGTGGCCTTGTAGGAGAAACTGTAGACGTAGTTGACTCGTCAAACACCACATCACGAGCAACGACAATCTTCAACGGTTCGTTTACGTCAACAAAGCGGTAGCCTTTCTGTGTCTCGCTATATCCAATAAAGGTCATTGGGACCGATTTTGGATCGAGCTTTTTCCTTCCACTCTTAACAAGCACATGAGCCTTGCTCCCGAAGACTCGCAGGTTAGAGACATCCACCTTCTCGTTTGACCAAGCTTCCTCTGGCACTTTGTTGGTCAGGGCCGTGGTCGGCGATCGATTCTTCAAATAAATAGCGCATAGCATAGCGTCACCCCAATGTCTTTTATTTAAGCCACTATCCTGCAACATACACCTCGCCTTCTCAGTGATAGTGCGCACAGTCCGCTCAGCAATACCATTCTGCTGTGGGGTATGTGGTATAGTGGTCTGGTGATGTATGCCGCTATCTCGCAAGAATTTTTGAAACGGTTCATTTATGTACTCCGTCCCATTGTCACTTCGAAGACGCTTTATATTCTTCCCCGTTTGATTTTCAGCAAAAGCTTTAAAGGCCTTGAAGTTTGCCAGTACTTCTGTCTTCGAACTCATGAGGCAGCCAAACACTTTTCGTGAAAAATCGTCCACGAAAATAAGGCAATATCGATTGCCTCCCCAAGTCTCCACCTCCATTGGGCCGATAAGGTCCGTATGGACCAGCTCCAAGATGTCCTTGGCACGTTTGTTCTTCCGCATCGGGAATTTCTTTACTGCCTGCTTTCCTTGAAGACACGGCGCGCACGGGGTATTATTCACGCTTCCGAACTGCAGTCCGCTGACTAAACCCTTGAGCTTCTTCATTTGCTCAATAGAAAGGTGCCCTAACCGATGATGCCACAATTCAAACGCATCTGTAGCTGCCGATTCACCCGGTATAGCCAACGCCTTGGACTTTGATTCGACTAAGTATAACCCGTCCTTGCGCGTTGCTGACAGAATAGGTTTACCCTTAACAATAACATTTTGTTTAAGAACAATACGACAACGTTTGTCGTCAAAAACTGCACAGCAGCCTTTATCGCACGCCTTACCTACGGATAAAAGGTTAGTTAAAAGGTCAGGAACATGTAACACTTCCTCGAGTTGAACATCGTGTTCAAGAAGCTTAACAGTACCTCTCCTACCTGAATCTACCTTGTGGTTGTTGGCTGTGGTGATCGTCGTATGTTCTTCTTTAACATTGACCAATTGATCACCAGATGCAGTCATATGTGATGACGCACCAGAATCAACAACCCAGTTATCCCTGTTACAGACGTTAGATAGTAATGAAAAACTAGTTGTAGCTATATTACCAGTATCACTCCTAGCATTAGCGTTCCTATTCCTACTATCACTATTGTCTTTCTTAGTTGGCTGCTTCTTCAAAAGCTTGCACTGCCACTTCATATGCCCTGCTTTATTGCAGAAATGGCAGATCAGTTTATTCTTACCACCAGCACCGCTGGAACTTCTGGACGCCGCAGCTAGCACTGAATCTCCAGTCGCATTACCTGTACGGGTCCTTTGCCCTTCTTTATATAGGGCAGAGATGACAAGTTCAGTAGTAAGCGTCGTGGCCGAATGCTCTAGGGCCATCACTAGCGGGTTGAAATCCTCCGTCAATCCAGCAAGCATTACCACCGCAAGGAACTCGTCGTCCAGTCCTGACTTGATAGCCTGTAGCGCCTGGTTGGTAGATTGCACTTCCGTCACATAATTCTCAATGGAGTTGCATAGTTCTAGCTTGAGGCCAAATAATTTCCGTAGAAGAGTGAGCCGGCGTAGCAGGCCGCTATCGGCATACGCCTTTTTCAATGCATCCCACGTCTCTTTCGCTGTTTTGGCCGAGCTGACAAGTGGAAATATGTTTTCTGAAATCAGTAGACATATCTTCGACCTGGCCTTAGCATCGCGCTTTTTGGTTGCTGCATCATCTAATGTATAGCCTTGCCCGGCAACAACGCAATCCCACAGGTCGACGTCGATGAGAAACATCTCCACAGCAAAGCTCCATGTGGCATAATTTGATTGACCACATAATTTTGTTATGCTTGGAGCACTCTGCATATTTTCTAACTTCCCTATAGATCACTGGGCCCATAACCTAAAGTATATATATTGTATTGGGAACCATATAATACTAGAGTATACTGCGTAGTAGAAATATAAGTTAGGAAATTATAAGAAAATATATATAAACAGAGGAACTATATTTTATATCAAGCAGAAGTGTGACAGAAAAAAAAAAAAAAATCTTTTGTTACAAACAAAATAAGTCATGTGTCTGACTCTGACACAATCTATCACTATGGTTATGTGATTAGCTTCACTGGCAGGAGCATAAACCTCCTTCAACAAAATTTTACTTCTTGGAAATTTGCGATGGAGGCTTATTTGCAGCACGAAGAGTTGTGGTCGATTGTAGCCGGTGCGTCCGAAGATACCACGAAAGATTCTAAGCTGTCGGCCGAGGACGCCAAAAAGGACGTAAAGGCGAAGGCCAAACTGATTCTCATGATCGATCCACAGCTATACATTCACGTGCAAGATGCGAAGTCGTCTCATGAGGTATGGGAAAATTTAAATAAAGCGTATGAAGACTCCGGGCTATTAAGAAAAGTTGGATTATTGAAAGATTTGATTAATACGACTCTAGACACCAGCACGAGTATAGAAGAATACGTAAACAAGATTATGTCGGCAGCACACAAACTGAGAAATATAAAGTTTGATGTGAACGACGAATGGCTCGGGACACTGATGCTAGCCGGCCTGCCGGACGAATACAGGCCCATGATTATGGGGATTGAAAGTTCAGGGGTTACGATTAGTGCAGATCTGATAAAGACCAAGTTACTTCAAGAGGTAAATAAATCTGACACTTCAACCGCTGCTTTCTTTACAAAAGCTAAGAGCACTCCCCATAATAAGAAAAATAACTACCAGCAACCGACTACCTCTAAGGGCCCCCGGTGTTTTACATGCAACAAGTATGGGCACCTGAGCAAGTATTGCTGGTACCGTAAGGATAAGAAAGAAGATGACAAAGACAAGGGGTATGTGGCAGCGTTTCCAGCAGCACAAATTAATGATTCAGAGAATTGGTACGTAGATTCGGGGGCCACCATGCATATGACAATGCACCGGACTGGCTCGAGAATGAAGTCGCACCTCCGGTGAACACTGTTCGCATAGGTGACGACAAAAGACTGAATGTGGAATGTTGTGGAAATGTCACAATTCGTGTGCCTGTTGGAAATGGAGAACATGTAAAGATAAAAATAAAAGATGTACTGTACGTGCCGCTACTGTCAACAAATTTATTGTCCGTGAGTACAATCTTTAAAAATAAGAGTTGGGTGGACTTTCATCCAACTGGTTGCCACCTTCTGAATGCAAAAAAGAAAAAAGTGGCCGAAGCAGAGCTTGTGGGTGGTGTGTATCGGTTAATAAGCAAAACGGAAGCCTGCACCACATCAACTAAGTGTGAAACAAAGAAAGTACTTCAGACACCTGAGAATAAGAAAATACTACCGTGTCCTACTAAAGTGCGTGAACCTATGTTGAATAGATCAAGTTTAGACTCGTCACGCAAATCTGCAATAGAGCGAAATTTAGTCCTACAAGAAGTTGAGAAAGTAACGAAATTGAAAAGGATGAAGAACAGAAAAACTAAAAAAGAACGAAAGAAAAATGGCTTTAACCTCGTTAAAAGAGAAGGAGATAAGGAAGAGCAGAAAGTAAACTACTCAAGCATTATGAAGACTGATAATGGGAAGTATAGCAACCCTGACAGTAAAAGTTCAAGATGGTTTTCTAGAAGGCCAACAGTGCGATTTAGTAAGAATAATATGGTCGCAGATGCCTTAACCAAGGGCCTGCATGAGGCCTTTGCAGAAACTATGGGTTTGCGTCCAAGGGGGCATGTTGGAGTTTGTATGGACGCCAACCTTATTGATATACCATAGTTTTTTATTTCTTATGTGTCAAGTCATGTTTATGTCGTGCGGGTGCAAAATTTCTTAATCACAAAATATATAAATAATCCTAAAGCCAAGTCCTATTTTATTTTCAACAATATGCGTATCGGCAAAGCGGCAACCATGTTTGGTAAGCTGAGTACAAGAGTCATCATCATCTGCCTGCCCTTATCCCAATTCATTTGGGGTCGGCGCAACATGTTTTCTTCTTCCATTCATCTCTATCAGCAGTCAAATCCTCATTTATGCCCTTTTTGTTCATGTCGTCTTTTACACAATCCATCCAAACCTTTTTGGGCCGTCCTCTCCTCCTGCATCCATCCACATTCATGTTCATTACTTTCTTTAGCAAATGCTCCTCATCCCTCCTCATAACATGCCCATACCAAGAAAGACGGAAAGCTGAGTACAAGAGTATGGAACAATAAACATCTGACCACTAAAACCAAGATTATTGTTTACCAAACTTGCGTTTTAAGCATACTCTTGTACGGAGCTGATACCTGGACATCGTATGCAAAACAAGAGCGTCGACTTAACTCGTTTCATATGCGCTGCGTAAGAAACATCTTGCATATAACCTGGCAGGACAGAGCCACAAACGAGCGAGTTCTAGAAATTGCACAGCTGCCTAGCTTTACCGCCCTGCTCAAGCAGAGACGCTTGCGGTGGCTAGGGCATGTGCACCGAATGGAACCTTCGCGTCTACCGCGGCGTGTCCTGCTTGGTGCCGTAGCTAACGCCAAAAGAGGGGTTGGAAGACCCATGCTGCGTTTCAATGATTGCGCCAAGCGGGATATGGCTGCGTTTGACATCGACCATCAAAGCTGGGAGAAGCTTGCTGAGGATAGGGACGAATGGCGAAAGCGTGTATATGATGGGCGTAAGTCTCACGACGACGCCTAGTTCTCCGGTCTCGCCAACAAAAGGCAAAAACGACACCTAAACACCTTCACTTGTAGAGCGTGCGGAAAGTCATGCCGCTCCCGCATTGGCTTATATAGCCACGAAAAGTCTTGCCTCAGACACTGATTAAATCGTCTGTCACAGACGTGTGAGGCCAATGATGATGATTTGTTTTATAAATTATTGTAGGTATATCATAGTATGTTGTACACGTCAACTGCCTCACTTTATGCCATCTCATTACCCTAGGTCTGCTGGAAGAGATTTCTTTTTAGAAATAAGTTGACCTGTTGTGTATTGTTCTTAATGTTATGTCCTTTGTGTTATATTGTGTACATAAACGGTTAAATAATTAGCCCTTTTTCAGATACAATCGATCATCTGTCAATTTTTTTTTTAACTATTACCGCTACCTATGGGAAATCGCCGTAAAGAAATCACTGCTGAGCTTTTCCGTCATTCGCATGAGCGCCACCTACTAGGGTTTAAACGGACTTATTAATTTTTAAAAAATCTAAACGTAAAATATACTGACTAATTGAAAGAAGTTTTAATTCATTACATAATTTATTTTTTCAACATAAAAAGTAATCACAGAACTCAAATCTTGCTCCTTGCACCAATGAACTACATAATTATCAAATAAGATAAATCAAATTGTGTACCTACATTGCAATTTTTTCGAGTTTGACTAGGTTTTCGATAAATGCACAGAAAGTCATTATTCATTATCTACCGAATACAAAAATAGAATTTTGATAAAATGACGGTAATGTTCAAATTTAGAAAAATAAAGTTATTTAAATCACTGAAATGACTCTCGATTAAAAATAAGCGTTTTGTATTCTCATATAAATTGCAATGTAGATAGTTTTCCTAGTACAACTAAATAAAACGCCTGGTTTTAGATCGATATAATTTATTGCACTAGGGTTCATCGGGTCATTGGACGACTCTGTGTGTTACACAAAAAAAATATAGCACTCAGTATACAGGATGTCCCAGAACTCAACGTCAAGCCGAAATGGGGTGATTGTAACCATCATGAGAAAAATATATAAAAAATATGTATTTTCCCGTAAAATTTGAAAATTATGGGCATTTAAGAAAAACCTAATATGGTCAAAGTTCAACCATTTTTTGGGATTGTGTTCTTATTTTTGTTTGTTTAAACTTTTGAACTGGAATACTGAATATTTTTTTCTATATTGATTAATCGTATCAAAACCAGGCGTAATTAAAAAAACATTCCTACATAACTCGTGCAAACTTATAAATACTTGGGGTTTGTCCGTATATTGCGGTCTTCACTACATAGTATAAAGCAAAGTCGCTTTTCGCGTCTGTATGTGTGTTTGCTTAAGTCTTTAAAAATACATAACGGACTTTGATTCAGGTTTATTTTAATAGATATAATGATTCAAGAGATAAAACTAGCGGCCCATCCAGCGGTTGCGCCCGCTGCAACTAATTTTCCCGTAGGAATAATATGTTTTCCCGGCAAGTATTATACATAAAAACCTTCCTCTTGAATCACTCTATTTATTTAAAAAACCTGCATCAAAATCCGGTGTGTAGTTTTCGAGTTAAGCAAACATACATACATACATACAGACGCGAAAAGCTACTTTGCTTTATACTATGTAGTGATACTTGCCGGGAAATCATCTAATTCCCACGGGAAAATGCGTTACAGCGGGCCACGGGGCCGTCTCGCCGACAACATGTCTCAATCGGAGAAAGTCTAAACAAAGTTATACAGGGCGTAAGGAACACTGACAATGTGCATGAAACTGCAACTATTTCGTAAACCCTGTTTTTTATTTAGCGATAGTAAATTGACATACAGGGTGTAAAAAAATTGCTGCTAATATTTTAAGAAGTGAATCAGCCCATGAAACTGAAAAACTTTCCCCAAGGATCATAATCATATTATGAAAAAAAAATTTGATCTCCCATACAAAATTGCCAACCAACTAGGTCAATTTGTATGGGAGGGCCAAAATTTTTTTTCATATTTCGACCTATGCTCTTTGGAGAAAGTTGTTTAGTTTAATGGGCTGATTCACCCCTTAAAATATTTGCAGCAATTTTTTTTACACCCTTTATAATAGTGATGTGCCCATCATCTGTCTGTCTCTTACACCCTGTATTATGAAACATGCTAGTTATTTTATCTAAGAGGAAACTCGAGATTCGCAGTTTTAAATTTATACAAAGGATACTATAGTTTGACCATAAAGAGTAGATGAAAAATAAGGGCACCACTTTCTTTGTGATCTATCAAATCTGACAGATAACGCTTACCTATGGAAACAATTTTTCATACAAAAATTTTGGGACCATTTTATTTCTACTCTTTCTGGCCAATCTATACTTATTTTTATTTATATTAGCGTATTACAGTAGAGAATTAAAAAAGTCGCTTCATGTCAATATGATCCTATGCATGCACCTTTAAAACCACGCAACGGATTTTGATGTGGTTTTGTGTAAATTGTAATATCTAGCTAATGTGTTGTCTAGAGCTCGTACTTCTCGGCGAGGCTCGCGAGGACCTCTTCGCTGCAGCCCTCCGCGCGGCAGTGGGACACCAACTTCGCGACCACTGCAATAAATGAAAATACATACAGGGTGTAAAAAAAATTGCTGCAAATATTGTAAGGTGTGAATCAGCCCATGAAACTGAACAACTTTCCCCAAGGAACATAGGTCAAAATAAGAAAAAAAATTTTGAACTGCCCATACAGTTGACTAGCTCGGCCGCTACATTTTGTATGGGAGGTTCAAAATTTTTTTTCATATTTCGACCTATGTTCCTAGGGGAAAGTTGTTCAGTTTCATGGACTGGTTCACCTATTAAATCTTTGCAGCTAATATTTTTATACAATGGACTATTGTTAATATAATGTTGGTAAACATAAAAAGAATTCGACCTTCCATACAAAATTCCCCATCAGCTGACTGACTTTTTATGGAAAATCGAAAAAAAAATCCGTTGAGGGTAGAACACTAATTGACGATAAGATGAAACAACCTGGACCTTTTGTCTTCGGTATTTCGGTACTCATCGTTTCAGCTTAAATGCTGACTAGCCTGGCTAACATGCGTGCCACGATACATTATGTCGTTTCATATGCGCACAATGTCACTACGGAAGTATGCGTAACTTATTCGCAGCGAAGTTAGTCGCAGTAGACATATTGCGGTGACAAAATTTTATCGTGGCACGCATCTCAGCCATGCTCGTATAATATAATATTATAATTACTTACATTGTTTATCATGGGTGGAGAGGAACATGGCGAGCGCGGAGAACCGCTTCACCCCTGCCAACCCCGCAAGGTACGCTGCCACCGTCTTCTCCTTGTAAGCCTCGGGGCTTTCGGCCATTAGCGACAGGAATTCCGACAGCACCGAACTTTCCAAAGAGTTGGAGAATATTTGCGGGATTTTCGCTGGGTCTATTAGCTGTAAGAAAAAATATAATAAATATATAATATTCCCCTTGCATTATCCCGTTCCTCTGCCGGGGTCGGCTACCTAACCTTGGGGATTTGACGTGGAACCAAGTTTTTACACGGAGCGACTGCCATCTGACCTCTGCAACCCGAAGGCTAACCTGGACAGAATCTTAGTTTAAGTCACATTCAAATATCATCTGAATTAAAATCTTATTTGAATGTGGGTTTCATCACGATGTTTTTCCTTCACCGTAAGAACAGTCGGTAAAGGTACATGGCGGGGACTCGGGGTCTAACGATTGTAGGAACGGTGCCCTGACGACTTGGCCACCAACGTTCCAAATGTATCACACTGTATAATAATTATGGGCTTAAAACGATACTAACGCTCAAGTAGTGTCGCTTCCCCGCGACGTTACCGCTGAGATTCTTCCACTCCTGCAGGAACTGCACGCTGTTGGCGGGCGCGCTCAGCTTCGGCACGTGCTTCTCGGTTGACAAGCTGTCAGACACCGCCTTCTCCGCTGGTGGTATTATGCTGTCCATCTGAGGGAATATTTTGGTGATTTTTAAAAAGCCGAAATTCTTTTTTTACTATTCAATTGGTGGTAAGCAAATCAACCGCATGCTGCTTGCGTATTTCAAAATTTATCAAGATCAACATGATAAATGAAAATAAGAAATCGATAAATTGATAAGCGTCGACCGGGAATCGAACCCTGGTACCGGCCCACTACTCTGCTCTTTTTCGATTTCTTATTTTCATTTATGAGAATAATATAGCACTGTGAGTGCGGTAAATCCCAATAAATGAATTCATGATGTTTCCTCGCAAATGGAAGCAAAGCATTATACCAGCCTCAGCCAAAAGCCAATTTCTGGCCTCGTTCACTTGGGAAGGCCTCGACTTTGTCTCGATCTTCCAATATTACTTGACCAGAAATTGGCCCATTTTTTACTACTGCCATAATGTACAATTTCGGGCCTACGAGTAAGACGGAAATGTATGTATGGAATTTCATTTTTGTCGCGTCGGGTTTCCTCTGACGACTTAAGCGAGCCGATTTTGGTATTTCGTTTTTTTAATATTTCCGCCATTTACGAGCAAATAGAAGAAAACAAATGTTTGGGCTATTTTCACTTTTTTGTCTCTTAAATTACTTCTGTGTTACCTTTTTGTCCCCATCTCCAATGATCTTTTCTCCCACTTGTTCTATCTTGTTGGAATCGTTGTTATTATTGTCCCCGGTGGCTTTTTCGTCCTCGATCTCGATTATTTTTAGCCTCGTGGGGGGCTTTTCGGGACTAGTCTTGCCTAGGGGTATTTCTAGTATTGGGATCGACTTTAGGGCCCGCTGGAAAGAAACAATTGTTTTGAAAATAACTAACAAACGTAAATAAGAAATTGAAAAAAAATATACCGGAGTTAAACCCGGGACATGTGGGGTAACGGACCACTGCTAGGCCACTGTCCTACTCGTGCATGACTGACCCTTGCCAAATTTTCATCTAGTAGAAGGTGTTAACAACTTCATATTTTGTTACTCCATATTTTGCAAAGAACAGGATTTCCATACATCACAGAAAATGTGAAACTCGGGTTATTTGAACTGTTTTTCTATTAGTATTCCTGTTTTTTTTTTTTTATTCTTGCAGGTGTATTATAAAGCTTAAGTATCACTCGGAAGAAAGTCCGATTGCAAACTCGTGTGTAAGCAATCGGTTCCTTTCTCACCACGTGATCAATGTACTATTTCATTGTACGAGGGTTATATACAAAACAATTCTTTCTTACCTTAGATCTCAAATGCGGTGGTTTCTTAACAGTCTTAATAACAGTCACGCTCTCTCCTACCCCGTTCCGCCATTTTTCCTCCGAATCCACTTGTTTAGGTTCAGTTTTGGGTTCATCGGGTAGTTCCACGATCTTGGCCTGGGCGGCTCTAGTGGGGAGTGCCTTACTCTCAACTATGGGTGTGGAGAGGGGTGACGGGTTTGGTGACGATTTAGATTTGGACTGTAATAAAAAAAAAATAGTTTATGCAACTGTCGTATAATAGGGGTCGATACACACCCATGTCAGAAGCCTGCTACTTGTACAAGGCGATTGAAAAATTCTGCCACTAGGGTTCATCGGGTCGTTGGACGACTTGGTGTCCCACACGAAAAGAGAGAGAGAGAAAGAGAGATAGGGGGCATTAGAGCGGCGTGCTACCGGCTTAGAATAGCACCGCCCCATATATTTCCTGTGGGTGTCGTAGAAGCCAAATCAAATCAAATCAAATCAAATCAAATCAAATCAAATCAAATTATTTATTCAAAGTAGTAAATTTTACATTTCGCTTTTTGATGGTCAAGAATTAACAATTTTAACAATAACAATTTTATGAACCTAGCCGACTAAGGGACTCGAGGGTTTTATGTGTATTGCAATTTTAGACGACAGGCTGACAACCAGTCACTATAGTGATACACGTCTTATCTGAAACGACCCTCAAACATTTGTCAGACGTGGCAATAACGACCATAACTTTATGGTCATTAACGCTCTGCCTACCCCACCACAGACATAGGCGTGAATTGTGTATAATTATTAAAATACATATTTGTAGTTTTTTTTTACATCCTGTACACAGTGTGTTAGGAAAAATATTTTACATATCTCATGCTCTGAAAGTAGGTCATTACTGACAAAAAACACGACCTGTAAGTTCAACTTACAGGCGAGGTTTTGAAACTAAGCCTGTAAGTAATTTTAAATATGGAACAAGAAAAAGAACCAATAGAATCGCGACAATTAAAAAGTTAAAATCAATTTCTTCTTATTTTTAATAGGAGTTGCATCCAATTAGTTGTATACGATTTTAAATTCCGAACTGGCCGCTACGAATTGTGGTGCTTGGATATTTTTAATCTGTATTTTTATAACCTCAATAAATGAGTTTGTCGAATTATTACTCATTATTACAATAACAAAAGTAAAAATGACTAATATCCCTCGAATTATTATTCAATATTACAATAACAAAAGTAAAAATGAGTAATACCCCTACGATCAAAAAAATTTCTACTTTATGTTAGGATACTGTACTTTGACTGTCCCGATGGCGTAGCGGATAGTATGCCTGCCTTCTACGCCGAGGGTCGTGGGTTCGATCCCCACCGAACACAAATATTTGTTAAGCCAATTTTCAAATATTTGTGTTGAGTCTGGGTGTTTTCTATGTATAATATGTATTTATTTACAAAAAAAAGTATATATGTATTAGTATCAGCTATCTAGTTCCCAAAGCACAAGCTTTGCTTAGTTTGGGACTAGATGGCGCTGTTTGAATTGTCCAGGATATTTATTTATTTTATTTATTTATACTTTTCTATCATATTAATTCAATATTTTTCAATCATAGAAAAAAAAGTTTCGTGGTGCAATTTGAATACCAGACGATACAATTATCATTTATGGATCGTTTTCTTGTATTTATCGCTTTATTATCTCACTTTTCATTCGATATGTAAAGCAGTATACGTACCACGAATGTAACATCAATAACAAAATTAAAAAACCTCGGTTGTTATAGATAGGTTACATGCCTCAGTACGTAATCTACTATTACAAACTGGTTTAATCGGTTGGTACATTTTGTATGAGAGATCGATTTTGTTTTTTTCCAAATTTCGACCTATGTTCCTTGGGGAATATTGTAAAGTTTCATGGGTCGATTCATCCCTTGAAAGGAAGACAGTTCTTCTCCTAACCTGTAATTATTGAATTTGAAAACCTATCAAATGAAGCCTATATGTCTGACTGTAGTATATCACTTGAATTTGAAAGCCTGTCAAATCAAGCCTATTTGTCTAGCTGTAGTATATCACTTGCATATGAAAACCTGTCAAATCAAGCCTATTTGTCTAGCTGTAGTATAATATCACTTGCATATGAAAACCTGTCAAATCAAGCCTATTTGTCTGACTGTAATATATCACTTGAATTTGAAAGCCTGTCAAATCAAGCCTATATGTCTGGCTGTAGTATATCACTTGAACTTGAAAACCTCTCAACTCAAGCCTATTTGTCTGGCTGTAGTATATCACTTGAACTTGAAAACCTCTCAACTCAAGCCTATTTATCTGGCTGTAGTATATCACTTGAACTTGAAAACCTCTCAACTCAAGCCTATTTGTCTGGCTGTAGTATATCACTTGAACTTGAAAACATGTCAACTCAAGCCTATTTGTCTGGCTGTAGTATATCACTTGAACTTGAAAACCTCTCAACTCAAGCCTATTTGTCTGGCTGTAGTATATCACTTGAACTTGAAAACCTCTCAACTCAAGCCTATTTGTCTGGCTGTAGTATATCACTTGAACTTGAAAACCTGTCAACTCAAGCCTATTTGTCTGGCTGTAGTATATCACTTGAACTTGAAAACCTGTCAACTCAAGCCTATTTGTCTGGCTGTAGAATATCACTTGAACTTGAAAACCTGTCAACTCAAGCCTATTTGTCTGGCTGTAGTATATCACTTGAACTTGAAAACCTCTCAACTCAAGCCTATTTGTCTGGCTGTAGTATATCACTTGAACTTGAAAACCTGTTAACTCAAGCCTATTTGTCTAGCTGTTGTATATCACTTGCATATGAAAACCTGTCAAATCAAACCTATTTGTCTAGCTGTAGTATATCACTTGCATATGAAAACCTGTCAAATCAAGCCTATTTGTCTGGCTGTAGTATATCACTTGCATATGAAAACCTGTCAAATCAAGCCTATTTGTCTGGCTGTAGTATATCACTTGCATATGAAAACCTGTCAAATCAAGCCTATTTGTCTGGCTGTAGTATATCACTTGAACTTGAAAACCTGTCAAATCAAGCCTATTTGTCTAGCTGTAGTATATCACTTGCATATGAAAACCTGTCAAATCAAGCCTATTTGTCTAGCTGTAGTATATCACTTGCATATGAAAACCTGTCAAATCAAGCCTATTTGTCTAGCTGTAGTATATCACTTGAACTTGAAAACCTGTCAAATCAAGCCTATTTGTCTAGCTGTAGTATATCACTTGAACTTGAAAACCTGTCAAATCAAGCCTATTTGTCTAGCTGTAGTATATCACTTGCATATGAAAACCTGTCAAATCAAGCCTATTTGTCTAGCTGTAGTATATCACTTGAACTTGAAAACCTGTCAAATCAAGCCTATTTGTCTAGCTGTAGTATATCACTTGCATATGAAAACCTGTCAAATCAAGCCTATTTGTCTAGCTGTAGTATATCACTTGAACTTGAAAACCTCTCAACTCAAGCCTATTTGTCTGGCTGTAGTATATCACTTGAACTTGAAAACCTCTCAACTCAAGTCTATTTGTCTGGCTGTAGTATATCACTTGAACTTGAAAACCTGTCAAATCAAGCCTATTTGTCTAGCTGTAGTATATCACTTGAACTTGAAAACCTCTCAACTCAAGCCTATTTGTCTGGCTGTAGTATATCACTTGAACTTGAAAACCTCTCAACTCAAGCCTATTTGTCTGGCTGTAGTATATCACTTGAACTTGAAAACCTCTCAACTCAAGCCTATTTGTCTGGCTGTAGTATATCACTTGAACTTGAAAACCTGTCAACTCAAGCCTATTTGTCTGGCTGTAGTATATCACTTGAACTTGAAAACCTGTCAAATGAAGCCTATTTGTCAGGTATATATGACTTACCCCTTTAGTGCCCATGCGCTGGGTGACCGCTTTCAGTTGAGCTTTGGCCGCATTGTTGTGTGGTTCCAGTCGCAATACCTGCAATAATAAACAAAATGTATACAGGGTGTTAGGGACAGCGTCCCGAATACTGATAGGATGCAAGCAGACCATGAGCCTGAACAACTTTCCCCTAGGAACATATGTCAGTAAACGACAAAAACAATTCGATCTCCCATACAAAGCCGCGATCAGCTGACTGCATTTACTATGGGAAGCAAACATTTTTTTAAGTTTCCTGACATATGCCCCTAGGGGAAAGTTGTTCAGTTTCATGGTCTGCTTGCACCCTATCAGTATTCGGGACGCTGTCCCTTACCCCCGTATGTTGATCTTACAACACGTGGGTTGGCTGGAAGAGATCTCTTTTTAAATTTGAATTCAATGTGACTTAACCTAGGATTCGGGCCAGGTTAGCCTCCGGGTTGCAGATGTCAGATGGCAGTCGCTCTGTGTAAAAACTTGGTTCCACGTCAAATCCGCTAGTTAGGTAGCCGCCCCGACAGAGAACGGGGCAAGGCAAGGAGAATGATGAATGACAAAATTTTTATTCAAACATTGAAATAAATTAATTCTGTATTTATTAGTATATTACCTCAGTGAGGTCATGCGAGGCGGCCCGCAGCGAGCCGAGGCGCTCCCTGGCGGTGGCGCGGCGCTGCAGCGCTTTCACGTACGTGGGGTCGAGCCGGAGCGCTTCCGTGCAGTCCGTCTCCGCCTGGTGGAGGCTGCAAATACGATCCCATTAATAATTCGCTAGATGACTAGGTCATTAAAAAAATATCACAGTTGTACGCTTAAAACTATTGTCCAAAAATACTACTGACTTCATACATAATTCGAAATATTCAAAGTTTGAATTAATAAACAGAAAAATAATATAAAACTAAGTGTTTGACGCCATCCAAATACTTACGGCGTGACGTTATACTTCTAGTTCTTCATACAAAATACCGTTTTAGATCGTTTTAATAAGTATCATCTCATTTGACCTGCCAATCATCACATCCATTGTATACTACACCAACATAGAAAAATTGCTATTTCTATAGCTTTTCTAGCTAGCATTTCTTTAGCTTTATAAAACGTAGAGAGGAACGTGAGTCATTGTTCACGTTTGAAATTAGCGGGAGGTAATAATCCATACAAATCACCTGCGGTCTCAGATCAAACTATTTCTTCCAGTAATCCTGTAAAGTTACCTGTCTTTTTTAAGGTAGCAGAGTCCTCTATTCGCGTAGTAAATGGCGTCGTCCTTGACTAGTTCTATCGCGCGGTTGTAGCACGCAATCGCTTCGTCCCACTTCTCGGCTTTCACGAATGTATTGCCCTGGAAATGAAAGATGTCAAAAAGTCAAAATAAACTGAATGTTATTATTTTGTAGAAATGTCCACAAGGTAGTAATTTCAAATACTTGGTGTTTTAACCAAGACATTGATATTTACTTTTTGTTAGAAAGCTAATACAAACGAAACAAGTGGAAAAAATTCACGCCACCGCACAGATGGGATTCGAACCCACGTCTTTTGACTTGCCGGGTCGAGCGTGTTAACCGCTACACCGCTACGAATGAAATCCCGCAAGTAAATTTGGGTTTCGGTATTAGCGGGACTGGGCACTCAATCCCGCGGGATCCCGGTATTTGCGCTCACAATAAATTAATAAATAAGTAAGTATAAGCATACGATCGATGTGACGCAGTGGTAGTACGACTGCCTGGTGGGTCACTCACAAGTTGATCTTTATTACTTTGTTCCCGGTCTGGTTAGGACATTGCTAGCTGAACCATCCTATTGTCCGTAAGTAAGATGGTTTCGTGTTTCGGATGGCACGTTCAGCCATAACTCCCGGTTGCTGTCTATGATTACTTACACGGCGGTCAGTACACAACATGTCAGAAGCCTGCTTCTTGTAGTAGGCAGTTGAAAACTTCTGACACAAGGGTTCATCGGGTTGCTGAACAACTCGGTTGCCCACACAAAAAGAGAAGAGTGTAAACATACATACATACATAAATCACGCCTTTATCCCTTACGGGGTAGGCAGAGCGCTAACGGTTGTAAAAATACAATCGCTTTCGCCACGTCTGACAAATATAGAGGGCCGTTTCAGATAATTTGTGTATCACTATAGTGACAGATTGTCAGCCTGTCACCTAAAAGTTGTGATACACTTGAAACCCTCAAGTCCCTCAGTCGCCTCTTACGACACCCACGAGTAGGAAATGGGGTAATGCTATTCTAAGCCGGCATCACACGGCAAACATACCCTCTCCTTCTCAAACTGAGCCTCCTCGCGAAGCTTGGCCAGCTTGGCGTCGTGACTCTTCTTGCTGTCCAGCGACGGTGGACCTACTTCTGCCATGTCCACTTCTTCACATGCTTTGTCCTACAAACAGGCATTTATTTGTAAGTGCTTACAAAGGGAACCAAATGGAGGGGGCTTTAACCCAAGAGGGGCCAGACAGAAAATAACAAAATAATATTAAACGGGTGCGTACACATTGGCCGAGCAGCCTCAGATGCTCACTGCCGCGCGCAGCATGCGGTGCAATGCACGGTCGGCGTGGACGTGTTTCGCCTGAACAGCGCATGCTAAAAGTCTCATGCTCGGGCGAAAAACCGTCCACACCGACCACGCATTGCGCCGCAAACTGCGCGCGGCGGTGAGCAACAGAGGCTGCGCGGCCCTTGTCTACACCTAATGAAACAACATAACCATTGGTTGTATATGGGTTAAGACACCTTGTATACCTTATTGACAGAATAAGACATTTTATAAGGTGGGTACTTTGGTATTTATTTTTCATGTGTCACCTCATGTAATGCTCCTTAGCACAATAAATGTGTGTCCTGAAATTATGTAGTTTTCATGTGTTTCTACAAGATAATACCATTTAATTAAATTATTTATTGTTCAACATTATTTATCATGTCTTTTATACATGATATGTATGTGATGTCTTAGATGAATAAAGCAACAATAATAGTAATAAAATAATACCGGGTCACTGGTAATTTGTTATGATCCATTAAACCCTAAAAAAAATCTACCTAAGCATTTGTATGGGGTAGTCAACACCCTACAATTTATTCTAAAACCAGGAGGCTGATTGTCTAACTTTCATGCCAATACTGACAACAAAATATAATCAATTTTGGCTAAATAGTAGCTTTAAATGTCATTAAAAAATTAAATACTTAAGGGGCTGACACGAGCTAAAAACCGGTCCCTTTCTGACAAATGACAAACTGCGCGCGTGCGAACGGGACATAATCTTGCCGATTCAATGATCTTTTCGTATTTTCGATGATAACTCGGTCAAAAATAAGTAATTTGAAAATCAAAAACAATATGTCGATAGAGTATTGTAAGGCGCTCATTCTGATAATAAACACTTAATTATTGCGTGGGTTTTGTTCATACAGTTTGCGATATAATAGATTTTTAGAGGTAACTTACCGATGTTTTTCTATCAAGCTAAATTACTAATATCATGTTTTGGAAACAATAACACTACAGCAAATATCCTGAAGATTATTACCTTTTTTTTTCGTCAGTTTTTCTGCATTTTATCTAGGGTAGAAATCACTTATAAAAGTAGTTTTTAGCTCTACTCAGCCCCTTAAGTAAAAAAACTTCATTGCACAGTAATTAATAACATAATACAGGACATATTTTGCTCAAGGAATGCGCAAAGGCGGCCTTATCGCTAAAATCGATCTCTTACAGGCAACCTTTGGGCCAAGAAGCTGATGACCATACTAATTATAGTTAGAAAATCAGGGGCAGGTCATTCTGATTAGTTCTAGGGAGATTCTCATCTTACCTTAAAGTTATACATACCACATCAAATTTATCCCAAGCCTTGTAGTCAGAAGACGGAATTCTCTTCTCCGGTTTTTTCTTCACCACCACCGGCTTTTCCTTCTTGATCTTACTGCGGACCGGGGGTAGGTCCTGAAATGGTTCCAAAAGTTTTTTTTTCTTATTAAATACGCAATCGGTTTTCAGACCATATGTAGTTTTTTAATTAGTTTATTAATTTTTTAGATAACATTATATTTTTTTAACTGTTGGGAGGTTTTCCCAATGTAGTGAATTAAGTTCCTGAAAAACAGCAATTTTCTGAGGTTCATTCTTTTCATTGATGCATACAGCCATTCATCACATTTTTTTTTAACTACTACTTTTTCTACTATCCTCTTTGTAACTGTAAAACATTATGTGTAATAAATGGCAGTTTATTTACTTATTTTTGGAGGGTTCTATGGCTGGTAGGCGCGCCTTTCCACTATTAGCAGGGTTCGAAAATATCCGATATTTATAATAAATATCAAAATATCGGATATTTATGATATATATCCGATATATATCAACTTTGATATATATCCATTTTCTATGAACTTCAGGTTGTTATTTTATAGTATTATTTATGTATATTTGTTGCATATGTTTTACATAAATATAATAAATTATTAAAAAATGTATTTAAATTGTTAAACAATAAATAAATAATAATAATTTTGTATTCGATCGTACATCAGTCGAGTTGAATGTAAATTATTCTTTCTACCAGCGGGTAATTCATAATATCCATATCTAGGTTTATTTACTTGATTTTATATTTGTTTGTTTTCGTTACTCATTTATTTTATTGTTTATTGCGTAATACTTATTAACATATAAGTAAACAAAAAAGTTTGAATTATAACTTTACTACTGTATGTACTATGTATGTACCACTAGAAGTAGAAATACACCGCAAAAGACTAAAAAATATTGATATATATCACAAAAAGTCGTTGGATATAAATATCGGATATATATCGGATATATATAATGATATATATCCATTGATATATATCCTTCGAACCCTGACTATTAGGCTGCCTTTATTTAGTGCTTCTTTCAATTGGTGAATTATAATCCAAAAGAATGATCATACTGGCCAATACAAGCTATGCAACGGGTATAGTTGGACCAATCCATTGCAAATTCATCTTTTACTATGTATAGATATAATAGAGTAAGAACCGACATAAAGCATGCCTGGAAACATTTGAGATCTAACAGTATTGTATTGATGTCGTCAATAAATACAGTTAGGCCCATGGGAAAGAAATGACATATAAGTTATTGCATTAAATTTGTATAACCGAAAACTGGAATCACCATAATGATAATCCCTAGTTCATAAAACGCTAAAAAAATGAATAATAAACCGTAAGAACAAAGAAAACCAACGAAAAACGTGCTACAAAACAAGTTACAAAGCGAAACATTTGGCGTGCTTCTCAAAAGTGGAGCGGGACTCTGCTGATGGTAAATACTTTTCTACACGATTTGGAAACAATATAATCATGAAATAAGAATAAACCTGCTCAAGAACTCCATTCAGAGCAGCCTCTTTTCGCTTCATTTCCGACTCCCAGTTTTGCAGGTCTGTCATATAAGAGTGTAGGACTTTAGTGTTCTCACGGACTTGTCGTTGAACTTCGAGTACTTTCTCCATCTTTCAAGTTAGTTTCAGCAAGCAAACAGTTTAAATATACGCTTTTTGTTACCTGTTTGATCAATATAGCAGAATTCTCGATTCGATGAATGAATGAATGACATTGACAGCTTCAAACATTTTAACCGAGGGTACGTTCCAGCAACCATCTTCGATAGCTCTTTTATATTTTAAGGTGAAACTGCACTATTCCTGCACTGTAACTGGCGCGGCACTAAGAATTTTTGTACTGATTTGTATGAAGTAAACTGCACTACAGCTGCACAGCAACTCCACTGCCGTGGATCGGACCAAAATGTTTGACTGCTTCGCTGCAGTTCAACTGCCCCAAGTGCGTCATAGCAAGCTGCAACTAAATTGCAGCGGAGTGGCGTGTGTATTTTTATTCTATGTTCAAGTGGTAAAGATGGATCACAGATATAATAATATGGGCAATTGACATAGTATTGATTATACATATTTCTATTGATTATTTTTCATTTCTAAATTTCTTTTTACCATAATTTGCCCGCCCAAAATTGCCTCACAGGTAACAATAAAAAAAATCCGCGCCGCCAGATGGACCAATAAACTTAAAAGGGCTACAAAAGATGTTATCAACATGGAAGTAGTGTGCTCGTGCTCCCTTGGTGGTAGCGCTTGTGCGACTTGTAGGTACTTCCATGATTATCCATGCCATGCATGGCACAGAACAAAAATAATAATAGAATATATAAAATGTAGTAGTAGTAACCATGGGCTGCATGAACGTACCTCAATTATCACGTTGTCATGGCGGCGGCCAGTGTTGCCAGCGACGTAAAGGCAGAATATGTCGCTCAATCATAAGTTTTATGTTCGATGAACGATGGACCCCATATTCTATGAAGACTATAGAAGCTCAATTTCTGTAACGTTTTGTTTCTGGTTCTGTGCTCGAAAGTACAAAACGACTGATCCAGCCACGTTTTAAAATTTCTTGTACTTGATGTTGTTATAGTAAAAAAATGTGTATTTTGTATGTGGGAATGGGAAATGATTATTTATCAATTCAAGTAAAAAGTGTGATAAAGGCATAATAATTAGCAGATTTACGCATAAAACAAAACGAACGTTAAGAAATTGAGCTTTAACGTTTTCATCGTGTTAGGTATATACATTTTAAGCGTTGGGGGCAGCAGTTAGCAAGTGTAATAAAACAATAATGAACATAATATGTGATTTATTTACTGATTGCTTTTTATACATCCTTATGGCGTTTGTACGTCAACAAAAATAATGTTTTCACTTTGTATTTTAAATATAAATATAAAATATTCCAGCCATTCGAATAGTCTATAAGGCGTTAGGCAGTAAGGGCGGTCGCAACTAGTGATACAACGCGAGTAAAATACTCGAAACGTGCCTTTCGAAACAAGAAAAAGATAGTTCCAGTATGTTTACTTTCATTACATCACTAGGTTTGACAAAAATCGAGTCCTACTCACTATAACATTTATGTACAAAATATGTACAGGACACAACATTAAAACATGACCCTCCTTTGCGACGCAAAGTCGGGTGCCAAAACAAATGCCAGACGTTTCGTACAAAATAATTTGAGTCGAGTTAATTCGGATTAAATTAATATTAAATTCCGCCTCAGGGCTGTCTAAGGGATTGGGCATCGTAGAGTTTATGTTAAACTGGTCGGCATACAAAGTTACTGGAATCTCGTCCAGCAAACTTGACCTCAAACGCCGTTACTATGCAGGCGAGCAGGCGTGTCAAGTCGCTTTGGTCAGTGTGGGTACACCATATAGTACACATAAGCAAACCGTAGTGTCAGTATCGCTCCGGGCAAGTGTGTAGGAAACATAAGTTTAATAGTGTTGTCACTATCATCTAGCAACTGATAGACAGAGAGAGACGCTCTCCATAGCTTGCTTATAAATACTCTAAGGTGTACACATCGCTTTGGTACACATTTTACAAGCCGACCAGTTTGACGACGATGCTGACGGTGTTATAAAAGCTGGGGTATATTAGTTGCCAAGGAAATCGTCAAGCCTCTAAAGTACAAAACATAAAAAGTATGGAAGAAGTTATGCCTCTTAAGTACTCATATCGGACAGGCTACGTTTTAGACTAAGAATAGTAAGAATTATTTAGATTTTTCTAATAATATTTGAAGTATTTAATAGCATAAACCTACCGAAGCGGACGATATTATAAACTAATGAATTATATTATTATCCTTAACTATTTAACAATAATGTTTTGGTTAAAAATTTGAATAAAGAAAACTCAAAAATCACAATACAGCTCGGTTTTGTCGAGCGGGCCGTGTACGAAGGCCTGCGGAGTTGTGTACACGGGCTTGCGATGGCACTACTCCAACTTACGACTTCTTCCTGTAAAGAGAAAGAGAACACAACATAAGAATACGCGAATAAACATAACATAGAGAGCTCTGTCGATTCTGACGGTACAATACCTTAGCTAATTCCAAGTGTATATGTCATCGTAAAGTTACAATATTGTGTATCACTTATCCATTCGGATATACCCTAGACTTCAAAATAAATAAGCGTAATAGGAATTCAAATACAGACCAGTCGATGCGGACTTTCGTGCGTGAATCCAATGACGACTTTTCATGCAGTGGGAATCTTTTTTTGTTCCTTTAGTTCCTAGTAGATGGCGCTCTGAGTGAATTATACCACAGAGAAAAACTAATATACTAACGTACAACGATTATACGGTACAACTTCCCATAGATAGGGGTAAAAAAAGTAAGTTATAAAATTGTATAAAATCTGCGTGATTTTCACTGTCATTTCACTTCTATGACATTTTGCACTGCTCTTATTTTTACTGCTATAAATGAGTTCGATTGAGATGAAATCACAGGATTTCGTCAAAATCGCTATCGTGTTGCTGATTATGATTTTTTAGACGGCCGTCGTTACACAACCACGTCAGAGGCCTGCTATTAGTATCGGGTCGTTTAACGACTCAGTGTCCCACATGAAAAGCAGAAGAAATTCTGAGATTTTGAATCCAGAACGAGAACGATTGAAGAACGAAGCAGTTTGCAAGCGTGCCATTCTGCTAATGTTATTTTGCGCAGATTACATTTGTGCAATAAGATATTCAGTATGCTTATAGCGGTCTAACCATACCCCCTAAGCTACAATAAAAACAAACAGAAATAAATATTTGAGCAATATAATTGGAAAGTGTATAAAAAAACAATATTTTTTTAAACAAAACTACTTTTACCAACTATTTCGCGGCCAAGAATACGTACTTTCAGGAAAAGTACTGAATTCCTTTTAAATAGTTCAGGAACGTGAATAAAAAATTGGACAAAAGTACCTTGTATAAAAATTGTCTTATACAAATTGTATGGAATCATCATTCTCCTTGCATTATCCCATTCTCTGTCTGGGTCGGCTACCTAACCTAGGGGATTTGACGGAATGTTGGAATGTTCAATAATTTAATTGACATCTTTCCGACCAGTTTCTTAGAAAACTTATTCCTAGGTTATGGTTCAAAAACGAAAACTCTTTTTCGTTATAATCATTTCATTGTCTATTGAAATCATTTTGGAAACTATCAGTTTCTATCAGTACCAGTTTTGTTGAAAAACAAGTAATTGATTGACAAATGTTCTTGAGCAGAGTTATCAACAAAGTTTTTCTTCTTTAGGCTTTTATCTCCTCGGGACGTTTAAAATCTTTCGATTTGAAGAAAAACTTGCACAATTCGCTAGATGACTGGGTAATATAATACAAAGTTGTATTCTTAAAACTATTGTCCAAAAGTACTACATACTCCATTTATAGCTTCTCGAAATATTCAACGTTTGAAATTATAAACAGAAAAATAATATAAAAGTTAGTGTTTTGGCGGCAGCAAAACTAGAGATATGTGACGTCATCTCTTCGTATTTTCATACAAAATATCGTTTTAAAAAGTAGTTCATTTGACCTGCAAGTCCACAACCCTATTATCTACCGCAGACAGGACTTCAACCTGCTACTTCCGCCATTAATACCGGCTACGCCTCTTTTGAATAAAATCTTTAGGTGGTTTAAAATATATTTTCTCTTTATTAGGTTCATCTGGGGGATTCTCAAGGAATTTGATCTCTGGTATGGGTTGAGTGATGCTGTTTCTGGGCGGTCTAGGTTCGAATATGGCATTATCGGGAGGGGTGGGTTCGTGAAGTGGGATGTACAATTCTGTTGGACCTTTAGCTTCTTCTTCGTTTTCTCCGTCGTCATTGTTCCTTGAAAATTTAGTATAGTTTAAAAAACAGTCTAACTAACTCTACTACTACGACACCTGCCCTATTAGATTTTGCAAAAAATTAAGAGACTACTACAAAAAATTAAGGACTCAAGGGTTACATGTGTCCTACAATTTTGTGCGACAGGCCTTAAGGTCTCGGTCTGTGATTGTATGTGTGTGTGTGTGTGTGTGTATGTGTGTGTGTGTCTGTGTGTGTATTGGCCTCATTCTCGGGTTTTGCGGGCAATTCTGTGCGCGCGCGCGCGTGTGTGTTTGTGTGTGTGTGTGTGTGTGTGTGTGTGTGCGCGTGTGTATTTGTGTGTGTATGTGTTTTTGTATGTGTGTATGCGTGTGTGTGTGCGTGTGTGTGTGTGTATTTGTGTGTGTATGTGTTTTTGTATGTGTGTGTGTGTATGCGGGTGTGTGTGCGTGTGTGTGTGTGTATTTGTGTGTATGTATGTGTGTGTGTCTGTGTGTGTGTGTGTGTGTGTGTGTGTGTGTGTGTGTGTGTGTGTGTGTGTGTGTGTGTGTGTGTGTGTGTGTGTGTACTCACTGGTCGTGGTTGTCGGTGTCGGAGTCGTCCAGCTCGGGCTTGGTGCGTCTCTTCTCGTACACGAGGATGATGGCGCAGAGGATGAACACTTCGGCGCAGATGCCCAGGAACGGCCACAGGGCGGCGTACATGTCCTGCAAAACAACACCTCTATGAAGATTTTGAAATCAGAAAGTCTTTTTTTGCATAAAACACTGTATAAAAGATGACACAATAGGGTGAGTGCACTAGACTTTTGCCAACTTGTAAATTAGCATGCAAATACCAAAAAATGGATTACACAATATTTAAATGTCAAATACAATACTAAATTCATATATCTATTGATAAGATTCAAAAACTTGTTTGAATGAACTTTTTTGTTATTTATTGATCTTTGAATGTAAAAATTTAAGTATGTAGGTAAGGTAGTTTATTTTAAAAAATATACAGGTTGTAATTGACGGTGCTCAGACCATGGAACTGAACAACTTTTTCCTATGGGGCTATGTAGGGAAACGAAAATTTTTTTTCGAGTTTCCAACATAGCTCCCTCCAACGTTACGTTACACCGTCCCTTACACCCTGTACGTAGTCGGTCCCAAAGTTCTGTCACTGGCATATTATTTTTGAATTTGGAACACGTATTAGGAAAATTTTTATTGCATTCCGTTTTTGAATGTTTGACAATTATTTTAAAACAATAAATGACCATTTGGCGCGATTTTTCACGATGGAGTGGACTTTGAAAGAAAACCGAATAGCAGTTTTCGCGTTGCATCGCTGTGGGCACTCGCCGAGTACCATTTTCAAGTTGCTCAAAAAATTGAGAATCACGCTTAGGTTTGTGTATCATACTATAAGTAGGTACAATGAAGTCTCAAGTGTTGAGTACAAAAAAAAAAACTGGCCGGCCTCGCTCCGCAAGAACACCAGCAGTGATCAAAGCGATCGAGGCGCACATACGAAGAAATCCTGTCCGAAAAGAGAAACTTATGGCTTTGCAGATGAAGGTCAGTAGGAAAACAGTCAAAGAGGTTTTAAACGAAGACCTTAAGATGCGAGCATACAAAAAAAAGAGTGGGCACTTACTTAATGCCCGTTTAAAAGAAATTAGACTCAAAAGATCCCGGGTGTTGTTAAAACGGTACGCGAAAAACCGGCACCGCGATATACTTTTTACAGACGAAAAATTTTTTAATATAGAAGAAAAGTATAACAAACAAAACGATAGAGTGTACGTTAGCAGCTCTGAAGAAGCAGGAAACAAAGTTCCGCGGGTGCAACATGGGCATCATCCCTCATAAGTGATGGTCTGGCTCGGAGTCTCCTACTATGGGCCAACTGAGGTTCATTTTTGCGAAAAGGGGGTCAAAACCAGTGCGAAAGTGTACCAAGAGATGATTTTCGAACGGTACGTCAAAGACCTGCCCAACACACTATTTTCAGGATATCACTTTGTGTTCCAGCAGGATTCTGCGCCCGCTCACAAAGCCAAGACTACTCAAGCCTGGTTCGAACGTCAAAACATTGACTTTATAAGACGCGAAGATTGGCCTTCCTCCAGTCCGGACCTTAATCCTCTGGACTATAAAATTTGGCAGGTCTTAGAGAACACAGTCTGTGCTAAGCCCCATAAAAATTTGGGGAGCCTGAAGTCAGCCATAGTTAAAGCAGTCGCTGAAATCGACATAGATTTGGTGCGTGCTGCGATAGACGACTGGCCGCCGCGGTTGATGGCCGTTATTAAAAGCAAGGGAGGCCATTCCGAATAGTTTTATGTTATTTTGATTCTTCGATAATTGTATTTTTAATTGATATATAAATTTTTAAAAACGGATTGGTACTTTTTATTTTATCAGTATTTTCATATATGACAGAACTTTGGGACCGACTACGTATAAGGTTTTGTACAATTTTCTAACTTTGGACTGAACATTTAGAGAATTATATTACAGATGAATGCTTCAACAGGAAAAATAAGTGTAATAGATGCATTCAGTAGCGAAAATCTAATTTGCGAATTCTCTAAATGTCATATTGTTAAAATGACTAATTCGCAAAATGACCAACTCGCAGAATGTCTAATTCTGAATCATCACGAAAATTTATTTACTAATCTTTTAATGTAAACATCAAATATGTAGGTAGTTTTTTTATTTATTTATAAGGTTTTGTAAAATTTTGTAACTTTGGACTAGACATTTTGCTAATTGGACATTATGATAGTGATTCTATTGAGTAAGAGTACCTACCTTGACGCGCAGGCGCGTGACGGCGCTGGTGGCGTTGGCGCGGCTGTCGGCGCGCGGCGTGCACATGTACCAGCCGGCGTCCGCGCGCTCGGCCGCCTCCACCACCAGCTCCGCGTCCACCACGCCTTGCTCGCTGGGCACCAGCTCCACTAGCGGGGAGTACCCACCTTGACGCGCAGGCGCGTGACGGCGCTGGTGGCGTTGGCGCGGCTGTCGGCGCGCGGCGTGCACATGTACCAGCCGGCGTCCGCGCGCTCGGCCGCCTCCACCACCAGCTCCGCGTCCACCACGCCTTGCTCGCTGGGCACCAGCTCCACTAGCGGGGAGTACCCACCTTGACGCGCAGGCGCGTGACGGCGCTGGTGGCGTTGGCGCGGCTGTCGGCGCGCGGCGTGCACATGTACCAGCCGGCGTCCGCGCGCTCGGCCGCCTCCACCACCAGCTCCGCGTCCACCACGCCTTGCTCGCTGGGCACCAGCTCCACTAGCGGGGAGTACCCACCTTGACGCGCAGGCGCGTGACGGCGCTGGTGGCGTTGGCGCGGCTGTCGGCGCGCGGCGTGCACATGTACCAGCCGGCGTCCGCGCGCTCGGCCGCCTCCACCACCAGCTCCGCGTCCACCACGCCTTGCTCGCTGGGCACCAGCTCCACTAGCGGGGAGTACCCACCTTGACGCGCAGGCGCGTGACGGCGCTGGTGGCGTTGGCGCGGCTGTCGGCGCGCGGCGTGCACATGTACCAGCCGGCGTCCGCGCGCTCGGCCGCCTCCACCACCAGCTCCGCGTCCACCACGCCTTGCTCGCTGGGCACCAGCTCCACTAGCGGGGAGTACCCACCTTGACGCGCAGGCGCGTGACGGCGCTGGTGGCGTTGGCGCGGCTGTCGGCGCGCGGCGTGCACATGTACCAGCCGGCGTCCGCGCGCTCGGCCGCCTCCACCACCAGCTCCGCGTCCACCACGCCTTGCTCGCTGGGCACCAGCTCCACTAGCGGGGAGTACCCACCTTGACGCGCAGGCGCGTGACGGCGCTGGTGGCGTTGGCGCGGCTGTCGGCGCGCGGCGTGCACATGTACCAGCCGGCGTCCGCGCGCTCGGCCGCCTCCACCACCAGCTCCGCGTCCACCACGCCTTGCTCGCTGGGCACCAGCTCCACTAGCGGGGAGTACCCACCTTGACGCGCAGGCGCGTGACGGCGCTGGTGGCGTTGGCGCGGCTGTCGGCGCGCGGCGTGCACATGTACCAGCCGGCGTCCGCGCGCTCGGCCGCCTCCACCACCAGCTCCGCGTCCACCACGCCTTGCTCGCTGGGCACCAGCTCCACTAGCGGGGAGTACCCACCTTGACGCGCAGGCGCGTGACGGCGCTGGTGGCGTTGGCGCGGCTGTCGGCGCGCGGCGTGCACATGTACCAGCCGGCGTCCGCGCGCTCGGCCGCCTCCACCACCAGCTCCGCGTCCACCACGCCTTGCTCGCTGGGCACCAGCTCCACTAGCGGGGAGTACCCACCTTGACGCGCAGGCGCGTGACGGCGCTGGTGGCGTTGGCGCGGCTGTCGGCGCGCGGCGTGCACATGTACCAGCCGGCGTCCGCGCGCTCGGCCGCCTCCACCACCAGCTCCGCGTCCACCACGCCTTGCTCGCTGGGCACCAGCTCCACTAGCGGGGAGTACCCACCTTGACGCGCAGGCGCGTGACGGCGCTGGTGGCGTTGGCGCGGCTGTCGGCGCGCGGCGTGCACATGTACCAGCCGGCGTCCGCGCGCTCGGCCGCCTCCACCACCAGCTCCGCGTCCACCACGCCTTGCTCGCTGGGCAACAGCTTCACGCGGTCGCCGAAGTACTCCCTCGCTTCAGTGCCGTTCGTCACCTGACAAAAGAACAATGAAATTACATACATAGAACCCGTACAGGTAAAGTTACGTAAGAGAAAGGATCTGTAAATGGCGGCCGATTGTTTTGGTTTCTCTCTCTCCCACTGAGGCTGTTGCACATACCAGGCGTTTCCCTCACACTTAGGTAACCGCCGCCATTTACAGATCGTTTCTTTATGTGATGATGTTATACATATAGTAGGGTGTAAAAATTTCTGCTAACATTTTAAGGGGTGAACCAGCCCATGAGACTGAACAACTTGTCCCAAGGAACATAGGTTGAAATATGAAAAAAATTAGGACTAATACAAAATTACCGTATTTTACCTTATTTGTGTAAGGGATTGTGTAACGAAAACTTTGCAGGCGTGATCAGACCATGAAACTAAACAACTTTTTCTTTGGGGACTATGTTGGGAAACGAAAAAATTTTCTAAAGTCACTTAATGGGGATTTTTGTAAGGTCTAAAAAAATTTTTAGTTACCCGACATAGCCGACATAGAAAAAGTTGTTCAGTTTCATGGTCTGAGCACGCCTGCAAAGTTTTCGTTACACCCCGAACACATACAGGTCAAACTGAGTACTGGGAACCTCTTTTTCGTGAAGTCTGTTAAAAAGAAAAACTCAGGTAAAGAATAGTTGCACCAACCGTCTCTGAGGAGTTGCTGTAGGTCCACTGCACGGCGGGGTAGGGGCGGCCGAAGATCTTGCAGCTCAGCTTCAGCTTCTGCCCCTCCACCACGTTCGAGTCCGTCGGCAGCTTGGCGTGGGGGCGGGCCATCAACTACACGGGGGAAATCATTCATTTATTTTTTTAAATGCAGGTAAATCGAATTTTGCTTGTAGGTACACTTTTTTTAGTTTGATGAAATTGGGCATAAGTTGTATGAATACGCAAAGTTACCCCCCTGACCCCGCTAGTTGGTTGGTTGTATGGATTGGAGTAGGGTTTGATGAACGAGCTGATAAAGCATGTTGGTTGGTTGGATTGGCTGCTGCCCGTTCTCCACCCCGCGAGTTGGTTGGTTGGATGAGTTGGTGGGATAGGTTGGAGTAGGGCGGGTTGTTAAACAGGTTGGTAAGGCATGTTGGTTGCTTGGATTAGCTAGGTTTTCAGTCAGATTTCTTGGTCCATGTAAAGCTAGTTGGCTAATTACTCTGGCTGACACATACCTTCCAGGCCTGCGTCGTGGCTCCATTTGAACAGTTATAGTTTCCGTGGTCATCCTCTGTGGGACGGGCGGGGATGGTCAGCTGTCCGTTATCGACTCCGTTAAACGGCTTCAAGATCAAACGGTTCTTAGACGCCGCCGGCAACGCATCGAAATCCGTACCGTTGATTTGCCTTAGAAGGGAAAGAGAGGCATAATGCCTTTATTAATATTACATTTTTCAGACGTGGCGATAGGGACTGTATTACGGCCGTTAACGCTCTGCCTACCCCGGAAGGGATAACGGCGTGATTTGTGTATCTATATCTGTATGAGAAAGAGAGAAAAACGTTGTAATAATAGAAATTATAACTGGCAAGTCAAATGAGCTACTTTTAAATTTAAAATTTAAAT
The DNA here is from genome assembly GCA_029255805.1 of Keiferia lycopersicella. NCBI lineage: Eukaryota > Metazoa > Arthropoda > Insecta > Lepidoptera > Gelechiidae > Keiferia > Keiferia lycopersicella. Next base: position 16,160,345 of record JARACZ010000005.1, read on the forward strand.
TTAATTTAATTTTAAAACGATATTTTATAGTACGAATAGATAACGTCATGTCTTTCTCGTTTTGATGGCGTCAAAACATTTACTTTCATATTATTTTTCTGTTTGAATATTTAGAAAACTATAATTGGAGTATGTAGTTTTTTTGGATTGTCAAAATGCTTCCGAAACGTAGGTATCGTATGTCCCGAAACATTTGACTAGAGCGTAGACTAAGGATCTAATTACTCGAAGGGTGTCGGGTTTCAAGGCAGTAGATTCCGTTGGCTATCGATAGTTCACGTTTTCGTTCAACTACCGAATATTGATCGGTAGTATCGATAGTAACATTTCTTATGATTTGAATGCTCCAGGATTTCAATTTCTGTAACTTTCGTTTTATGCGAAAATCTACTACTTATTATACTTGTATCATTCGTTCTACTTTACTTATCAATTACCACATACATCTTCAATAAATTCACACATTCACTTGACTATAAAAACATCGAGTGGTAGAAATTTTAAAACGTGTGGTTAGACCAGTCATTGCGGACTTCCGTGCCCGGAATCGAATTACGAAGTTTCAGAAATAGGGCTCCTGATCGTACCTCAACACAAAACACTCATACATATATACAGATATATAGATAGTGTTGCACTTTAATAGTATTACTATTACTTACTACATCGATTGGCCTATTAATTGTACAAATTCTGACACTAGGCTTAATTAGGTCGGACGACAGACGAAAAGAGAGAGAATTCTCGAATGAAAACTATCGACAGCACTACTATCGACAATTCGGCAACACTACAAGCCAGTTACTGAGGCATACTTTCAATAAAGTCGTCAACTAGAATAATCTGCGGGGTTATTCAATATTCGACCTAAGTTCAAACGCATACAGTTCAATTTACATGCTTTAGGAACTCGGAGGCGCTGAACTGGTGTACCAGTTGTCAGTCCAATGATTCGGAATAATTAAATACCTCCCCGTGATAGGTACTGGGCTTTAGGTACTATAACAGCCAGCACAGGCCACTGCTGGACGTGGGCAACCCCCTATTACCGCAAATTAGCGAGTGCAGTGAAAGATGTTGTATTCAGGTAACACTGCTGCTCATTCCCTGGATCCATCTCTTACTTGATTTTCACAACACCTACGCGTAGATATGGGGTGATGCTATTCTAAGCACCACATGGCTTGGATCCTCATCCTACAGTGTGATTTGTTGAAGTTACCATGGTCTATAAGAGCCTTAGTATTCTACATTTCCATTCGTTTACCCATGTGTGAGGGAGAAAGCAGGAACGCCGAGTCTCAGTGGGAGAGAAGGCATGACAATCGCCATTTACAGATCCTTTCTTTAATGGGAACGGCTTCTAGGTGAACTCACCAAGAGATAGTGCCAGTGAGGCTGCAGTTGAGGACGACTTCTTGGAGGGACCGCGCCTCGAAGTACCTCACTTCTCCGGCGAAGCTGTCCTCCACCGGCTCTGCGGCGGCCTCCGGCAACTTCGTAGTGGCCGCACCTGCAATAGTTGTGTCATCATCATCATCATCATCATCATCATCATCATCATCATCATCATCATCATCATCATCATCATCATCATCATCATCATCATCATCATCATCATCATCATCATCATCATCATCATCACCTGTCTCGACGCGTAGCAGATAGTACCCCTGCTTTCTGCATAAACAACGATTCAGAGAGTCCACTTCTGAAACTTTCGTTCTCGTTTCATGCAAAAATCTGCTACCTATTATGCTTGTATCACACGTTCTACTTATCGATTCCCATATTTTTTTTATGTAGCCTGCATAATGTCCGACTACAGGGCAAATGCCTCCCCTCTCTCTCGCCACCCGTCTCGATCTTGGGCCTACGACTGCCAATTTTGGAGATAAGTGTCAAAGATTCACACATACCCTAATAAATTTACACATTTAAAACATGTAGTTAGACCACTCGTTGTGGAATTCCGTACACGGAATCGAATTACGACGTTTCAGAAATTGACTCCCAAGGCCGAAAAAGCGATATTTCTTAGCAATTCTTCGACAATTTTCGTAACGGAAATTTTAAGTACCTACCTAGTTAATTTATATTATTTATATCTGAAAGATAAACGAAAAACCCAGATTTTATGACTATCTTGTAGATGCTATCAGTTAACGTTTACTTCGTACGTTTTATATAAAAAACAAGACAGTGTAGTCACGGTGTATTAGCGCTTGCACCCGCTGCTAATTCTTTTCCCGTGGGAATAAGACATTTTCCCGGCATGTCTTACAAATATCAACCTTCCCTTTGAATTGCCCTTTCTCTCTATTACAAAAAAAACTGCAACAATATCTACGGGACAGACACGGGAGCGACTTTGCTTTATACTATGTAATTAAGAGGATCCCCGATCTCAAAGCATTATTATATGCTGCCCACAACATTATGGTCCATATCAATAAACCGCACTCAACTCTTTTTAGCAGCTACTAAAAATTTGACGTACGCCAGTCGCAAAAATGTAATTCGTCTTCTATTTATTTCCTTCGTTAGCTGCGGAGAGTAACACCGAGACACAAGGACACATTTTCTTATCAGTGATAATTTGATAACAAATTAATACTACCTACTCTACAAACTAAGATACATATAGCGATGCGACAGACGATAACAGTACAAGCTGCTCAAAATATCTACATCTGATAATAATGTTACTCAGACCTAAATAAAAAGAAAATAAAAAACATCACAGCATAGCACCAAATCGAGAAAAAGGCATAGTAGACTAATGGGCCTATTAACTAGAACTGGAAGTTAGGCTAGAAAAAAATTGTTAAATAGAATAATTTATGGAAATGAGACAGTGATATAGTACGGAATGCTACCTGAACTAGTGATAAATACGGTTAGTTTAGCTACAGTTGAAATTTTAAGAATTTTTTCTGGTTTAACACGTTTTGAAAGAGTTTTGGGAGATCGAAGTAGCCATGAACGAAATTACTTCCATTTGAGCAGATACTTAGGTGTGGAGTTAAAGCGTGTTTTGTACTTGTATTATGTAACAAATATTTATGCATTTTATGGTAGAGATCGAGATTTTACTAATTCCTGACTAATCTGTCCAACATAAGCCCAACATGGATTACGCACGCCGCATAAGACCCAGGAAAAACCGTTGATGTTATCATCTCCGCAACTGGACCTGAAAACTTATATTTACAAAACCGATAAGATGGATGTGCAGAAATTAGGACATTGGGAAAATGTGTTAAGAAAGAAATCGGCGTGACGACTGGAACAGCAAAATAAGCGCTAAATACTGTAGCAAAACGAAGACACGAGAGACCTCTAGACTAGTCAACTACCTACAGAAGGCCGGCTACTGCAAAGAAAAGAAGAGGGTTGCCAGATGTATTTACCTTATGTTGCCATTTGTCCCCACAAACTGTCACTGGTGATAAATGGCAACAATTTGTCCCCACTCACATTAGATGTCCATAGCGCGCCATCGTCGGCCCGCCAAATTTAAATGAAATTATTTACGTTTAAACACTGTACCACTTTAACTTAATAGATAGATTAGCGGTGTGTTAAATTTATGGTTTGTTAAGGTATTTTTATAGTGGTACAGTGTTAAAATGTAATTAGGCAGAGCAGTGTACATCAAATTCGGGGGATAAATTTGTTCCCATTTTTCACTATTGACAGATTTTGTGGAGACAAATGGGAACATAGGGTATCTTTTTATTTTATTTTTTTCTTTAGTGTTGCGGATACGTTTTCGGTGGGGAGTTACGCCAGTCGGCTTTTATGAGGTATCTGTTTGTGTGTGTGGTTTATTTTTACAGCCGTCTTCAGAGGCAATCAAATTGATTGTTCTTTATTTCATTTTTGGTTCGTATACCATTTTTGGTAGGAAGAACCATGGGATGGCGGAGGGTTTGTTCTTTATTTCAAACAAATAAAAATTTGTTGTTTTCTCTTAGATCTGCATTCATTTATGCATTTTACGAGAGGATTATGTTTAACAGCATATCCCAAAGTCAGGTTACGTCATGTAACTATAGGATCATGGAAAAATCGAGGGGACTCTTCTATAGACATTTCCATTTAGGTTTTCAAGTGTATGTATGTTCTGGATAACCTAATCCATGGGTCTAATGTAAGTACCAAATTCCTAATTATTATCGTGGTTAGGTAATTTTTTGATCTGGCAACCCTACGCAGGATCAGAAACTGTAACTGAGACGTTGACGATACCGGTCACTTTGACTCTGATGCGGGGAGACGACTTCGCGCACGTGTAGACGCCAGCGTGGTGGGCCATGGCTTCGGGGGCCGTCAGCCTGGCTGTCAGGGCGTCCGGAGTGGTCTTATCGGGGGCTTCGAGGACGTGCATGTCGCGCGGGATGTCGCCCCCGTTGCGCCGCCACTCGGCGACCTGCTCGGGGCGCAAGGGGCACTCCACGGTGAGCGGGGCGCCGAGCCTGACGGTCACCTCCCGCTCGCTCCCGTCTTCCGAACGCCGCACTGGGATTCATGTGTGTTATGTGGATGTTAATGTCGACGGAAGTGTTTGTAGTAGGTTGCTTTTGGAGATGTTATTGCTTCGAAGATGTTATTTATTAACCAGAAGTATAGTAACTAAACTACTAAGGAAGTTCTGTGTAAATATTACACAGTAGATACTAAAGCATTGAATAGAATAAGGTTACTTATTTATGCACGTAGAATTAATACTAATAAACTTCCCAAGTCTCGTAAACTGACAAAGCCGTAATGTTTGTCTGTGTTTGTTTACACCCGCTTCTATCCGTTTCCCGTGGGAATAAGATGTTTTCCCGGAATTAATTACACATATAAATTTTTATCTTGAATCACTCTATCTTTAAAAATCCGCATCAAAATGCGTGTTTTGCGAGGAGCTAGCAGTACCTATTGCATACAAACAGGAATTCAAAAAGCTGCTTCACAATTACACTTTGCATAGAAGTCGCATTACAACATGGTAGAGTTCTGAAATCTCGTCAATAGTAATAAATAATCTCATAATGTTACTTTAGAGGATGTTGACGTAGTAAACGCGATAACGATGCGGAGTTTGACGCCGCCTTATCTACGCTACGGTGAAGACCTGCAATTGTTTCCTAATCTCAGACAAACAGACAATCAGCAAATGGTACAATTTGGAGGGAAAACAGATAATATAAGATAACTATGACTTTCAGGAGACAAACTCTATCTACCTATTTAAGAAACCAAACAATAGTGGTTATTCGTAATTAATGTATGGAATGTTGGTCTATTTCACTATGTATAAATAAAGTAAAGTCGCTTTTCGCGTCTGTATGTAAGAGTGCTTATTTCTTTAAAAGTACACAACGAATTTTGGTGCAGTTTCTTTAACAGGGTGATTCAAGAGGAAGGTTAATAAGAATAATACTTGCCGGGAAAACCACTAATTCCCAAGGGAAAATGAGTTAGAGCGGGCAGCGCCGCTAGGCGGGTCGCTAGTTCTAACATTTAAGATTCTGAGTCATTGACCATATGAAAATCTATTAGATAGATTTACACAAACTGGAAACGATTTTATTTTATGTGGTTAGAAATTAAAAAGTCATTAACTCCAGATGTCCTTACTGGTTTATGGGGATAATTTAAAACAGAAACATTTACATTTATTTTTTTACCTAATTCATTAATGCAAAATTTTACCTAATGGAATTATTATTTAAATCACACATCTAAAAATGAAACTAAAGGTTCTATAGAATTAAACTAAGATTGTTATCTCATCATATATTACATTTATATCAGCAACTTCATTTCTCGAATGAATTAATGATAAACATTGCTTTAAAAACAACCAGATTCTGTCCTCAAGGTCTTAGCATCTCTATTATTTCAGAAATTGATGTAATTTATATAAAAAACTGAACAGTACAATGAATAACACTTTCTAAGTAGTCAAGAGATGAATGAGTCATTTTAAATCATTAAGAGGCCTCCCCAGGCTAAGGGCTGCCCTCATCACTTAAGAATATATTAGGTACATTTAGATCAACAACCTCATGTCTTGAATGAATATACACCATGATAAACATTATAAATAAGTACCAAAATCTGTCCTTAAAGTCTCAATATCATAGAGCAGCATGATATTTCTTAAGTTGTGATATAATTTACATAAAAAACTGCACAGTACAATGACTTACACTTTGTATGTAGTCAAGAGATGAATGAGTCTTTTTGAATAATGAATACTCCTTGGCATGGAGCTGTCCTCTGACCTCAACTTCGGCACCACCATCGAGTCCAAGGCTCAAATTGCAGCTAGAAAGTTGGGCGTCCTGAATAAAGTTAAGCGGTACTTCACGCCTGAACAGCTTCTAACTCTTTATAAAGCTCAAGTGCGATCTTGCATGGAGTACTGCTGCCACCTTTGGGATGGCTCGGCGAAATACCAACTTGCTGCACTGGATTCGGTGGAACGCAGAGCCAAGAGATTAATAGGCGATAAAAAACTGGTGGCGACCAAGCTTCACAGCCTGGCTCACCGCCGCAAGGTTGCTTGCCTATCGGTCTTCTATAGATTGTACTTCGGAGAGTGTGCGCGTGAGCTGCACGAGCTCATACCACCGTCTCCTTTCTTCCATCGGACATCCAGACGCACGGCCGGCTATCATCCGTTCTTAGTTGAAATACCCACATTACGCACTAAGCGCTTCAAAACATCTTTCATTATGCGCACGGCTAAAGAATGGAATTCCCTGCCTGCGTCTGTATTTCCGAGTGCATATAACCTGAATCTCTTTAAGTCTAGAGTGAATAGGCATCTTCTGGGCAAGCTCGCTCCACCGTAGATCCCATCTCTGCTCTAGGGTAAGATTGGGGTCAAGAGTAAGCCCATCATAGATAAAAAAAAAAAAAAAAAAAGAATAGGTGCCCCAGGCAAGGTGATACCCTCATCTTTCATTAATTCACAACTGAATGAAAATTTTACTTATCGAAATATGCTTGATAAATCTGGTTGAACTGATGGATATATCGAAAATCTGATCTGTTGATATTGAAGATAAGACAAAGACACTGAAGCTTATTTTATGATGTAGTTCTTTATAGTAAAATCAGGTTTCTGGCACTACAGAACTGAACTGCGACATTATTAAAGAGAGTAGGAAGCTATGTTATGTTACCAAAAATGGGAGATTGCGCCATGTGGCATGTGGCATATCATGGGAAAGGCCTAGCAGTTAACTGCTATAGGCCAATGTGAGGTAAAGTGTGATAGGTATATTATATTTTCCTAGGTCCGTATTTATAAATCACACTGAGATCAATCTCAAGAGCGATTTTGACAAATATCTTGTTTCAGAACAATAAAGCATTTAGTTGTGAAGAGGAATTGAATAGTCATTTTTAATCTTTTTATCTCAAGTAGTTTATTAATTAAATTAAGTAAATACAACTATCTGAATACTGGTATGTTGCATAAAGACCAGAAACTCAGTAACCTGAATAAGATTCTTCTTGGAACTTGAAAAAGGTTTGGAAACAACATAAAAATTGCTCACTCTATTGAAATCACCTATTGGGTTTCATGTGTATTACAACTTTAGACGACAGGCTGACAACCTTTCGCCACAGTGATCACTGCAATCAGATACTGAAATGGCCCTCAATACATGTCAGATGTGGCGATACCGACCATAATTTTATAATCATTAACGCTCTGCCTACCCCGCTAGGGTGTGTATTGAAATCGTAATCAGCTGACTGCCTTTACTGAGGGAAGTAAAAAAAATGTTACTAACATACTAAGTGGTGTTACAAACAGCCCTCTTGATACTGATTGCAAAATTGCAACTGCATATACTATGAGTAACCAAATTCTTTTTTATATTTCGTGCCTTATGTTCCTAGGGAAAAGTTGTTCAGAGTCAAGGTCTGCGTGCACTATATCAGTTTTAAAGAGCTGACTTTATGGTTATCAATAAGAGTGTAAGCATAATTAACTAATTAGATTTACAATCAATATCAAAAAACAGAGATAGCTAATTATTCAGAAAAACAATTTCAATATTATCCAAACAACATTGCTCTGTGCAATAGGTATAAAACTTTACCTCATCTCAAGAAAATAAAAGATAAGATGATAAATATGTCTCACATGAGTAGGTACCAATTGTACATACCTATTTATGTAGTAAGATGACATATAGGTGAGTCTAATATAGCTATGTAGGGAAGTCTGGACTGGAACATGTTTACTCGGTTTTCTGGAGCTGTGCCTAACTCTAGCAAGAAAGTAGCCAGTCTAGGCCGAATCCAAATGAGGCATACATCGTGACATCACCCGATCGATTGACCTCCGCCCAGAGTACGCTCCATGCGACCTAATTCCCTCCAACCGCGCCACTAAAACTAAACAAAACTTTCCTAAGGTATCACTAAATTACGTTTATCGGACTATTCACTTACTTTGGCCATTTGATGGGACTGCGCCAGCTAAAAATAGCAGAGCCAGTGGTAAGCACGAGACTGCACGGAACATGGTGTGGTGGTTAAAGGTCACTGTGGTGAAGTAAAGAGGTCTGAGGCTGGTCAGCACCGCAGGCCCCGGTCGGCACGGTAACAAAGACTTATCACTACACTGCACTAGCGTAAAAGAACAAAGCGACAAGATAAAAATGGCGCAGCGAAATTCCTCCTTCCTACCCCGCACAGAAGTGACATTTCTGGGGTGACCAATTGTGCGAAGACAAAAAGAGATAACTTGTGAAAAATCTTGTCGATTATTATTATTATTATTATTATTAAACCATTTATTGTACACAATATAACACAAAGGACATTTGTGAATAATTTTATTCTGTGTGTTGTGAATGGTGCGATACTTTTTTTTTATTATCAAGAAAGAAAAGTATAGTAAATACTTGCTCTGTTTTTCTTATCTGACGAGACTAGGCGACGCGACAGTCTGACCAAGGACCAAGTGAAATAAATTAGAGTTTTTTTTAGAAACCACGATATTGAGAATCAGAAATGTTGCACTGAACTAATTTTAATTTGTTTTTCTTGGTTGCGGAAAGTAGCTCAGGAAACAGATCTGTAACAATAAAAACAAACTGGATAAAATCTAGTTTACTGGCAATTCTAAGTTAGTAAACCATTCATTCTTCAGTTAAGTGAACGCAGCCATAACTTCATTCATTCATTTGTTTTTTTATAAAGGTATTATGGGTTTGGAAGAAAGTCTTTTTAGTCTTTGAGTTGCCAGACTATTTGATTTAAACGAGTTCTGTAATTTATGTATAGGGGGAGAAGTAGCAGTTACGATCAAATCAAACAATTCAAAGTCTCACAACAACAATTATTTTCTTTTACTGTCTTGTCTTGCCTGAATAAAATTATTATTCTTTTTCTAATCCATCGTATCGATGGCAAGGCCATTACCTCAATAATTACCAAATGAACGAAATGATAATTTATACTACATACATACATAAATCACGCCTTTGTCCCTTACGGGGTAGGCAGAGCGTTAACGATCGTAAAATTACGGTCTTTATCGCCACGTCTGACAAGTATTGAGGGCCCTTTTAGATGATTCATGTATCACTGCAGTGACAGGTTGTCAGCCTGTCGCCTAAAATTGTAACACACGTGAAACCCTCGAGTCCCATAGCTGCCTCTTACAACACCCGCGGGAAGAAAAGGGGTGATGCTATTCTAAGCCGGCATCACACGGCATATAATAATTTATACTCTTTGACGTTAATTTAATTGGGAAGTCTGGCATCCCATGTAATGTCGTTGGTTTCTTTGAGGTTACTGTGATTTTGTATACTCTTTGAGGTTACTTTTGAAGTAAATTTTAAAAATATTCTATAACTATTTGTTTTTCTTTATTGATAATAAATTTGGTTGCGTGAAATTGCACTCTTATTCATAAATAATGTAAGCTTAAATTTGTTACTTTCGGTAGAGACGTGAAACGTTTATAAACGAGGAAATATCTTTGGCGGTTGATCCCGGTGTATTTGATTACAGTTTCCTTCGCTGTTTGCAGGTGCGCCCCGGTAGGGCCCGGCGCTGGTAACACCCTGGTGCGCCGCGCGTTGGACGCCGAGGTGGCGACGCGGCGGCGGGCGCGCTGCGTGCGAGGTGCCGCCTTCAATGCCGTGCTATTATTTGTTTTTGCGGCAGATCTGTAAGTTACAAGACTGTTACTAAGTGTAAGGGTGCGTGTGCACTTGTGACATTTGTTGTCCGACATTGTTTTTAAACAGTAGTTAATAAACAAAATGTCCGTACAAATAATCTGATACTAACTATCCTGTCCAGACTATATTATCGCCGTCCTACAACGAAAACCAATTAAATCGTAAAATGTGCAAACGAAGATATCGCGATTATAATGTTTAAGGGGTTGAAAATCCATTAATAATATTATATTCCTATTGTTACATAATAGCATCAGTACACTAATAAATGTTCTATTTAAATATATCTATTGTGTTTTAAAAAGACTATTACTTATTAGTGAAATTTTCAAAAATGTTTACAAGGCCACCTATTTAATCGGTTTTCGCTGAGAACTTTAAAATTGTTAATATTTTGTAAAGTATTAAGAATACAACAAATCCCGAGAAATTACTTTTTAAATTTAGTTCATTAAACCTAACCATGATAAAAACGTACCTATCCAGTTGTCCCTTGTAGAGTTACACGTAGAAATTGTATCAAGATAATTGGTTTTCCCTGCCGAAAATTAAAGAATATAAAAGTTAAGCAAGTAATTTATTACAGTTTCAGTACTTTTATCTGTTATCAAAATTTATAACTCAAAGTTTAGGGTAGGTGTAGGGTACGTGTAGGATACGTGTAGGGTAGGTGTAGGGTAGAAGTAGGGTGGGTGTAGGGTAGGTTTAGAGTAGTAGATGTAGGGTAGGCGTAGGATAGTTGTAAGTAGGGGTAGAATATGTGTAGATAGAGTAGGTATAGGGAAGGTGTAGAGTAGTAGGCGTAGGGTAGGGGTAGGTAGGGTAGGGTAAGTGTAGGTTAGGTGTAGGGTAGAAGTAGGGTAGAAGTAGGGTGGGTGTAGGGTAGGTTTAGAGTAGTAGATGTAGGGTAGGCGCAGGCTTGTGGTAGGGTAGGTGTAGAGTAGGTGTAGGATAGCAGGATAGGTAGGTGTCGTGCAGTGGGTGTAGACCTAATGATAAAAAGTCCGAAGGTTGTAAAACATGTTCTTGATTAGCACCGACTGCAGTTTCTAAAGCTAAAAAATTCTTTGAAGCTAAAAATTCTGGTAAACCATCTTTCGCCAAATATATACTTGTACATAAAAATGGCTAAAACATATGCCGAAGCCATAAAATGTCTCGATGACATATACATAAAACCGTAGAATATAATCTACGCTCGGCATATCCTTGCAACCAGAAAACTGTCACCTGGTGAATCTATTTCTGAATATATACGTGCCTTGAAACTATTGGCCCTTGAGTGTGACTTTAAAAGTGTGGATTCGGAAACTCATATGCAAGAATCCACATGCGATGCTTTTATTTCTGGCAATTATTCACAAGAAATACGCCAGCGATTATTAGAAAACAATATTCTGGACCTTGATACGGCACTAAACAAATCTATAACCTTAGAGTCAGCGGAAATGAATGCGAAATTGTATACCCCAAACACTATTATAAATGCCGTTCCACAAACAGTACAAGAGAACCCAGACTTGAACCTAGCTGTTCGCACTCATCGTAAGTGGCGATGCTTTTTTGCGGCGGTAACTTAGCTCACCGAAGGCAAGCGTGTCCCGCATATAATGCCACCTGCCAACTCTGCTCACGAAAAGGCCATTTCGCGAATGTTTGCCGATCTAGCAAACCGAGTATCAACTGCATTTCTCCTAATGTAGATCAGGATCAAGAGACAACAACGAAATCGGCCTCGGCGCACATAGCATGCATCTGCGCGGCTTCTCCTGCAAGCTTACGTAAAGCTGTGATTCCAGTATATCTGAATGACACATGTGCCGATGTCTTGATAGACTCCGGCAGCTCATCCTGCCTCATCAGCGAAGAACTTGCTTCAGTAATGAATCTTAAAAAGAAACCAATACAGCAGTCAGTAACCTTAACGTCTCTTAATCACGTGGCATTTGTAAATGGAATTTGCAACGCTACAATTAAAATAAATAACCACGTCTATAAACAGCATCCATTGCTTATCGTCCCGAACCTGTGCGCTGACGCTATCATTGGCCAAGATATAATGAAATTCCATAAATCAGTCGACATTGAATTCGGAGGCGAAAGAGAACCACTACGAATTTGTAACGTCGCGCAATCTTCTCTACCGCCGGCGACAATATTCAACAATTTATCTGATTGCAAGCCTGTGGCAATAAAATCAAGAACTTTCTCTGAGGAGGATGAAAAATTCATAAAGGTCGAGATCGATAAACTTTTACAGGACGGAGTGATAGAGCCCAGCAACTCACCGTGGCGAGCGCAAGTTCTTATCACCAAAAACGCTACACATAGAAAACGTCTTGTTATTGACTACTCTCGTACTATTAACCGCTTTACTGACTTAGATGCGTTTCCTCTTCCAAAAATCGAAACAATCATTTCAAAAGTAGCGAAATACACTCATTTCAGTCAAATTGACCTAAAGTCGGCGTATCATCAGGTCCCCATCCTTGAAAAAGAAAAACCCATGACGGCCTTCGAAGCCTGTGGTAAGTTGTGCCAATTCACACGTATACCGTTTGGTGTAGTTCGTACACAAGTACACAAATGGCGTAGCGGCCTTTCAAAGATCTTTACAACACATAGTGGATACAGAAAATCTTGGAGGGACCTTCGTGTATCTCGATGACGTCACAATTTGCGGCAAAACAAAGACTGAACATGACGAAAACCTAAAGAAATTCATGAACGCGGTCGATAACCAAATTAAGAAAGAAATAGCTAAGTCCTCGCTTATTGCGATCAATGAAAATGATCCCCTCACAGTAGAAACAGATGCATCCAAACATGCAATAGCTGCAACCATTACTCAAAATGGATGCCCTGTAGCCTTTTTCTCAAGATCATTAAATGATTCCGAAAAGAAACATTCTTCTGTAGAAAAGGAAGCCTGCGCTATAGTAGAAGCTTTAAGAAAGTGGCGCCATTATCTACTTGGTAGACACTTTTTATTAGTGACCGATCAACAGTCTGTCACGTTTATGTTCAATCAGAAACACTCAAGTAAAATAAAAAACGAGAAAATCGAAAGATGGCGTCTGGAACTATCCTGTTACAAGTACGATATAGTATACCGGCCAGGAAAAGAAAACGCAGCTGCTGTCGCGTTGTCAAGAATTTCAGCTCACATAAATATTAATACCAGCAAACTTTACGAATTACACAATTTACTTTGCCACCCCGGAGTAGTGCGAATGATGCACTTCGTAAGAATGAAAAATTTACCATACTCAATGAAGAACGTTAAAACAATGACCGCTTCCTGTGCCGTTTGCGCCGAGATCAAACCCCGGTATTCTAAAACTAAGGGAAAATTGATTAAAGCAACGGCACCATTCCAAAGACTAAATTTAGATTTTAAAGGCCCTTTACCATCAAAATCAGGGACGAAGTATATACTCACGATAATTGACGAGTTTTCTAGATTTCCATTTGCATACGCATGTAAAGATGTTTCGGCCCAAACTGTTATAAATTCTTTAAATGATCTTTTTCTTACATTTGGTGCCCCTACTGCGCTAGCTTCGCCAGTGACACGGAACTAAACAGGTTTAATCGTTTTTCGCTGTAGTGATTATGTAACATCCGTGAGTATAATATAGTCAGGGAAAAGCAATTATCTGGATATATAATATTTTCTTAGACGATTCGATGTATTGCATTAAGTATGAATTTCGTCCGGTAAAATCAACTAAACAATTTTAATTGCTTTTATTAGACCATCTTAATCAAGTACGGAAATTTTAATCTTACTAAATGGTTGTTACTGAGAAAAAAAAATAGAGTTTTCTATGGTCTCTCCTACGGGAAAACCAAATTTTATCAACTTAACCGAAAATCGTTGGAGACAAATATGGTGTCAGTTAAGTTAAATCTGCTTAATGTTTTTTATTTGAAAACAAACCTTGCCAGTGTTTGAAATGATTGGTTATCTACCTAGCTAGAAGCGAAACTATAAGACTTAGCAGTTAATGGGTTTTCGCAGAAGAAAGAGCAAAAAAAATTAAGTACTTTTGCATTCAAAAGTAATTTTCGTAAAAATTTCGAGTTAATTGGTTTTCGTTGTAGGACGGCGTTATTATAAACAATGTTCAGGGGAGTAAATTTTTTAAATGTCGTAATTCGATTCTGTGCATGGAAATCGACAGCGACTGGTCTAACCACACGCACCTACTTTAATTTTACAACTTGATGTTTCTAAAGACAATGTTATGAAGTGTTTTTAAACATGTTTTGCATTTTATAAACTACACCGGAATATGTCTTATTCTATGTGGCATATTTGCAGGTCATCTAAGTGTGAAGGCTACACATCTGCGCTGCACTGGGTGGAGCTGGCCATCGCCGGGGTGGCGGGGGCCAACTTGCTCCGGTTTGCCTTCACTTTGGCTCGTCCCGGACCGCAGCTGCCTCCGCTCGGGCCTGACCAGTGCCGGTTGCTAGGGCTCTCGGCTGCTTCAGCCACAGGTGAGTTTGTTTAACCTTTTAATCCACTGAGGGTAGTTAAAGTTAAAGTTTATGAGGTAACATTCTTCCTAAGGCCTTATAAAGGATTAACTCACTGCCAGCTATGAGTATACTCATAGCAGGGTTCGAAAATATCCGATATTTATAATAAATATCAAAATATCGGATATTCATGATATATATCCGATATATATCATCTTTGATATATATCCATTTTGTATGAACTTCAGGTTGTTATTTTATAGTATTATTTATGTATATTTGTTGCATATGTTTTACATAAATATAATAAATTATTAAAAAATGTATTTAAATTGTTAAACAATAAATAAATAATAATAATAATTAAAAAAAATGTTTTTAATGGTTTTTTATACAGGGCGAATTGCGCTGACTAAGCGCCGTTTGTATTCGATCGTACGTCAGTCGAGTTGAATGTAAATTATTCGTTCTACCCGCGGGTAATTCATAATATCCATATCTAGGTTTATTTACTTGATTTTATATTTGTTTACCAATTTTTCGTTACTCATTTATTTTATTGTTTATTGCGTAATACCTATTAACATATAAGTAAACAAAAAAGTTTGAATTATAACTTTACTACTGGATGTACTATGTATGTAGTATGTACCACTAGATGATGTAGAAGTAGAAATACACCGAAAAAGACTAAAAAATATTGATATATATCACAAAAAGTCGTTGGATATATATCGGATATATATCGGATATATATCATGATATATATCCATTGATATATATCCTTCGAACCCTGACTCATAGTGACGCCAATGAAATGCTACGAGTATACTAGTTCTGGCAGTCAACATGTTAACTCTACTTGTCACTGTTTCAAACAACAGACACACAAACCATGCCAGAGGTCTGCTACTAGTCATCACTTGTCTCTTAATTATTTAAGAGCTATGCTCTTGACGGTGGAATAACTGCTACCATTTGTTTTATTTCTTTGCCAATGACTTCACCTCTCATGACACCTCAACTTCTCTTCTAGTTATTGATAGTTTCAAGTAGTATAGGTGTTTGAAAAAACCGTAACACAAGGGTTCATCGGGTTGTTGAATGACTCAATTATAGTTTTTTACACTATTTGTTATGATTTTAATGTTAGAACTACCAACATATAGGTAGTGTTAACAACCATGATTGTTTGAAATTTATTTTTTAAACCAAATATGTAAGTGTGTTTTTTTTTTTTAATCTATTGTAGGGGGAGAAAGTCTATCTTATCTTGTTTTTTATAAATGAAACTAAAAGTCCATCTAAACCGGACAGAAAATATCATTAAAAACCAATTTTTTCTTGCTATCAAAATGTTTTTTCAAAAAAGTTCCACTGTTTCACAGACTCATCATTCCGCGCTGAAGACCGCAGCAACCGCAGCCTCATAGACAGTCCGAATTCCTCCCAGTCGTTTGTGTCCTCTTCTGACCTATCGCTGTCCCTGTCGCCCGCGCGGGAGTGGCGCGCTGCGGCCGCCCAGCCGGCCTCCGTCGTCGGAGATCAGACCACGCCGGACGCCTCGCCCGAACTGCCTCGGGACAGGTTTATAGCTGATAGGAGCTGCCTTGCAGACTATTTGAGGTAAATGGTCTGACATCAGTAGCATAAATTAGGGTTCATCGGGTCGTTGAACGATTCGGTGTCCCACACGAAGAGAGAGAGAGTAGCGTAAATTAAAATAAGAAATTGAACAATCTACAAGCGTCGTGAAGTGGGATGGTCCATGTGCCCGGGTTCGATTCCCGTTCGACGCTTGTAAATTTTTCAATTTTTATTTATGAGAATAAAGCACTGTGCATTAAATTGAAATTGAAGAGTGAACCAGCCCATTAAACTGTACAACTTTCTTCTAGGAATATAGGTCGAATTATGAAAAAGGAATCGGACCTTCCATATAAAATTACCTTCATCAAGTCAACTTGTATGGGAGGTACAATTTCTTTTTATTACCTATGTTCCTTGAAAAAAGTTGTTCAGTTCCATGGGCTAATTCACCCCTTTAAATGTTTGCAGCTATTATTTTCGCCTCTTGCATTTATCCGTGCGATGCTGGCTTAGAATCAACCCATTTCTTTCTAGTGGGTGTCGTAAGAGGCGACTGAGGAACTCGAGGGTTTTTAGTGTATTGCAATTTTAGGCGACAGGCTGACAACCTGTCTCTATAGTGATACGCGACTTATCTGCAATGACCCTCAAATATTGTCAGAGTTAACGACCATAATTTTGCGACCGTTATCGCTCTGCCTACCCCACCGAGGGATAAAGGCGTGATTTATGTATGTATGTATTTATCCTACATACATATATCACGCCTTTATATGTATGTGTGTATGCATCCCTTGCGGGGTAGGCAGAGCGTTAACTGCCGTGATTCGGTCGCTATCGCCACGTCTGACATTTATGAGGATTGTTTTCTAAGGATGTTTTAGAAAACATGTGTATCACTATAGTGACAGATTGTCAGACTGTCGCCTAAAAGATTGTAATACATCAATACTCTCGAGTCCCTTAGTCGCCTCTTACGACACCCGCGGGAAGAATGTGGGGTGATGCTATTCTAAGCCGGCATCACACGGCACCTTATTTATCCTAACCTTTAAACTTCGTCAGAGAATACGAAGAGCGTCGCCGTGAAGCCAGCCCGCCGGGCGCGGCGCCCCCGCCGCCCTGGGGCCCGGTGGCGCCCCCCGTGTACCAGCTGGCCGCGCTGGAGGCCGAGGGGAACGCCACCGACGACAGCGCGGGGGGCGCCGGGGAAAGCGCGCTGGCCTTGGCTTGGGGGAGACTGCATTTGGACCCGCAACGACTGACGGAGTTTAATCTCAACTTGAGAATTGTGAGTGTGTCTAATAGTGGTTTTTAATTCAATGCGTGCAAAATTTCGGTTTTGTCTGTACAAGCCGAGCTGCCCCCTTTTGCCTTTTTGTATTTTTTTTTAAACTTATGTTCCAATTGTTCAATGGGAAGTTGTAAAAGGCAATCAATTATATTTAAATTTAATTGAATTATCCAGTGGCTGCACGTGACGATCTTGGAGCGGCTGGTGCGCGAGATGGCGGCGGTGGACGCGGCGCTGGCGCGCGGCGGGCTGGGCGCAGCCCTAGGCGAGGTACGTGACGATCTTGGAGCGGCTGGTGCGCGAGATGGCGGCGGTGGACGCGGCGCTGGCGCGCGGCGGGCTGGGCGCAGCCCTAGGCGAGGTACGTGACGATCTTGGAGCGGCTGGTGCGCGAGATGGCGGCGGTGGACGCGGCGCTGGCGCGCGGCGGGCTGGGCGCAGCCCTAGGCGAGGTACGTGACGATCCTGGAGCGGCTGGTGCGCGTGTAGTGTATGTAAGTAGATATATTGCAGCACCTCGTAGCACCGTAGTACGTAAGCAGTTTTTTTTATTATAATCTGCACCTTAGCACTCAATAAATCAGTATCGATCCGAACGCCGTTGTTTCAATTACACTCGCCTTTATATGGCGACCCTGCCTCGTCGGGCATGGGTGCGTCATCGCGTTCGCGTTGCGTGCTATAGACTTTTCTTTGTGAATATTTAGACAATTTTGGTGAATATGAATATGGACAAAAAAAATGGTGCATTTTTATTAATGACAATAATTATCCAGTGAAAAAAAAAATAGAGACAATTGTGAAGGAGCAAAATGTATAAAAGGACAGTGTGGACAGTTTATTCTGAACTTTAAAAAAAAATATATATACAAAATGGGAAAACCTCAATCGAGACCGAGTGCGGAGGAAGAACAAGTTATCGCTTCACAAATTGGGTACCAGAACAGAATGGACGTGCACAACACCATGGTAATGGGACAGCTTGGCCAGATCAACGTAGCTATCATCGTGTTTGTTGGAATTTTCGGCATAGCGATTATATTATACTTCTGTCGCTACTTGAACGCGCAATTCAACAAGCGTGTTGATCGGCGAGCGCAGGCCATAGCATTTAAGGAAAGAAACACCTCAGACGTCTAGCTGAAGATAAAGTGGTTGACCGGACCGGATGACTTCGCATGAAACTTTAATGAAGATTATCGGCGTGTAGCAGCTAAGCAGTTTTGAAGATTAGCCTGTGGGAAAGATGCGTTTTCAAGATATTCGGCGTGTAGCAGCTAAGCAGTTTTGAAGATTAGCATTGGGTCTACGCCGCAAAGGAAGAAGAGGTCATCAGGTCATCACCAGCGGTTCAATTGGTTATGCGTGTGGCGGAACAACAAAAAAATATATATATTATGGACCTTTTAAAAAAAGAACTTAATTAAGTGCGCGAAAAAAATAAAATAAATAAAAGATAACACGGGTTCCGTCACGACGTGGTATATTTTGTGAGTAACGTAATTTAAGTACCCGGATGCGACACTATTTTGAATTTTTAATATGTAAGTAAATATTTTATCAATTTTAAGAAAAATATAGGCCCATATAGACTTTTGCCCAGAAGTGGACAAGTATTTTATTTTAATATGAAAATAAATAAGTATCTTTGTCTATAAGTCTAAGTCTAATGGCTAAAGATTTATCAAAAATTTATAAAGATCTTAATAAAATTAGATCTTACCTAATTAAAGAAGGTCAACGTAGATATAAGGGTGACATATGTCAAATTAAGTTAAAGGAAACGGAAAATATAATTTTACGATTAAATGAGACGGTAGATAAGTTCACTCAGTCTATTACCGCTGGTATTTTAAGTGAAAAAGATATTAATAAGGGTCAACAACTTATTGATTTAATAAAATCATTAAACGAAGAAATTACATATTTGTGTTCACCACCAGAAGATCCCTCTTCTGAAAGTTCTCATTCAGAAAGTGACGAACATTCTAACGACATGGATAGTTTTGAATTGAAAACCGCAGCTGGCCGGTTGCCGGTAATGAATGACGATGAATTAGTTACTTTACAACTAATTGATTCAATTCAGTTGTATGAAACAATGTTAAAAGCATATCAGACAAAGCACTTGATCAATTTTGTTTTAAAAACTAGACTCTCTTATGGCGCGAAGTTGCGTATGAAAGAAACCTATACCTCTGTGACAGATATGGTTAAAGATATGAGATCCCATCTTTTAACAAAAAAATCTGACACGGCGTTGCAATCTTGCCTTCAAAATGTTAGGCAAAATAATCGGTCTGTTTCTGATTTTGGTGCGGAAGTGGAACGATTATTTGTTGACTTGACAATTTCGCAGGCAGATGGCAAGGCCGCGAGTTATGAAATTTTGAGACCCCTTAACGAAAGAAATGCTATTAAGAGGTTTGCAGATGGGTTGCGTGATAGAAGTACCATCATTGCAGCTCGCAACTTCACGTCTTTGAAGGATGCCATCAGATCAGCCCAGGATGAGGAGGTGTCATCGTCATCATCAGCCCCACCACCTGTGTTTCAATATCAACATCGAGGTAGGTCTAATTATAGAGGACGAAGTTTCAGACCCAGCCGTGGAAATTATCAACGTGGTCGAAATTACACATACTTTCGAGGTAATTATAATTCACGTGTCGCAGGTGTTAACTTCAATCCGCCCGCTCGGTACTTTCGTGGAAATCGCCGCGATTCAAACATCAATCAGAGGCCGCCGCGCGCAAGGCGCAATACACAAAGGGTGCATTTTGCTGACCACAGCAGTGAGCGCAGTGGTGGCGAAACATCAGAGGTCGATGAATACAACCTGAATCAGTTTTTTCGGTCATAATCAACATCAAATATGTCATTGTCATAACATCAATTCAGCGCAATTCTATATCTCGAACGTGTTATTAGATTGGTTAATTGATACTGGCGCTTCTTTGTCCGTCATTAAATTCGAGGTATTACAACGTTTAAACAAACCTTACCATAAAGAACGTATGCAAATAAAAGGAATAGGTGGTAAAGTTACATCTGAAGGTTATGTTTATTTAAAGTTGAGTAGAGATGGCAGAGATATTAGACACAAATTTTACGTTTTTAAATATTTAACTTGTAGAGGCGATGACATTATTGGACAAGACTTTTTAAGTAAATATAAATGTCATCTAGATTTTGAAATTAATACCTTGACTATAAAACGCGGAGAACCAATTGTTGTGCCATTAAAAATGGGTCAAATTGGTTACAATAGCTTTTTAACCTTACCACCTAGGTGTGAAAAGATTTTTTTATATTGATTCAAGGGCACAAGGTGAGCGTGTGATCGAAAGTAGAGAGTTGTGTGATGGTGTGTTTTTAGCGGGAATGATATGAACAGTGGTGAATGGAAAGATGCCTATTAAGATTTTAAATACCTATGCAAACAATTTTTATATAAATGTTGGAAAAAACATTGCTCAGTGTATAAAATGCAATAATAATGACGTTGATGAGTACCTGAGAAATCTACCTGCTCAGTCAAACTCTTTTATTTTGTTACCAGCAGACGTAGATGAAGTGAAAGCTATTCTTACAAATTTAAAATCAAACAGTGCTCCCGGCTGGGACAATATTCCCTCACTGTTTCTTAAGTTGGCACAGCATGAAATATTGGATGTCATAACACATATTGTTAACCTTTGCATTGAAAAAGGAATCTTCCCAGATCAACTCAAGCAAGCAGTTATTACCCCAGTGTACAAGGGTGGAAACAGAGACGATATAAACAATTACAGGCCTATCTCAGTACTACCAGCGATCTCAAAAATACTAGAAAAGCTATTAAATTCAAGGTTGCTAAAATATCTCGAAAAATATGATCTTTTATCAACTTGCCAATATGGTTTTCGGCAAGGAAAGTCAACAGAAGATGCCGTATCTGCACTAAGTTCGCTGTTAGTCGAGAAACTTGACACACGCCACAAATGTATGACTGTTTTCCTAGATTTAAAAAAGGCATTTGATACTGTCTCTGTTCCCATCCTTGTTCACAAACTGGAAAAACTTGGTATACGAGGTACCCCACTATCCTTATTTCAAGACTATTTGTCTAATAGACAGCAAAGAGTCAAACTTGATTCCTGCGTCAGTGAAGATGCAGAAATGTCATATGGCGTTCCACAGGGCAGTGTTCTTGGACCAACACTGTTTCTTGTGTACATAAATGATTTGTGTAACATGCTAATCGAACATGGTAAGATCTTTTCTTACGCCGATGACACAGCTATAGTCTTTACTGCTGAATCGTGGGACGCTGTTAAAGCGAGTGCAGAGCTAGGTTTAGGAAAAATAGACAAATGGCTACGATATAATAAACTTGCCCTGAACACATCAAAAACAAATTATATCTGCTTCGGCATAAACAACGACTCACAACCCAATCAATTTAGTATAAAAATACATAGCTGTGACAGTAGTTTACCAGCAAGAGATCTTTGTGGCTGCCCCTTTATTGAAAAAGTATCACAAACTAAATATTTAGGAATTATTGTAGATCAACGTCTATCTTGGTATCCACATCTTGAATACGTAATTCAACGCATTAGAAAATTAATGTGGATGTTCAAGACCTTAAGATATATTATACCTAAATCAGTTAGTGGTCTACGAGACACTGATAGGGACCTTTTGAAAGAGGTTTACACTTCGCTGGTGGAATCTATCATAGTTTACTGCATACCTGTTTGGGGAGGTGCAGCAAAAACACGATTTCTTGACATAGAGCGTGCCCAACGTGGTCTTATAAAAGTCATGCATTTTAAAAGAACGAGATTCTCCACTGACAGTCTATATAAATTGAGTAAGTTACTTTCTGTTCGAAAACTCTACGTTCTCCAAACTGTATTAAAAAAATATAAACACTTGCCTTTTAATAACAAGTACAATAAAAATAGAAGGACCGACAGAATAGCGCTAGTACCTAGAACTCGAACTACATTTGCCACTAGGCAACTCTGCAAACGCTCGGCACATTTGTTTAACATAATTAATAGAGAACTTAATATTTATAATAAAAAATACTACGAAAGCAAAAAACTAATTAGAAATTGGCTACAGGAAAAGAGCTATGACGACATTGAGGAGATTCTAGACCAAATAACATAAACTTAATTAAACTAAACATGTCACACACACACACACATACACAAACACACTCACAGACATACACACACAAACACACACACACACACGCACACACACACACACGCACACACACACACACACACACACACACACGCACACACACACACACACACACACACATACAAACACAAACGCACACACCTTAAAATTGTAATTATTTTATAACTTATTTTCAAATTTAGGTTAGGGTTTGCTTTATATTTTGTATTACAATTTAATTTAGGTTAGCCTTAAATACGAACCTCATTATTTTTATTTTTTTTTCTTGCTTTTTCTTTTATTTTTATTCTTAAGTACTACCTTAACTGTGTTAACCGATTCTTGGGAGGAGCGGGGTCTCCTGACACAGGCAATTCACGCTTAAAAGGAGGCTCCGGCCACGATTATTATTTAAGGTGCATTATTGTAAAAGAAAATAAAAACATTTTATTTTATTTTTATTTTTTTTATTATACCAGAGAAGTTGAAGTGAATCTCAGCTATTTTGACGTTCACACCGAGAACTTAGGACTTTATTACATGTGTAGTTTTGAGAAAGAGAATGTGAATGCTGACAGGGTGAAAAAGTTGTTTTCCATGTTAGATTTGAAACATTTAAAGAGTTATGAAAAGGAATCAATTGAAAGTATTTGTGCAAAGTATTCGGATGTCTTTTATTTGCCAGGAGATAAATTAGGTTACACTAGTGTAGGTGAGCAAAAAATCAATTTGAAGGAAAACGTTACTCCGGTGTACACCAAACCTTACAGATTGCCACACTCACAAAAGGAAGAGATTGATAGACAGATTGAGAAAATGATAGAGGAAGATATTATAGAAGAAGCTCAGAGTGAATGGTCGAGTCCACTTCTTCTAGTACCGAAAAAGCAGGATGCTGAGGGAAAGAAAAAGTGGCGCGTTGTGATCGACTATAGAAAAGTTAATGAAAGAGTGAAAGATGATAAATTTCCTTTACCCAATATTACCGAAATTTTAGATTCGTTATCAGGTGCCATATATTTTTCTCACTTGGATATGAATCAAGGTTACTACCAAGTAAAGTTAGATCCCGAGAGTAGAAAATACACTGCCTTTACAACAAATAAACAATATCAAATGAAAAGATTGCCGATGGGTTTAAAAATCAGTCCCAACGCATTTAGTAGAATTGTTACCCTTGCGTTATCTGGTTTGAACTATGAAAAATGTTTTGTTTACTTAGACGATTTGGTTTGTTTTGGACGAAATTTAGAGCAACACAACAAAAATTTAATGGATGTTTTGAGTAGATTGCGAAAAGTAAATTTAAAGTTAAACCCAGCAAAATGTCAGTTTTTGAAAAAAGAAATGTTATATTTAGGGCATGTCATATCCGGAAATGGTATTCTGCCGGACCCGTCCAAAACCAAGGCTTTACAAAATTACCCCACTCCAAAAAACAGTGACGAAGTTCGGCGTTTCGTCGCGTTTGCGAATTATTATCGCAAGTTCATACCTAAATTCGCGGAAATTTGTACGCCTTTGAATAAATTATTGCGAAAAGGAAATTTATTTGAATGGACTGAAGAGTGTGAGAATGCGTTCGGAAGGCTAAAGAATTCGCTAATAAATCCACCAATTTTGCAGTACCCAGATTTATCTCCAAATAATAAATACATTTTGCATACTGATGCTTCCAAAGTAGCAATTTAGTCAATGCTATGCAATGGTAACAACATGCCAATTGCATATGCTAGTCGAGCGTTAAATAAAGCAGAATTAAACTATCCAACCATAGAAAAGGAGCTGTTAGCGATTGTTTGGTCCATCAAATACTTCCGTCCGTATTTGTATGGCAGGAGATTTAAAGTTATGACAGATCACAGACCACTCGTGTATCTTTTTAATATGACTAATCCCACAAGTAGATTGATAAAGTTTCGTTTATGTTTGGAAGAGTATGACTTTGAAATAGAATATGTGAAAGGAGCGAATAATGTGACTGCAGACGCATTATCTCGCATAATATTAACATCTGAGGATTTGAGAGAAATGAACGAGCATGTCGTGAATGTTATGACGAGGAGTATAAGAAGGAAGGAAAGTGAGAAAAAGGACGACAGCAGTTTGGCTGATAAGAATATTGACAACGATTGGACTGATCACCCGAGAGTGGTTGATGTTCTTAAAAAACCAAACAGCTGTGTTGAAATTACTTCAATATCAGAAAAAGACATAGGGAAGTTGAGGAAAAATAATTTAATACAATATGAAACTAAAAGTTTAATATATGTACCTAGTAAAATGAAACTTTATGTAAATCCAACATCTCGAGCTTTAGTTACGCGAGTCGGACTATTGAGGGAGTTGAATTGCATTTGTTCCAAAATAGGTATATCAGAGGTCTACATTGTAAAGGATAAAAGTAATAATAAATTTATAGAAGAGTTAACTCAAGAAATAAAAAGGATATCAAATTGGGGGGGCCCTCGATTATGTATAATTAAAGGAGTAGTAAAGATAGAAAATGTAGACGATATTCGAGTAATTTTAAATGACTTTCATCTATTGCCGACGAGTGGCCACGCAGGCATTAGGAGAATGTTAAACAATATAAAGAGATTTTACTTTTGGCCGTCAGTGTATAAAGACGTAGAAAAGTATGTTAAAAACTGTGAAAAATGCCAAAAGGAAAAGTATTTTGTAAAGACGAAACAACCCATGGTTATTACAACTACGGCGAAATCTGCATTCGAAAAATTATTTTTGGACATAGTAGGACCATTGAATAAAGATTATTATGAAAACGTTTACATTCTGACATTGCAATGTGAGTTAACTAAATTTACAGAAGCTTATCCATTGCGTACAAAAGACACTGTGTCGGTAGCCAGAGCATTTGTAGATAATTTTATTCTCAGATATGGAGTGCCGAAAGAGATAGCCACAGATCGCGGGAGTGAGTTCATTTCCAGCACAATGAAAGAGGTATGTAAGCTCTTGAAAATAACTCAAACAACATCCACCGCGTATCATCATGAGAGCATTGGTGCACTCGAGAACTCTCACAAGGTATTAGGTGCGTATTTAAGAATAAATACCAACAACCATCAAACATCGTGGAGCAGCTGGTTGCCGTACTGGTGCTTTTCCTACAATAACACAGTCCATACTGAAACCAAATATACTCCACATGAACTAGTTTTTGGGAAAACTTGTAATTTTCCGAGTAGTTTTCAGACTGATGTAGTAGAACCAATTTACAATGTTGATAGTTATCCGTTAGAATTAAAATATCGTTTGCAGTTATCCCAGAAAGACGCCAGAGAAAACTTAATAAATAGCAAGGAAAAGAGAAAGATGATTTATGATCAAGACGCTAAACCAATGTATTACGATAAGAATAGTTTAATAGTTATAAGAAATCCGTCTAGTGATAAGAAAGACAGCATTTATTTGGGCCCATATACTGTCATAGAAGATAAGAATCCAAATGTTATAATTTTAAGAAACGGGAAGCAAGAAATGATTCATAAAAACAGAACCAAACTGTTTTTATCGGATTCACAGATAAAATAAAATAACTACTAAAGTAGCTTATTTTATTTTTTCCCTTTCCCCCGTGATGTAGTGTATGTAAGTAGATATATTGCAGCACCTCGTAGCACCGTAGTACGTAAGCAGTTTTTTTTATTATAATCTGCACCTTAGCACTCAATAAATCAGTATCGATCCGAACGCCGTTGTTTCAATTACACTCGCCTTTATACGCGAGATGGCGGCGGTGGACGCGGCGCTGGCGCGCGGCGGGCTGGGCGCAGCCCTAGGCGAGGTACGTGACGATCTTGGAGCGGCTGGTGCGCGAGATGGCGGCGGTGGACGCGGCGCTGGCGCGCGGCGGGCTGGGCGCAGCCCTAGGCGAGGTACGTGACGATCTTGGAGCGGCTGGTGCGCGAGATGGCGGCGGTGGACGCGGCGCTGGCGCGCGGCGGGCTGGGCGCAGCCCTAGGCGAGGTACGTGACGATCTTGGAGCGGCTGGTGCGCGAGATGGCGGCGGTGGACGCGGCGCTGGCGCGCGGCGGGCTGGGCGCAGCGCTAGGCGAGGTACGTGACGATCTTGGAGCGGCTGGTGCGCGAGATGGCGGCGGTGGACGCGGCGCTGGCGCGCGGCGGGCTGGGCGCAGCCCTAGGCGAGGTACGTGACGATCTTGGAGCGGCTGGTGCGCGAGATGGCGGCGGTGGACGCGGCGCTGGCGCGCGGCGGGCTGGGCGCAGCCCTAGGCGAGGTACGTGACGATCCTGGAGCGGCTGGTGCGCGAGATGGCGGCGGTGGACGCGGCGCTGGCGCGCGGCGGGCTGGGCGCGGCGCTAGGCGAGGTACGCTATGTGCGTGTACTAAATACTATCTTCACTTATATTATACTATACTAATAAATCCGACAGCTGTATGTCAAATTTTTCAAATCAAAATACAGGGTGTACAAATATTAGCTGCAAATATTTTAAGGGGTGAATCAGCTCATCAAACTGAACAACTTTCCCCAAGAAACATAGGTCGAAATATGAAAAAACATTTGGACCTCCCATACAAAATTACCGACCGACCAAGTCAATTTCTGTGGGAGATCCAAAAAAATTTCTATACTTAATTTTATTAATAATTTTCTATTACCTATGTTTCTTGGAGAAAGTTGTTCAGTTTTATGGGCTGATTCACCCCTTAAAATATTTGCAGCTAATATTTTTACACCTTATACAGGATGTAAGGAAAAGTAGTTCGTTCCTTCAAACCACGGCATATGTAAGCGACGTATATTGCATTGAGCATATAAGTACAATTAAATAAAAATGTTTTTAGGACTGAACATCAGTACAAATTAATAAAAAAATATTCAAGTTGCCAGCCCTATTCTAAGCTCGCACGCGCACCGCATATCTAATTACACCTACAAGCGCACAGGCACCGCGCGCCGGCCGGGCTACACCGCGCCGCCCCGCGCGCGTAGGGGTAGGCATCGGCGCGGGGCGCGGGGCGCGGGCGGCGGGAATGCGCGCGGTGCGGTGCGGTGTCGCCCGGTCGCCGGCGCGCGGCACTTGTGTGCGTGTAGCTACACTTAGCTATGCTATGCGTAGAGGCACATGCGAGCTTAGAATGGGGGTGGCAACTTGAATATTTTTCAATAATTTTTTACTGCTCAATGCAATATACGTCGCTTACATTATGCCGTGGTTTGAAGGAACGAACTACTTTTCCTTACACCCTGTATATTGGACAATTCACACAGCGCCATCTAGCCCCAAACTAAGCAAAGCTTGTACTATGAAAACTAGATAGCTGATACTAATACTCAAATACTTTTTTTTTATAAACTTAACCAAACCCAGACTCGACACAAATATTTGAAAATTCACTCAAAATGTGTCCGGTGGGGAATTGGGTATCGAACTTACGACCCTCGGCGTAGAAGGCAGATAATTTTTTGCCCTGTATTGAAGATGAGTTGGTATCCAACAGCATTAAGGCCGCCTTGTTGTACTGTTTCCTTTGTTTGTGTTTTCTACATGTTGTTATAATTTGTGCAATAAAGAATTTTGTTATGTTATGTTATCCTATATGTGCCGTGTGATGCCGGCTTAGAATAGCATCACCCCACATCCTTCCCGCGGGTGTCGTAAGAGGCGACTAAGGGACTGTAGGGTATTGGTGTATTACAATTTTTGGGCGACAGGCTGACAATCTGTCAGTGTGGTGACACACATGTTTTCTGAAACAGCCATGGAAAGCAATCCTCAAAAAATGTCAGACGTGGCGATAGCGACCGTGTTCTTACGGCTGTTAACGCTCTGCCTACCCCGCAAGGGATAAAGGCGTGATGTATGTTAGTAAAAACTATAACCGCATCAGGACTGTCCGATGGTACCTATGAAAATGTTTAAATACCAACATAATAATGTTTACATATCTCATGCTCTGAAAGTAGGTCATTACTGACAAAAAACACGACCTGTAAGTTCAACTTACAGGCGAGGTTTTAAAACTAAGCCTGTAAGTAATTTTAAATATGGAACTAGAAAAAGAACCAATAGAATCGCGGCAATTAAAAAGTTAAAATCAATTTCTTCTTATTTTTAAAGGAGTTGCATCCAATTAGTTGTATACGATTTTAAATTTCGAACTGGCCGCTACGAATTGTGTTGCTTGAACGCAGGAATTATATTTTTAATCTGTATTTTTATAACCTCAATAAATGAGTTTGTCGAATTATTACTCAATATTACAATGACAAAAGTAAAAATTACTAATATCCCTACGATCAGAAAAATGTCTACTTTATGTTAGGATACTTTTCTTTCATATTAATTCAATATTTTTCAATCATAGAAAAAAAGTTTAGTGGTGTAATTTGAATAGCAGACGATACAATCGTCATTTATGGATCGTTTTCTTGTATTTATCGCTTTATTTTACTCTTTTTTCATTCGATATGTAAAGCAGTATACGTACCACGGAAGTAACATCAATAACAACCTCGGAAAGGTACCGCCCTCGCTCCGCTCGGGCGTTAAAAAACCTCGGTTGTTATTGATGGCTTACATACCTCAGTACGTAATCTACTATTAAATACATACCTACTAAATACTATATAATAAGGATGTTATTTTTTATTACTTTTTTATCTTTATTTGTTATGTTACAAAACTTAGTTGTAAGTTAAGCCATTAATTAGATTCTAAATATTTAAGGCTTTCTCTCACAAAATATTGCTGTGCCCTAACAGGGTCTCTGGGTTTTTTAGTGTTTCTGCACATTGTGAAACATTGTACTACTAACATCTATGTGTACTGACTTATGCAATAAACGATTGAAATCGACGATCGATGTGGCGCAGTGGTAGTGCGACTGCCTTTGACGCAGAAGGTCCCGGGTTCGATTCTCGGTGGGTCACTCACAAAGTTGATATCTATCACTTTGTGAATTTGTTCCCAGTCTGGTTAGGACATTGCGGGCTGAACCACCCGATTGTCCGTAAGTAAGATGGTTCCGTGTTTCGGATGGCACGTTAAGCCGTAGGTCCCGGTTGCTGTCTATGATCACTTAGACGGCGGTCGTTACACAACCATGTCAGAAGCCTACTACTTGTAGAAGGCGGTTGAAAAATTGTGACACTAGGGTTCATTGGGTGGTAGGACGATTCGGTGTCCCACACGAAAAAGAAGAAGAACGATTGAAATTTAAAAAATGGTGGGCCGGGCAAGACTGCACTGTATTACAGATGAGTTGGTTTCCAGGTGGCTATCGAGCGACTCCGCCTGGTGTCGGCGGCGCCGCACGCGCCCCCCGCGCTGCCGCAGCTGCTGCCCTTCCTGGAGCCCTACGCCAACCAGCGATACGTGGTGAAGAGAATCCGCGCGCTGGCGGCCGGCGGCGCGCTCTCCGAGTGAGTACATCACGCCTCTAGCCCTTGCGGGGAAGCGGATATTTTTATATCGTAGAAAGCAAAAGCAGCCAAGTCCTTCATTTTTCCTGCGAAAATATATTAAATTTAAGTTACTTACAGTTGCATCTTTTCTTCCCTAGGGAAGAAAGTGATATGTAAGAATTTTTGTCCCGTTTGTTTATGAACAATGAGTCACGTTCCTCTCGACGTTTCATTAAGCTATATGGCATTTTCTATGTAGGTGTTGTCTACAACTCTGCAGACTTCTTGTAGTGTGATGTTATATGTGTTGTAACTTTAAGTAAAAACTTGCTGATATAATTTTCACAAAGTATTTTTTATTGAAATTTAGCAAGAAATTACAGTCTTGAGTTCACAGGCGAAAACGGAAGTAAGTAAAAAACATTCCGGAAGTGAATGAGTAAAACATTAGTAACAATTTAGGCAACATAATAAAAGAAACCATGTTCACGGGTGGAACTTAAAAAATGTAAAGAATGTTCACAGCAGTTCCGTAAAATTAACGCACAAAATCGTACATATCGGCCCGCCTTGAAAGGTCGCTTTCAACACAAATTTCACACAGGCAGCGGGCAGATTTTTGAAAAACTTCTTCGTGTGATACCTTGGGTGGTACGTATGTCGGCGACTCTGGTAATACCATCAGAGCCAGGGTAGGTAGCCACGATTCGTCCGAGCTTCCACTTCAATGGGGGTAAGTGGTCATCCTTTATAATCACCATCATGTCCTTTTTCAGTTCTTCACCTTTGCTTTGTGTCCATTTCTGCCGCTGTTGTAGTTCAGAAATGTATTCTTTTGACCATCTCTTCCAATAGTGTTGACGCAGTTGTTGTAGCTCCTGGTATTTTGTTAAACGATGCTTCTTTTCATTGATAAAATTTTGAGTAGGTATGTCGGAACAAGGACGCCCAAGTAAAAAATGGTTAGGTGTAAGCGGTTCAAGATCATTGGGATCATGGGACATGGGAGTAATAGGACGTGAGTTTAAAATATATTCTATTTCACATAAAACTGTGCAAAGCTCTTCAAACGTTAGATGGCTATTTTTTAAAACTCTGGTCAAATGATGTTTTGTAGATTTTACTCCTGCCTCAGCAAGACCCGCGAAATGAGGAGAGTATGGTGGTACAAAGTGAATATTAATTTTTTCGTTAGCACTAAGTTCACAAATTTCTTCAGAATAGTATTTTAAAAAACGTTTTAAGGTATTGTACGCACCTACAAATTGAGTTCCGTTATCGGAATAGATGTCAGACGGCAAATTTCTACGATTTACAAAACGGCGCAAAGCGGCCATGTATCCGTCGGCTGATAAGTCACTCACTAACTCAAGGTGCACCGCCCTGGTAGAGAAACAAACAAAGACAGCAATATATACTTTTTTAAGAGAGCAACTTCTTCCTTTCTTAACTGCTGACAGTATAGGTCCTGCATAGTCCACAGCGACAGCCTGAAAAGGGTACTCAAGGTGAGTTCTAGGAGCTGGTAGATCGCCCATTCTTGGAGCTGTGGTCATGCCTCGCAGCTTCGTACATAGAATGCATTTATGGTAAGTGGATCTTGATAATGTTCTTCCAGCAAGCGGCCAATACCGTTGTCGTATAGTGGCGAGTAGTGCTTGAGGGCCGGCATGTAGCAAGCGCTTGTGCTCACTCACAAATAGCAGTTTCGTGTAGTGGTGAGATGAACATAGCAGAGCAGGATGTTTCTTTTCATAATTAAAGCTTGATAGTCTCAATCTCCCTCCAGCGCGTAGAATTCCTTCAGGGTCAGAAAACACATGCAGTTTCGCAAGGTTGCCTTTTTTTGTAAAATTTGTTCCAGCAGGAAAACTCTCTGCCTGCGAAATCTTAATCAGATGTTTATTAGCATTATGTAGTTCCATTGTTGTTAAAAATCCTTTTCGTTTAGACTGATTCTTGGGGTTAATATTGTGTACGAACCGTAAAGCATATGCAGTTACTCTAATTAATTTTGTATAGCTTGAGAATTGCTCCATATTAATAAATGAAGTTCTTTCTTCAATGACAGTAGTGAAGGTTGCTTCGCCTTTGACTTCAGGTAAGTTTTCTTGTAGATCATATAGATTCTTAGGCCATTTTTCATCACCTTCATTTAGGAAAGCTGGACCATTCCACCATGTATCAAGAGCAGGAAGCTCTGTTGCGTTGACCCCACGAGACACATAGTCAGCAGGATTTTGCTTCGTGGAGACGTGGCGCCACGTTGAATTTCCGGTGAGTTCGAGAATGTCTGATACCCTGTTTCTAACATAAAGTTTTAATTTTACAGGAAGCATGCGCAGCCAGCCAAGGACAATTGTTGAATCTGTCCAAAATACACAGCGTTGTGGTTTTAATCGGAGTGCGTCAACAGCCTTCTTGCATAGCTTGGCCCCAATTAACGCTCCACACAATTCCAGTTTAGGCACTGTCAATGGACTTGTGATAGGACTGACTCTACTCTTTGCCATAAGTAACCTGGTCACTACAGTGTTCTTTTCTGTGTCCACAGCTCTAATGTACAAGCAACTTCCATAGGCTGCCTCGCTGGCATCTGAAAATACGTGGATTTCAAAATAAGTATGTGTGGCTACTGCTGGGCGAGGAATTTTCAATTCATTCAAAGCAGGAAATGTTTCCATTATTTTTCTCCATTGTAGTAACACGTCTTGTGGTACTTCTTCATCCCATGAAAGTTTGTATAACCACAATTTTTGCAGCAGTATTTTGCACTGAACTACAAATGGCGCCACTAGTCCTAGTGGATCAAATAATTTGGACACTGTGGATAGAATGACTCTTTTAGTGACTTTATTTTCTTCAGGAGATGTGATTTTGTTGGTTGAAAAATAGAGCTGGTCTGTTGAGTTTTTCCAGCCCAATCCTAATGTCTTCACATTATCTAAGTTTCCTAGAGTCAAATCACGGGTGTTATCTGCAAGCGCTTCTGTTACTAATGATGGGTCATTAGACCGCCATTTTCGAAGGTGCATGCCAGCAGCTTGGAGTTCTTCTTTTACCTTAGAAATGATGTTAATTGACTCTGATTTCGTTTGCGCGCCACTTAGGAAGTCATCAACATAAAAATCCTTTGCTATGATTTCAGCTATCTTCAGATCCTCACATTGCAATGAAATCTCTTTTAGGCATCTTACGGCTAAAAATGGCGCACTGGCAGTCCCATAGGTGACAGTATTCAGTTGGTAAGTGCTCACTGATTCTTCTGGATTTTCACGCCATAGGATTTGCTGTAAGTGTCGATCCTCTGGATGTACAAGAATGCGTCGATACATCTTTTCTACATCAGCTGTAAATACATATGTATAGGACCGGAATCTTATTAGAATTGACACAATGTCATCTTGAATTGTTGGTCCAACCATTTGTAAATCATTGACAGATATGCCAGTTGATGTAAGAAGGCTAGCATTAAAAACAACTCTCAATTTAGTCGTAATGCTGTCATCGCGAAGAACACCATGATGTGACAAGAAATTTCCTTTGCGCTGCTTAGCAGGTTCAGTGACCTTTGACATGTCTCCCAGTTGTTCATATTCTTTCATAAATTCTCTGTATTTAATTCTTAGTTGTTCATTTCTTTGTAGTCTTCTTTCCAATGAATATAAGCATTTTTCTGCTCTTGTGTAGGAGTTTCCCAGTGCATCTTCATTCTTTTTTAATGGAATTTTCACACAGAATCGCCCATCTGGCATCCGCATTGTGTTGCTTATGAAGTGTTCTTCACATTCCTTTTCTTCAGGTGAGTAGTAAGTTTTTTCTGGCTTTATTGTGCATTCATCTAGCATCCAAAATCGAGTTAAGTTGTCATTGATGTCAGTTTCAGTACTTAAAAAATTGCATCTCAAATTTTCTTCTTCTGACAGTCGTCTGACTTGGGCAGGACAGTTTCCAGATACCAGCCATCCAAACTTGGTCTCACAGACTGTAGGTCGATTAGGCCCCAGCTTTATTCTGCCATTTTCTAGTGCATCCCAGAAAATGTCCGCTCCGAGAAGAAGGTCCACCCTGGAAGGTAAGTAGAACTCTGGATCAGCTAATGGAATGTCATACGGAATGTTCAGTGCAGTGACATCGATTTGATAAGCAGGGACTGTATTGGAAATAATTGGTAGTACGTAGAAAGTGCTTTCAAATTGATAATCCTTTATGAGTGATTTGACTTGTGCTTTGCAGGTCTTACGTAGCTTAGTTTGTAGATTGTTAACAGCTGATACCGATTTATTAACACTTTTCGTAGGAAGATTGAGCTTTTCACACAGAGTTTCACTCATCAGACATGAGGTGCTGCAATTGTCTAGTAGTGCTCTAGCAGTCACTGTACTCCCATCAGCCTTCACTATATCAACAAGTACTGTTGATAACAACATTTGATTGTTTTGTTGCATCATAAAAGTATTGGCAGAGTCACTACCAGAATTTGAATCTGTAGTTGTAGTATCATTACCTTTTTTCTCATTGGATAGGCCCAATTGTTCATTAGTAGTTTCAGAAGGAAGGGAAGATTGTTCTAGGCAAACGAGCGTACTGTGTTTCTTGTGACACTTCTTGCAACGTCCACGCCAGCACTGCTCAGCGAAATGTCCAGCTCTTAGACAGTTGAAGCAGACGTTTAGCTTTGGGACCTCTTCATATCGCTCTTTTACGGTAAGCTTTGCAAAATCTTCACATTCATAGAGAGTATGTTCTTTAGTACATTTTGGGCATACCTGTGTTCGTCTTCTTTCAGATACCAGAAAACCTTGCTCTTTGGGTCTTCTCACAAAGCCAGAAGCCGCAGCTGATGTGATCGGTCGAGGGTGTGCATGAGATGGGTGTGCACTTTGCTGCATGATCTCCAGGAGGTCAGCACGGTTTCTAAGAAAAGTAACAAACTCTTCAAAGGTGATCTTAGATAAAGTTGGAATATGTTCCTCCCAGTGACGCCGGGTGTTGTTATCCAGTTTTGAAGATGCTAAGTGAATAAGTAATGTGTCCCAATGCTGTGTAGGTTCTTTGAGACTGTCTAGTGTGCGTAGGCTTTTAGTAAAACTGTCAACTAGCATTCTTATGGATGTGTGGGACTCTTTAGTAATAGATGTTACATTAAAAAGATTTGTTACATGACTGTTAATCAGTAACCGAGTGTTGTCAAAACGTTCACATAGTAGATCCCAGGCTGTGTAGTAATTTTCACTTGATGTAGGCAGTGATTGGATAATGCATGCAGCACTACCTTCAAGGGATGCTTTTAGATAATGAAACTTGTTTATGCTGTCAATATTCTCATTGTCATGAATAAGACTCTTATATGTATCTCTGAACTCTAACCATGTCTGGTAAGAGCCAGAAAACTTAGGCAGTGGAATTGTAGGCAATTTGCACTTCACACCTTGGTTTATTAATGATTTGCTGTGAGATTTAGATGTCTCATAGTTAGATCCACTGTCTGAAGCATTAGAAGCCGCCTTTGTTTGTTTATCTAACAGAAAACGAAGCATTCCCATGTATTCAAAATATTTGTTTTCAAAATCTTCACGATCATTACCTACCTTGTCGTCTTCCGAACGCAACTCAATCTCGGCCTGAATTTGGTCAAACTCTGATAGAACCTTTTCCATTCGCTGGTATCGGAGTTCCGATCCAGGAATATTACATTCGCCCAAATCATCGGGAAGTTTATCGACATAATCTGCAAATATCGTTAATTGACGCTTTAAAATACCGCGTTTTTTCACAAGTTCTGCAATATCAGTCATATTTAATTGATATACTTACAATTTATCCACTATTTTGCAATTAAAACACGATAAAATCACTTTATTTTGTTATTTTTTCTATTTTGACATTTGCTTGACAGATGAGTGAATGAATGATTGAAGTGCCTAGCTAAAGGCGCGCGCGCATCACCGATCGTAAAAGGAAACCATAAACTAAAGTCAAGTCAATGCTGCCAACACAACGACAAGTAAAATGGCGAATGCAAAAATTGCAAATATTTCGATAAATTTTATGAAAAAACAACAATGAAAATATTTCAGAGATATTAAAAGGATAATAAGTAATTTTGCAAGAGCGGTTAAATGTAACGTTATGAACAACTTTGCACTGAATGTAAATAACATAAATTACTGTAATACGGTATTTTAGGTAGGTTTATTAGAGCACAAGTAAACAAAATGTCTAGGAAAATTTAGGAATATGGAATGGACTTACTTGGCGAACCTCGGTTTTCTCACACGTCTGGTGTGTCATCTACTCACACAGGATTTATAGCTGCGGCTCGCTGTCTGCTGTCTCCACTCACGTTATTACAGAATGCTTCAGTAGTTTTGTAATCTTGCACGTTGTTTTCAAGTATTTCAGCAGTACGGACCCACTCCAGATCTGCTGTTGTATATGACTAAGCTTGAATGTACTTTAGACGTCTTGTGTTTGTTGTTGTAGGTACTTGTTGTGTTCTCGGGTGCTTTTGGCGTAACTTAAACCCGCTCCAAGTCTCTTAGTCTTTTCTTAGGTCTTCTTCTGCAGGATTCGAGCACCACAATGGCCGCCGTCGAATCTTCAGCAAAGCGATGTTCTGCTATGCATCCAGTAATCCAGGAACCAAGCAATCTGCGCCGTCAGTTCTGAATACTGGGTACGATGAATGATGAATCAATGTTGCGTATTTTAGGTTCTTAGCATTCAGCAATGGCTCCACGTGCCATGCTCCTCCATAGCTTGCCGTACTGGATCATTATTGGGTTCGAAGGACCATGTCTACAACTCTGCAGACTTCTTGTAGTGTGATGTTATATGTGTTGTAACTTTAAGTAAAAACTTGCTGATATAATTTTCACAAAGTATTTTTTATTGAAATTTAGCAAGAAATTACAGTCTTGAGTTCACAGGCGAAAACGGAAGTAAGTAAAAAACATTCCGGAAGTGAATGAGTAAAACATTAGTAACAATTTAGGCAACATAATAAAAGAAACCATGTTCACGGGTGGAACTTAAAAAATGTAAAGAATGTTCACAGCAGTTCCGTAAAATTAACGCACAAAATCGTACAGGTGTAGTATAAACAGACCAAGTAAATTTGTATTATTCTCTCATATTTCGACCTATGTTCCTTGGGGAAAGTTGTTCAGTTTCATGGGCTGATGTACCCCTGAAAATATTCGCAACTTATCTTTTTACACCTTATACGGAGTGTAAGTGATGGTGTTACGAAAACTTTGCAGGCGCGCTCAGACCATGAAACCGAACAACTTTTTCTATGATGGCATGTTGGGAAAGGAAAAAAACTTTTTGATGTTTTCATACAAAGTCACTCAGCCGATAGTGAATTTTGTATTTAATTTTCTCGGTTACCAACATAGCCGCCATAGAAAAAGTTGTTCAGTTTCGTGGTCTGATCACGCCTGCAAAGTTTTCGTTACATTGTCCCTTGCACTGAGTATAAACCTTCCTCTTGAATCACTCTATCTATTTATAAAAAGCTACCATCCGTTCCGTTGTGTGGTTTTAAAGCTTGAAGTTAATACTATAGTACACATTTCATGCATACAGACGCGAAAAGCGACTTTGTTTTATACTATGCACCTAGTAACTTATTCATGTGGTATCAAGGCTTTTGTGGGGTTAATTTTCAACAAGATTCTGCCCGTTAATTACAACATAGAAAGTTGTAGTAATCTTGTTTAATATATTTGTTCAGATACAAATGGAACGGCGGCGGCCCCGGCTGGGACGAATCAGAGCCCACGGACGCGGAGCTGGTCCTCCACCTGTTCGCGACGTACCTGGACCTGCAGCTGCCGGCGGGCGCGGCCGGCCTCCGCCCCTTCAGCGCGCGCCACGTGAGCGCCGCGCCCGCGCCGCCGCCGCGCGACCTCGCGCTGCACCGCGTGTGCGCGCGCCCGCCGCACTACGTGCTGGTGCTGCAGGGGGAGACCTTCGAAGTAAGATTAATTATCTTTCATCTCGTCAACTTGAACCCACCAGATCTTACATCTTTCTTGTACGCTAATGTACGCTTCCCAACGCTGCAATTGTAATTAGTGAATGCCAGTGCTTGGCTACAGCTACTGCTGATGGGCTGGCCGCATTGAAGTCCTCCTGTGTGCAGGTAACGGGGAGATTTGGGCAAACAAGCAGGTGAGACATCGTTTGCGTATCCCCACAGACACATCTTACATCCTGATGATGATGATGATGATCACTCGGACCGATTTCGGCCATGGCGACCTCTTCGACTCCTAATCAGATCGGCGCTGATACGCCCGGAGATGGCTATTGTAGCCAATTTTGGCAATAAACTCCCGTGCACAGTGGGGACACATGAGTTTGCCTTCTACATAATTATATTTAATGGCGACGGGTCTTTAACCTACTAATATTATAAATACAAAAATTTGTATGTTTGTTACTCCTTCACGCTAAAACTACTGAACCGATTTACATGACATTCGGCACATAGATAGAGGGTAACTTGGATTAACACATAAGATAGTTGTTATCCCAAAAAATGCTGCGGTATTAAATTAAAACCAACTACAGCGCGAGCGGAGCACTACACACATAAATCACGCCTCTTTACCGTTAGGGTAGGCTAAGACTTTCCCTTCCCTTTGCTACGCATATTTCTTTCTCTTCTTCTACATTCATCAGTGTTTTCATGCACGCTCGTCGGTTTAGGGTACTTCTGATCTGACCTTTCTTTAAAACGTACCCGATTTGGTCCAGGCAGGGTCTTCGCGGCCTTCCCCTTCCAACGTTTCCACTAACACTTGCCTTACATCCCGGATCATTAGCGTGCAAAATCAGTGAGCAAAAGTGATTTTTGCTCCCTTGGTATAGAAATACAAAAACACGACAAGCAATTGATCCGTTGTATTAATTACTAGCGGCCCGCTGTAACTTATTTTCCCGTGTGAACTTGTTGTTTTCCCGGCCAGTCATCAGCTCTTATCCCAATTCATTTGGGGTCGGCGGAACATGTTTTCTTCTTACCTTCATCTCTATCAGCAGTCATCTCTATCAGCAGTCCTCATTTCTGCGCTTTTTGTTCATGTCGTCTTTTACACAATCCATCCAAACCTTTTTTGAGCCGCCCTCTCCTCCTGCATGTATCCACATTCATGTTCATTACTACCAGCCACTCTCTTTATGTCATCGGTCCATCTGGCCAGAGGGCGTTCAGCAGTATGCTTTCTTTAGCAAATGCTCCTCATCCCTCCTCATACCAAGAAAGACGGTTCCCTCTCATCTTATCTGTCACGGGAGCAACTTTCAAACTTCCTCTTATATTATAAATAATTATACATAAAAAAATCCTCTTGAATGACTCTATCCGTTGCCCGAATAGTTGCCCAGTTGCCCAGTTCAATACCAGGTACCCAAATAACTTAGTCCTCCCACGTGGAAAAACCGCCTTATTTGATAAAAATTGCGCACGAATGGTAGTAAGAATATATAATGCCTTATCGGAAGATTTAAAAACATTGCCTCTACCAATATTTAAAAAAAAATTATTCAGCTGGCTGTGTGACAGTTGTTTTTATTCCTTAAAAGAGTATTTTAATTGCAGATAATGTAAAACAATATAAATAAATATCTAAATTATTTAATATTCTTATGCATGTAACATCGAATTTAAATTTATATGACATTCTTAAATTTTACGTGAATAATCCTTTTCTTTAAATTTTATTAATGTATTTGCATGTCATTCTTGTGTGGCTAAATATGTGATTCTTTTATACAACATAACAAGACCCATTGTACCATATTTATCAGCAAATAAATTTTCATTTCATTTTCATTTCATTTCATTTCATATCTATTAAAAAAACCTGCATCAAAATCCGTTGCGTAGTTCTAAAGATCTGAGCAAACATACAGACAGATGCGAAAAGCGACTTTGCTTTATACTATGTGGTGATTTACAATATGTTCTGCAGGTGTCCCGCGGGCGCAACAACCTGCTCCACACTCTGCTGGTGCTGATAGCGGCGGGCGCGCGCGCCGACCCGCCCGCGCTGCGCCGCCTGCACCTCGGCCCCGCCGGACTCAACGTGCTCTGGGTCATCGGACGGTGAAGGCCATATAGCGATCATGACTAAGACAAAAGGACTAGTAGCCAGGCTAGATAACCTTAAAAAAAAAATAGAATTCTTTCGATTCGCTTGTGGACTCATTAATAACTTCTTTAAAAAGAGAACATTCTTCTTTAAAGTTTGAATTTTTAAATAGAAAAATTACTTTAAAATGTTCTGACGCGATCCTAAATAGCAGTGTACGACGTCATACATTGTTATTTTCATACAAAACACCATTTTAGATATTTTTAAAAAGTAGCTCATTGGACCTGCCGGTCCGCAACACTATTTCCGACTTCATCCTGGCAGGATTCTAAGACGACCAAAAACAAATTTACTAATCTTAAATTCATTATTTTAAATTTTGTATTCTATTTTCTGAATGTTGCGCTTCAATTTGTACGTAAGTAGTTCACTTTTGAATACATACATATATCATGCCTTTATCCTTTGCGGGGTAGGCAGACCGTAAACGGCCGTTAAGATACGATCGCTATCGCCACGTCTGAGGCCTTTCAGATGAATCGTGTATCATTAAGTTATAATGCACATAAAAATCTTGAGGCCCTTAGTCGCGTTTACGACACACAAGTGAACGAATGGGGTGATGCTATTCGAAGCCGTCAGAACAGGGCACCTTTGACTAATTTCAATGAGTTATTTTAGGAGATTGGTTTGTGATAAATGAAAAACATTGTGTGATTGTTTTCTTCTTGAACTTAACAAATGTTTAGTTTTTAAGTAAGCTGTTTTGTATAAAACATCTTTGTAAATATACTTTCATAAATAATAAGTAAGTTGACTGAGCTTTTTTGTCGGTAATAAATATTTTTTTTAAACTGATAGCTAAATTTATTTATCGCCTCCCCTAATTCACAATTTCATGAAAATCCGTATCATTTGGTTTACCATGGAGATATTCTACATTGGACATCATAATTATTACTTTGGACAGATTCTGCTTTGTAATTTTATTTGATGAAAATGGGACCAATATTAATGAAAATAAGAAATCGAATAATTTACAAGAGTAACCAGGAATCGAACCCGGAAGGCCAACCGGTGCGTCGATAGCTCAGTGGTAGAGCAGTGGGCCGGTACATTTCTTATTTTAATTTATATGAGAATAAATATAGCACTGTGAGTGCGGTAAATCTCAATAAATTGGACTAATATTAAAAAATAAATAACGTTGAAAAAATCTACTACGCCTTGTTATGAACCTCGAACGCGTATTTTTGAAATAATTTCGTATACGAAACAGAAGTCTTGGGTCGTCTAATGATTAGAGTCAGAATTAGGGCTTGCATTCGAATAATTCGAATAGTAAACCAGATCGAATATTCGAAAACAAATTGGGAAAATTCGAATATTCGACCATAATCATAAACCTGTAATTATTTACAAAACTAAGCGGCAACAACACCCTTGCCGCTCCTTAACGGCAAATGTCTCCGTAAAAAAAAAATACTTTCTCCGCGCGGTAACAAAGTTTTGTTGAGTTTGTGAGTGTTTCAGTGTTTTTTACGGTGTCATTTCACTATTTAGAAAATAAACGTATGCTGTACTGCTGCTGCTTTATGCTTTTAGTGTAAGTAACACAATTTTACAAACCTTAAACTATAATTTACTGACTTTTTCTTTTCAGTCACGGATTCTAACCTAACCTCAAATAAAGAAACTTGTTTGTCGTCTATTTAGCTATAAATGCTATAATGTTTTAATGCTACTGTTTTTTTAATATGAAACTATAATGCTAGTTATAATAGAAACAATGAATTTGAACTGCACAGTGCACATACATATTTTATCAAAACTGGCGCGCGGATGAGCTCAAGTTAGGATGGTCGTCATACAAACAACATAATGTTGACCAGTTAACTTGACCTCTCGTGCCAGATTTCATATATCTCTTATCTATCAGCCTCTTGATATTTCTTTTGGTTTGATGTTTATTTCGAATTTCCGATGTTTGATTTCACTGCTGTCATAATTATTATTGATTTAATGTTTTATATTTGTTTTTGTGTTATTATGAAAGTTTAAGAGTTTATTTTAGATTTTAAATAGGTACTCAAAACTATAGATGATAGTCTCCTATTCATGTTTAAGCATATTTTTCGTGAAAATAAAGCAAATTTCTATTTAAATAACAAGCTTTTTCGTCTTTTCGAAATATTCGAATAATTCGAATAATCCCGAAAAAAAAATCGAATATTCGAATAGTGAAATTTTCGAATATTTGCAAGCCCTAGACTCAGAATCACACGTTCTACCACAAATACCTTTGACACCTTGTCATGAACAAATTACGAGTATCAGAAAGTTTAATAACATGCTCACCAGGCCACTGTTTACCTCTAACTTATGCTGAGTGGTGGGCCTTTTTTACATAAATAGGCATTTATACAGGATGTAAAAAAATAGCTGCAAATATTTGAAGGGGTGAATCAGCCCATGAAACTCAACAACTTTCTCCAAGGAACATACAAAATTACCGACCGACCAACTTGTATGGGAGGTCCAAAAAACTTTCTCATATTTCGACCTATTTCTTGGGGAAAGTTGTTCAGTTTCATGGGCTGAGCTGATTCACTCCTTAAATTACTTATTTGCAGCTAATATTTTTACACCTTTTATGTAAACGATTTTAATTTAGATACTTTCTAAATTTGTGACTAAAATAGACGTAATGAAATGAAACAAATGTTAAACATTGAAGTTTTAATTAATATTTTATTTTAACCACTGTATTGTTACTTAATGTCTTAATTATATGAGAGTGAACGCTTACTTTGCTGCAATTGGTCAACAATCAAAATTACAAATCACCGACCTTTTTTGCTTTGCCGTAGTCGGGTAAAAGTAGGTATATTTCACAAATAAACGAACATACATTACGTGAATCTCAGATTTCAAAAAATAACTGGAGTAAGACTAACAAGTTCATTTAAGGTGGGGTAAGATCAACAGCATATCCGTTAAGCTGCACTGATAATCTTGTCAGTGATTGCCTTACCACACTTTACCATTAATTTGTACCTACATTAGTTTGTAAAATTTAGCTTGATACCTGTGACGTTTGTGTGGAACAAATGCTATGGTATAAGGTCCATTTTCCTAGTAAACAAACGAAAATGGACCTTATGTCATAGCATTTGCTCCAAGGTCACAAACGTCATTTTACACATTACCTTAACAACTGTTACCGTTAGTAACAAAAGTTATTTACCTTACTAAGGCCCTCTTTTATAAACCGCTCTCAACTCTCGAGAGCGATCTTGAGCGCGATTTATGAATACGGGCCTAAGATATCGTGTCGTATGGATCCTGGGAGTAGCCAATCACAGCTTATGAACGAATAAGTGCGACCAATCGCAGCAAAGGAATCAGCCTCTCATATAAGTAAGACTAAGTAAGTGAAGTAGTTTATTAAGCATTTATCAGTGGATAAAACGCTGTCATTTTAACGATAAATAATACAGGAATGCCGGCCGGCCATTGCCGACCGCTATAAGTAGACTTTCTTTCAACCATTAGGTACAACACAATTAAAACTTAGATTCACAATAGGTTATATTTAGTCTAGATCTTTGGAATACTACTCGCGCTGGCTAGAAAACCTTGAGACGAAAAACTCACGCCTTTATCCCTTCCCGGGTAGACAGAGCGTTAATAATCGTATAATTACGGTCGTTATCGCCACGAAAAACTATAGTTTGTAATATTTTGCTTGATACCTGTGACGTTTGTAACCTTGGAGCAAATACTTAGACATAAGGTCCATTTTCCTTTGTTTACTGGGAAAATGGACCTTATGTCATAGCATTTGCTACAAGGTCAGAAACGTCACAGGTATCAAGTTAAAATGACACTCTTACAAGAACTACCACATTTAGTTCCAACGACGGTTTATGAGAGATAAATATCAGAATGATGGTGCGTCGTTGAGTTGACGAACGACTTGACGATCCCAAGTGTTTTCCATTCAGCGCCTGCTGTCCGGCCACAATAAACATTTACTATCAGAGACAGGCCGAACATACATTTCAGCGATTATAGCTTGACCACAAAGAGTAGATAAAAAATGAGGGCGCCACTTTCTTCGCGATCTATCAAATCTGACAGATAACGCTTAATTAGAGTCCGCGCCGCGAAAGAAGTCCCGCGAAAAAAGATTAAATGTCAGACCCTAACGGACGTCAGATTAAGAGTCATTAAAAGTTTTTCGCGGGACTTCTTTCGCGGCGATAACTCGTTAAGGCAACAATTTTACATACAAAATGTTTAGTTCCATTTCACTTAATTTCTACTCTTTCTGGCCAAGCTATAACTGACTCTACGGTAAAGGTAAAACCGCACTATCACTGCACTGCAGCGGAACATGCCGAATAGCGACCATAGGGTGCGTCTCCACTGAAGCGGGGC
This sequence comes from Keiferia lycopersicella, assembly GCA_029255805.1. NCBI lineage: Eukaryota > Metazoa > Arthropoda > Insecta > Lepidoptera > Gelechiidae > Keiferia > Keiferia lycopersicella. The sequence goes on from JARACZ010000005.1 coordinate 16,205,071, forward strand.
TGCGCTAAGCTGAGCTGAGCGGGGCATACATTGACCAATCAGGGTGCGTCCCCACTGAAACGGGGCGGGGTTTCGGGATTTGAGGCTCATGATTGGTCAATTGATGCCGCGCTTAGCTTAGCGCAGCCCCGCTTCAATGGAGACGCATCCTTCAGCGCATATTCGTCCCATCTCTGTTTCCTATCCTCTAACATCGAATCGACGAGCTACGGCGCGGCGCGGCGCCGGCGGGCGCCTGTCACCACTGACGTTTGTGTAGCTTTACGCCCAGATCTGTAACAAACGCACGTTCGCATTAGTTTCGACACTATATTCTAAGATTATTGTTTATTTTATTTGTATTATTTTATTTTGAAGAGGCCAGTACGCCGAGTGACGACGGAGCACGGAAAAGGAAAAAAGTAACCCACCTGGTCGGGTGTTCTGACCAGGGGATCGACTGGTCTAACTGGGCATGTTTGGAGGTTGTATATACAGGGTGTAAAAAAAATTGCTACAAATATTGAAAGCTCCCATAGAAAATTACGAACTGACCAAGTCAATTTATAAGGGAGGTCCAAATATTTTTTCATATTTCGACCTATATTCCTTGGGGAAAGTTGTTCAGTTTCATGGGCTGATTCACCCCTTCAAATACTTGCAGCATTTTTTTACACCTTCTATAGCGATCGGCGGAAACACTTTGATACCGCGTTTCAGGACTTGTATGTGGAGGCTATGTATAATGGCGGGGCGGGTGGTGACGGCATACCCTTGTAGTGGCGTCCCAGGAGGCGGTGGCGAGCGCGGTGCCGTCGGGCGCGAGCTGCACGCGCTGCACGCGGTGCTCGTGCCCGCACAGCACGCACACGCGCACCGCACGCAGCGCGTCCCATGCGCACGCCGTGTAGTCCGAGTAGCCCGCGAACAGCAGACGACCAGACACCTGTGGGATAAACATTGTTATTAGGCTTTGGTTTTTAAATTTTGAATAGGTTTATGTTTTTAATATTGGTTTTTTAAGAAGAGAAGGAGAAAGAGACGGAGATTGAGAGGGAGAGGGCAAGGGAGACGGGAGATGTAGAGGAAGACGGGAAGGGAGATTGAGAGGGAGAGGAAGATGGAGAGGGAGACAAAGAGAGAGAGGGAGACGAAGAAGGAGAGGGAGACGGAGAAGGAGAGAGAGATTAAGCGGGAGAGAGAGAAACGAAGAGGGAAACAAATAGAGAGAAGGGGACGAAGAGGAAGACGGGGAGGGAGACAAAGAGAGAGAGGGAGACGAAGAAGAAGACGGAGAGGGAGATTGAGAGAGAGAGAAAGACGGAGAGGGAGACGCAGACGGAGAGTTACCACACTCACCGACCACTCGACGCTGTTGGCGGCGAACATGAGGCTGTCCTTGCCGTAGCGCGCCACCTCCCTGTCCGCGCGCAGGTCGAACAAGCGACAGGCGCTGTCGTCTGCGCCGGTTACCACACTCACCGACCACTCGACGCTGTTGGCGGCGAACATGAGGCTGTCCTTGCCGTAGCGCGCCACCTCCCTGTCCGCGCGCAGGTCGAACAAGCGACAGGCGCTGTCGTCTGCGCCGGTTACCACACTCACCGACCACTCGACGCTGTTGGCGGCGAACATGAGGCTGTCCTTGCCGTAGCGCGCCACCTCCCTGTCCGCGCGCAGGTCGAACAAGCGACAGGCGCTGTCGTCTGCGCCGGTTACCACACTCACCGACCACTCGACGCTGTTGGCGGCGAACATGAGGCTGTCCTTGCCGTAGCGCGCCACCTCCCTGTCCGCGCGCAGGTCGAACAAGCGACAGGCGCTGTCGTCTGCGCCGGTTACCACACTCACCGACCACTCGACGCTGTTGGCGGCGAACATGAGGCTGTCCTTGCCGTAGCGCGCCACCTCCCTGTCCGCGCGCAGGTCGAACAAGCGACAGGCGCTGTCGTCTGCGCCGGTTACCACACTCACCGACCACTCGACGCTGTTGGCGGCGAACATGAGGCTGTCCTTGCCGTAGCGCGCCACCTCCCTGTCCGCGCGCAGGTCGAACAAGCGACAGGCGCTGTCGTCTGCGCCGGTTACCACACTCACCGACCACTCGACGCTGTTGGCGGCGAACATGAGGCTGTCCTTGCCGTAGCGCGCCACCTCCCTGTCCGCGCGCAGGTCGAACAAGCGACAGGCGCTGTCGTCGCAGCCGGTCGCGAGCGCGTCGCCCGCCGGGTGGAACCGCACGGATGTCACGTCCGACTCGTGTGTGTCGAATGCCTGTCAAAAAATATAAGGGGTAAAAAAATTAGCTGCAAATATTTTAAGGGGTGAACCAGCTCATGAAACTTTAAACAACTTTTCTCAATTTTTTTCCTTATGGGCTCTACGTTTATGGCCCCGAGGTCATCAAAACTACGCCTGTATCAATTTTGCCAAGAAACATAAGTCGAAATATGAAAGTAAATTTTGGTCCTCATATACAAAATACGACCTCAGCGAACACTATTTTTATATCATCATTAAACAACACTGTAAACGTCATCCAGCTCTGTCTAATTAAATATATAATTGATTGGTTGTTCAAACGGAGATGTCCTGGGAAGAACTGATCGGACTAAATCTACCCGGTACATGCCGGTAATTGCCAAAATGAGGGACTTCCGCGACCCCGCCGGGCCGGGTCGTTGGTAGGCTGTATTACCTGCACGGCCTGGCCGGTGCGCATGTCCCACACGAGCGCCTGCCGGTCGCACGCGCCCGACACGAACGTGTCTCCCATGTCCGACGCGGCTAAGTCCACACTCATCACGTCCGCTGTATGAGCCTGGAATAAAACAACCATTTTATGTTCTTACATACATACATACATATATCACGCCTTTTTCCCATACGCGGTAGGCAGAGCGCTAACGGCCGCAAAAATACGGTCGCTCTCGCGACGTGTGACAAATGTAGAGGGCCGTGTGATATAATTTTGTGTATCACTATAGTGACAGTCAGTCGCCTAAAAGATGTAGTACACGTGAAACCCTCAAATCCCTCAGTCGCTTCTTACGACACCCACGGCATGTGTGTTGAGTAATTAAAGAATGACTTGATGTAGACTCCGTGTTGAGTAATAAAACAACTGTTTTATGTACTTTGAGTTGTAAAATAAAGAAAATATTTGCTGTACACGTTATGTTGTGAAATAAAACAACCATTTGATTTAAACTTTGTGTACAGTATTATCGTCAATAATACAACCATTTGATGTACACTTTGTGTCGAGTGTTCTCGTCAATAAAACAACCATTTGATGTTCACTTAATGTTTCGTCTTCTTGTCAATAAAACAGCCATTTGATGTACACTTTGTGTTAAGTATTCTCGTCAATAAAACAACCATTTGATGTACACTTAATGTTTCGTATTCTTGTCAATAAAACAACCATTTGACGTACACTTTGTGTGCATTATTCTTGTCAATAAAACTACCATTTTATGTACACTTTGTGTTGAGTATTATTGTCAATAAAACAACCATTTAATGTAAACTTTGTGTGCAGTACTCTTATCAATAAAATAACCATTTGATGTACACTTTGTGTTCAGTATTATTGTTAATAAAACAACCATTTGATGTGCAATTTGTGTTGAGTATTCTTGTCACCTTAGTGTGAGGGAGATAGCATGAACGCCTGGTGTATGTCAGAGCATCAGTGGGAAAGAGAAAGCATGACGATCGGCCGCCATTTAAAGATCTTTTTTTTATAAAATCTGGTATACCTGGAAACTCTGCAGCAACTGTCCTGACTCTATGTCCCACAGGGCGCAGGTGCCGTCCCCGGATCCTGTCAGGATCTGCCTGTCCGAGTTGGGGAACAGGCAGCAGGATATGTAGGACGTGTGCGTGGCCACGGTGCGCTTGCGGGTCCCCGGGGCTCCGGTGGCGGCGCCGCTGCCCTCCTCTTCGCCGCCCAGGCTGAATACGGTCAGCTTGTTGTCTAGGCCACTGGGAAAGAAATTGATAAATTTACAAGCGTCGACAGAGAATCGAACTAGGGGCGCATTGCTTATTTTAATTTATGAGAATAATATAGTACTGTGAGTGCATATATCACTGTAATCCCAAATTTCAGTTTACTTTTAAATTATACCTATTTTTCTTACACTGTCAGACGTGGCCAAACCAACCGTATTTTTATTTTATTTTTAGCCCGTAGCATCGTACAGGAACATTTTTTCGGAATAACAACGGTCCTATGGATTAATTCAAGTTACTCTCTATTTGTGTGCAAAATTTAATGAAAATAGGTTCTGTAGTTTCAGCGTGAAAAAGTAACAAAGAAACGTACGAACTTTCGCATTTAATATTAGTAGGATATATGTATGCCCCTATTAACTTTTTATTACAAAGTTACATACGAAACAAGTGGAAAAATTCACGCCGCCAATGGGATACCCACCCACGTCGTTTGACAAGCCGGGTCAATGGTATTAGACCGCTACACCACAGTAGGCTTTGTCTTTGGCAGAAAAATTGACAACCAATTTGTTTTTCATCTGAAATCTCTTATAGAGATAAGCTCGCCTTTGTATTTAAGTTTTTATGTAGCTGTATGTTTTAATGGTGTACAATAAACAGTTGAATAATACTTTCCATGCCGTGTGATGCCGGCTTAGAATAGCGTCACCCCACATCCTTCCCGCGGGTGTCGTAAACTCGTAAGAGGCGACTAAGGGACTCGAGAGTATTGGTGTCAGGGTTCGAAAATATCCGATATTTATAATAAATATCAAAATATCGGATATTTATGATATATATCCGATATATATCAACTTTGATAAATATCCATTTTGTATGAACTTCAGGTTGTTATTTTATATTATTATTTATGTATATTTGTTGCATATGTTTTACATAAATATAATAAATTAAGAATAAATGTATTTAAATTGTTAAACAATAAATAAATAATAATAATTTAAAAAAAATTAAATGTTTTTAATGGTTTTTTATACAGGGCGAATTGCGCTGACTAGGCGCCGTTTGTATTCGATCGTACGTCAGTCGAGTTGAATGTAAATTATTCGTTCTACCCGCGGGTAATTCATAATATCCATATCTAGGTTTATTTACTTGATTTTATATTTGTTTACCAATTTTTCGTTACTAATTTATTTTATTGTTTATTGCGTAATACCTATTAACATATAAGTAAACAAAAAAGTTTGAATTATAACTTTACTACTGTATGTACTATGTATGTACCACTAGATGGTGTAGAAGTAGAAATACACCGAAAAAGATTAAAAAATATTGATATATATCACAAAAAGTCGTTGGATATATATCGGATATATATCGGATATATATCATGATATATATCCATTGATATATATCCTTCGAACCCTGATTGGTGTATTACAATTTTTAGGCGACAGGCTGACAACCTGTCACTACAGTGATACACATGTTTTCTGAAACAACCTTAGAAAACAATCATCAAAAATGTCAGACGTGGCGGTAGTGGCCATATTCTTACAGCTGTTAACGCTCTGCCTACCCCGCGAGGGATAAAGGCGTGATATATGTACGTATGTATAAGACTTACCCAGCAGCGATCATGTTCCCCGAGGGTGCGTACGCGCACGCCATCACCCAGGTGCTGGGCATCGAGATGGTGGTCTCCTTGGTGGCCGTGAACGCGTCCCAGATTATCAGCTTGCCGTCCTGGGTAAACCAACAGAAACATTCGTCTCAGTTTCTTGTAAACATCTTATAGCACTACTAATACTTCTACAGCCACAACAGTCCACTGCTGAACATATCATCATTCTCCTTTCCTTATCCCGTTCTGTCGGGGTCGGCTACCTAACCTAGAGGATTTGACGTGGAACTAAGTGAGCGACTGCCATCTGACCTCTGCAACCCGAAGGCTAACCTGGACCGAATCCTAGGTTAAGTCACATTCAAATATCATCTGAATTCAAATTTTATTTGAATGTGGATTTCGTCACAATGTTTTTCCTTCACCGTAAGAGCAGTCGGTAAATGTACGTGAGTAAAAACACATTGGTACATGGCATGGCGGGGATCGATCTCGGGTCTCCCGATTGTAAGACCGGTGTCCTAACCACTTGGCCACTGACGCTCTCATACATATCATTGTTTCTAATATGAATAGTCAGAGGCGTAGCGAACGGAAGGGTGTAGTGCTAATCCACGAATTTTGCCTGGTTTATATGGAAATCAAATTCTTAGGCCGAATATTCGGTTCGGCAAACTTTTTACTAAATAATTGTTTTAGGTGAAACCTATATTCAGCCCATCGCTACTAATAATTATATTATATTATTTAATACATTTTCTCTTTTCGTGTGGGTCACCGCGTCGTCCAATGACCCGATGAACTCTAGTGTCAGAATTTTTCAACTGCCTTCTACAAGTAGCAGGCTTCTAACATGGTTGTGTAACAACCGCCACCTAAGTGATCATAGACAGCAACCGGGACCTACGGCTTAACATGCCATCCCAAACACGGAACCATCTTACTTATAACTTACTAGAAATGAATTCAAAAAGTGACAAATATCAACTTTGTGAGTGGGCCACCAAGAATCGAACCCGGAACCTGCTGCGTCAAAGGCGGTCGCACTACCACTGCGCCACATCGGTCTGATCGATGGTCTTATATACATTGGAATCTATTATTATTATTATTTTTAATAGCCTATCAGATCCCACTGCTGGGCAAAGGCCTCCCCCGCGGTCTTCCACTTATTGCGGTCGTGTGCAACCTCGGTCCAATCTTTTAAATGGGCATCGAGATCGTCACGCCATCTTTTTCGGGGTCTACCTCTGCGACGAGATCCGCCTTGAGGTACCCAATTGGAATCTAATGATAAGATAATGACCTGTGAAGAGGAGACAATATGTCGCTTGTCTGGAGCCCAGTCGGAGCACAGGACCTTGGACTGGTGGCCCTTCAGCACGCGCCGCAGCTTCAGGTTGGGGAATGTCACCGGCTCCAACCTCTCCGCCACACATGATACTGGAAACAAAGGTTTCTGTGTTAAACTAAATTTTTGTTTCATACAGTATTAGATGAAACAACTTACCTAATTATTAATTAATATAATTTCTTTCCCGTTCACTCCTTTTCATAACTGTCTTAACTTTTTAATATTTTATTTAATAAATAAACATATTTGCTGCAAATATTTCAAGGGGTGAACCAGCCCATGAAACTAAACTACTTTCTTTAAGGAAAATAGGTCGAAATTTAAGATAAATAAAATATAATTGGTCCTCCCATACAAATTGACTTTGTCGGTTGGTAATTTTGTATGGGAGGTTCAAATTTTTGTTTCTCATTTCCTTCCACCTCATAGTTATCTGAAACCATACTTTTTTACTAACTTACCTAAACAATTGTTTTTGTTGACATGCCAACACCCAACATATAATTACTTTGCTATTAGTTAGTTTAATGTTGTCAATACATATTCTGAAAAACAACTTCCCAGAGAGTTGCCATGAAGTATTACTATGTAATTATTTCTGCAAACAATCTTGTGTGTTTGCAATTATTATTGATTGCATGGCTTGTGATAATTTCACTTGAATTTGTATTTCTTTCCTGCATGCCTCTCTTTGTTAGAATGTTTTTCATAGTTTTTATTGTGTTTATTAACTGAGCTAACTCAACTTAACTTAACTTTAACTTTTTATGAACTAACTTATTGATTATGCCAAAACATGTCACAGTAGTTTATTTTTTAACCCCCTGATTAGAAAAAATGCTGCCTTTAATCAAAACTTTTAACTTAATTTGATTTTGAAATCAGTTTCACATTAAATATAGGATGCCAAAAAGTTAATTGCAAATATTTTAAGGAGTAAATGGGTCCATGAAACGGAACAACTTTCCCTAAGGAATATAGTTGACAAAATAAAAAAAAAATTTGGACATTCCATACAAAAGGTACCAGGCGACCAAGTCTGTTTGTATGTGATGACCTAAATTTTGTTCCACATTTCAACCACCCGCAGGAAATTGGGTGAATCACTTCTAAACCGATATTGAACGGGAAGTGTTTTCAGCCTTAACAATTTGGGATATATCACCTTTATGCCCGTCTTGGATTGCTAAAGCAGCTAGGCAAAAGTTGTACATTACTACACAGTATAAAGCAAACCCGCTTTTCACATCCATCTCTAAATGTATACTTAAATGTTTAAAACTACACCATGGATTTTAATACAATTTTTTTTTATTGAAGAGTGATTCAAGAGGACGGTATATAGGCATAATACTTGCCAGGTAAACATGTTATTCCCCCAGGAAAATAAAAGGCCAATAGTAATTATTATACAAGCTAGGAAATCAGAGTGTCATAAAATTATATAGAATCTACTTTCAAGAAAGAAAAACGTCAGAGTTAATACTTTTTTGGGGCGGAAAGTGAAGTGGTAAGCACTCACGCGTAACATCGTTGAGTTTCTGTCGCTCCTCCTCCAAGCGCTGCTTCAGCGCCTCGGCCTCCTTAAGCAGCGTCTCCAGCTGCTCCTCGGGCGTCGTGCCGCTGCCCGTCGCGCCGCCAGCCGTCTCCGCAGCCATTCCGAGCCCTTGCACTTCACAACCAGGACATCGCGAGAGAAAACGCGCGAGACCTGCTCGCTGTAACTCAGATGCAACACTCACACTCCACCCATGGTTTCATAAGCGTATGTTATAACTACTAGATCTTTAGCTCTAAGTGTAGCAAAGCAAAAAGTAGCCTTGTATTCAGAATCAATAATCCATTGATGGGATGGGAGGAAGGTAGAGGAGGTGGGAGGGGCAGACTGAGGGGGCAGGGCTGATTACGTCAATGTCACTGTCAAATGTAGGGCGCGTTCGTGATGTTTTTTATATTAGATTTTTTTCCGAAGATTGTTCATGAACTCACGTTTTGAGCTATATGGGCAATTTCAAAAAAAATTGTACCCTTTCGAAAAAGTGGTCGACATAATTTATGTTGATATAATGACAATTTTTTTTGAAAAATAGAATCTGCATTTAATAATGTATCTAAATATAATGTTTGTTTTGTAATTTATTCAGTATTTTAAGAGATATTCAGTAAAATAGGAATACAGGTCATTATGGTCAGTCAGTTTTGTTACCACCTTTGAAGCATGTTATCTCACAAAATAAAGTTAAACCTAGTTATTTTATATGTTTTTCGATTACTTTGTTTATTCAACTATCTTAAAAAAATTGTAAAATGGTCCAAAAGTCTTTATTTTTTTCAGTGAAGCAAAAAATAGGTCCGTTTGGTTACCCTGGTCACCAAACCAGATCATATTTTCATTTTTTTACAACAATGCGTTATAAAATTGTAACAAATATTATTTGAACTGATAAATTTACATTACAGTTTTATAAAATAATACGGAAAACAATTAAAATCGTACTAAAAATATCAAAAATACGCAAATAACTGTAACCAAAGTAACAAAATGGACAGTCACAAAATTGTAAGGTTAGGGTTACACGCCGCATACTTATTGGGAATAAACTAGTATAACGTGCCATTGTTCATTGTATTTATATTGAGTATTTGTTACTGATTTTAGGTAGAGTTAACATCCAAAAAAATTCTAATAATATAGTTAATTTGAAAATTCTTTACGTTTTGATTTTATTTAATAAATTAATGAGATTTATTTTATTATTTCAATACATATCTTTATGAGCTTTTACCGAACTATTATTTTAATTTGGCACTGAAAGTCCGTATATAAATTTAAAAAGATCACTTAAAAAGAAAACTGGAACATAACCAAACAAAAAAAAACTAAAATAAAACAGTAACAAGCCTTTATCTAAAATATCTTATTTTTATTATGCTCGATAATAACCTTAAATAAACAAAATAATATATTATTTACAATTGGCACCATGTAAACTCAGCTTTAGCTGTCAGTTTTGTTACTTTGCCTGTCAGCATATAGGTTACCAGCAAAATGGGTAACAAAATGGAGGTAACATCGGACTCCGAATTTGGATTAAAATATCAGTAAAAATCGCCAAAAAACATTTAGTTTATCAAATTTTGAACACTTAATCTTTATAATTTATTGAAAATTGAAAACACGCGCTTAATAGCATGCCATAAAGTGTTCAAGAACTGCAGTGGTAACTAACCCGACAAATTTTCTGAAACTTTCGTACGCACGTCGACTTGCACGTCTCACGATCCCGTTGTAAATGGCAGAGCCACATTAAAATGGCCTATGGCTAGACGATTAAATAATGTTACTATTTTCAAGAAAACCTACCAACATCTTTAATATATTTTATTATAAATCAAGGTAACAAAACTGACGTTTCGTGACTGGACAAAATTGGGGACAATATTCAAAAATTATTATAAATTCTATTTCAACATATTTAAAGTTAGAAATCCCTTATTTCGGAAGCATAAAGCATTGCCATTCTAAAAAATATAAAATGTGTGGGGGTCTTCTTGGAAGAATATAATTAAATCCAACCGTCTTTTTCGCAAACTGTGGTGGGGACAGCCAAAAAACTGGTTCGCCCTGGGGTATATTATTTAATATAAATTAAACTATAAATGATAGCACGAAATATTTAATGTTAAATAGCAGACTTTAAACTATATTTTTGGGGAAATATAAATAAAAAGTACAAACAATTAAGATAACACCTATAAAAAAATACGCAATGTGGGGGACAGGTAAAAATCAGGATGTACAATTTTTTTTGAAATTGCCCATATATTTATTTATGTTTATGGCCTGAGGTGGCAACCCTATTTGAGTAACCTGTATATATGGCAACCCATACTTGAACAAATCTTAACTTAACGGGCTAATTGGAGCATTTTTACGTGCGTTTTTCACGTTCACAAAACTCTTTAACTTTTTAGCAAAATTGTTCTTTCGCAATGTTTTTGCCATGATTATCTGTATTAAATCGTAAGAAAACTTCCGAGCTTGAATTATTTGTTGAAATGACCTCTAGTAAGTGGAACATCTCGAACGCACTCTTGCATAGACAATGTTGTGTAGAGATGATGGTGTCTCTTCACAGTCAGTATTATAAAACGTATTCTGTGGTTTACAGCTGTCTGTGGTCCACAGATAAATAAATCACTCAGCCAGTCTGTCAATTTTTGTTAAACAAGAGGGTTGTGTAAATTGCTAGAGAAATAAAAATAATCTAATTTGATCCAGATTCAAGTTTACAGAATACTGTAAATTTATGAATTCAATGAAATAGTATCCAGGCACCGTTTACGTAATAATTGAATATCTACAAGGGACATGGTATGTATAAAAGTTTATAATTGCCTAGCCTAGCACAGTATAACTAAGATAATTTTATTTAATTTCAACCTATTTTTTTATGATAAAAATGTTGCTGTGACTATTTTAAAACGCGATTTTCATAAAGTCTCGTAGGTTTTGTTTAGAGAGTTGAGTTCATGAAAAATAATACTTGTTTATCCCACAAGTTTATCTTGAGTAAAAAATCAACTGCAAATATTTTACGGGGTGAACCAGTGCATGAAGATGAACAACTTTCCCCAAGGAACATAAATATTTTTGGACCTCCCACACAAAATGTACCTACCAGCGGCAACTGACCAAGTAAATTTTTATGGAGGGCTCAAAGACTTTTTTCATATTACAAACTTTTCATGGAGAAAGTTGTTTAGTTTCATGAGCTGATTAACTCCTAAAAATATTTGCACCTTGTAAGTTAGTATGTTTTTGTCCAATTTTTGAAAAAAACTTTAATCAATTAATTTTGTTTGTAGTTTATTGATGTAATGTTGCATGATAATGTTTTCTGGCTCAATAAAGGCTGTGTTTTGAAAAATAAATTGTTTAAAATGTCAACTAAATTGAAATTGTAACTGTATGGGCATACCGGCTTTATGTGCCTCTTTCTTGGTTTATTTAGTCAAAAATAAATCATGACGGTATTCTAAATTGTTTGAACCCACTGCCTTGTTATACCCATAAGTGGTTTAAAACTATTATTAATACGGCGGTGTTTTATTAAGTTGATGAACCAAAAACGAGTCTCATAAAGCGGGGTATGAGGGTACTACAGAATTATACAGACAGTAAAAAAAAATTGCTACAAATATTTTAAAGGGTGCTCCCATAGAAATGTATTATCCACCAACCAACTGAGTCAAATTGTTTAGGATGTCCAAAAAAAAACTTATTTCGACCTATGTTTCTTCATTTTCATGGGCTTGAATCAGCCTTTAAAATATTTGCAGGTTTTTTTTTACTTCATGTGTAAAAAAACAGAAAATGTTTGTTCAGCAGACCACCGGAGTCATAAAAGAGAATACTTCATGGAAAGATCACGAGCCTCTGCCGCTGCGATGGCTGTGCCTCGGAGTCATCATGTCGGTGGTGGGGCTGGCGCTGGTGGCACGCATCGACCACACCCTGCCGGCGCCGAAGCCCCCGCCTCCGCAGTCACCCGCTACTGACTTCAGCGGGATACTTGCCCACGAGTTCTTAGTTAATTTGACTTCAATCGGTCCAAGGGTGTGTATTTGGAATTCTTTAGATGACTGGGTTATTAATAAAATACAAAAGTAGTACGCCTAAAACATACATACATACATATATCACGCCTTTATCCCTTGAGAGGTAGGCGGAGCGTTAACGGTCGCTATCGCCACGTCTGTCAATTTCGAGGATTGTTTTCGAAGGTTGTTTCAGAAAACATGTGTATCAATATAGTGACAGGTTCTCAGCCTGCCGCCTAAAAATTGTAATACACCAATACTCTCGAGTCCCTTAGTCGCTTCTTACACCCACCCACGTGAAGGATGTGGGGTGATGCTATTCTAAGCCGGCATCACACGGCTAAAACTATTGCCCAAATCACTACATACTCCATTTATAGTTTTTCGAAATATTCAAAGTTTGAATTAATAAACAGAAAAATACCAGCAGTGGACATTTCTGCATGTAGTAATAGTATTGATTTATCTTGTTGTTCTGTAGGTGGCCGGTAGCTACGAGAACGAGGTTTTGGCCGTGAACAATATAGTGAGTGCAGTGAAACGCGTGGCGGCGCTGGCGTCGCCTCACAACCACGTCGAGTTGGACCTGCACCGCGCCAGCGGAGCTTTCCCACTGACGTTCTTCGATGGTATGTATACTCTGTAGTAACAGACAGTCTTCAGGGCCCCAAGTCTGATATTTGTTGTGATTGTAACGCTATCGAAACTCGACTGTCCTTGCATTGCCATTGTGATTTTTCTATACTTCAAACTGTTAGCAGACTACGAAACTACCAAAATCATCCAACTGAGATCCAATCGACATACAACTGAAACGATTTTAATTTAGCATACTTAGGACCCTGAAATTACTATCATAATCTTGTCGGAGGTGTTGATACCGCGTTCTAGAAGTAAACTAACGCCATCTATTGACATCGCGTCGTCAACAGTGACTGTTGATGTTACGAATAGTGTCGCGACCAGCGTTACTTGACTTCAATGTTCGATACACGTACGTACGTACGAGTAGTGACAGTTACGCTGGTCGTGACACTATGTAAGCGAATGAAGTAAGTACCTATAGCACGGGCCAGTACAATAATACAGTGAGTGGCGAGTGCAGTGAAACCTCAACCACGTCGAGTTGGACCTGCACCGGTCCAGCGGGGCTTTCCCACTCACGTTCTTTGATGGTATGTAGCTAGGACCAGTACAACAATATAAGGTGTAAAAAAATAACTCGAACCAGCCCATACAAACTACCTCAGTCGGATGGTACATTTTGTACATCACAAAAGTAACAGGTTGTCCACCTGTCGCCTAAAATTGTAATACACACTCATGATGATTATGCACAGGTACATAATATCTTTCTAAGTCAAACTCGAGCTATCTCTAACTGAGTAAAATTTAATGGTTTTCTTGGCAAACTACTAATAATAAAACGCATTGACCAATAAAAAACATTATTTGCGACACCCCAAATTTATCTGCTTGGTATCACTTAACAATTGTTTACTTTACTATTTAAAAATAGTAGGTTGTCTTTTTTGTTGATGAAATGCCGTGCGATACGGCTTAGAATAGCATCACCCCATTTCTTTACGGCAGGGAATCGCCGATGTGGCGCAGGGGTAGTGCGACTGCCTTTGACGCAGAAGGTTCTGGGTTCGATTCTCGGTGGGTCGCTCACGATTTTGTTTCCAGTCTGTTTAGGACATTTCGGGCTGAACCACCCGATTGTCCGTAAGAAAGATGGTTCCGTGTTTCGGATGGCACGTTAAGCCGTATGTCCCTGTTGCTGTCTCTGATTACCTACTTGTCGGCGGTCGTTACACAACCACGTCAGAAGCGTGCTGCTTGTAGAAAATTCTGACACTAGGGTTCACTGGGCCGTTGGACGACTCGGTGTCCCACACGAAAAGTCAAAAGGGGAATGGCTGGCATAGTTTGTTGTTAATAAAAATACGAAACCTTGCACTGCGCTCGCCAATACAATACGCCTGCCAAACGTGAGCAGAGCATGGCATTTTTGGAAAGAGATCTTGTCCATCAGTGGACGCTTGTGGCTGTTGGACATAAGTCAAATTCTTTATTCAAAGTACTTAGTAAATTTTACATTTAACTTTTCGATTGTCATGTATTAGTCATGGTAAAAAAGAGAAAAATGTAGGACACATTTTCTATTTCTTATAACAATTTTATGAACCTAGTGTGAATGCGGCTCAGCCTGACTAACATGCATGCCACGATATATTTTGTCGTATCATATGCGCACAATTTCACTGCGGAAAAATGCGGAACTTATTCACGGTGAAGTTAGCCGCAAAGACATTGCGGTGACAAAATTTTATCGTGGCACGCATGCTAGCCTTGCAGGGGGACTATAAACTTTAAACTAGCCCCTAACGCACTGCCTCGGGGCTGGCCAAGCTAACCAAATAGCATGTGACTTTAGGTGGTAAATAAAACGAGTTTATGTAAAGAAAAAAAAATGTGTTACATGGGTACAGTTAGCCGGATCCCCTGACGCGTGTCTAGCGTTTTTTTGTATGAAAATATTTCAAAAACACTCGTTCGACTCGCGTCTAACTTTTTTTAGTAAGGCCCAGTATGTTTAGACACTTACTATTGACCATAGAGTATACAACTGCAAAATAGCGAGGTAATCAAGCATCTTATCGCTGTATAAACCCCGTGCTAAACCGTAATTTACGTATAAGGCCCCGGTCTCGAATTTTGCGGGCAGCGGGGTGGCAGCGGCGGCGCGATCGCCTTTTTTTTCTATGGGGTGCGCCGCTCATTGCCCGCTCCCGCGCCACTGTTATGGAGAGCCGTATTAATGTATGTAAAAGGTCGCTGCCGCAGCCGCCGCCCCGCTACCCGCAAAATTCGAGACCAGGGTCTTAGAGGAAATATCCAAAAATCCATGGTACCTACTTAGTTATATTATCATAAGTAAACGTTTATCTATTAGGGTATAACTTGTTATCTAGGTCATTTGAGTGACGTTATCTACGACGATAGAGTTACCGACCCTTTCGGCCTTCGGACTCGTAAGGCATTCCCAACACGCACACTTGCTTGCAGAGCCCGTATTGAAAGGGAAGTTTATAGTCTGCCGTGTGATGCTGGCTTGGATTAGCATCACCCCATTTCTTTCCCGCGGGTGTCGTAAGAGGCGACAAAGGGACTCAAGAGGTCCATGTGTATTGTAACATAAGGCGTCAAGCTGACAACCTGTCATTATTACAGTGATACACAACTTTTCTGACATGACCACCAAAATTTTTGTCAGATGTGACGATAGTGACCGTGTTTTTACGACTGTTAACACTCTGGATGCTCCCCAAGAGACAGTGGCTTAATATGTGTATTTATGTTATTTTCAATCAGTTCTTTTAGTACCTAGTAGGTGGCGCTGGCTGCGAATGAAAGTTTTTTTTACAAAAGCTCAGCCGCCATTCTTCATAGATAAGTCATAGAACTAAGTAATCCCTCAATCTGCATAAATGTCAACAGCGCCATCTAAGCCCATAAAATTCTCATACTCATTAATAACTTATTCAATCTTTAGAACATTACCAGTTGACACAAAAAAAAATAAGACGCGCGTTAAAATTATTCGAAATCTGCGGTCAATTAAAATTTTAAAAAACTTAGCAAACAAACAAGTGTAGGTACGAAGAGGAATCAAGTATAATACTAGATAGATGTAACGTATTCGCAAAAATAATTATTAACTTTAGAAAACCTGACGATTGAAAAACTCTGACACCGGGGTTCACCGGATCATTGGCCGACTTGGTGACCTGGTGTCCCATACCAAAAGAAAGAAGGAAATACATCTATCCAACAAACTTTCTATTATCATGTTTTTACCGCCAACAAAATCTAGATTCTAATCTAGATTTGTAGTTACCTATACCTACGTGAAATAAGGATCGTATGTAGCGGTACCTACGAAGTAGTGTGTATTCAAAAATAAGTAACTACTTATTTTTCTCAAAAAGAAAGGCCGTATGCTTATTTACACACACACACAAATCACGCCTTTATCCCTTACGGGGTAGGCAGAGCGTTAACGCCCGTAAGAATACGGTCGCTATCGCCACGTCTGACATTTTTGAGGATTGTTTTCCGAGGTTGCATCAGAAAACATGTGTATCACTATAGTGACAGGTTGTCAGCCTGTCGCCTAAAAATTGTAATACACCAATACTCTCGAGTCCCTTAGTCGCCTCTTACGACACCCGCGGGAAGGATATGGGGAGATGCTATTCTAAGCCGGCATCACACGGCATGCTTATTTAGTCTGAGAAAAAACAAAACCATATACTTACCTATTATCTACGTATAGGTCGAATAGATGGTTTACTTTTTTAAAGTCGAATGTTTACTAAATTGTAGAAATATCCACAAGATCGTAATTTCGAATATTTTGTGTTTTGGTGAAACGAAACAAGTGGAAAAAATCCCAGCCCATGGTGGCGTGAATTTTTCCACTTGTTTCGTTTGTATTAACTTACTAACATTTTTTTAAAATCTATTAATCTGTTTTTTGTTGTTGCAGGCATGAACAATATCTACAGGGACGTCCAATCAGTAGTAGTGAGGGTGAGGGGCGCGGGGGGCGGGGGAATTTCCCGCGGGAAAAGGACTGCTTTGCTGCTCAACTGTCATTTCGACACCGTCGTCGACAGCCCTGGTAAGATGGCCATTGCACTCATTTGCGCCTCATTTTGGCAATGCCGGGTAGATTCAGTGCGATCCGTTCTTCCCAGAACAACTCCTAAGCTCAGTCTCGTCCCAAGGGCGTGACATGGGCGTTAATTCCGGGTAAGCCCTTGCTCCTTACCAAGTCGACAGGCGTATGGCCCCGGGGCCAAAAACGATTAGACCATCACAAAAAAAAACCTTTATTGCATATCTTATGATATGATGCCGGTTTAGAATAGCATTACCCCATATCTATCCCGTGGTGGGTGCCGTAGGAGGTGACAGAGGTATTCGACGCTTGATGTGTATGGCAGTTTTAGGCGACCAGCTGTCAACCTGTCAATTGACTGCCTCTGACGTCTTTGGGGAGCAGAAGGGATAAATGCCACATAACTGTGATAAGGATAGATTGTCTCGCACACGTCACGCATGTCATTTGTTTTGACGTAAAATATTTGCTGCACATTTTCGTTTGAATTTTTTTGTCGCGTTTTTTGGCGCACCCATCACACCATTCACCAATACAGAACATTGTGCTACCTTGAATAAAAAATCTACTTCGCAATAGATTATAAGCAAACCAAAGGTGTCATTTGATAATAAGTCTTAAATAATACCCTTCCATAGATAGTCTTATCTAAGAGAACGTCCGTGGCCAAGTGGTTAGGATTAGGACACCGGTCTTACAATCGTGAGACCTGAGTTCGCTCCTCACCATGTACCAATGTGTTTTTACTCACGTACATTTACCGACTGCTCTTACGGTGAAGGAAAAACATCGTGATGAAACCCACAATCAAATAAAATTTTAATTCAGATGATATTTGAATGTGACTTAACTTAACCTAGGAGTCGGGCCAGGTTAGCCTTAGGGTTGCAGAAGTCAGATGGCAGTCGCTCTGTGTAAAAACTTTGTTCCACGTCAAATCCCCTAGGTTAGGAAGCCGACCCCGACAGAGAACGGGATAAGGCAAGGAGAATGATGACACAAGATAGAACGCTTTTTGGTATTTTATTTAAATTTTTAGTATCCGCCATGTTTCTTTTGTGTTGTTTTGCCAGTTTTTTTTTTCTAATTAGCGTTTTTTACCCTACCTAACCCGGCGAAGGTTGTTTAGTTATTAGGTCAATAACTTGTTAAATAACCTGTTGCCAGTTTATGCTAATGAATGAAACAATGTTTTGGCATAGAAGTACTGGGTTATTAATGAACTTGAAGTACCTATACACGATATGTATGCTAAAATAAAAAAAAAATGTGTGTACAAAGTTAGTTTACAGCCACGACATTGTGCTTATCTGGTCTATACCTACCTACTAAGATTTTAAATACAAGGATTGTATATGTTGGTTATATTTTCATGCTCCATTCCGAATAAAACACGCCCTAAATATTAGCCTTGATTTAAAGATATAAAAAAAATAGCATCACCCCACATCTTCCCGCGGGTGTCGTAAGAGGCGACTAACGGACTCCAGAGTATTGGTGTATTACAATTTTTAGGCTACAGGCTGATAACCTGTCACTATAGTTATACACATGTTTCCTGAAACAACCTTCGCAAACAATCCTCAAAGATTTCAGACGGGGCGATAGCGACCGTATTCTTACGGCCGTTAACGCTCTGCCTACCCCGCAAGGGATAAAGACGTGATATATGTATGTATGTAAAATATTAGCTAAAGCTAAAAATTAGTAAAGTGGTGAAACTGAAAAACTTTCTCCGAGGGCCATAGTTAGCTCTAAATATAAAAAAAATTTAGACCTCCACACAAATTGACTTCGTTGGTAATAATTTTAATATTTCGACCACTTAGGTTCAGTTTCATGGACTGTTTCACGCCTTAAAACAATTGCAATCGACTTATTTTACATCCGTTAAAACTAAGTTATGTTAACTTGCACCAGCCACCTATCTATGGGTATATTGTACAGTATGCGCTAATTTTAGGTCAATTAATAATGGCCTATCTAATAAGACAAGGTTCCTCGACCTGACTTGCATGCGGATGCGATAATGACTCAAATTGTGAACTATGCACACGTTTGCTCAGTACTACGTACATACATAAATCACGCCTTTATCCCATGCGGGGTAGGCAGAGTGTTAACTGTCTTGAACTTATGGTAGTTATCGCCACGTCTGACAAGTATTGAGGGCCCTTTCAGATTGTTCGTGTATCACTTTAGTGACAGGTTGTCAGCCTGTCGCCTAAGTTGTAATACACATGAAACCCTCAAGTCCCTTAGTTGCCTTTTACGACACCCACGGGATGAAATGGGGTGATGCTATTCTAAGCCGGCATCACACGGCAGTACCAGAAACAGTACTAAACTAGTTAAACATCACAAGGTTTTGCAGATACCTCTTTTTCTCGCACATTCTTTTCTTGTGGGACACCGAGTCGTCCAACGACCCGGAAAATTACTACGGACTTTAAAATACTACGGACTTAATCATCTTTCAAAATATTCAAAGTTTGAGATAATGAACAGAAAAATTATATAAAAGTGTTCTGACGCCATCCAAAATAGCAACGTATGACGTTATACATTCCTATTACTAAAATAAACGTATTTTCTTTCTTTCTTTCTTTCTTCTTTCTTTCTATTTACAAATAACCAACGTTTTAGATCATTTGACTTGCTAGTCCATACCCCTATTATCTAAAAATCAATCTTCCATGCTTTTATTAATGTATGACTAAATATAAGGCCACGTGGTTACGTCAAACCGCATCATATATTTTATCAGCTGCCGATTAACCTGACGCAGAAAATAGGTGCCAATTTCGCCGGTCCACTCACAATCCGCGGTAGTATAGTGGTAAGTATCCCCGCCTGTCACGCGGGAGACCGGGGTTCGATTCCCCGCCGCGGAGAAAAATATTTTTATTTTATTTTGCATAAATATTAATAACTTTTATTGTAAATATGTACCAACATCCCACATGTTAATAATTTATGATAATAATTTATTAAATTAAACGAGAATTTTTAAATCCCATAAAGCTTAGAGCATCATACATTACGCAAAAAATCTAAAGTCTGCAATAATTATACCTTTATTATAAAATACAGGGTGTAAGGAACAGCCCTCCCAATACTGATAGGGTGCATGCAGACCATGAAACTGAACAACCTTACCCTAGGAATATACACCAGGAAAAGACATAAAATTTTAGACCTCCTAAACAAAATCGCGATCAACTGACTGCATTTACAATTATTTTTTTAACGTATCCTGATTTTTTTTGGAAGGTGTTCAGTTTCATGGGCTAAATGTGCCCCATCTATATTCGGAGGGCTGTGTCGTCTTTAACTGCTTGTATACAACTAATACCATTTTAGTTAAATCTTGTAAATGACCACCGAGTTGAGGCCACTTGCGTTATCAAATTTCCCGATAAATGGTCAAATTGGAAATAAATTGCCCATTGGCCTGTTACTGTTAGTGATACGCATACCTTTATAGCTGTTAATGATCGGCACTAATAACCGAAAATTCGAAAACATGTCAGCTCGTTACATGAAAATAAGAAATCGAAAAATTGACAAGCGTCGACCGGGAGGTCAGCTCCAATAAATCAGCCGAAGCATGTTTTTGAATAACAAAACATTTCATTAGTCAGAAGAGTATTGCTCACCGTTTTTTGTTGGTAAAATGTATTTCTTGGAGAATAAATAGGTACATACGAAATTTCAAATAAAATTAGTCGTACAAATTAGGCTTGATAACTAAAATAATCTAATTACTCCGGCTTCACCTAAACAAATTATTACGTACCTATAAACAGTTCAAATCGCGCGTGACGTCATACCTTTGTGCCACCAGGGCCTCCCATTTTTGAACAGTGATACTTATTTTCCAGAGATTAACCAGAGACAACTCCACATTAACCTAACCTAACCCGGTATGTCTCTATGAGGCGCGTGTGACAGAGGTCTATCGCGCGGTAGACTCTTGCAGCCGACCTGGCTCCGCACGTATCGCACGTATCGCACGTTGTTTCTGTGGAGTCAGCCAGGGAGGGTGGCGCAGCTCCTGGACAACCCTTTCCATAATTTGCGTCTCAGGCAACGCAGTGTCTGTACTCTTCCCTCAGACAATGATTGAATCGTCTGTCACGGCCGATGATATTTACAGATTTTTAAAATAAAATATTACTTTTACAATACTTGCCGATAGATAATCTAAATTACGGATTTGCTTATAGAGTGAAAAACCTTGTCATCATCCAAATTTATTTTTCATATTTCGATCTATGTTCCTTGGGGAAACTTGTTCAGTTTCAACGGATGATTCACCACATCAAATATTTTTACACCTTATAAAACTTGTTTTAAAAGGTGTAAAACTATTTGCTTGTTTGACATTGTAATTACGGTTTTTAACTACAAAAGGCTTGCGTGGGGCATTCGTAACACAAATTATTCATACATAACTAAGTAAGTTTTTTTTTATGTGGACTTAAATATCTGCAGAAGTTTATTTTCCTGCTTACGTACACAGGATGTAAAAAAAAATACTGCAAATATTTTAAGGGGTGAACCAGTCCATGAAACTAAACAACTTTTCCCAAGGAATATAGGTTGAAATATGAATAACATATTTAGACCTCCCGTAATATAAGTTTATAAACTTATCTATTACGCAATGGTCAATTACATACATAATGTAACGGTTGACTGGTTGACTATATCACGTCACAGGTTCTTCCTAGTGTAAAGGCCTCAAGATTGGAATGTTAGCATAAGAATTCAGAATGTTTTGTAACCTTTATTAGCCGTGTGATGCCGGCTTAGAATAGCATCACCCCACATCCTTCCCGCGGGTATCGTAAGAGGCGACTAAAGGACTCGAGAGTATTGGTGTATTACAATTTTTAGGCGATAGGCTTACAACCTGTCTCTATAGTGATACACTACCTTGGAAAACAATCTTCAAAAATGTCGAACGTGGCGATAGCGGCCGTATTCTTATGGCCGTTAACGCTCTGCCTACCCTGCAAGGGATAAAGGCGTGATATATGTATTTATGTATTTGGCAAATAAGTTTATTTATTTATTTTGATTCCCAGGTGCTAGCGACGACGGCGCGGGGTGCGCGGTGCTGATAGAGGTGCTGCGAGCTCTAGCATCGACCCCTCACCCGCTGAAGCACGACGCCATCTTTCTTTTCAACGGCGCTGAGGAGAATATCATGCAAGCCTCGCACGCGTTTGTCACTACGCACAAGTAAGCATGCTCAGAATAGGCTTGTTTCGTGACAGCTCAAATGAGCTACTTTTTAAAACGATCTAAAACGGTATTTTGTTTGAAGAACTAGAAGTATGACGTCACGCCGTAAGTATTTGGATGGCGTCAAAACACTTACTTTTATATTATTTTTCGTAGTATTTTTGGACAATAGTTTTAAGCGTACAACTGTTATATTTTTTTAATGACCCAGGAAACTTGCGAATTATCTATCCCTTCTTTCTCTCTTTTCAACGACCCAGTGAACCCTAGTGTCAGAATTTTTCAACCGCCTTCTACAAGTAGCAGGGTTCTAACATGGTTGAGCAGGTTTTTGGGTGGTTTTCCTGTTCAGGGGGTCCGGCTGATTTACATGTCACATGTAATTTTTTCTTTAAATATTAACTTTAATTGGTTGACTTCATACATTGACGGTGGTGGCGTAAGTTACATGCTGTGTGGTCAGCTCAGCCTGGCCGGCCCCGAGGCAGTGCCACTCGTGCCGCGTTTCTACTAGGAACATAAAATAGTTATAAAAATTAATTATTTTACAATGACTAATTTATTTTTTTGTGACAGCATTGTATTGTAAATTCTTGACTTCCTGAAAGCATTCGTTGTGAAACAACTTGGAAATAAGCGATTGAAATTTGAAAATTTGAAATTGTGTTACGACCGCCGTCTTAGTAAACATAGATAACAACTTTTTATGCATACTTTTTTGTT
The DNA here is from genome assembly GCA_029255805.1 of Keiferia lycopersicella. Classification (NCBI taxonomy): domain Eukaryota; kingdom Metazoa; phylum Arthropoda; class Insecta; order Lepidoptera; family Gelechiidae; genus Keiferia; species Keiferia lycopersicella. The sequence continues at coordinate 16,228,264 of JARACZ010000005.1, forward strand.
TGAACATTTTTTGACGCATTTTGTGCGGCCGGTAACTGCAAATAATTCAAGGGATAATCCAGCCCATAAATCTGAATAACTTTCCCCAAAGAACATGGGTCGAAATATGAGAACTTTTTTTGGACCTGCCATACAAAGTAACTTGATCGGCTGGTATACTTTGTACTTGTAGGTACAAATTATTTTGTCTCAGCTGGTTCACCCCTTGAACTATTTGCAGCAAATTTTTTTTCCACCCTGTATTTCTTCCATTTTGGATTCTCATCATCATCAAATTTAAGAGCTGAGCTCTTGTCGATGGAGCAATTTCCACTCTTCTCTCTTTCCTGATAGTGTTTTCATCTCTTGGTACGACACGACTCGAGCCTTTTCTTTAATTTGTGTGAAGAATGTGCGCCTTGGTCGCCTTTTAGATTCTATAATACTTTATTTCGGGTCGGAAGACGTAGTGTTGGACGGCCTCCCACAAGGTGGATAGATGATCTAGTGAAGATCGCTGGACGCCAGTGGATGCAAGTTGCGCAGGATCGTTAACTTTGGAAATCTTTGGGGGAGGCCTATGTTCAGCAGTGGACGTCTTCCGGCTGAAATGATGAATGCTTTATTTGAATGAAGGTGGGCCAAGTCAGTGCGAGCTTTCATCAACATCGAGGCGTGCGGCGCGGGGGGCAGGGAGGTGCTGTTCCAGGCCGGACCACACGACCCCTGGATCATGGAGGTAACTTCATTCGCTTGCAGTGTCACGACCAGCGCAACTGTCAGTGCGAGCTATCATCAACATCGAGGCGTGCGGCGCGGGGGGCAGGGAGGTGCTGTTCCAGGCCGGATCACACGACCCCTGGATCATGGAGGTAACTTCATTCGCTTGCAGTGTCACGACCAGCGCAACTGTCAGTGCGAGCTATCATCAACATCGAGGCGTGCGGCGTGGGGGGCAGGGAGATGCTGTTCCAGGCCGGACCACACGACCCGTGGATCATGGAGGTAACTTCATTCGCTAGCAGTGTCACGACCAGCGTTACTGTCAGTGCGAGCTATCATCAACATCGAGGCGTGCGGCGCGGGGGGCAGGGAGGTGCTGTTCCAGGCCGGACCACACGACCCCTGGATCATGGAGGTAACTTCATTCGCTAGCAGTGTCACGACCAGCGTTACTGTCAGTGCGAGCTATCATCAACATCGAGGCGTGCGGCGCGGGGGGCAGGGAGGTGCTGTTCCAGGCCGGACCACACGACCCGTGGATCATGGAGGTAACTTCATTCGCTAGCAGTGTCACGACCAGCGTTACTGTCAGTGCGAGCTATCATCAACATCGAGGCGTGCGGCGTGGGGGGCAGGGAGGTGCTGTTCCAGGCCGGACTATCATGTATGCCCTAGTGGTTGGCATACGTAATGGTAGATGATGTACTTGTAGAAAGAAAAGGCTGGACTCCAATTCAGAAGGTTATTATTTTTCAGTTAATTTCCGGTTTACATGATTAAAGTGTGAGGTGCGCGCACAGGCTAAGGCGAGGGAGACGACTGGCGAGCGGGGCTCGCCGCCGCAGTGACTCGATACAAAACTGCTGACAAAACACAACGTGACTAGGTCCCTACAATATTCCCCTCCTTTTTCAAAATTTTGGTAAAAATTTTCAACATTACAAAGCTACAACAAAATCGAAACAAAAACATGACTAAACAAAAGGATCTCATATTACATTGACATAAAGAACGATAACATTGGCTACGCAGAAACTACGAACATATCAAACGTTTACAATTACGCTGACTGACAAATTACAACGAACAATAGTAAGACTTTGTATGATTCTAGGACTTATAAAATTTTACAATGACAAATGTATGAATTCTTAAATATTGTACATAGTGTTCTTAAAATATTTCAACTTACGAATTTCATCTAACAATTACACGACACTTTCTGAAACACGACACACTGTAAGACACTGAGATGTCCTGTCCGATTCATATCCAAACGCTGTCCAACCGAAATCCGCCTGGGCATAAACTTCTCAAGACCTCCCGGTGAGCCTTCTGAGTGGTTCCGCGCCCTACTCCTACTCCAACGCGAGAGTCTTCTCTAAGTTCCATTCCTCCAGACTTGAAGAAAACGGTGACAGTTGGCGTCGACAATATCTCCAGTGATCTTTGTAACACCCTGTGTGTCCTCAAACGCTCGCAGTTGTAACACGATGCTCGGCGTCCTAGCGCTAGCCACGTGGGACCAAGACGTGACCGCTACACTGCCGTCAGGGAATCATCATCGCATGTCATAGTTCGCTCGTAATCAAGGGCTACGTACAACAGAGGCTTACATTCCGTACACAAAACTGCAGCTAATCCACTCCAACCGATGGCACTTCTTCTTTCGGGGAGGATCTGATGAAATTGTCGTGTCGTCTTCTTCGATGATGTTATCCAAAAGTAGAACAGAACACCAGTCACCTTCAGTAACCCCAAGGGACATGGGGGAGTCGTCTCGTCCGGAACAGTTTCTTCATACTTCACGGGAATTTTCCATCACTCCAAATTTCGCTGATCTTGCGTCTTGCGTGTTGCTAGTCGGGGTCACCAATTATCACGTATGCCATTGTGGTTGGCATACGTAATGGTAGATGATGTACTTGTAGAAAGAAAAGGCTGGACTCCAATTCAGAAGGTTATTATTTTTCAGTTAATTTCCGGTTTACATGATTAAAGTGTGAGGTGCGCGCACAGGCTAAGGTGAGGGAGACGACTGGCGAGCGGGGCTCGCCGCCGCAGTGACTCGATACAAAACTGCTGACAAAACACAACGTGACTAGGTCCCTACAGGACCACACGACCCCTGGATCATGGAGGTAACTTCATTCGCTAGCAGTGTCACGACCAGCGTTACTGTCAGTGCGAGCTATCATCAACATCGAGGCGTGCGGCGCGGGGGGCAGGGAGGTGCTGTTCCAGGCCGGACCACACGACCCGTGGATCATGGAGGTAACTTCATTCGCTAGCAGTGTCACGACCAGCGTTACTGTCAGTGCGAGCTATCATCAACATCGAGGCGTGCGGCGTGGGGGGCAGGGAGGTGCTGTTCCAGGCCGGACCACACGACCCGTGGATCATGGAGGTAACTTCATTCGCTTGCAGTGTCACGACCAGCGCAACTGTCAGTGCGAGCTATCATCAACATCGAGGCGTGCGGCGTGGGGGGCAGGGAGGTGCTGTTCCAGGCCGGACCACACGACCCGTGGATCATGGAGGTAACTTCATTCGCTAGCAGTGTCACGACCAGCGTTACTGTCAGTGCGAGCTATCATCAACATCGAGGCGTGCGGCGCGGGGGGCAGGGAGGTGCTGTTCCAGGCCGGACCACACGACCCCTGGATCATGGAGGTAACTTCATTCGCTAGCAGTGTCACGACCAGCGTTACTGTCAGTGCGAGCTATCATCAACATCGAGGCGTGCGGCGCGGGGGGCAGGGAGGTGCTGTTCCAGGCCGGACCACACGACCCCTGGATCATGGAGGCAATTTCATTCGCTTGCTTAGGGTCACGACCAGCGTAACTGTCAGTACGCGCCCGTACGTGCGTGTATGGAGCATTGAGGTCAAATGACGCTGGTCGTGACACTATCTAAGTGAATGCGCTTTTAATAAACAACCAGTCAAGTTGGACATTATAAAAATTTAAATTAACATTTAAAAAATGTGGTTAGATCAGTCGTTGAGGACTTCCGTGCACGGAAACGAATAACGACGTTTCAGAAATTGACTTCCAGGAGTTGTCACTTTTGTTCTGTGGTTTTAAACTTCGCCTTTCATGCGCCTGTCATGTTGCAGGTGTACGCGGGCGCGGTGCCGCATCCGTTTGCGTCGTCACTCGCACAGGAATTGTTCGAAAGCGGGATCATCCCCGCAGACACAGACTTTAGGATATTCCGCGATTTTGGAAAACTCTCGGGTACGTTTTATAAACTTATTATATAAGGTGTAAAAATATTAGGTGCAAATATTTAAAGGGGTGAATCAGCCCATGAAACTGAACAACTTTCCCCAAGAAACATAATTCGAAAAATGTTTTTTTTTTCGAATTGTCGCCTGGTAATTTTGTATGGGAGGTAAATTTTTTTTTTTCATATTATGACGTATGTTCCTTATAGAAAGTTGTTCAGTTTCATGGACTTATTCACAGCTATATACAATACTTGCAGCTAATATTTTTACATCCTGTATTTTTTACTTAAAAAACTAGCTTTCAAAAGGTTTTATAATATTTTAGTCACTTATAATGACTAAGCGTCGGTGGCCAAGTGGTTAGGACACTAGTCTTACAATCGTAAGACCCGAGTTCAATCCTCGCCATGTACCAATGTGTTTTACTCACGTACATTTATCGACTGCTCTTACGGTGAAGGAAAAACATCGTGATGAAACCTCATTCATGTAAAGTCCACTTCCATAATCGCACTCTCTCTTTTACCCTAAGGTTGCCTGGTAGAGAATGCTACCTAGCATTAAGGCCGCCTTATTGTACTGTTTCTTTTGTGTTTTCTACATGTTGTTACTTTTTTGTGCAATAAAGAATTTTGTTATGTTATGTTATGTTATGTAAAGTCAGATGACAGTCGTTCTGTGTGAACTTGGTTCCACGTCAAATCCTCTAGGTTAGGTAGCCGACCCCGACAGAGAACGGGATAAGACAAGGAGGTTAATTTATTGGTATTTACCGCACTCACAGTGCCATTATTTGCAATAAATTGATATAAGCATAGCTTAAGCATAGCTTTATAATATGGTATGATTCTTACTGTAATGTGGACTAATCAGGTAGTAAGTACTAGGAACATGTAGAGATCGTTACTGGAAAACTAAACAGATTTACTTACGCGCTGTATGAATTGAAAAAATGTACCGACTTACATACCGCAACCTGTGCATACTATGCCTACGCGCACGCCTGGTTGCAATATGCAATAATATTATGGGGTAACAGTACTGACGCGAATAAATTGTTTATATTACAAAAAAAGTGCATCCGTATCCTTGTAAATATAAAAAGACTGATACGTGCAGATACGTGAAGAGAACATTTCAAACAGCTTAAAATACTAACACTCTCTTCATTGTACATATTGGAAATTAGTAAATTCGTCAGACAGAACATGCATCTTTTTTCACAGGCACAAGACCGTCACACCTAAGCAAGAAACCTACGCAATAATAATTTATTATCAATACCCTCGATAAATTTGGAAATGTATAGAAATAGCACATATATCTTGGCTGTAAAAATATATAATAAGGTCCCCAAAGATATTAAACTAGAAGAAAATGATAATAAATTTACAAACAGCCTTAAAAATTATTTGATTGAAAATTGCTTTTATAACTTGCAAGAATTTTTCGAAAAGAAATAGATTAAATAAGTCAAAAAATAAGTAGAGTGTTTAATTATAAGTAAACCTAATGATTGTAATTTTTCTCGCACGCTGTTACGAGTACCTATTTATTAAAATAACCTATATCTAAATATAAAATATATGATATATAGCGACTGTTATCACTGTTATTAGTATAATTTATTAGTATAAACTACTTAATAGTTATTTAGCAGTGCCCTTACAGGGTTTCGTGTGTGTTTCATGTAATTATACTTAATATAAGATCTGTATTTACCACGTGAAAGCTAATAAAGTTTATGATTATGACTATGATTATGATGATTATGACTAATATACTACTACTAGATGTCGCCACTAAGATCGTCGTTCCAAGACGAACATTAAGAGAAATTGACAAAGGCCAACCGGTGCGTTGATAGCTCAGTAGTAGAGCAATGGGCCGGTACCTCACGCGGCCCGGGTTCGATTCCCGGTCGACGCTTGTAAATTTTTCGATTTCTTATTTTCATTTATACATTTTTTGAGTGTCCCGAATGGCGCTGTGGCGGTGTCTAAAAAGTTTGTTCCAAGTTGTCAAATCCCATATCTAACTCATTTTCCCGTGGGAATTAGTTGTTTTCCCGGCAAGTATTATACATCTACCTTCCTCTTAAATCACTCTATCTGTTAAAAGAAACTGCACCAAAATCCGTAATCATGATTTATGTGTATGCAGGAGTGGACTTGGCGTGGAGCTCGAACGGCTACGTGTACCACACACACCTGGACACGGCGGAGCGCGTGCCGCCCGCCACGCTGCAGCGCACCGGCGACAACGTGCTCGCCTTGACTAGAGGTAACAGGATAAGGAGAATGATGTATGTGTATGCAGGAGTGGAGCTCGAACGGCTACGTGTACCACACACACCTGGACACGGCGCCACGCTGCAGCGCACCGGCGACAACGTGCTCGCCTTGACTAAAGGTAACAGGATAAGGAGGATGATGTATGTGTATGCAGGAGTGGAGCTCGAACGGCTACGTGTACCACACGCACCTGGACACGCTGCAGCGCACCGGCGACAACGTGCTCGCCTTAACTAAAGGTAACAGGATAAGGAGGATGATGTATGTGTATGCAGGAGTGGAGCTCGAACGGCTACGTGTACCACACACACTTGGACACGGCAGAGCGCGTGCCGCCCGCCACGCTGCAGCGCACCGGCGACAACGTGCTCGCCTTAACTAAAGGTAACATCCACCATTTTACGTCCCATTCCGCCATTTTAGACCCCACATTTCAACATTTTACGCCCCATTAGATTCTCCCATTTTACGCCCCTTTCCTCCATTTTACGCCCCATTCCTCCATTTTACGCCCCATTCCTCCATTTTACGCCCCATTCCACCATTTTACGCCCCATTCCTCCATTTTACGCCCCATTCTACCATTTTACGCCCCATTCCACCATTTTACGCCCCATTCCTCCATTTTACGCCCCATTCCTCCATTTTACGCCCCATTCCTCCATTTTACGCCCCATTCTTCCATTTTACGCCCCATTCCACCATTTTACGCCCCATTCCTCCATTTTACGCCCCATTCCTCCATTTTACGCCCCATTCCTCCATTTTACGCCCCATTCCACCATTTTACGCCCCATTCCTCCATTTTACGCCCCATTCTACCATTTTACGCCCCATTCCACCATTTTACGCCCCATTCCTCCATTTTACGCCCCATTCCTCCATTTTACGCCCCATTCCTCCATTTTACGCCCCATTCTTCCATTTTACGCCCCATTCCACCATTTTACGCCCCATTCCTCCATTTTACGCCGCATTCCACCATTTTACGTCCCATTCCACCATTTTACGCCCCATTCGATAGATAGATACATAAATCGTATATTCACTAAAACAGCAGGTACATGGCAGATATAAATTTATACAATTCACATTTTAAGCACAAATAATAGTTAACGTTGATATAAAAACAGTTGTGACGTACGTAAATGTGACAATAAGGCCGATCAAGGGGAGAATTTATTGTGCCAAGCACGGCAAGTCCACCATTCCACCATTTTACGCTCCATTCCTCCATTTTATGCCCCATTCCACCATTTTAGGCCGTTTAAATATTGGATTCACCTACCGATTTCAACAGTTGCATTTTTCTGCCAAAGTGCTTTTATGGCTTATTACTTCCCGCTTCCAATTATTTTGATACGTGAACAATGACTCACGTTCCTCTCTACGCTTCATAAGGCTGCTTTTCCACCAGAGCTGTGCGACGTAGCTAAGCATGTGCGAGGAAAAATCCACTAATAGAATCGCTTCATTTTCCTAGCCTCGCTCAGCTCAGGAAAAGGGTCTAGCGAAGCAATTCTACATACAAAACGAGCGCGAAGCGCAAAATGTGTGCGAAGGATTGTTGCGAGGAATGCGTTGCGAGGAATTATGTTATGAGGTTTGCGTTTCTCCCACTACACTGCATACCCCCCGCTGACACATTTCACAGCTTCGCAACAATAATTTGGGTGCAAACTCCCACACATTTTCACAGCACAGCTAATCATCGTCGTACGACGCATTTTACTCGCACAGCTCTGGTGGAAAAGCAGCCTTGAGCTATAATTAGGGCATTTTCTACGTAGGTGTAGTATAAAACGTTATCTTTGTATATCGCTCGCAGGTCTTTTGTCCAGCGAGAGCCTGGACTCTGAGCTGGACGCATCAGCGCGCCAGCCCGTGTTCTTCGACGTGCTCGGCGTGTGTGTGATCTGCTCGCGCGCGCCGCTCGCCGCCGCGGTCGCGCTCGCCTCGCTGCTGCTCGCCGCGCACGCGCTGCACACCGACGCGAGCCACGCGAGCGAGCAACGTGAGTAGGGGGGCACGGAAATGAACAACTTTTGAAAACAAATGGAGTTTGTTTAACTACTTTTGGAACTGACCAAGACGACCGAAAGTTTGTATGTATTTTAATTTTTGTCGTATCTGCGTGTTTTTGTCAACCTGATGAATAAGTTGACGTATTTTTATTTTTAAATATAATAATGCCTTTTACAAGCATTTTGATACGACACCTTTTCCTATATTTTTTCAAAATAGTTTCGTCGCGGTCTACCTCGACCTCTTTTCCCTTTTACATTTCCTTCTACTTATCTTCAGATAATCGTTTTTCCGCATCAAATGTGTTATCACTTTCCCTGTTCTATCTTCAGGACATGGCCGTACATGGTCTATATATCTACAACTTCATCTATCTATGATTTACCTTTCTGTTCAGTGTACGTGCCGCGCGGCGCGTGGTGGGTGGCGGTGGCGCGCGCGTCGCTGGCGCTGTGCGGCGCGCACGCGTGCGGGCTGGCGGGCAGCGGCGCGCTCGCGCTCGCGCTGCACGCCTCGGGCGCGCGCCTCGCCTTCTACTCGCGCCCCTACCTGCTCGCGCCGCTCTACGCGCTGCCCGCGCTCGCCCTCGCCTGGTAAGCGCCGAACATAACGCTGTAATATAAATTTATTAAACGCTGTAATATAAATTGATTATATTGTGCTACCTGATAGAGCATTTTTTTTTTCGAATATTAGAAAACAATATTCCAAATTGGTAGCTAAGGTGTCCAGAATCTAGATCTTTTCTTAGACCACTTAAACAGGGACACCCTGTATACTTTTTTTTAGTGTGTTAACAATGTTGTCTGGTAGAAATAGCTACCTAGCTATTATATAAGACCGCCTACATTGTACCCCTTGTTTTCGTTCTGAAATCTCCATTTCATGTTTTATCATTTATCATTTATTTATTTCAAAACTTACATTTACAGTCTAGCCACACATGTAAGCCTTAACCTAGTTAACATATTAATATACCTAAACTAGTAAAATCTATTAGATATCTATTAAGCTACTTTTTGTGAAAGTACTGTCTAAGTAATGTCCTGCTGATGCTAGGAATCTGTTCTCTGTACAAGCAAAGATGTCCAAGTACCTACCACAAAAGTGCAAAAGGAGACGTGCATTTGACCGTTTTACTCAGGATTCCCTCGCTCTTAGACGGTTTAACGAAAACTGTGCACGCGTGATCAGAACATGAAACTGAACAACTTTTTCTATGGGGGCTATGTTGGAAAACGAAAACAAATTTCGAGTTTTCATACAAAGTCAGTCAGCTGATCAGAAATTTTGCATGGAAGATCGAATATTTTTTTATGTTTACCAACATAGCCTCCATACAAAAAGTTGTTGAGTTTCATGGTCTGATCACGCCTGCAAAGTTTGCGTTACACCGTCTCTTACACCCTGTATAATAATATTATTATATCACTTTAGTCCCTTGTCATAAAACCTTCATTATATTGTTATGTAATACTTGATTAAGACGCTTGTTGCAGGTGGGTTCTGCGGCGATGGGTGCGCGACGCGCGCTGCGGCGCCGTGCGCGTGCGCGGCTGGTCAGTATCTACCTATAGTCCGCGCCGCGAATGAAGTCCCGCGAAAAAAGTTTAAATGACCCTTATGGACGTCAGATTAAGGGTCACCGAGACGTTTTTCGCGGGACTTCTTTAGCGGCGCGAACTCTACTCATAAGTGGTAGACGTGGAAGCGTGGCGTGACGCACTGGACATGGCGGCTCTTATGCTGACGCTGCATTACAGGGTATGTCAGCAAAGTCCGGTAGAAATGAAGGGTATAACAGTGCGATATACGCAGGCAGCGACTGGACGGGGAAAGCAGGAGATCGTTCATTATGGCGTACCCTGGGGCAGGCCTATGTTCGGCAGTGGACTGCTACAGGCTGATGTAATTTGATGTGTGCAGGTGGGCGGCGCGGCTGGTGTCGGACGCGGTGCTGGTGGGGTGGGGCGCGCTGCTGGCGGCGTGCTTGCTGCGGCGGCTGCGCTCGGGCTTCGTGCCGCTGCAGTGGACGCTGCTGCTGGCCGCCGCCGCGCGCGCCGCGCAGCTCACAGCCGCTCCCGGTGGGTGTCCTTACCTTAGGCCTCCAATCGGACAGGCAGCGGCAGAATAGACAGACTGTGGCGGCGCGCATACGCTCCACATGCAAGTTCTGAAATGCAGTACCAAAGTGTTTCCGCCGATCGCTATTTATACAATCTACAAACATGTCCGGTTGGACCAGTCGGTCCACTAGTGAATCATAGATGCAGCGCCACTGACATAGTGAAGTTGTTGTAGCTGAGTGGCCACAAACTAATTTCTTCCAAATTATTTTTTCATATTTCGACTTATGTTCCTTGGGGAAAGTTGTTCAGTTTAATAGGCTGGTAACTTTAAAATAAAAGTGTTAAGGAACGTAATAACATCCTGTGTAGGTATAAGATTCCCTAAAATAAACCCAATGCGCTTGGTTTAGGGTTCGGCCGGCTGGCGTGGTGGTGGTGCGGCGCGCTGCTGCCTCTGCTGCAGACCTGGTACCTGGCGCTGGGCTGCCTGCGCATGTTCGTGCCCGTCATGGGCCGCGCCGGTACAGCCCCCATACCGCCCGATGTAAGCGTCATCGTCATTTCAGCCGGAAGACGTTCACTGCGGAGTTCTCAACATATTCGATAGATGGCGCACCGTGACAGAACTATGGGCCTGACACGCGGTATCGAAGTGTTCACAGCGCAACGCATATATATAACTTCCAATCTAATCCAGGTGGATCCGTCGGTCCCCACAACACCTGGACAGGCACAGCTAGCTGCTCTTTTCCCGACACCACCTTGATACCTTCCTGCCACCCGCCATAAGCCTATAGCAGTTCACTGCTGGACATAGGCCTCCTCCAGGTTACGCCACAAAGAACGAACTTCCCGCTTTCTCCATCCAGTCGCTACCAGCGGCTCTCTTTAACTCATCGGTCCATCTGGCCGTCTGGCGTGGTGGTGGCCGCCCGATGTAACTATACCTTTATTTTTGTTCATTCTTATGTAGGATGAAATTTGGTTAAAATTAATGAATTTTGGATAATTTTTGTTGCTGTTAATGTACGTCTATGTGCTCCCGCCTAATATACGTAGTCGGTCCCAAAGTTCTGTCACTGGCATATTATTTTTGAATTTAGAACACGAATTTGGAAAAGTTTTATTGCATTCCGTTTTTGAATGTTTGACAATTATTTTAAAACAATAAATGATCATTTGGCGCGATTTTTCACGATGGAGTGGACTTTGAAAGAAAACCGAATAGCAGTTTTGGCGTTGCATCGCTGTGGGCACTCGCCGAGTACCATTTTCAAGTTGCTCAAAAAATTGAAAATAACGCTTAGGTTTGTGTATCGTACTATAAGTAGGTACACTGAAGTCTCTAGTGTTGAGGACAAGAAAAGAACTGGCCGGCGTCGCTCCGCAAGAACACCAGCAGTGATCAAAGCGATCAAGGAGCGCATACGAAGAAATCCTGTCCGAAAACAGAAACTTATGGCTTTGCAGATGAAGGTTAGTAGAAAAACAGTCAAAAAGGTTTTAAACGAAGACCTTAAGCTGCGAGCATACAAAAAAAAGAGTGGGCACTTACTTAATGCCCGTTTAAAAGAAATTAGACTCAAAAGATCCCGGGTGTTGTTAAAACGGTACGCGAAAAACCGGCACCGCGATATACTTTTTACAGACGAAAAAATTTTTGATATAGAAGAAAAGTATAATAAACAAAACGATAGAGTGTACGCTACCAGCTCTGAAGAAGCAGGAAACAAAGTTCCGCGGGTGCAGCGTGGGCATCATCCCTCTTCAGTCATGGTCTGGTTAGGAGTCTCCTACTATGGGCCAACTGAGGTTCATTTTTGCGAAAAGGGGGTCAAAACTAGTGCAAAAGTGTACCAAGAGACGGTTTTGGATCGGTACGTCAAAGACCTGCCCAACACACTATTTTCAGGACATCACTTTGTGTTCCAGCAGGATTCTGCGCCCGCTCACAAAGCCAAGACCACTCAAGCCTGGTTTGAACGTCAAAACATTGAGTTTATAAGACACGAAGATTGGCCTTCCTCCAGTCCGGACCTTAATCCTCTGGACTATAAAATTTGGCAGGTCTTAGAGAACAAGGTCTGTGCTAAGCCCCATAAAAATTTGGAGAGCCTGAAGTCAGCCATAGTTAATGCAGTCGCTGAAATCGACATGGATATGGTGCGTGCTGCGATAGACGACTGGCCGCCGCGGTTGATGGCCGTTATTAAAAGCAAGGGAGGTCATTTCGAATAGTTTTATGTTATTTTGATACCTCGATAATTGTATTTTTAATTGATATATAAATTTTTAAAAACGGATTGGTACTTTTTATTTTATCAGTATTTTCATATATGACAGAACTTTGGGACCGACTACGTATTATTTGTACTCCCTTAAAAACATAATGTTGCTACAATTAAACTAATCTACCAATAAAATATGTAGATATATGGTGCCTATCAGAATATTCCATATTGGTAGCTAAGGGTGTCCAAAATCTTGACTTTATCTTTCCATAAACTGATGCGTTGGGCAGCAAATATTTGGCGTCAAAACAAATGATTGTGCTTGATATCTATCTATCCTCGTCACACTTAAGAGAATTTCATATTTCTATCCTGCTCTCTGCGAATGGCGTCCTAGACCTCAAGACCGCGAGGACGGCCACCAAAAAGATGGGTGGATGACATCCGACAACATACAGGTTAAGACTGGATGCAGATGGTACAAGATCGCCAGGAGTGGACGAAATGACATCAGAGCTCGCCACGTCAATTTTCGCCAAATATTTGCTGCATTTTTTCTGTTGAACTTTTTTAGTTGTTTTTTTTTTTACGCATGCGTTGTACGCAGGTGATGGTGGGCATGGCTAGCGGCGCGTTGGCGCTGGCCGCGGGCTCGTGGCTGCTCCCTCTAGCGGCGGCGGCGCGCGGCGTCCCGCGGCTCTGCGCCGCCGCCGCGCTCCTCGCCGCCGCCACCGCCGCGCTCGTGCTGCTCACGCCAGCAGGTAGGTGCGGGGGCGACAGGTGACGGCGGTGCCTTACTTTTTAAAACAAAAAGTACGTGTCCAACATTTTCCGATAATCTAAACAGGCATTGTCACTTTTGGATATTTTGTACAAAAGTACGAATAGATCACGTCATGTCTCTCTAATTGGGGTGGCATCAAAACACTTTTTTTTATATGATTTTTCTGTTTATTAAATCAAACTTTAAATACATATTTCGAAAAATTATAATGGCGTGTGTAGTTTTTTTTTTAGACAATAGTTTTAACCGTACAACATTTGTGAAAAGCCCTGAACTAGCACTGGTTACTTTCACTTCCACTTTATATAATACCACATTTAACTTAATAAATTTGAAATAATATGTAATTTAAAAGAAGACATCTCTACAGCGAGTTGCAGTAACCTACAGCACCATCTCTCGTAAAAGTGTCTTCAACAATTTTTATTTTACCCAGTGATCTCCCCGTATCCAGTGTAATTTAATAGAAGACATCTCTATAGCGAGTTGTAGTAACCTACAGCGCCATCTCTCGTAAAAGTGTCTTCAACAATTTGTATTTTACCCTGTGATCTCCCTGTATCCAGGGTCGGCGTACACCGCGGAGACGCCGCAGCGCTACATGGTGTTCCACACGCGGCGCGCCGTGCACGCCGGCGGCCAGGCCCGCCACGAGGACTTGTTCTGGGCACCGCACGTCGACGCCAACGCGCCCCACTCGCTGCGGCGCGTCGGTCAGTACCCCACAGGGTCACAGCACACCGCAGCGCTACATGGTGTTCCACACGCGGCCAGGCCCGCCACGAGGACTTGTTCTGGGCACCGCACGTCGACGCCAACGCGCCCCACTCGCTGCGGCGCGTCGGTCAGTACCCCACAGGGTCACAGCACACCGCAGCGCTACATGGTGTTCCACACGCGGCGCGCCGTGCACGCCGGACTGCCATCTTTCTTTACACACCCACGGGAAAGAAATGGGGCGATGCTATTCTAAGCAGGCATCACTCATTTTTTATAATATACTACATATCTGGCAGGTCAAATGAGTTACTTCTGAAAGCGATCTAACTAAAACGATATTTTATACTGAAAGTAAAAAAAATTGCTGCAAATATTTTAAGGAGTGAACCAGCGCATGAATCTGAACAACTTTCCTCAAGGAACATAGGTCGAAACAATATTTGCAGCTAATATTTTTACACCTTATATAATAATGTTTTCTTTGACAGTGCCCGAAATCGCCCAAGCTAAATACAGAGAAGAGGAATGTCAATTATACCCGTACTGCGGGGCGCCGTACTTCCTGCCCGTTATACAGTTCATCTCGCGGGGGTACTCCGCCCCCGCCGCCTCCGCCCCCGGCGTCAACCTCACAGTCTCATCTAGTACTGAGCGCCTGGACACATACAAGCAAGCCGTACACCTGGATATTACAGGTAGACCGTATAATACCTACATCATCTGCCTTTGGGTCCTACAATTTCCGAAAACAAAACGATACCGCGTTCTAAAAGTTAACTAACGCCATCTATTGTAATCGCGTCGTCAACAGTGTTACTTCATTCGCTCAAATAGTGTCACGACCAGCGTAACTTGACCTCAATTCTCCAAGTCCTAACCAGACTAGAAACAAATTATAAATGATAAATGTCATCTTTGTAAGTCTCTCTTCTAATTGGTTTTCGTGTCGAACACAGAGTTATCGAATATCCGATCAGTTTTTCAAAGCTACTTTGTGGGTGCCCCACCGGGAATAGAACCCTTTGCGTCGTGTTTTGCGTATCACCCCACTTCTACCCGTGGATGTCGTAAAAACTGTTACTTAGCAGCGTTTCTTTTCAGGTCCGACGCACATAGTACTGATCGTGTCCCCGACAGAGGGCGCGGAAGTCACGTGGTGTTCGCCTCTGAACGGCGCGCCGCTGGAGAGCGCGCCGTGGGGGCGCCGCAAGACCTACTTCTTCACACTGCACGACGCGCGCGCGAGCTCAGGCAAGCCTGGTTCTGGCCAGTGGTCGGTCACGTTCCATTTGACGCACAGGTTCAACACGCCGCCGCAGCAATGGGCGTCGTTCTCGGTGGCGGGACACGGGATGGCGGTAGATAAGTCAGAGGAATTGAAAGCTCTGTTAGCTAAGTTTCCAGAGTGGACCGCGCCCACTGGCTGGGACGTGGATATGCATTTGTTCGACATTTGATAGGAGATCAATTTCTGAAACGTTCAATAGGAGTTTTTGTTTTTGAGATTTAAAAAACAAACTAGTATTCCAAGAACTAGGTAGATGGCGTTGAACTATGTTACTAGATACCAAAGCCAAACGACAAAAAAAAGGGTTTGCATCACTGACCGACAGTCTGGCACGCACTTACACTTTCATTGTAAATGAGTCAGACAGAGTCCAAGTTTTAAAAAAAGAACAAAAAAATTACTACGTGCCGTTCTTTGCGGTAACATATTAAGCATCTAAGCGCCATCTATCCAGCGACTAGAATAAAAAGAACCCTAATCATGCGAAAATCTGCTACTATGGTTTATAAAATATAGCTTGATACTTGTGACTAATAGAGGAGTAAACGAAGGAAAATGGACCTTATGTCATAGCATTTGTCCGAAACTGACATACGTCACAGATTTCAAACAAAATTTTATAAAGTATAAATGAAGCTTGTATTACACGCTCTACTTTTCTTATTCCCACATATCTTTATAAATTCACACATACCCTTAGTCAATCATAAAATCACAGAATAATAGAAATTTAGATAGGTATGTGCGGTTAGACTAGCTCAAAAAATAATTATTCAAATTTTACAGTCATTAATTCACAAACAATTAACAATTTTATAATTCCTAGTATAAACATTGTTGCCGACTTCCGTGCAAGGAATCGAATTCAACATTTCAGCAATTACAATCCTGATACAGACTGCGTTGGTAGCATCACCTAACAAGGTGCTTCACCCGCCTTGTCACACCTTGCCCCAGCTCCCTTCCAAACCTTGCCCCACCCTGCCAAACCTTGCCAAACATTACCCCATCCTGGCAAACCTTACCCCACCCTGCCATACATTGCCCCACCCTGCCAAACATTGTCCCGTCCTGGCAAACCTTACCCCACCCTGGCAAACATTGCCCCACCCTGCCACAGGTTGCCCCACCCTGCCAAACATTGTCCCGTCCTGGCAAACCTTACCCCACCCTGGCAAACATTGCCCCACCCTGCCACAGGTTGCCCCACCCTGCCAAACATTGCCCCACCCTGCCAAACCTTGCCCCACCCAGCCAAACCTTACACCACCCTTCCAAACCTTGCCCTACTTTTACTGGGGTCAATGGGAGCACATCAACATTGCGCTTCATTTGTTTGTATACATGTATTTTTTTATTATTTATTTATTGTTTATTTTGTTGTTTTTCTGTATAATATTGACTTTTGAAAATATTTTTGTTGACATTGTTTTATTTTATTATTTTATTGTACAGAAGAAAATAATATAAACATTAGCAAAAATGGTACAACGGGTACCTACTGCTTATTTCTAAAGAAATTTCTTTCAACAGACTTAAAAAAGTTTTGTAATTGTTTTATGTAAATTACCTTGTTTATGAGCAATAACGATTTGAATGAAATTGTTTTCGCAATAAATGATACAGACAAACAATAATCCTGCGGGGATAAAATAACACTTTAATTTCATTTTGGTTAGGAATAAGGTAAAATACTAGCCTGTTTTTTGTTGAGAGAGTAAATAGACATTACCGGGTTACCAGTTTTTAGCAAATCTTAAATAGCGAACATATTTTATACTACACCTATATAGAAAATGTCCTATAGCTTAATGGAATGTAGAGAGGAACGAGAGTCGTTATTCACATTTTAAATTAGCGGAAGACAAAAATCCACACAATTAATTTTCCTCCCCAGGGGAAAAATGTTGCTCCTGTCAAAGTTACGTTAATCTTATGTGATTTTTTTAGGTTTATTGAACTGTTCTTGTATTAGTATTTCTCTATTATATTTTTGCAGCTATAGTATAAATAAAAGCTCTATGTATCACTCGGAAGAAAGCCCGTTTGCAAACTCGTGTGTATTGATGCCATCAGCTGCGCTTCGGGCCTCAAACTACACCCTCATTAGCAATCGGTTCCTTTCTCACCACGTGATCAATGTACTATTATATGATGTAGGTCCTGGTGAATATTTTTGTTTTATAATGAAATTAATGACAACGATCTAGTGGCCCGCCCAGTGGTTGTACATTTTGCCTTCCTTTTGCTTGAATAACTTTATCTGTTAAAAAAACTGCATCAAAATCCGTTGCGTAGTTTGAAAGATGCAAAACGCAGACAGACGCGGGAAGCTACACTTTGCTTTATACTATGTGATAAGGAAAAAATAAAAGACCTTAGAAATAAAGTATCGTAGTATAAATTGTTACAAGCAATTCTAGTATTTAAGTGGTAGCTTGTTCAGGGTTATATTTTAGCCAGAACACAAGCTTTGTAGGGTGTTTCTACTCATGACTCTTTGCTATGAGGCCAGTGTCCCATACATTTTTGCCAAGTAGGTATGAACTTTTTTATTGAACACCCAATTTTTTTTTTTGCGGAATTACATACATAGTACAAATAGTGGCCCCATAGTATAAATACATACATATATCACGCCTTTATCCCTTGCGGGGTAGGCAGAGCGTTAACGACCGCAAAAATACGGTCACTATCGCCACGTCTGACAAATATTGAGGGCCGGTTAAGATAATTTGTGTATCACTCACTATAGTGACAGGTTGTCAGCCTGTCGCCTAAAAGTTGTAATTTCACTTTTCACTTAGAAGCCGGTGCGATTAAAGAAACACACACACACAAATCACGCCTATATCCCTGGCGGGATAGGCAGAGCGTTAACGGCCGTATAGTGACGGTCGTTATCGCCACGACTGACAAAATGTTTGAGGTAGTTTTTGATAAATCGTGTATCACTATAGTGACAGGCTGTCAGCCTGTCTTCTAAAAGTTGTAATATACGTGAAATCCTCGAGTCCCTTAGTCGCCTCTTACGACGCCCACGGGGAAGAAATGGGGTGATGCTATTCGAAGCATGCATCACACGGCATCGTATATTTTGTTCATAATCATGACATGAGTAGAAACACCGTACAAAGTGTGTGTACTGACTAAAAACCCTGTTTGCTTGTTTGTTGTTACGTTGTTTTATGAGATTGATGCCTTTATACAGCATACATACATATATCACGCCTTTTATCCCTTGCGGGTTAGGCAGAGCGTTAACGGCCGTAAGAATACGGTCGCTATAGCCACGTCTGACATTGTTGAGGATTGTTTTCCAAGGTAGTTTCAGAAAACATGTGTATCACTATAGTGACAGGTTGTCAGCCTGTCGCCTAAAAATTGTAATACACCAATACTCTCGAGTCCCTTAGTCGCCTCTTACGACACCCGCGGGAAGGATACACGTACATACAGCACGTATGCGATAAATAAGTTGCGTGTAAAATTACAATGTAAATAAATATGTAATTATTTATAATGACTATTAAAGGTGACGCAATGAAGTTTTTGTTATACTGGTGTATTATTTCTTTGGACTTTCATTTTTTTATTACATAATCGAACTAGTACCATATTTCGCCACCGTGGCGCTGCAACTGAACACTGATTAGGATGCATGCCGACCATAAACTGAACAATTTTCCCCCTAGTAATGCCTCTAGAGATATAAATCTACGAAATGAAAAAGAAGCATTTTTGGTTTTCTATGGAAAAAGAAGATTGTTTGTATTTTCGTCTCGTAATTAATTGTTGAAAAAGGAAAAGGAATAAAAATTTATAGCTCTAAACTTCTGTTTTTTAGAGATAGTAAATTGTCATTTTGGGTAGCAAATTTTTTTGTTAATCATAAATAGTGACGTGCCAATCAGTGAGTGACAATAGTAGTGGTACGAGCAACCGAACGGTTCGCAGTCGACGAATCAGAAAGAGGGTAGACAGATATGTTTGCCCTTAGCAAGATGACAACATTCGCCAAAACAGTCTACTCGTGACCATGGAGCGTGCAACCGCTTCGAAATATCGAGGTAAAAATAAACATAATCGTGGTGATAATCCCGTAAATTCTAATAATTTAAGTGACATGCCAATCATCTGTCAATTGCAGTGCATAATAAAAAATAATTGTTACCCCGATCTCTGGAAAATCACTGCTTTTACATGATTCGCACAGACGTTACTACTACTAGGAAATACGTAGTCGGTCCCAAAGTTCTGTCACTGGCATATTATTTTTGAATTTAGAACACGAATTTGGAAAATTTTTATTGCATTCCGTTTTTGAATATTTGACAATTATTTTAAAACAATAAATGATCATTTGGCGCGATTTTTCACGATGGAGTGGACTTTGAAAGAAAACCGAATAGCAGTTTTGGCGTTGCATCGCTGCGGGCACTCGCCGAGTACCATTTTCAAGTTGCTCAAAAAATTTAAAATAACGCTTAGGTTTGTGTATCGTACTATAAGTAGGTACACTGAAGCCTCTAGTGTTGAGGACAAGAAAAGAACTGGCCGGCCTCGCTCCGCAAGAACACCAGCAGTGATCAAAGCGATCAAGGAGCGCATACGAAGAAATCCTGTCCGAAAACAGAAACTTATGGCTTTGCAGATGAAGGTTAGTAGAAAAACAGTCAAAAAGGTTTTAAACGAAGACCTTAAGCTGCGAGCATACAAAAAAAAGAGTGGGCACTTACTTAATGCCCGTTTAAAAGAAATTAGACTCAAAATATCCCGGGTGTTGTTAAAACGGTACGCGAAAAACCGGCACCGCGATATACTTTTTACAAACGAAAAATTTTTTGATATAGAAGAAAAGTATAATAAACAAAACGATAGAGTGTACGCTACCAGCTCTGAAGAAGCAGGAAACAAAGTTCCGCGGGTGCAACATGGGCATCATCCCTCTTCAGTCATGGTCTGGTTAGGAGTCTCCTACTATGGGCCAACTGAGGTTCATTTTTGCGAAAAGGGGGTCAAAACCAGTGCAAAAGTGTACCAAGAGACGGTTATGGATCGGTACGTCCAAGACCTGCCCAACACACTATTTTCAGGACATCACTTTGTGTTCCAGCAGGATTCTGCGCCCGCTCACAAAGCCAAGACCACTCAAGCCTGGTTTGAACGTCAAAACATTGAGTTTATAAGACACGAAGATTGGCCTTCCTCCAGTCCGGACCTTAATCCTCTGGACTATAAAATTTGGCAGGTCTTAGACAGCAAGGTCTGTGCTAAGCCCCATAAAAATTTGGAGAGCCTGAAATCAGCTATAGTTAAAGCAGTCGCTGAAATCGACATGGATATGGTGCGTGCTGCGATAGACGACTGGCCGCCGCGGTTGATGGCCGTTATTAAAAGAAAGGGAGGTCATTTCGAATGGTTTTATGTTATTTTGATTCTTCGATAATTGTATTTTTAATTGATATATAAATTTTTAAAAACGGATTGGTACTTTTTATTTTATCAGTATTTTCATATATGACAGAACTTTGGGACCGACTACGTAGAAGAAACAAATTCAACGGTTACCGGTACTGGCACATCACTAATTAAGATTTGCAAAAAAATGCCGATGGGATTCGAACCCATGTGGCGTGATTTTTTCCACTTGTTTCGTTTGTATTAACTTTCTAACAAAAAGTTAATATCAATATCTAGTGTTCGATTAAAACACCAAGTGTTCGAAATTACTATCTTGTGGTTTTCTAAATTCTACAAAATAGTAAAAAATACCTGTAAATTAATTATTGTTTATTTCATCTATTAATAAAATTAACATCTTAGGTTCATATCATATTATTCTTACAACTACCATAGAGGAAATAAGTCAATGTAGAAGTAAAAAGCGTAGCCACAGAATCTGTCACTAAAATTCCCATTTGTTATTAGTAACAAACGGGAACGATTTGTCCCCACTCGCATTTGATGTACACTGCTAGCGCCATCGTCGGCGCACCATGAGCTCAATGAAATTATTTACACTTTAACACTTACTTAAGCTTGGCCAGAAATAGTAGAAATTGAATAAAATGGAACAAAAAAAATTGTATGAAAAATTTTGCCATAGTTAAGCGTTATCTGTCAGATTTCATAGATCGCGAAGAAAGTGGCGCCCTCAATTTTTATCCACTCTTTATAGTCAAGCGATATGGCACAATGTACATCAAATGTGAGTGGGGACAAATTGTTCCCATTGGACTCTAGCGACAGATATTGTGGGGGAAAATGGGAACCAAGGGTCTGCGACACTAGCGCCTTCAGAGAAAAAAAAATATTGCCTAATTAGAACTGATGAATGTTATATCTAAACGATTGTTTTCTATTTTGTCAGTCTTTTGTTATATTGTGCTCTCATAAATGAGACCCTTAGCCGAATCGGAACAAATTAAATGTCTCAAATTAATCACTAGCCAAAAGTAGACCAAATGATCGAGTAATATTGGAAGGACAACATCGTGAACAAGACCGGTAGTTTTTTCATAGATTTCTAGTTTTACACATCTGCTATATTTTTCTCCGTGAAACTAGTTATTCTTAATAAATAAGAACGAAAAATCTTAACCGTGTAGCGACCTCTGGTGGCTACAACATGAAGCTCCCAATATGGCGGGTGACAGGAGGAATCCAGGTGGTGTCGGGAGGCGGGTAGCTACCTGCCTGGCCGGGTGTTGTGGCCAGGGGACCGACGGGTCCACCTGGATTGGTTTGGAAGTTGTATATATGCATTGCGCGGTGAACACTTCGATACCGCGTTTCAGGCCCATTGTTCTGTCACGTGGCGCCATCTCTCCGATATGTTGAGAACTCCTGTTGCGTCTTGTATGCATGTGAACCACTTGAGTGAGCTTCATGTTGTAGCCACCAGAGGTCGCTACAACCGTTCATTAATAATATTTGGACTTACTACAAAAAAGAACTTTTAAAAATACTTTCATATAAGTAGTTTATTAGACATGTAATTTAGCCCATTCGGCTTAGCGTCTTATTTATGAGAGCACAGTAGAACAAAACACTTGCACAATAGAAAACAATTGTTTGAAAAATAATTGTACACGACATATAGAACAATACACAACAGTTCAACTTATTCAACATTTAACACATGTCAAACTTTTTTGTGGTAAGGTCCATTAAATATAATATTTTTTAATAATTAACCTGGACAATTCACATAGCGCCATCTAGGCCCAAACTATGCAGAGCTTGTACTATGGGAACTAGATAGCTGATGTTAATACTTATATACCTTTTATTGTAAATAAATGCATATCATTCGTAGAAAACACTCAAGACTAGACACAAATATTTGCCAATGGCACTATCCGCTTCGCCATCGGGGCAGACAAATTAAATGAAGTCTTATCTTGCTAATTTAGGACTATATACAACGTGTAACGTTAAATGCGCAAAACCTCACACACCCTCAAGCAGCCCATGAAACTGAACAACTTTCCCCAAGAAACATAGGTCGAAATGTGAGAAAAATACTTATACTTCTCATACAAAATTACCGACCGACCACGTCAATTATCACATTTCGACCATGTTTCTTGGGGAAAGTTGTTCAGTTTCATGTGCTGCTTGAGGGTGTCTGAGGTTTTGCGCATTTAACGTTACAAGTTGTATATCACAGATGGCTCAGGATAGGGAAAAGTGGAAGAAGGAGAGGGAGGCCTTTGCCCAGCAGTGGGACGGACGTGCCTGGCTGATAATACTAATAATATATCACAGCAAATGGTAAGGAAGTGAGTAATCAACTGGGTGGGGGTTTAATATGCACTGTGTGGAGGGAATCCGTCGGCAGGTCGGCGGCGTCCTGCAGGTAGCGTTCACGAAATCGAGCAAAACAATCGCTTAGAGATAACAAAATTCATCAGCTCAAATTAGGCAGTAGGGGCGCTAGTGTGGCAGAGGGTTTCCATTTTCCCCCACTATATCTGCCGCTAGAGTCCAATGGGAACAATTTGTTTCCAGTCGCATTTTATGTACATTGCGCCTTAGGTAAGTGTTTAAATGTAAACAATTCTATTATGGCGCGTAGGTATATAAGTATTAGTATCAGGTATCACGTAGTTCCCACAGTACAAGCTTTGCTTAGTTTGGACCTAGATGGAGCTGTGTGAAATATCCAGGACATTTACTTATCTATATCACAGTGAGTAATCAGCTGGCCGGTGGAGGTTTAGTATGGACTGTCTGTAGCGAGTCTGTTTGCAAGTCGGCGGCGTCCTGCAGGTAGCGTTGCAGCGCGGCGTGCAGCGCGTCCACGAAGGCGAGCAGGGGCGGCGGCGCGCCCCGCGCGTGCAGCGCGCGTGCTAGGAACGGCAGCCGCCGCAGCGCGCGCCCCGACACGCCCGCCGCCGCCGCCGCGCGCGACACCGCCCACAGACGCAGCGACCTGACACACACATTACCATTAATAGGTATAACATAGTAGTAGGTTAATCAGAAATCTATCGAATATGCCGAATACCGAACATAAACCGAATATTCGGCTCATCACTAGTCTTAATGCAACGCAATAACTCAAATAGGCGGAATAGGACGAAGCTTGTCGAAGTAGTCAATACACACCCACACATAGCATGCATTTATCCCTTGCGGGGTAGGCTGCGCTTTAACAGCCGTCATAATAAGGTCACGTGACGTCTGAGAAATATTGAGGGACATTTCAGATGATTAGTGTATCACTACAGTGACAGGTTGTCAGCCTAATATACAAGAAACCCACGAATCCCTTAGTCGCCTTTTACGACACCCGCGGAAAAGAAATGGGGTGATGCATTCTCAGCTGATATCACCCGCGGGAAATGAATGGGGTGTTGCATTCTCAGCTGATATCACCCGCGGGAAATGAATGGGGTGTTGCATTCTCAGCTGATATCACCCGCGGGAAATGAATGGGGTGTTGCATTCTCAGCTGATATCACCCGCGGGAAATGAATGGGGTGTTGCATTCTCAGCTGATATCACCCGCGGGAAATAAATGGGGTGTTGCATTCTCAGCTGATATCACCCGCGGGAAATGAATGGGGTGTTGCATTCTCAGCTGATATCACCCGCGGGAAATGAATGGGGTGTTGCATTCTCAGCTGATATCACCCGCGGGAAATGAATGGGGTGTTGCATTCTCAGCTGATATCACCCGCGGGAAATAAATGGGGTGTTGCATTCTCAGCTGATATCACCCGCGGGAAATGAATGGGGTGTTGCATTCTCAGCTGATATCACCCGCGGGAAATGAATGGGGTGTTGCATTCTCAGCTGATATCACCCGCGGGAAATGAATGGGGTGTTGCATTCTCAGCTGATATCACCCGCGGGAAATGAATGGGGTGTTGCATTCTCAGCTGATATCACCCGCGGGAAATGAATGGGGTGTTGCATTCTCAGCTGATATCACCCGCGGGAAATGAATGGGGTGTTGCATTCTCAGCTGATATCACCCGCGGGAAATGAATGGGGTGTTGCATTCTCAGCTGATATCACCCGCGGGAAATGAATGGGGTGTTGCATTCTCAGCTGATATCACCCGCGGGAAATGAATGGGGTGTTGCATTCTCAGCCGATATCACCCGCGGGAAATGAATGGGGTGTTGCATTCTCAGCCGATATCACCCGCGGGAAATGAATGGGGTGTTGCATTCTCAGCCGATATCACCCGCGGGAAATGAATGGGGTGTTGCATTCTCAGCTGATATCACCCGCGGGAAATGAATGGGGTGTTGCATTCTCAGCTGATATCACCCGCGGGAAATGAATGGGGTGATGCATTCTCAGCTGATATCACCCGCGGGAAATGAATGGGGTGTTGCATTCTCAGCTGATATCACCCGCGGGAAATGAATGGGGTGTTGCATTCTCAGCTGATATCACCCGCGGGAAATGAATGGGGTGTTGCATTCTCAGCTGATATCACCCGCGGGAAATGAATGGGGTGTTGCATTCTCAGCTGATATCACCCGCGGGAAATGAATGGGGTGATGCATTCTCAGCTGATATCACCCGCGGGAAATGAATGGGGTGATGCATTCTCAGCTGATATCACCCGCCGGAAATGAATGGGGTGTTGCATTCTCAGCTGATATCACCCGCGGGAAATGAATGGGGTGATGCATTCTTAGCTGGTAACACCACCCGCGGGAAATGAATGGGGTGATGCATTGTTAGTTGTTAGCACCACCCGCGGGAAATGAATGGGGTGATGCATTCTTAGTTGGTAACACCACCCGCGGGAAAGAAATGGGCCGAAATAAAGAATTAATTGTAATACTTACGCGGTGGCGCCCTCCGTGTCGGCCCAACCGGCGGCGGCGAGCACGCGCAGCGCGAACAGCGGCTCCCGCGGCGCCACCACCCCGCGCGCCATCAGCTCGCCCAGCGCGCCGCGCAGCACCGCGTACGCCGCGCGCGCGCCCGGCGCCGGCACCAGCCTGCACACACACACACACACACACATCAGCTCGCCCAGCGCGCCGCGCAGCACCGCGTACGCCGCCGCGCGCGCGCCCGGCGCCGGCACCAGCCTGCACACACACACACACACACACACATCAGCTCGCCCAGCGCGCCGCGCAGCACCGCGTACGCCGCGCGCGCGCCCGGCGCCGGCACCAGCCTGCACACACACACACACACATCAGCTCGCCCAGCGCGCCCGGCGCCGGCACCAGCCTGCATACACACACACACACACACACACACACACATCAGCTCGCCCAGCGCGCCGCGCAGCACCGCGTACGCCGCGCGCGCGCCCGGCGCCGGCACCAGCCTGCACACACACACACACACACACACATCAGCTCGCCCAGCGCGCCGCGCAGCACCGCGTACGCCGCGCGCGCGCCCGGCGCCGGCACCAGCCTGCACACACACACACACACATCAGCTCGCCCAGCGCGCCCGGCGCCGGCACCAGCCTGCATACACACACACACACACACACATCAGCTCGCCCAGCGCGCCGCGCAGCACCGCGTACGCCGCGCGCGCGCCCGGCGCCGGCACCAGCCTGCACACACACACACACACATCAGCTCGCCCAGCGCGCCCGGCGCCGGCACCAGCCTGCATACACACACACACACACACACATCAGCTCGCCCAGCGCGCCGCGCAGCACCGCGTACGCCGCGCGCGCGCCCGGCGCCGGCACCAGCCTGCACACACACACACACACACATCAGCTCGCCCAGCGCGCCGCGCAGCACCGCGTACGCCGCGCGCGCGCCCGGCGCCAGCACCAGCCTGCACACACACACACACACACATCAGCTCGCCCAGCGCGCCGCGCAGCACCACATACGAACACGAACACGACACACGCACGCACGCACGCACGCACGCACGCACGCCCGCACGCACGCACTGTCACACACACATACACACACAATCATGCAGTCATACTATAACCTCATCAGATAAAGAAACGGTCGTAAATAGCTGGGTAGCGGTGTGTGTGGACGGTTTTTCGCCCGAGCATGACCATCCGCGCAATGCGCCGCATGCTGCGCGCGGCAGTGAGCATCTGAGGCTGCTCATTCAATGGAGACCTAGCTAGCGGCGGCGGTTACCTAAATGTGAGGGTGGAAACATGAACGCCTGATAAGAGCCTCAGTGGGAGAGAGAAAGCATAACGATCAGCCGCCATTTACAGATTGTTTCTTTATCTGTACGGGTTCTACGTCTACATAGAAAATGCCCTATAGCATAATGAAACGTAGTGAAAAACGTGACTTAATGTTTACGTTTTAAATTAGCGGGAGATAAATAGGTACATACATTATACATTCATGTCCCTCCCCATGGGGAGAAAAAATTGCAACTGTCAAAGTTACGGCAAAATGAATAATTTGGCTGAATTAGCTTCCGAATTGTACTTGTACCGCCCGAATTCGCATTGGATTTTTCATGTAATTTCTTACGTTTATTGAAACACTATGTATCACTCGCAAGAAAGTCCGCTTGCACATTCATCTCACTGCACCTGCCTGTACGTGGTGGTTTCCTCTCGAGAACTCTCCTGACAATATTTAGTACCTCGCAATGTCAGCTCTGTCGAGGAAGGCGGAGTCGACGGCGGCAGTGACGTTGGAGGTGGCGAGCACGAGGGCGTTGGGCGCGCGCCGCAGCCGGTCCAGCGCGCCCAGCACCGCGTTCACCGCGCGGATGGAGTCCGACGGCTCCAGCCCCGCCACCGCCGCGCGCCGCGCCGCCGCCAGGGACTCCACCTGCGACCACACATCATATCACACCTTCATCTTGGACGGGATATTCATTAGCTGGGTCTTTATTGAACGAGTAGCCTCAGATGCTCACCGCCGCGCGCAGCATGCGGCGCAATGCGCGGTCGGTGTGAACGGTTTTTCGCCCGAGCATGAGTATTTTAGCATGCGTTGCTCAGGCGAAACACGTCCACACCGACCGCGCAATGCGCCGCATGCTGCGCGCGCCAGTGAGCATCTGAGGCTGCTCGTTCAATTGAAACCCAGGTATTAGTGTTTGTTAGTGCTTCGGGTTTTCAGCTTTTTCATATTTGAATTCAACTTAATACTTATTTGACTAGGCTACCTTTCGTAGCTTCTATTTGTATTTTATTTTTTAGTTGGTTTTTGTGTAATTTTGATGTACATTTATTAATTTATTGCATGCAACTTAATTTAGGATTCGGACCAGGTTAGCCTTCCAGTTGCAGAGGTCAGATGGCAGTCGCTCAGTGGTTGATAAAACTTGGTTCTACATCAAATACCCTAGGTTAGGTAGCCAATTCCGACAGAGAACGGGATAATGCAAGGAGAAGGATGTCAAATTTTTAGCCATAATATTATTGCGACAGGTTTCATCAGCTTTACTTCTATAAAATTATCAAATACCAAAATGTACTTGCCTCATCCACTAAAACACAGACGAGCATCTTCTCATCTTCAAGAATTTCTTGAATCTTATCAAACAGCCTAGCCACCAGTTTGCCACTCTCCGAGAACCACTTGGAGAAGAGTCCGTGTGCGTTGATCTCCAGCAGACGGGCTCGGGGGAAGCGGCCGGATAGACGGACTGCGAGCTTATGGGCTAAAGCACGGCATAATGACGTCTTGCCTGTGCCGGGAGGGCCGTGCAGCAGAACCACACGATTCCAGGCTACCTGAAAGGAAACAATTCTGCTAGTTGACTGGGTCATTAGAATACAAAAGTTGTATGCTAAGAACTATTGTCCAGAAATACTACAGACTCCATTCATAGTTTTATGAAATGTACAAAGTTTGAAATAAATAGTAAAAATTTATAAACGAAGTGTTTTCACAGCATCCATAATAGCAAAATATTTAACAGGTTAAACCTAATTACTATACAGGGCAATCAGATGTAGATAGATAGATAGTGTTGGATATTATATTATACTTACAGTATTTTCCTTTATTATTTTAAACAAAATATTATTATTTTTGGTTGTTTTAAACAGTAGCCCATTAGGCCTGACAGTGACTTCAATTCACTTTATGTTTGAGATGTATCCCTTACGGAGTATGGTGTCATGAAATGGCAGATTTACCTCACTTCCTGGCTATGAGTTTCAATGTGCTTCATTCAATGTGTTTTATAATTTGCTAGGATAGAATAGCTTAGCATAATGATAGAGCATTACTTAAAAATAGGTACATAAATAAGTTTGTAGGTGTAAGAAACTAGCTACTTTGCCCCGAAAGGTAAACCTCTGACCAGCTTACCTGCCGAGAATCTACACCACGCGCTTCAAACTCGAACGCAGTCTCAACAAACCGCAGCGTATCGGCTTTTAGCGAGTCTTCAAACACCAAGCTCTCCCAGATCCCGTGCAACTGGGCGGCGGGCAGCGGCCACACTTCCACGGGCGCCGGCTCGTCCTCCGCCGCACCAAGGGTTTCCAATACACCGCCAGTAGGATCCTCGGGCAGGACGTGAATGCGAAGCTCAGTTTCGATAGTCCGCAGCTCCTCCCCAGCCTCGTGCTCAGCGTCGCACAGCGCTATAGAGGCAACGTGGGTGCTCAGCTCCCCGCCTGCACCCGTTTCCAGTTCGCCGCCAGTCAAAACAGCCCCTGGAGCTAAAGCCGCAAAGTTCGACAGGTGGGAACGCACAAGGCTGTCTATATAGTCCGCACTCGCGCGACTATCGCGCTTCTGCAGCACTTCGACGTAGAGAATGTTCATGTTTAACACAGAAAATCCTTAATTTCCAGTCAATTTATCGGATCATTCAAGGAAAGCACACGAAAGACGAAAGAAAACAATCTCTAAATAAAAATCAAATCACAACGGAAATTTACTGTATTGCCAGACATGTTCTCAAAAATTGGTCAACTTTTGGAATATTTATGGACTATGAATATTTATGTCATAAAATGAAGGAAGCATGCATTGATAAATCTGTTGAAATATTTTTAATTATTGTTTCTTCACTTATATAACGTAAATATTCAGCAGGTGAGCAGTGATTGAATTTGTTTCCTAATAGTTTTGTGGACTAAAAGTCTATAACAACCTTACTCAAACGACTACTTATGGCAACATTATCGCCTGACGGCCAAAAATACCAGTGTCCAAATAAAATATTCAAAATAATCGTACAGGCGAGCACTGATTTCTTCAGAGATCAGAGAGAACGAGAGTTTCACGAGTTGCCGAACAAGATACTTAAAATACTTGTGCTTTCCCTAGGTAAATAGAGCAAGTCCATGCCATCAAATAAACAATGTGTAAACGGGCAAGTCGTTATGTAGACGGCAGAAGTTATAGATTATTTAAAATGGTCACACCAACATCGTCAGTGCTGTCAGGTCAGTCAGCTGTCAATTCGATTTCGCTACGAAGGTGCGCGGTGTGTGCTCACAAAAGAAGTCGCATTATAGTCAAGTTAATCACAGTAAGCATGGTGTTTTAGTGTGGTGTCGTGTGTGTGTGTTCGCGACGCCATGGCCTACGACATCAGCTGGATTATCCCGCGGCTGCGCAGCCCAGGGCGGCTGTGGTCCTGCGCCAGCTCCATCACCGTGGCCGTGGTGGGCCTCTTCGGAAAACTTATAGTCGGTACGCACCTCCAACCACACCCTTAACCTACCCTATCAAGACCAACCTATAAATCCTACGCAATATTCCTAAAAGAAAATCTAGGTTATGTTACGACGCACGCAAAATTAGCAAATAAGCAGTGGCGTGTTGGAAACTAGTTGCCTCCATCAGCGAAACTTGAAACCTGCATATCAACAAAATCGCCCTTTGCGTCACGCGTTGTGTCTACTACCTACTAGGATGTGTATATATAGAAACTACTCTATTTTTCAATATCTACCCTTTCTGACCCTCAGGTCAACCTTACATGTTATGTTGTCACTCATAAATAAATAAATCTGAACATTAACATAATCTGCTTCCTCAAAGTATTGTATGTTAAGTAATTGTTATAACTTGTCTGAAACTAATTACTGATATCTATTATATTCGTAAAGATGTTACGAGTTTGCTACAAACTAATGAACATTGATTACTTGAAGTAGCATAATAGAAAATGTTACACAGAGTCTCAATGGTAATAAAAAATTTAGATATCCGGTCAACTGCGGCAAAGCCCTCTGGGGGCGTCGGTCAAAAACCGTCAACTGCGACAACGCCCCCTCGGGGCGTCGGCGCTTACAGCTTATTTTACCGCCTTTAATTTATTCTACACTGAAATTAGCTGATAATGAATGAAAGAAATGGACTCAGAATTAATTAAGGATTGATAAAATAGCAACATTTCGCATTCGCCCATTGACAATTACTTTAAATTCATCACTAAAGTAGACCTAAAGATGCACCATATTTCTTGGCGGCCGCGCGAATATCAATATTTACGCATGCTCGTCCTAATTGAGTGTTCTCACTAAATAACTTTAAAATTATGTTTGGCCATGCGAAATAAAAAAGCTTTTCTAAAAATAATTGTTTTATTCAATAGATATATGGTTCCAAACACAAAAACCCGGGTAAAAAAAAAAAACTGCTACTTTAGCTAAAGATTGACAGAATCTTATAGCCGCTCGTGTTTATATTATTCAACAACGATGTAGCCTGCTTTATTACGAACTCAACGATATATGAACCGACACTTATCGCTCTCTAGTTTCGTAGAAATGTTTGTTTATGTTACGCAACTCGAGTCAAGTGGCCGCCACCCGCCGCGCGCCCCCCAGATGCGTCACTTATCGCTCAAGGGCGTCCCCAGGAGAGCGGTTAGAACACTAAAAACTCAGAAAATGAGGATCAATTCATGCCATAAAGTAATAAAAAACATAGGGAAGGAACCCCCATACTGCCTACCTCAGATGTTTTCAAATGCATACAACCGTAATCTCATAAAAATAAGAGTGAACAGGTGTCTTATAGTGAACAGCTGAACTATGTTTAATAAACAAATGGTAGACTACAAACAGGCTTATACATTCACATATCACTCTTGCCGGGTTGGTAGGAAGAGTGTTAATGGCTATTTAAATATGGTCACTACCCCCCTGTCCACCGGGAATAGTGGCCACCCCGGTGGACAACAAAAGGGGTGACCATTGGGAATAAAGGATCCCATCTTTTGACAGACACAGGATCCCTAATTTTAAAATTCCTATTTGACATTAACCTATTAATTTTTCTGTTTTTGTTCCTCCTTGCTACATGTTGCCTGACATCCACATATTCTAGAAGGTAAACTAGACCAGCCTACCGATTGCCTAACTTTCATGAACAGTTTAAGAGACTTCATTTTGATAGTTGAAGCCGATATGGATGCCTTTTTGAGCCTTCAAGTCCATATTGATGCAATTTCTCCAATTAAAATCTTTTGACTTTTGTCATAGGTAACGGCATGAAAGTTAGACAATTGGGTTGTGGACTGCTCAAATAAGCTACTTTTTAAAACGGTCTCAAAACTGCATTTTGTATGAAAACAGCAATATATTATGTCATACATTGGTATTTTGGATGGCATCAGAACACATAATACTTTTATGTTTTTTCTGTTTATTAATTCAAACTTTGAACATTTACAAGTCCGTAGTATTTTTGGACAATAGTTTTATGCATACAACATTTAAATTTTTTTTATGACTCAGTCTACAACCAAATTAGCCCCAAATGTTCCTTTAAGTTAAAATTGGGATATGAAATTAAATGTGATGTTTTTACACTTTGATTTGTATTTTTTTGTGTGATTTGTCATGGGTTCAAATAAAATAAAATTAAAAAATATGATTTATTTTATACAATAACTATTTTGTAGTTAGAATGTCAATATGCAACTACAGGAATTCAAGTAAGTATTTAGTAGCTTTTCACACAAATCTAACTAAGCTATCTTATGGAAATAGTATTTACTTTGTATATTTTGACAACTTGCATTTTAAAAGCTATTTTTTTTTTACCCAGAGTATATTTAGTAAATAGTCTACCAAAAAGCACTTCACACACTTTGTAGGGTGTTTCTACTCATGATTCTGAACAACTTTTACTATGGGGCCACCTGCGAAATCTAAAAAAAATAAAAAAAATGTTCCATAGAAAAAATCATACCTACTTGGCAAAAATTTATGGAACACCCAATTTTTTTTGTAATGCAAAAATTGTTTAGAATCATGAGTAGAAACACTACAAAGTGTGTGTACTGATTAAGAACAACCCATTATATGCCATAAAAGTATATTTTTTTTACATAACTTGCATTAAGAAGTAGTATGAAAGTAAGATGATTTATTTTACGATGGGACATTCTAGCATTTTATGGTGGAGGATTTAAAAATTGGTTTAGTTTGTACATCATTTTCCAAGTTAATTCTTAGCTGTTACTGCTTAATAGTAATCTTTGAAAAGTTGAATAAAGGGAAATTATTGACTGTGCAAATAAAATAATATATGCGTGACTATTGAATTGTCTCGCGAGAAATACTAAATCGCCCTCGCACCCATCATGTGCTAAAACTATATTTTCGAAAAAACTTGGACTTTCGAAATTTTGGAGAGCTAAAACTTTTATTTAAGGGAAGGAAATTATGATTGATGAAAAAATATTTTGCACACTATTTATGCCCAATAAAAAAAAATATCCTCAAATAGTTTAGCATTGTAGTGTTACGTATTCCAGTATGCTATAATGGTAGTTTATATCCTTAATATTAATTAATATTCGCTCATTTAAATACCACCCTTTCAAAACTAGATTTTATATTTTGTTAGTTAGTTAGTGTTTTTTACATTGCAGTAGATTTTTCAGTCTGTGCACACGGCGTTTTTGGAACTGAAATCACCTTAGAAATTGATATCACGCCACGAAAGATGTAGGTACTATGTAGAAAGAGTAGTACAGTCTCTCCGCATCACTCATGAACACATCCTTAATTTAAGGTTGCGATTTTTTTGAGACTGCTGCGTTTTTCAGAAATAATGATTATTTCAAATTTCAATCGTTTATTTCCAAGTAGATTCACAAGGAATGCTTTCAGAAAGTCAAGAATTTACAATACAATACTGTCGCTAAAAATAAATTAGTCATTGTAAAAAAGAGAAAATTGTCAGACATAATTTTCTTTTTTATAACAATTTTATGTTCCTAGTAGAAACGCGGCACGAGTGGGATAAAAAAGGCACTGCCTCGGGGGATTACTTTTCTAGATGCAGTAACATTTACTGAATGTGCATCATTTTTATCCGGCTTGCTGCTATCGATCACAAGAAAATCGAAACCTTAAAAACCGATATGTCATGTGTTACGATCATCGACTATACGTAAAACTAGACCGTAGGCGTATACCTACATTATCATATATCTAGGATCATAAATCTACGAATAAATGTTATATGATAATGTGTGATTCCTTTCAAATCATATGTCTATATTACGACTATAACCTTAAGCCATTGTTAATGCGTCAATCAAGTGCAGTAGAAGTGCAGTAGAGTTGAATAGTGGGATCAGTGGGATCCCAGGCGACCACAGAGATATGTTTCTCGTATTCTGTTTGGTCACAACTTGAGCCATATTCGAATTCGATTACGCATTCGAATTCAAACGCGTGACAATTTGTACCAAATTATACTTTATAAAATTTTCTTGATCCTTGTAACGTCTGTCAGTTTCGGACAAGCATTTTCCCTGAAATGCGGGCGTAAGGTAGATTTTCCTTTGTTTTCTTCTATTTTAGTATGGATCTGTCAAACGTCACAGGTATCAAGCTATATTAAAACTTTAGAATACCGCGTACCCATGGATAGCTTCCAGATTTGAATAGGGCCAATACCTGAGTATTAGAATTAGGACCTCTTTCGTGGCAAACTTTAGGCTTTTTTTGCAATGGTTTGAGTGCGTGTGTATGCTCACTTTCTCTATCACCGGCGGCGCGGCGGACGCTCTAAGTATAGAAACGTTCAGTAGTTCGAAATGTCCAGTTATCAAACGGTTTAATTCGCAAATTCGAAATGTCCAGATCCTTCAGAGTTAGAAAATTATACCACATAATATTTAGAATTTTACCGCTTCCGCTCTGCTCTATTTCGCGTACCTAATGTGCTGCTTATCGACGAGTTTTTAAAGATGTCGTTTTCTTGCAGAATTGCTGAACAAGACGACGGTATACAACAAGCAGGCCCTCATGGACGCGGTCCGGCGGCGCCCCCCGGGGGTGCCCTTGCTGACCGTGTCCAACCACCACTCGTGCTTCGACGACCCTGGCCTGTGGGGTGAGAACCACGACGCAGACACACACACACACACACATACACAAACACACACATACAATCACGCCTTTGTCCCTTGCGGGGTATGCATACATATAAGATACATACATGCATACATATAAGAGTTAACAGCCGTAAAAATACGGTCGCTAGCGCCACGTCTGACAAATATTGAGGGCTAGAAGACCTTTGGGCGGCCACTCCAAATGCTATTAGTGTGGCAAATTATTGGTCAGATAAGGTTTGATTCGCTTCGACACGCAAAGAAGAAGAAGAAGAATGGCTACCGAAACGCTTTCTTTCTAAAATTAGGCTAGGTTCAAGGACGGGCAGAAACACTGAATTTTGGGTTTTTGAACTAAGCCTGCATATGTCCCTGTCTCTATCACTGTCTCTCTGTTTTCGTGTGGGACACCGAATCGTCCAACTACCCAATGAACCCTAGTGTCAGAATTTTTTAACCGCCTTCTACAAGAAGCAGGTTTCTGCCATGGTTGTGTAACGATCGCCGTCTAAGTTGGTGGTTCAGCCTGAAATGATTTTCTTTTTGTAGTTTGTTTGTTGTGTATCTTAACGAATCAACCCGATAATAGTGTGTATGTACATGATGGCATCATCTGTCTTAATCTCTTTGATTAGGGCTTGAGCCGATAAAAATCTATGATAAGACACACACGAATTGGTAGGTAAAGAAAGACGGACCAAAAATTAAAAATTCTAGTCTCGCTCTCTTTTCGTGTGGGACACTGAGTCGTCTAACAACCCGATGAACCCTAGTGTCAGAATTTTTCAACCACCTTCTACAAGTAGCAGGTTTCTGACATGGTTGTGTAACGACCGCCGTCTAAATAATTATAGACAGAAACCGGCGTAACGTGCCATCCGAAACACGGAACTATCTTTCTTACGGACAATTAGGTGGTTCAGCCCGCAATGTTCTAACCAGACTGGGAACAAATTCACAAAGTGATAAATATCACCTTTATGAATGACCCACCGGGAATCGAACCCGGGATTCTTGCGTCAAACGCAGTCGCATTACCACTGCGCCGCATCGGTCCTCGGTAAAATTCTAGTATAATTAGAAATAACAAAATACGTGTATCAGCATTAGTAGAAAATCACGCTCTACCCTCTAAAAAAGGAGGCGAAAAATTGTATGATATTCTACTTTTCCTACATTAAGAAATGAAATCCCACCCAATCATTTTCATGTCAAGATATAGCCAAGGCGAGCAAAATAGCCCTAATAAATACACGCCCTATGTCCACCAACTCTGATTATCTCTTAAGTCGGTTTCTACGGTTTTATTATTATGTTTTTTAATTTTAATTGTTATTTGTTTGACTTTTTATTTTACTATTGTAGAACTTTGACATTGTTATATACTTTTATTTATATTTTTTGACGATCACATTATCCTCTGATTTTTTATTTCGTTTTAGCACTGTAACTATGAATTTGATAATGTGAAATAAATGAATCTAATCTAATCTAATCTACGACACCCCCGGGCAGAATTGGAAATATTAGAATGATGATAATCTAAGCCACAGACACCACAGAAGTTGCGTGTACCTAAATAGTTGAGTTATTTTTGTCCAGCCCTCCACCTATGTTGCTGCTTCTGCCGCGAAAGTGGGACATACAAACAATCAAACTCACTTTCTCATTTGCTGTATAATATTATGTGTATTTTCGTGCGTGAGATTGTGTAACGATGGGTCGTTATGGCCGATTTGATTTGACCCTAATCTGGACCTAAGAAGGTAAATAAGGTCAATCAACTTGACACTTAACCATAAAAGAACATATGTATGAACTATTTTTAGGTACTTGTATTTTTTTAGATTTTGATTTAGGAGCTGTAATTTATCACCGTCTTTGCTGCAAAAAAAACCGTAAAATATCAATATTTTTTTGTTTTCTCATAGTAAATGCAGTCTGGTCGCGACTTTGTATGGGAGATGGTTATTTGCCGTTTCTGATGAATGATCGTATTTTTACGACCGTTGCCGCTCTACCTACCCCTTAAGGAATAAAGGAGTGATGTGTCTATGCGTGTATGTTTCCTGACATCTTATGTACAATAAAAAATTGATCTGCATGCACCTTATCAGAATTCGGAGGGCTGTCCCTTACACCCAGTAAAAATACAGGATGAAAAAAAAAGTACTGCAAATATTTTAAAGGGTGAAGTAGTCAAAACTGATCAACTTTCTGCCTGATACTGAACAAAATTTGGACCTTTTATAAATTGTACCAGCCGACTATGTAAATTTGTATAGGTGGTCTAAAATATTTTTTCGCATTTCGACCTCGACCTATGTTTCTAGGGGAAAGTTGTACGGTTTAATGGGCTGATTCACCCCTTAAAATATTTGCAGCAAATAATTATACACTTTAAAAAGTTGCGATAGATTCAGTTTTTTTTACATTAAATAGGCTCGCATTTGTCTACTATGTCAACTGAAGGTAAGTGACGATGCAGACGATGATGGAATGATAAAACCCGAACATGAATGAATATTAAATTAAATTGTGTTAC
This sequence comes from Keiferia lycopersicella, assembly GCA_029255805.1. Taxonomy (NCBI): domain Eukaryota; kingdom Metazoa; phylum Arthropoda; class Insecta; order Lepidoptera; family Gelechiidae; genus Keiferia; species Keiferia lycopersicella. Next base: position 16,265,934 of record JARACZ010000005.1, read on the forward strand.
TTATTGTGTGCAATTATGATTGTTTTCGTGTTGTTACGTATATGGAGCGTTGCGGCTTATCACGCGGAACTATCGACCCCATTCTGCTGTGTTTGATTCTTACTAATACTATGTGGTCTCTATTTTTACCCACGGTAGTTTGGGGTGAAAGATGTGTGTATGTTCGTGCAAGCCAATGTTACCATATTTTCAACTACATAACGTAAAATCATACAACTAACCTCCTGGTTTGCAACTCCCATACAAAGTTGTAAGATATTTATTTATTCAATCGAAACATACCTACTCTGTTTTTCTGGGTGGCGTATTTCACCTTTTAAGGTAACATTCCAGTAGTTATCAGATTACTATTTAATATATTATAAACAGCCTGCGAGATCCCACTGCTGGGCAAAGGCCTCCCCCGGAATCTTTCATTCTTTGCGGTCTAATGCCACCGCCATCTACATCAGCAAGTAGGCGTCGAGATCATCACGCCAACGTTTTCGGGGTCTACCTCTACGCCTAGACCCGTTTTGAGGTACCCATTGTTGGGTGACGATCTTTGCCCAACGATCTTGGTGCATCCGACAAACATTACCGAATTACTATTAAACGAAAAAGAAAATTACAGCATTATTTGAACTATAGTTTTAAGTAAGACTTGGACCATATAGTTGTATGATTTTATGATAAGCCACTAGACTGACGTTACGCTGGCGACCGATGTGGCTCAGTGGTAGTGAGACTGCCTTTGACGCAGAAGGTTCCGGGTTCGATCATCAGTGGGTCACTCACAAAGTTGATATTTATAACTTTGTGAATTTGTTCCCAGTCTGTTTGGGACATTGCAGGCTGAACTATCATCTTTTTTTTATCTATGTTGGGCTTACTCTTGACCCCAATCTTACCCTAGAGCAGAGATGGGATCTACGGTGGAGCGAGCTTGCCCAGAAGATGCCTATTCACTCTAGACTTAAAAAGATTCAGGTTATATGCACTCGGAAATACAGACGCAGGCAGGGAATTCCACGTAAAAAAGATGGTTCCGTATTTAGGATGACAGTTCATGGGGTCGTTGGACTACTCGCGTCTTACACGAAATGAGAAAGAGTATGTAGTTAAGTAAGAAAAAAAACTTTATTGCACATTCAAAACACAAACACATAACAGGAAAACTTGAACTGAAAATACACAAAGGCCTTATCGCTGAAAGCAATCTCTACCAGACAAATTTTGGTAAGAGTTCGACGTTAATGGTTTTGTTTGTGATTCTATTACAGGTGTGCTAGAAACCGGCACGCTAGTTCGCCGCAGCGTGATGCGTTGGTCGCTGGCCGCTCACGACATCTGCTTCACCAAGGCGATACACTCCGCGTTCTTCGCTCTCGGCAAGTGCGTGCCGGTGGTGCGAGGGGCGGGCGTCTACCAGGTAACACACACACACACACACACACACACACACACACACACACACACACACACACACACACACACACACACACACACACACACACACACACACACACACACACACACACACACTTTTCTTTTCGTGTGGGACAGCAAGTCGTCCCGATGAACCCTAATGTCAGAATTTTTCAACCGCCTTCTACAAGTAGCAGGCTTCTGACATGGTTGTGTAACGACCGCCATCTAAGTGATCATAGACAGCAACCACTAACACACACACACTCACATACACGATAGATGGCGGCGTTGTGTACGTACGTTGTTGACCTTCGAGTTATCGATATTCAAATGGATAAAATCTCCTTGAAAAGAAACTTTTTCATTAAACTTGAAGGTTATCTACGTAGTCGGTCCCAAAGTTCTGTCACTGGCATATTATTTTTGAATTTAGAACACGGATTTGGAAAAGTTTTATTGCATTCCGTTTTTGAATGTTTAACAATTATTTTAAAACAATAAATAATCATTTGGCGCGATTTTTCACGATGGAGTGGACTTTGAAAGAAAACCGAATAGCAGTTTTGGCGTTGCGTCGCTGTGGGCACTCGCCGAGTACCATTTTCAAGTTGCTCAAAAAATTGAAAATAACGCTTAGGTTTGGGTATCGTACTATAACTAGGTACACTGAAGTCTCTAGTGTTGAGGACAAGAAAAGAACTGGCCGGCCTCGCTCCGCCAGAACACCAGCAGTGATCAAAGCGATCAAGGAGCGCATACGAAGAAATCCTGTCCGAAAACAGAAACTTATGGCTTTGCAGATGAAGGTTAGTAGAAAAACAGTCAAAAAGGTTTTAAACGAAGACCTTAAGCTGCGAGCATACAAAAAAAAGAGTGGGCACTTACTTAATGCCCGTTAAAAAGAAATTAGACTCAAAAGATCTCGGGTGTTGTTAAAACGGTACGCGAAAAACCGGCACCGCGATATACTTTTTAAAGACGAAAAAATTTTTGATATAGAAGAAAAGTATAATAAACAAAACGATAGAGCTCTACCAGCTCTGAAGAAGCAGGAAACAAAGTTCCGCGGGTGCAACATGGGCATCATCCCTCTTCAGTCATGGTCTGGTTAGGAGTCTCCTACTATGGGCCAACTGAGGTTCATTTTTGCGAAAAGGGGGTCCAAACCAGCGCAAAAGTGTACCAAGAGACGGTTTTGGATCGGTACGTCAAAGACCTGCCCAACACACTATTTTCAGGACATCACTTTGTATTCCAGCAGGATTCTGCGCCCGCTCACAAAGCCAGGACCACTCAAGCCTGGTTTGAACGTCAAAACATTGAGTTTATAAGACACGAAGATTGGCCTTCCTCCAGTCCAGACCTTAATCCTCTGGACTATAAAATTTGGCAGGTCTTAGAGAGCAAGGTCTGTGCTAAGCCCCATAAAAATTTGGAGAGTCTGAAGTCAGCCATAGTTAAAGCAGTCGCTGAAATCGACATGGATATGGTGCGTGCTGCGATAGACGACTGGCCGCCGCGGTTGAAGGCCGTTGTTAAAAGCAAGGGAGGTCATTTCGAATAGTTTTATGTTATTTTGATTCTTCGATGATTGTATTTTTAATTGATATATAAATTTTTAAAAACGGATTGGTACTTTTTATTTTATCAGTATTTTCATATATGACAGAACTTTGGGACCGACTACGTAGAAAATTTCCCATTGTACACTTCATCATCATCAAATTTAAGAGCTGAGCTCTTGTCGGTGGAGCAATTTCCACTCTTATCAGTGAATATTTAGAATGTAAAGAAATTGTAATGTAATAATAATAACAAATTGTAATATAATAAATTTGACATGTTAATAGTTATAATTTTATAATGAATGAATATTGAATATTTGACCGATGACACTGTTTAAACATTTGCGTGCCTTGACTTGGCGAAACATGATGTACCTCTTGCTTAATTATTGTACCAACCTGACTACCATGTTTGTCGCAAATAAATATAAGGTGTAAAAATATTAGCTGGAAATATTTTAAGAGGTGAACCAGTCCATGAAACTGAACAACTTTCCCCAAGAAACATAGGTCGAAATATGAAAAAAAAATTTGGACCTCCCATAGAAAATTACCGACCGATCAAGTCAATTTGTGTGGGAGGTCCAAAATTTTTTTTTCATATTTCGACCTAGTCGATTCGAGTATTTTTGATTAGTCGTATGCACCCGGAGCGATGGGCACACCTTGTCACCCAATGGGTCCCCCCTCATGGACAACGCCGGCGGGGTAGACCTCGCAAAAGATGGCGAGACGATCTGAATGCTTACGACAAAAACTGGTGGGAGGTTGGTAGGGATCGAGATAAGTGGAAGAAGTGTGGGGAGGCCTTTGCCCAGCTGTGGGACAGTGTAGGCTGATAATAATATATAAAAATAAATATTTCGACCTACGTTCCTTGGTTAAAGTTGTTCAGTTTCATGGGCTGATTCACGCCTTAAAATATTTGCAGCTAATATTTTTACACCTTATATTTTGAATTATTTTTTTTAATTTTCAGCCAGCCATGGACTTCTGTGTGGAGCGTCTGACGCGCGGGGATTGGGTCCACATATTTCCTGAGGGCAGGGTCAACGTGGACAAGGAGCACATCCGGTTCAAATGGGGCGTAGGACGACTGGTGGCCGAGTGTGCGGCCAGCGCGCCCGTCATACTGCCAGGTAAGACATCATCATCATTAAGGGTGCGTCTTCATTGAAGCGGGGCTATGCTAAGCTAAGCTAAGCGCGGCATGAATTGACCAACCATGAGCCTCAAAATCCCCGAATCCCTGCCCCGCTTCAGTGGAGACGCTCCCTTAGGCCTCGGTCTCGAATTTTGCGGGTAGAGGCTAGGGAGTGCGCCACTCGTTGTCCGCTCCCGCGCCGCTGTTTCCGAGAAACGGTCCATTTGAATGTATGCAAAAGATCCTGCCGCTGCTGCGCCGCCGCTACTGCCGCCCCGCTGCCCGCAAAATTCGAAACCAAGACCTAAGAGCGGTCGTAAGAGCACAGGATTTTCAGCCTTTTCATGCAAACATACTCTCTATTTTCTTCCCGAATAATGTCTCTAGAGCTATAATTCTTTTTTAGTAAAAAAGCGGGTTTCGCCTTCATTTTGCTCGACATTCACCTTTAGAATATGTTGTACTAACATTAGAAAAAAAAATACATTATATTGTAACCGACATAGATCTCAGGATAAGCAAGTTGAAATGGCAATGGGCAGGCCACATAGTTCGACGAACCGATAACCGATGGGGAAGAAAGGTTCTTTCTTAGAACCAAATAAACATTTATTCTATTCTATTCTATTCATTTGGCGGCCACGCGGAGGAAGACGTAGTGTTGGACGGCCTCCCCCAAGGTGGACAGATGATCTGGTGAAGATCGCTGGACGCCAGTGGATGCAAGTTGCGCAGGATCGTTCACTTTGGAAATCTTTGGGGGAGGCCTATGTTCAGCAGTGGACGTCTTCCGGCTGAAATTATGATGATGATGATGACGATGATGATGACATATATTTTTGCATAATTTCAGTGTGGCACGAGGGCATGGACAGGGTGTTGCCGAATCAGGAACCGTACCTTCTGAAGTTCAGAAAACGTGTGTTCATGAACGTCGGCGAGCCCATACAGATACACCACCTTATTGACAGGTAATATTTTCGACCGGCGACGTCTCTTCCGGCTGAGATACCGCGGCTTAATCTTTGCCTGCGAAATATTGAAAGAAGAAAAAAAAATACTTTTATTGAAGTCACAATCAGGTACAAATAATAGTTACATTATAATTTTCTAGTTTTGGATGACTTAAAAAGGTTCTCACTCAGCTTATGTTCCGAGTAGTGCACTCACTACTTACAACGCTGGTCTTCCGTGAAGCCAAAAGAGAAGTCAAAAAATCAATGATAAAAAATCATTATAATGCGTGATAATGTGTATGTGTATTGTGTGATGCCTTTTGGTGCCGGTTTGGAATAGCATCACCCCATTTCTACCAATTTGTGTCGTAAAGAGCGACTAAAGGAATTCATCCTTTCGGAAAAAATATCGGTGTAAAAATATTAGTTGCAAATGTTTTAAGGGCTGTATCACCCCTAGGCGTAAACATATTAGCTGCAAATGTATCTTGAGGGTTTGGCAACGGCACTACCACGCTCATTTTGGATTAAATTGTACAGACAGCACCGCAAAGTTTGTTTTAATTTACTGCCATGTAAATCTCGTGAAATAAAAGCAACTGCAATCTTAAGAATCTAACTATTTATTTTATAACTAAATAAAAACAAACTCATTTATACAAACGAAAACGTAGAAAAAAATTCATACATCTGAACTTTTTTTTTCTAACCAAATAAAAACTAATATTGTATCTCTTATTGGGACACATTCCTGATTATATAACAAACAATTACAACCTTTATTAATAAAAATATCAACTAACCCATGGAATATAGATAATGTGTGAGAAAATAGTCTAGCGTAATTTATTCATTTAAAGTCAAAACAAAATGACAATGTCATTTGAATACGTCAATAAATAAAATAAATTCTTTAAAAAAGGTTGATTATCAGCTCTCTAACTAAACTCCTTGAATTAAACTTCAATCTATAATTCTGTGCTGGCTGTACAATTTAATCCAAAATGCCAAAATGAGCGTGGTAGTGCCGTTAATTGTAAACGACACTACTGGTAGTATCGCTGGTAGTGCCGTTGCCAAAAAATGGGTAAAACATTTCAGCCCATGAAACTGAACATTTTCCCCAAGAAATATAGTTCGAAATATGAGGAAATTTTGTGGATCTCCCATACAAATTAACTTGGGCGGTTGGTAATTTTGTATGGGAGGTAGGTACTACTTTTTCACATTTCGACCTATGTTTCTTGCGGAAAGTTGTACAGTTTCGTGGGCTGGTTCACCTGTTACAATATTTGTAGCATTTTTTTTACACCCTGTATTTTATTCAATGAATCAGTCATCTAGCGAATACGCGTGATGACTGGTAGGTCAATGAGCTACTCTTTAAAACCATATTTTGTATGAAAATACGAAGAGATGACGTCACGTCTTTTTAGTTTGGTTGGCTTCAAAACACTTACTTTTATATTATTTCTCTGTTTATTAATTTAAACTTTGAATATTTCGAAAAACTATAAATGGAGTCTGTTTTATTTTTGCACAATAGTTTTAAGCGTAGTAATTATGTATTTTGTTAATGACTCAGTCATCTAGTGAATTGTTGACACGTATTCCTCGCTTGCAGTTTGCGCGCATCGAACGCGAGCGAGGAGGAGACTCGTAAAGCGATCACGGACCGCATACAGGACGAGCTGCTGCGGCTGCGCGAGCGCACGCACGCGCTCATCCGGCGCGCGTGCGGACCCGCCGCCGACGGCCTGCTTGACAACCGCACCGACGTGCGCGTCGCGCCGCAGACCGACGCGGCCGGCGACACCGCCCACCAGAACGGCAAGGAGAAAGAGAAAGACTTATAGGTTCGGCAAAGTGTTATTTCTCACAGCCCACCACAACGGCAATGAGAAAGACTTATAGGTTCGGAAAAGTGTTATTTGTAAGCGATATCGTTTTTATACTGGATTTTAGGTTTTTGAGACGCGTTTTAGATACTCTCTGACAAGTGAAGTGATTGCGATGTTGAATCGAAGATTCCCAAGAAATACAGAAGTAAAAAATATAACTGCAGATATTTTAAGGAGTGAACTAGGCCACGAAACTGAATAACTTCCCCCGAGGAATATAGGTCGAATTTGAAACTCCCATACGAACTGACTTGGTCAGTCGGTAATTTTATATGGGAGGTCCAAAAATTTTCCTCATATTTCGACCTACGGTTCTTGACGAAAGTTGTTCAATTTCACCACTTAAAATATTTGCAGCTAATATTTTTACACCTTATACGTTACAAGAATTAGGTAGGACACTGAGGAACTAATGGCGCCACTCTCGACTGTGCCTTTCTGTGATTGGTCAAAAACGTGTCAATGTCAAAGTTCGGTTACTTCTCATTGGTGCGTTTAGACACAGTCGCCATCTGCAATTAGCTTTAAGTTTCCCTCCCCATTGCACGATTTATACTACATTTGACAAAGTTTCGTTCAAAGAAGATTCTTTTTATACCATTATCATTTGTTTTTAGTAAGTGAACGATAAAAATGGTTTCATAATTTATAGTCGTAAGAATGTATTGCCATTTTATGCATTCAGTGCTAGACATGCTGTAAAAAAAATTGCTACAAATATTTTAACGGGGTGAACCATCCCATGAAACTGAACAACTCTCATATTTCGGCCTGTTTCGTAAGGAAAGTTGTTCAGTTTCATGGGCTGATTCACCTCCCAAAATAATTGATATTTTTGCACCTTATATAGGAAATTTTTATTTTAAATACGAAAATATCCTGTAATATTATGCGACTTTTACAACAGCCACAAAAGTCCACTACTGGAAAAAAACCTCCCTCTATTAGGAGGGTTATTTTCATACTTACCACGCTTGACAGGCGGATTGGCGAGCGCAGTTCAAGATGTTTTCACAGATAACGCTGCTGCCCATTCCATGGATTTATTCAAACTCGCTTTTCACGATACCCGTGGGAAAGAAATGGGGTGATGCTATTCTAAGTTGGGCTCTACACGGCACAAATTGCTATGAATGCAAAAATTCTACTATGTATTTAGTATTTATACAATACTTGAGAGATTTCATACAATATTAGCTATAAAAAAGAGAAAAACATATTTACCACTAACTCATATCATTTTTTTATATAAAAATAGGGAAATAGAGAATTTGTGAAACATTTTGATACCTTTACATTACCGTTCAAGAGTGTGGAATTGGGTCGCATATTTTAGCTTGAATTCCTCAATGGATAATCAAATGCATATTATACAGAGACGGTGTAAAGAAAACTTTGCAGGAGTGATCAGAACATGAAACTGAACAACTTTTTCTATGGGGGCTATTTTGGGTAACGAAAATTTTTTTTCGACTTTCCATACAAAGTCAGTCAGCTGATCGGTAATTTTGTATGGAAGGTCGAACATTTTTTTATGTTTGCCAATATAACCCCCACAGAAAAAGTTGTTCAGTTTCATGGTCTGATCAAGCATGCAAAGTTTTCGTTACACCGTCCCCTACACCCTGTATATGTTTCTGTTTTCATATTTGTCCTCATTAAAAATGAGATGCAATTTAAGTATTTCTTCATCAAATAATTCGTACTAGCTAAAGCGAGTTAACTATTGTCTTGCGGCCCGCAAAGCGTGATTTGCATCTTTTTCTGTATTGGCTATCTGTCTGTTTTTTAAACTTCAAGATGCTTGTTATTTGCTATCAATATCTCTCACTTTTTCACGATAACTCAATGTATCTTCTTTAAGGTTATGAAAAGTGTATGGCCAGTTACATGAGCTATTTTAATCCTTGATACATTAGCAGCTATTTACTTTTTGTTAGTACTATTATTTATTGTTTTTTTTTCGTGTGAGACACTAAGTCGTCCAACGACCCGTCGTACCCAGATTCTATGGCATTAGATGCCTTACGTCACCGGGCCATAAGACGATTTAATTCGCCAGCTTGTGCATTTAATCTAAAAAAAAAACCGGTTGTCTGTAAAGTCAGTTTACTGACGATAGTTGAACGTGACAACATCATAAGAAAATACGGATGGAATGGTTGGGTTTTTCGAAAGAAAAGTTTGATAGATATACGCTGTCGAACGCGGAGGCCGATTGTGCCTCTTTGTCGCTCGTTCCGCGCTCTCGCCTGCATTTCAAGGTACCTTTACATTACCGTAGGTAACTCCGCATGAGTCACGTTTTAATGCGTGTAGCCGGCTCCATCCAAATATAAGACGTTGTCACGTCAAAAAAACTGCACAATAGTCTTGATCTAAGTAGGTATTAAGTATTACTATGGTCTGTAAGTTTAGGTACTTATCATTTTGTAAACAAACTTTGTATGAAACTGACAGTTTAGAAGTGTCACTTTCATACAAAGTTTAAAGTTTCATATAAAGATAAGTACCTAAACTTACAGACTATAGTTAGTTGAATATCGCCGTGTCGACATCAGAATAAATTACACTGCTTCCCGATATATCCTAACTCTCTCTTTTCGTGTGGAACACCGGGTCATCCAACGACTCAATCTAATTAACTAAAGTCTATTTTTTATTCAGAATGAGTAAATTGATAGTACTGGGTTGTTAGTTTTTTGCAAATCTTTTAATAGTGATGTGCCACTACCAATAACCTTGGACGAAATAACCACTGGACGCGAAACGTATCGAATTTGTTTGAAAACTCATTCAACCAATATTGGGGGGGAGGGAGGAAAAAACAAATATTATTCTTCCAAATTGAAATGTACACGTATTACATCATCATCTCTTTACTTCTGACAGTTTTGATTTTTTCCGGTTTATGAAGTAAGTCAAAGACAGTGCTGTACCATAGTCGATAATCGACAACGAATGAATGATTGAATGAAGTTTTTGATCAACTTATTCCTAAAAAAACATATAACAGGTAAGAACATGTAAAACGTTAAGTGTTAAAAAAAATGGACCTTTAATACTGTGATGTCAGTTTAAAATTGAAACACTTTCATGCCGGATAAAATAGTACGTTATGACAATAGACAAAAATGGATCAATTTCTGGTCGAGTAATATTGGAAGGATGAGACGAAGTCAAGGCCTTCCCAAGTTTCTTTCTTTCTTCGTGTGGTTCACCGAGTCGTCCAACGACCCAATGAACCTTAGTGTCAGAATTTTTCAACCGCCTTTTACAAGTAGCAGGCAGGTTTTAGGAGTACATACTCCTACAATAACTGAAATGAAATGAGGATGGAATTTATATCAACCATTTTTTTATGACAATACTCACTTTGACGATATGCTTTTTTTAATAATTTTTTTCTAAAGTGCGTAAGTTATTTTTAAACTAAAACGGTGATGTGGTTTTAGAGGGCTAAAAATGCGTTCAGTTTCATGGGCTGATTCATCCCTTAAAATATTTGCAACTAATTTTCTTACACCTTTTTTAAATAAGTAGTGATACAAGCTGCATTACGCAGGCCGATGTGCTCTGCCCTTTTATCTGGAGCGCCGTATGCGCGACGTTGCCAGATGGGCCATTGCGCGCGCGGCGCGGCGCGGGGATGATGCGATGTTGCCGTTCTTATGTTAGCAAACAAGTTTAATTTCGCCGCCGGCCGGCTCTGAGAGTTTTCGCGGTTTTTCGTACTAATAAATATTAATAAATAATTTGTGCGTGATATTTATTGTTTAAAATGGAACGATACACTGTATCTAGTGTTCTGTTTCTGTAGAATGTGAAAAGACTTTTGAAATGCGCCTGGAAAGTGGCCACCACGTCACAAAATTGCACTTACTCAAAAATGTAGTGCGTAAACAAATACATTTACGCGTGTTTTTAAATATTTCAAACAATTTTCTTCGTCTAGTGTTTGGATCTGTCGCCAGCAGTAGGATAGGTACATAAGGCGCTTGATTCTGCGTATCAGAAATTTAAGCGAGAGAACGCGTCGATGATGGTAAGCTATATTTTTTATTTATTATGAACACCCATAAGAAAGCGAAATGTTTACCTACCTACATACTTGCAACACAGTTATAACGTGAGGTTTCAATGAAATAAGGCAAAATCTATCGACGATGTTATAGCAAATGGTTTGTTTACATTTTAGGTCACTTTTAAAAAAAATTGACTTTACCATTATTTTTATCGATATCCTTCATCGAAAGTTGAATAGCACTAGACTGAATGTAATTGTTGAACGAATGAAAAAATGACTGATAATAACCGACTAATTAGAGTACGATCAAATATTGGTTGAAATCTTCTATAAAATATGACCTTTTTTATTGTGTCGTATTATACGATCCAGTCTTGCATATTTTATTAATTTTCTACGTAAATAACACAAAATACAGGAAAAAAATATACTTACGAGTGAAAAGAAATATTGCTTGTACGATGGCTATAGTTTTTACAAAGCAATACAGCACATTTCACCATTTTTAAAGCGATGTTTTCTCACGTAGAACTGAAGCGACACTGACGGTTGCGGTTAGATAACTTTGGCAAAATTTCAGGGTTTGTGGCTAGAGGGGTAAAGGGTGAAATGACATCGTTTCGCGTCCAGTGGTTATTTCGTCCAAGCCAATAACTGTTGTTATCAAAATAGGAAACTTTAAATCTTTTTTTATTTTAGTTGACGACCGATGTGGCGCAGTCTTAGTGCGATTGCCTTTGACGCAGAAAGTTCCGGGTTCGATTCTCGGTGGGTCACTCACAAAGTTGATATTTATCACTTTGTGAATTTGTTCCCAGTCTGGTTAGGACATTGCGGGCTGAACCACCCGATTGTCCGTAAGTAAGATGGTTCCGTGTTTCGGATGGCACGTTAAGCCGTAGCTCCCGGCTGCTGTCTATGATCACTTAAACGGCGGTCGCTACACAACCATGTCAGAAGCCTGCTACTTGTAGAAGGCGGTTGAAAAATTCTGACACTAGGGTTCATCGGGTCGTTGGACGATTTGGTGTCCCACACGAAAGGAAGGATTTTAGTTCTCATTAGATGGCGCTCATGCGAATGATGTAAAAGCTCATCAGTGAGTTTTATAGATAGGGGTAGTTTTTATTATTATTATGCGTTGAACTTGAGAGATGGATGACTGGCACATAAATATTTAAGATATGCAAAAAACTACAATTTACATGGTGTTAGGAAAAGTACAAGGGGTGAACTAGCCCATGAAACTGAACAACTTTCCCCAAGGAACATCGGTCGAACAATAAAAATAAAATTTTGAACCTCACATACAACCTGGACGTCTTCCGGCTGAAATGATCATGATGATGATGATACAACGTAACTCAGTGTATGATATGGCAGGTCAAAAAATTTTTTTTTGGTGTTTAGGTGTTCTTTGAGGAAAATTGTTCAGTTTCATGAGCTCATAATGAGATGTCGTCGTAGCAAATATATTTTGTCATTGTCGTATTCGTATCGTAAATGTGTGTGGTATCTTCATATACAGAGTGTAAGGGACAGCGAATCCTGATACGGCGCATTCATACATTATAACTGAACAACTTTCCCCTCAATATGTCAGGAAACAACAAAAAAAATCGGTCCTCCTTACAAAATCACGATAAACTAACTGCATTTACTATGAGAAGTAAAAAAAAGACGTTGCCTAAAAAGTAATAAACTAATAAATATAAGAAGTTGTTCAGTTTCTTGGTCTGAATGTACCCTGTCAGTATTTGGGACGGTGTCCCTTACACCCTGTATAATGCTCGGTGTGAGTGTTTCTATTCAACTTTTCTACTATTAAATTCTATTTTTTATTCGCACAATTAATCACTGTTCATTTTAACAGAGGTTCTCAATACTCCTAAAAAAGTGTTAATGTCACAAAACAAACGCAAGTAATAAAAGTTCAGAACCACTGATCACAAAAAATACTATTCAATATACCTACCTAAAACCTATTTTGTAAAATTATATTCAAACCTTAGAGTATCTAAGATTAAACTAAAGGTCGACCGTTACGGATGACGTATTTTCAATATTTATGCTTTTATTAGGCTTTTATTTACGAATATTAGTGATGGTAATGGATATGAAATTTTGGTTACGGTTGAAGGAATAATAATAATATGATATTTTAATATCGAATCCGGACTCCGGATACGGTTACGGATATTATACAGAGTCTAAGAGACGGTATAGAAAATTTTGCAGGCGCGATCAGACTATGCAACTGAACAACTTTTTCTATTGGGGCTATGTGGGTAACCAAAAAATTTTTTCGAGTTCCCATACAAAGTCGGTCAGCTGATCGGGAATTTTGTATGGAAGGTCGAATTTTTTTTTACGTTTCCCAACATAGCCCCATAGAAAAAGTTGTTCAGTTTCATGGTCTGATCACGCCTACAAAGTTTTCGTTACACTGTCTCTTACAACCTGTGTAGATAGATTTACACTGAAAAGTAATTGAATGACTGCAAAAAAACAAGCAATCCGTTGCGCCACCGATGAAAAACAACTTGTCATAAATCTCGTTCAGATAAAGAAACGATCCCGAATTGGCAACATTTTTGTTCGTATATCTATCAAAATATATGACATATGAGTAAATCGTGATTAAATCGTCTGTCACAGACGTATGAGGCCAGTGATGATGGTACGACACTTTGGTTTGCGGTTAAGTCCGTAATGTCCCTGAAAAACGGGGTGCCTTGGAAGGCGACCGACTTTCCCAAAAGCGCTAAGCTCAATACATTTTCCAAGGACCAAAGAATAATGACCCCTATACAAAACGAACTGACTGTGCAGTTTATTTATATTTTGACCTCTGTTACCAGCTAAACTGACATTTCGCGCCTCAATCTTAGCGGTCGTACATATCTATTAGCAAATTTTGGAAAACTTGCTAAGCCACCGCAGCAGGCGGGATTGGAACCTACTACTTTAGCCCTAAGTACTTGCGACAACTCTACAATCTGGGCTACCGCGGCTCAATCGCAGCCTGTTAAACAATGCAAGTGTATCCTTGGTAGGCATCTATCTACCAAGATAGTTTTGCAACTAATCAACCTAACCTTACAGTGTTTTAAAACTTTGTATTCAATGTCCATTTGCCTTAATCAGTGCATACCTACATACATTTTACTTCACAAGATGACCAGCCTCTTAAGTCTGCGTCTCCACTGAAGCGGGGTTGCGCTAAGCTAAGCGCGGCATGAATTGACCAATTATGAACCTCAGAATCCCTGATCCCCGCCCCGCTTCAGTGGAGACGCACCATGATTGGTCAATTCATGCCCCGCTCAGCTCAGCTTAGCGCAGCCCCGCTTCAGTGGAGCCGCACCCTTACTAACGTTTTTATATAATAATGTTATATGAATCCGCCATGTCTCCTACCAAAGACTGCATTCAAAATGTTATATAATATAATTATAAACCCAAAATATTTTATCAATCAATTTTGAAATGTAAACTAAATCTATGTAAAATCATGTTTCTAAATATATTTTCTCAAAATGGTATATAAATATTGGGTGTTTTTTGATTGATGTTAGTGAGATAAATAAATTATTATAAAAGGGCTCGAAATTAATTATTGGGGTGCAGTAAGACCCGCATAAGTAATTATTACAATTATTTTAAAAATCAGGTGTTTACTACCCAGTGGGCTGATTCCTCTCATTCATCCTTAAGGACCTATTCAAATCGCAGCGGTATTCGTTACACGCGTGGGTAGCGGTATCCTGATTGATACAAAATAGTAGGCGATTTAGTACCCTTATCCATATCGGTACCGAACACCGCTACTATGGATCAACCGAGTTATTTGTTGTGTGGCCATAATATATTTAAAAAAACTTGTTATCCATCACTTTAATTTCGAGCTCTTGTAATATGCTGATGTGGTTTTCTACACTGATGCCATGATATAGTTTATTTTAGGTATAAATAATGGCCACTTTTAAAAGCCCATTTTTAACAGTTGTCAAACCCATACTACAAAACATGTCAACAAAGAAACATAGATCTTATGTAACTTAAAGAAATATTGTTTTGACAGCTGTCACAATATGCATTTAAAAGTGGCCTGAGATTAAACATTTTCGTCCGACGCTCGAGACTGTTTGTCTAACGTTACTTAAAAGGTTAAAAAGGTTTGCCACTTTGGAAGAAATAGTTTTGGTTCACTTTGTTGTGTAAATGCCAAGATAATTTTGTCCACGGTTGAATAGAATGAATGCTAAAACTTCGGTCTCTTATGGTGACAGCGATAAGACGAGCTTCTCACGTCTCTTGTCTTATGTCTGTAGTGTGGAAAATGCGCCTGACAGCGCAATATAGGTGCATTTCAATTTTTGTCGCTTAAGTGTCAGTAGCGCATACTTATACTATATTTATGTTATAGAGCTATCAGACGCGAACAATCTAAAGTTATTAAGTTAATCGCTTTATTTGTTCTATTTCTATCATCTTTGACAAGTACCTACATAAAATCAGTAAACACTACACGCCATTGTAAAGGTCTGTTCAAACCTGAGCGGTATCCCGATGGGAAAGTGGTTAGCGGAAGTTAAACGCTTGACAACTTGTACCAATTAGATTACCACGACCTACGTAGGTACCCATCGGGATACCGCACATATTTGAATAGGCCTTAGTGCAAAGTGTCGTAAGAACTGAGCTCGAACTGCACCTATTCTAGAAGGTTCTAGAAAAAACTATCGTGACGTGAGTGACCGAAGTATTTCATTCCACATTTGTCCATAAACTTGAGTTAGCATGTTACCCTACCAAGTCTTCCGTACGGTTACGGTGTATTATTAATTACTATTATCATTACTGTACAATTTGTGTATTTTTGTAAAAAGCTTGATTCGCTCTTACATTGACTTTGGTTTACTATGGTGAATAAAAGTAAAAGCAAAGTCATACAGTAAAACGCAGGCCGTTTTCAGTGGCACATTGAAAAACTACTGTCGTAACATCATTGATTGAACTACCTGGTTTAGTTAAGAAAGGAATTGAAAATAATTAACCTCCTATTTCTCTCGCTCGCACTATATTGCCGTCTCACTGACATATAATATTATCTACGCATGCACGACGTTACAAGCTTTTCTGGAGGTCAATTTCTGAATTGTACGGTTTTGGTTCCGTGCACGAAAGTCTAAAACGGCTGGTCTAACCACATGTTTTTAAATTTCTTTTACTTGATGTTTTGATAGGCAAAAATGTGTGTGTTGCGGGGATCGATAAGTAAAGTAGAACGTGAGATACAAGCATAACAAGTGGCAGATTTTCGCATGAAACTAAAGCGTACGTTTCAGAAATAGAGCTCTACATCATGATTAAAGCATGGTTTGTAGAAAAAACTACATTTTCTGTGCCTATCTCTCGACTATACTCCCTATTCGCTACTCGATTGTAGCGAAAAGCTTAATATTTAAAAAATAATGTCTTTCAGCAGGACGTGTAGGAGCGAATCCATAGCTTAGATGTAAATATTATTTAAAGTCTTGTCACACTCACATTGAGCGTTTAGCGTGAGTCGTAACCGTTAAATAAATCTCCACACTGTTTGGAATTTCTTATAAGGAGCACAGTCGATTTGGCTGGAAACGTTTTCTAAAAATACTCTCATCAAAAGATAGCGTAAAAATTAAAATACCGCGCAAGGCTCGTTCAACTAGTGGCCTATGCAACGAAACTACAGGCTATAATTCTACAGGTGAAATTCGATGTACATTGCGTAGCCGGTGGGACATTATAAAACCAGGATGTTTGACCCGCTACGCAATGTACATCGAATTTAACCTGTAGAATTGTAGCCTGTAGTTTCGAAAAACGAGGGACAGGTACCTAGTTTTTCAGTAAATATGCATCACCACCGGTCCGATTCACGCGCGATGCCCGCAGTGGGTGTGTTCAAGCTTTATCGTTCGTGTAAGCCATAACGTTCGTTATTCGTGAAATATATAAATTATGTAAATGCAGAAAAGGTATAGTTTAGGAAATATACTTTGAGCCGATTCGACTATAAAACAATAAGACAAATCGGCTCAAATTATTTTTCGTACACTATAATTTTTAATAGGTCGGCTGTGTAAATATTTTCAGAATGTGTTCTACTCATGAAGCGAAACAAAGATTTATTGTAGGGGTATAGTTGACTGTCCCGTTGACGTAGCGGATAGTACCCCTACCTTCTATGCCGAGCGTCGTAGGTTCGATCCCCACCGGACACAGATATTTGTTAAGTCAATTTTCAAAAATAAGTGTCGAGTCTGGGTGTTTTCCATGTATAGTATACATGTATTCATTTACAAAAAGTATTTAAGTATTAGTTTCAGCTATCTAGTTCCCATAGTACAAGCTTTGCTTAGTTTTGGGCTAGATGGCGCTGTGTGAATTCTCCAGGATTTTTAATTATTGTAATTTTTGTTTGAAACATAAAAAGGCACTGTGTTGACTATTTGGTTGGTTTGTGGTGTTCCATATTTTGAATATTTTTACATGGGAGGTCCAAAATTGTATTTGACGTTTCGAAACATGTTACTTAGAAAGCTTGTTCAATTCTGCGATTAGAACACATTTGAAAATATTTGCACTCAATTTTAAACGACCTTATATTATAATGTTTTGTTACTGGGTTGTGTATGGTGTGCTTAGACGATATACGTGTACGTCTCGTTGATTCAGCAATAAATGACATCAATCCTCACATTCAGGTTTTATTTTTCCTATTTTTATTCCCGAACTTCGAATGGTAATCAGCGTCATGGGGTCTCATTCCATACTAAAGGAAATTAGTCCAAAAAAAATCAATAGATGGCGATACGGGTAGCGAATGTAACTTAAGAGTCTGAAATAAAGGCATACTTACAAAAACTAAGTATTGGAAAATTATAAATACATTATATAAGTTGTTTTGAGACGAAAAACACGTGAACTTATTCAAATTTTTGTTGTATTTTTCAATACAAATGACATCAATGCGAAGTATCCAATAAATAACTTAGATGTCGCTAGCAACGCACGCGCTGAGTCGACATACCAAATAGACTGCCAATAGCCTTAGGGCAATCGATCTCCTTCTATGACGTTAGGTATCTGTACTACTCTAGTAGTATTATATTATCTGTGCCAGCGTCATAACCGGTCACGGCCACTTCTATGATTGCTGCGGTTGCTGTCTATGATTACTTAGACGGCGGTCGTTACACAACCATGTCAGAAGCCTGCTAATGTACAAGGCGGTTAAAAAATTCTGACACTAGGGTTCGTTGGGTCGTTCGACGACTCGGTGTCCCACACGAAAAGAAGACGGTCACTTCAACAAACACCTCTCAGTCATAGGTGTTACCGACAGTATGCAGCATGTATGGAAGAGGAAGAAACAGCCACCCATGTGAAGTTACACTGCAAAGAGGGGGCAACATACCGGGCAAAATACCTCGGAAAACCAAGGTCAATCCCTGAGGCACTCAGTGATTTGGTAGGGTGACTGGGCTTCCTCAGGGAACTAGGGATGGCTAGTAGAGTAGAATGAATGAATGTTTACTATTTTTATTTAGTTATTCTGTGCTACTTGCTTTAAAACCCTCGCGCGTCGTTCGGCAGATTTGCTAAAGAGCAGAAACTTGATAAGGCAGTAACTGGATTGGGTGAAGATAACTAGCAATATTGATTTTTGATCGCTCTACCGAAAGAAATGTACCACACATCCTTCCCTTCTACGGACCAATGTCAAAATTAGAATATGTCCAAAGTAGAATTTGATGTCCAAAGATATTTTCCTTCACCCTTTCGTACCTTTAAAAAATAAGTGCAAGTGCTATAATTAGCGAACAAGCCCATGAAACTACAACTATCCCCATGAAACAATAGTAGAAATAAGAAAAAAAATTTGATCGTGACTACCAGTCCAATTGCCCTGCAATCATTTTTCTCCAACGCGTTTATCCCTTGCAGGGTAGGCAGAGCGTAAACGACGGTAAAAATACGGTCGACAAATATCGAGGGCTGTCTCACATGATTCGTGTATCACGTGAAAAAAGTTGTGATACACCTGAAACCCTCGAGTCCCTTAGACGCCTTACGATAACCGCAGGAAAAAAAATGAGGTGATGTTTTTCTTAGTCAGCATCACAGGGCAAAACGAATTAAAACTAAGTAAATCAACTTCAATCTTATATTAAACTTCATACGGCATTTATTGTGTAAAAGTAGACATTTTAAATTTTGTATATAAATGCAATATTTTTGTACCACGCATGACCACAGAGAAAGAATTACATTGCACGCACATGACATATCTGGTCTGTGGCCATAACAATAATGTTCAGGTTGTTGGAAAATTTGCTATCTGACAGTTCTTGCAACTTTTTATAATTTCATAACAGATGGCGTTGTGCTAACTTGAAAGACATTTGAGTTAAGTATTTAAAAAATACCCTAAGTATTTATTATACAAAACAAGGAGCGAACCAGCCTAAGAAACGGAACAATTTTACGAAAGTGACCCCCCTGACAAATTGACTTGTCGGCTGGTACTTTTTGTATGGAAGTTCCATATTTTTTTTCGGTCTATGTTCCTTGGGAAAAGTTGTTCAGTTTCATAGACTGGTTCGCCACTTAAAATATTTGGAAAAAAATTTTTTGCATGCTGTATTATTAATACTCAATTAGATAAAATACATATCCTCGGAATGAAACTTTTTCAGTTTAGCTCAGCGCCATCTATGTACATTTGAAGTTAGGCTAGATTTCTCATTAGTATAAGTCGATAATTTGATATAATATAGGTCTGTCAAGATAGGATTGTTTTTTCTACTTCGCTTACCCTGTGTGTCAAAATTAAGAAAACAGTTAAATTCGTGTATTGTCAACCACTTTATCACGTCACAACAAAGGAAACATAATTTACTTATCACAAAAGGAAATATACAGGTAAAAAATTGGCTGCAAATACTTTAAGAGGCGAACCAGCACATGAAACTGAACAACTTTCCCCAATAAACATAGGTCGAAATATGAAAAAAACACTTGTACCTTCCATACGAAATTACCAATCGACCAAGTCAACTTGTATGGGAGGTTCAAAAAAAATTCTTATTTCGATCTGTTTCTTGCGGAAAATTGTTCAGTATTAAGGGCATATTTGCAGCTAAGATTTTTACACCTTATAATATAAAATCAAACGGAAATATTTACGCCACATGGTCAAATTTTACACGAATTAATCAACATACTTTTTGCGCTAATAATTGATACAATATACAAATATTTTCATCCAAATTGGACTTACAGAAGGGTAAGGCATTTATTAGACTATATCTGTACAATCCAAAATATTCGAGTCAAAATTATTTACAAACAAATACACACGTCATACAGAGAAGTCAAGGAGAAGGCGGAGGACAGAGAAAGCTGGCGGATACTCCACCGACAAGGGCAATGTCCTTCAATAAATGATGATGACAAACTTTTTAGAGCCTTAGAAATGACTCCATCGATAAGAGCATAACCCTTGAATAAATGAAGAAAGAGCCTTTGTAAAACATAATTTAATCTCCAAATCATTGTATTATATCATCACATCACACTTTTGTATCACAACGGTTTTCGTTGATCGTTTAAAAACAACGAAATTTTATTGCCGACAGCAAACCATAACATTAATATTATTTTGATTATCTTATTTTAAAGGCGTCGCACACGGTGAAGATACTATAATATTTTATCTTAAAATATCGCTTGCTATATTCCTTTATGAATGCATCACTTACGGCAAAGATAATATACATATGGTTGTTGGACGACTCGTGTCCCACACGAAAAAAAATAATCTTACAGTATCTTAAGATATCAAACGATATGGAATTTATCTTAAGATGCCGAGTGATGTATCCTAAGACATACCGTCACATTCTCTTAGGCCCCGGTCTCGAATTTTGCGGCGGTGCGCTCGACTTTTTTCTAGGGAGTTCGCCGCTCGTTGCCCGCTTCCGCGCCCGCAAAACCCGAGACCGAGGTCTGAGGCAGTCCATAGAGAATTCATTTAAAACATAATTATCGTATATTAGCCGTTAGTGATAGATAACTTTACTACCTACTATTATATTTTAACTACATCTACATATGTAGAAAATGTCCTATAGTTTTATGAAACGTAGAGAGGAACGTGAGGTATTGTTCATGTTTTAAAATCACGTTACTTTCTTGGGCAGAAAAGATGACGATGAAAGCTTACATAAAACGGAACGTAAGTCTAATATTTTTGCAGGCGAAATGGAAGACTTTGCAAAATGGAGTTATTGACTTTTGCTATGCTCGATATCATTACAAAAATCCTCATCTGGTAGTATCCTCACCGTGTGTGTCGAGGTTTAGTAGCGGTGTTAAGTACAGGCAACTTTGCTCGGCGAATCTCGGATCTCCCGTTCTCTTCTACGTGAGTGAAAGGGAGGTCCGATGATTCACCAGCAATGTTGTGGGGGCGGTCATTCGTCGGCGGGGTGCAGCGCGAGCAAGCACGCCGCGCCGAACGGGGTCTTGTAGTGGATGCGCTCCTCCTGCCATAACAACAACAAACTCAGATTCTATATTTGTAAATTAATACAGTTTTTTAGCTTGGCCAGATAGAGTACAAATTAAATAAAACGGAACCAAACTTTTTGGATGAAAAATTGTTGCCATAGTTAAGCGTTAAATTTGACAGATCGCGAAGAAAGTGGCGGCCTCATTTTTTATCTACTCTTTATGGTCAAGCTATACAACCATACAAAAGTAAATTTTTGGCATATCCCTCCTATTAGGGCTAGTGTCAAACGACAGCGACCTTTAGTTTGTTATATATAGTAGTTTTATAAATTGTTAGTTAGTTTTCCATTAGTAATTAAGTTTATTAAATTAATAATTATTTATTTATTTATTATTTAACCATTTATTGTACACAATATAACACAAAGGACATAACATTAAGAACAATACACAACAGGTCAGCTTATTTCTAAAAAGCAATCTCTTCCAGCAGACCTAGGGTAGTGAGATGGCATAAAGTGAGGCAGTTGACGTGTACAACATACTAATATACCTATACTAATTTATAAAACAAATATTTACATAATAATACCTAATAATACCTATATTTATATACGTACACACATACACCATAAATATAATATATACCTATAAATTAATTTGGGAGAGAAAGATAATGATAATTATCGTATCGTATAATGTTTATTTCGGGTCTACGCGCAAACATCAATCAGATACACACGTCCCAAGGCCGGGGGCATAGCCTCACGTCGGCCATCGCTCTCTAGAGGTTAGTTACCTGGCAGATGGCAGTGGGGGGCGCCACGTCGGCCAGGTACATGCGGCCCAGGGCCGGGGGCATAGCCCCCCGTCGGCCATTGCACTATAGGGACAGTTACCTGGAAGATGACAGTGGGGGGCGCCACGTCGGCCAGGTACACACGTTCCAAGGCCAGGGGCAGAGCCCCCCGTCGCCCATTGCACTGTAGTAGGGATGTTTACCTGGAAGATGGCAGTGGGGGGTGCCACGTCGGCCAGGTACACGCGGCCCAAGGCCGGCGGCAGCGCGCCGGGCAGCAGCGCGCAGACGGACGCGCGGCACAGCAGCGCGCCGCCCCCCGCGCCCTCCCACCCCTCGCTGGGGGGCTCCAGCGCCACGGCGGCCGCACGCGCGCCACGCACCCACTGTACGCACTCGCTGGAAAAAAAAACCGAGGTGGTCTCATTTATACAGTAAGCCACGGACTTTCTAGAGCCACAAAAAAAAATACATATTTGTCCTGAAATAGTGACTTTTAAATAATCAGATTCACACAAAAAATTTAATAAAAATATATCAAAAATAGCGCAGGGCTGGAACCCTACAACTGGCCGCAGAAAGCAGGGCCGGCCTGCAATTACCTGGAGAAGATCTATCCTGTTCGAGTTAAAATCTGCCGGAACAACTTGGACAAAAGAAAAAGCCCAAAATATAAATGTGTGGAGGAAATTTGTTGAGGCCCTATGCTTCACGAGGAGTTAAAGGATCAATCATCACGAAAAATAAACTTGCAAGGTTTTTAGATGAGAAGTGTATGCCGTGTGAATGATTACTATTTTTTAGATATATCCACAAGATGGTGTAGTGTAGGTATAATAGCGCATGTAAGCATTTGTTATTTCTACATATTTTGCGATTTCTACATTAGCAATAAATACATACATACATACATACATACATAAATTACGCCTTTATCCCTTGCGAGGTAGGCGGAGCGTCAACGGCCATAAAAATACGGTCGCTATCGCCACGTCTGACAAATATTGAGGGCCCTTTAGATAATTCGTGTATCACTGTAGTGACAGGTTGTCAGCTTGTCGCCTAAAGTTGTAATACACAATAAACCCTCGAATCCCTCAGTTGCCTCTTACAACACCCGCGGGAACAAATGGGGTGATGCTCTTCTAAACCGGCATCAGTCATCGTCATTTTTTTTTAGCAATAAATATATAGTATAAATTCAGCACTTGGTTGTTTGATTACTCTCCAAATAGGCCAACCTACACAATAGTAATTTCGACTACTTGGCGTTTTAATCAAACACTAGATATTTATGACGGCGTTCAGTCAGGATTCGCCGTATTTTGCGGGGATTTTGTAAGGAAAGCGACGGAGTTGTTCAATTATGATCTTGTATTGTCTCCTTTCAACAATTAGTTAGGATTATCACACTGTTTCTACATTATTTCACGTTATTCGACTCAATTCAATTCGCCAAGACACTACCACTTTGACAGTTCTTACAACGTTGGACGACTCGGTGTCCTACACGAAAAAGAAGAAGAAGTTCTTACAAATCTACTTTCATTTGTTTTCCGTACCGGACCGGCAAAGGTAGTATGGCCGCCATACTGCCAAGGAGTTGCAATTCAGCCAGTGGGCTTCGCCGATATATATATTAACTTTTTGTTAAAAAGATATTAACTTTTTGTTAGAAAGTTAATACAAACGATCAAAGTGGAAAAAATTCATGCCACCGATGGGACATAATCCCATTGGTTAGTATGTCGTGTGGTTTTACCTGTAGTGTTCTGGAGGGGAGTCGTCCTGCAGGTCGTGCAGCGCGACCAGCACCAGGTCCACGCTCTGCGGCAGCTGGGCCAACCTGCCCACCAGTGGGACGCCGCTCAGCTCCAGCGCGGCCAGCTCGCGCGCCAGCTCGTCGCCCCCGCGTGCTGTGGAGCTGCTGGCCTGAACAACACACAGAATATAAAGATATTTATTTGCCAGAGTACAGTTATTGGGATCTTATAGAATGTAGGGTGTAAATATTAGCTGCAAATTTAAATGGTGAGTCAAACTCAACTCAAACTTTGATCATAGTAAATTTAATGTAGCTGTTTCTTTTACTTTTTCTTTTTCTTTGTGATGGTTTTGTATTGAATTATAGAATATGCGTCTCAGGTGTGGAGTCCGGGATATAAAACTTACACGAACCAAATCGAAAAAATCCAAAAAAAGTTTCTTAGGTTCCTAAATAGGAAGTTCAAAATTCGATCCGCTGACTATATCGATAGTTGTAAGCGTCATCACATCCTCCCTCTGCACCTGCGTCGCGACTCTGCTGACCTCTCGCTGCTACATGGGCTGGTCTCCGGCCGCGTGCGCTGTCCCGAGCTGCTTGCCCACGTGCACCTTCGCGTGCCGCCTTCACTTAGAAGTAGGCGAAATCCGCACCTCGAGCTCTCCACACCCTTTTCTCGCATTAGATATAGGCAACACTCCTTCTTTCCACGTGTAATTAATAAATTTAATAAAGTTTACTCACATTCCCTTGACCTATTTTTCACTAGTATTCACGGCGTTAGGCAGTATGTAAGCAAACAATTTTTTTTTTTTAGGAGATATGGTTCAATAAGAACATAATTATCTATTGCACTAAATAGTTTATTCATCAGCGTTTTGTACTCTTAATATTGTATTTAGACTCCATAATTCGTTCTTGTTTCTAACTAGCTTTTTTCTACCTATAGGCGAAAACTTTGTTAATGGCCTTATGTTATTTATATTCGAACACATGTAGTCATAGTTTAGGCTGTAAGTTTTCCGAAGAAAATAAAATAAAATAAATAAAATTAGTCATTGTTACAAAGAGCTGTGGAGCTGCTAGCCTGGACAAACCACAGAATATAATTAATATGTGATTGTCCTGTGTTTTATCTTGTGTGCAATAAACAGTTAAATAATAATAACTATAGAAACATAAAGAAATTTATTTGCCAAAATATATTTTATAATTTTAAAATAACGAACTGAGCTATTATGAATTTACGCGAGCTGAGCAGCCGCGCCGCGGTGAGCGCGCACGCGCCCGTCTCGTGCGCGCCGCACACCACGCCACTAGTGCTTACCGTGCGCTGCGTGTAACACACCACGCTGCAGTTGTGCGAGCTGAGCAGCCGCGCCGCGGTGAGCGCGCACGCGCCCGTCTCGTGCGCACCGCACACCACGCCACTAGTGCTTACCGTGCGCTGCGTGTAGCACACCACGCTGCAGTTGTGCGAGCTGAGCAGCCGCGCCGCGGTGAGCGCGCACGCGCCCGTCTCGTGCGCGCCGCACACCACGCCACTAGTGCTTACCGTGCGCTGCGTGTAGCACACCACGCTGCAGTTGTGCGAGCTGAGCAGCCGCGCCGCGGTGAGCGCGCACGCGCCCGTCTCGTGCGCGCCGCACACCACGCCACTAGTGCTTACCGTGCGCTGCGTGTAACACACCACGCTGCAGTTGTGCGAGCTGAGCAGCCGCGCCGCGGTGAGCGCGCACGCGCCCGTCTCGTGCGCGCCGCACACCACGCCACTAGTGCTTACCGTGCGCTGCGTGTAGCACACCACGCTGCAGTTGTGCGAGCTGAGCAGCCGCGCCGCGGTGAGCGCGCACGCGCCCGTCTCGTGCGCACCGCACACCACGCCACTAGTGCTTACCGTGCGCTGCGTGTAGCACACCACGCTGCAGTTGTGCGAGCTGAGCAGCCGCGCCGCGGTGAGCGCGCACGCGCCCGTCTCGTGCGCGCCGCACACCACGCCACTAGTGCTTACCGTGCGCTGCGTGTAACACACCACGCTGCAGTTGTGCGAGCTGAGCAGCCGCGCCGCGGTGAGCGCGCACGCGCCCGTCTCGTGCGCGCCGCACACCACGCCACTAGTGCTTACCGTGCGCTGCGTGTAACACACCACGCTGCAGTTGTGCGAGCTGAGCAGCCGCGCCGCGGTGAGCGCGCACGCGCCCGTCTCGTGCGCGCCGCACACCACGCCACTAGTGCTTACCGTGCGCTGCGTGTAGCACACCACGCTGCAGTTGTGCGAGCTGAGCAGCCGCGCCGCGGTGAGCGCGCACGCGCCCGTCTCGTGCGCACCGCACACCACGCCACTAGTGCTTACCGTGCGCTGCGTGTAGCACACCACGCTGCAGTTGTGCGAGCTGAGCAGCCGCGCCGCGGTGAGCGCGCACGCGCCCGTCTCGTGCGCGCCGCACACCACGCCACTAGTGCTTACCGTGCGCTGCGTGTAACACACCACGCTGCAGTTGTGCGAGCTGAGCAGCCGCGCCGCGGTGAGCGCGCACGCGCCCGTCTCGTGCGCGCCGCACACCACGCCACTAGTGCTTACCGTGCGCTGCGTGTAGCACACCACGCTGCAGTTGTGCGAGCTGAGCAGCCGCGCCGCGGTGAGCGCGCACGCGCCCGTCTCGTGCGCACCGCACACCACGCCACTAGTGCTTACCGTGCGCTGCGTGTAGCACACCACGCTGCAGTTGTGCGAGCTGAGCAGCCGCGCCGCGGTGAGCGCGCACGCGCCCGTCTCGTGCGCGCCGCACACCACGCCACTAGTGCTTACCGTGCGCTGCGTGTAGCACACCACGCTGCAGTTGTGCGAGCTGAGCAGCCGCGCCGCGGTGAGCGCGCACGCGCCCGTCTCGTGCGCGCCGCACACCACGCCACTAGTGCTTACCGTGCGCTGCGTGTAGCACACCACGCTGCAGTTGTGCGAGCTGAGCAGCCGCGCCGCGGTGAGCGCGCACGCGCCCGTCTCGTGCGCACCGCACACCACGCCACTAGTGCTTACCGTGCGCTGCGTGTAGCACACCACGCTGCAGTTGTGCGAGCTGAGCAGCCGCGCCGCGGTGAGCGCGCACGCGCCCGTCTCGTGCGCGCCGCACACCACGCCACTAGTGCTTACCGTGCGCTGCGTGTAGCACACCACGCTGCAGTTGTGCGAGCTGAGCAGCCGCGCCGCGGTGAGCGCGCACGCGCCCGTCTCGTGCGCGCCGCACACCACCGCCACCGTCGGCGCCTGCAAACACATTCATACACCATTTTACAGAAGTACTAACTTTCTTTCAAGGGGTGAACCTTCCTAATTTTCTTTCAAGGAACATACATAAAATATTTAAAAAAGCTGGACCTTTAAAATTTTTTTCGAAATGTGAAATATTCTTTGGCTCTCCCATACTAAGGTTCGTATTTATAAATCGCACTTAACTCTCAATTCGATCACAAGAATGATTTTAATAAATGACAACTTCTTAGAGTTGAGTGCGGTTCATAAATACTGGCCTAAGTGACTCGGTCTGCGACATGTGAAAAGCCCTGAACTAGCACTGGTTACTATCACTTCACTTCACTTCCACTTCCACTATAAATAATAAATAATAGCGACATATTGATCTGTATTGAGGATCTGAATTATTTATTTGACTTAATATGTAATTTAGAAAAAGACATCTCTATATCAAATTGTAGTAACCTACAGCGCCATCTATTGGAAGAGGTCGAGAAGTTCTACGGACAGTTATACGCGACAACATGCACACCTGTCAATAATCGGGTCGCAGATCCAAGAGCTCGATTAACCCGGCACTACACAGAAGATATCCCGGACGTCAGCTTGTACGAGATTAGTATGGCTCTGAAACAGCTAAAAAACAGCAAGGCGCCGGGTGATGATGGAGTTACGGCAGAGCTTCTGAAAGCCGGTGGTAAACCGATACTTAAAGCACTGCAGAAATTGTTTAACTCTGTCATACTCGAGGGCAAAACGCCACAGGCGTGGCACAGAGGCGTGGTGATGCTGTTCTTCAAAAAGGGCGATAAGTCTTTGCTGAAGAACTACAGACCCATCACGCTTCTGAGCCATGTCTACAAGCTGTTCTCAAGAGTCATAACGAATCGTCTCGCACGCAGGCTCGACGACTTCCAGCCTCCCGAACAGGCCGGCTTCCGAAAAGGCTTTAGCACCGTGGATCACATTCATACGCTGAGGCAAGTTATACAGAAGACTGAAGAGTATAACCAACCACTCTGCCTCGCGTTTGTGGACTACGAAAAAGCCTTCGATTCGATCGAAACATGGGCCGTACTTCAGTCTCTTCAGCGGTGCCAAGCTGACTATCGGTATATCGAAGTGTTGAAGTCCTTGTACGAAAGCGCCACCATGTCAGTTCGACTTCAGGACCAGGACTCGAAACCTATCCAGTTGCAGCGAGGAGTGAGACAGGGAGATGTAATATCACCGAAACTGTTCACAGCAGCACTGGAAGACGTCTTCAAGCTCTTGGACTGGAGAGGACTTGGCATCAACATCAACGGCGAGTATCTGACTCACCTTCGTTTTGCCGACGATATCGTGGTCATGGCGGAAACCCTGGAGGACCTCGGTACAATGCTCGATGACCTCAATAGAGCCTCCCAACAAGTGGGTCTAAAAATGAACATGGACAAGACCAAGGTTATGTCAAACTCTCTTGTTGCACCCATTACTCTGACAGTTGGGGGCTCTACTCTGGAAGTTGTCGACGAGTATGTCTACCTGGGACAAATAGTCCAGCTGGGTAGGTCCAACTTTCAGAAAGAGGTCAATCGTCGAATCCAACTCGGCTGGGCAGCGTTCGGGAAGCTACGTAACATCTTCTCTTCTCAACAACTACCGCAGTGCCTCAAGACAAAAGTCTGGGATCAGTGCGTGTTGCCAGTGATGACTTACGGAGTTGAGACGTGGCCGCTAACAATGGGCCTCATAAGAAGGCTCAAGGTCACTCAAAGGGCAATGGAAAGGGCTATGCTCGGAGTTTCTCTCCGCGATCGAATCAGAAATGAGGAAATCCGGAGAAGAACCAAAGTCACCGACATAGCTCGAAGGATTGCGCAACTTAAGTGGCAGTGGGCGGGGCATATTGCTCGTAGGACCGATGGCCGCTGGGGCCGGAAAGTTCTCGAGTGGCGGCCACGGACCGGTAGACGCAGCGTAGGTAGGCCTCCCACAAGGTGGACCGACGATCTGGTGAAGGTCGCGGGAAGCCGCTGGATGCGGGTGGCGCTGGACCGATCATCGTGGAGATCCTTGGGGGAGGCCTATGTCCTGCAGTGGACGTCTATCGGCTGAGACGACGACGACGACAGCGCCATCTGTTGTAAAAGAGTCTTCAACAACATGTGACCTGTGAATCAGCGTGTTGCTTACCTGGTGCGCATTCCTGGGCTCGAGGCGGCGCCCTCCGCCCACCAGCCGCACGCACACGTCGGCCGCCGCGCGCGCCAGCAGCACCCGCGCGCCTGCACGCAAATAAATAAACATAATGGACAATCCCCACAGCGCCATCTAGGGCCACACTAAGCAAAGCTTACGGGACCTAGATAACTGGTGCTTATACTTATACATGCACCTAAATTGCAATTACGTTTCGTGGGATAAAAACGTGACAATGTGTATTTATGTATGTATCCTTTTTACTCACTGTCAGCCAATCCGGCCCTGGCCAGGCCCTCCCACAGGCGGCGGCGGGCGGCCGTGAGCAGCGTGGGCACGCACACGCCCTCGTCGGTCACGTAGTCGAGCAGCCCGCGCACCGCGTCCGGCACGCGTATCGCACGCCGCGCGCCGCCCGCGCCCGGCCCTGTCCACCCGCCTAGCACGTTCTCGTCGTGACGGAACTAGAGAGGATAGCGAACAGTTTAATACGCCATGTGGTAATAATTCGTTTCCTGAGTCATTAAAAAAATTAAAAAATTGTACGCTTAAAACTATTGTCTAAATATACTACGGACTTAATTCTTAATTTTTCGAAATATTCAATGTTTGAATTAATAAACAGTAAAATAATATAAAAGTAAGTGTTTTGACGCCATCCAAATACTTACGGCGTGACGTCATACTTCTAATTCTTCAAACAAAATACCATTTTAAATCGTTTTAAAAAGTAGCTCATTTGACCTGCCAGGAATCAAGCCTATTGTCGACAGCGAATCAAAGCCACAGACAGCCACACTATATTTTACGACAACTAGGTATAAATTGACGTGTGGCGAAAAAACAAACTAATTTTAATATTAGTTATAAGGACGTTTTGTTACGTGAATAACTTTTTAAAAAAGACAACCGACTTCAATGGACGTCTAAAAGTGCGTTCCTCCATTTTTTTGTCGGTTAATATGTCTTATACCTTCTCCTAATTCTGATATTTATATGAAAACCACATCAAAATCGGTTCATCCAAACGCGAGATAATCGCGGACAAACATACATACATATATACAGGTCAAACTGAACCTCCTTTTTTGAAGTCGGTTAAATAGAGACGTTTTAAGAACAGCGCTCTTTCACGGCACTACGTCTTGAAACTGCAAAGAGGTGCGTCGGGGATAAGTGGTTAGGACACCGCACCGGTCTTACAATCGTCAGACCCGAGTTCGATCCCCGGCAATGTGTTTTTACTCACGTACATTTACCGACTGCTCTTACGGTGAAGGAAAAACATCATGAATAAACACACATTCAAATAAAAATTGAATTCAGATTATATTTGAATATGAATTTACCTAGGATTCGGGCCAGGCTCCACGTCAAATCCCCTAGGTTAGGTAGTCCTCAGAGAGGGGCATAACGCAAGGAGAATATATGTATGTATGAAGTAAAATAAGATTACCTTGCCAGCGTCGTCTGCTTGCCGCACGAGGTCTGGCTTTTGGTTATTCATCTGCTCCCATAGCGCGCGTTTATCAAACAGCGCTAGATTACCTGGAATATATGAAAAAACGGTTGTCTGTACAGTCAGTTTACTGACGATAGTTGAACGTGACAAAGTCTTAAGAAAATACTGAAGGAATGGTTGCATTTTACAAAATAATTTTACAGTCGTGGTTTTGTCGTTCTGGTAAGCCAGGACGCGTGGCGTGACTCGTCGTGCCACAGAGCCGATACAATAGAAGAGTTGCCGTAAGCCTGCTCCCTTCACCCCCGGGCACTGACTTCATCACTTTTTCTAGGGACGATGACATTCGGCATCTCTTCTATTGTACCTGCTCTGTGGCCTCGGCGAAGCGCAGCCCGAAACCGCCCGAGATTGGCCGCGTGTGCGTGTGGCGGCGCGTAGATACTGTCACGCACACATACAAGCCGCGCAACGTGCGTTTGTATGAAGATAGCTTGCTTCCCCCTTCCTTATATTTTGGTAGCGTGAAATCTTGACATACACACACACACACACACACACACACACAAATCACGCCTTTATCCCTGGCGGGGTAGGCAGAGCGTTAACGACCGTAATATTACGGTGGTGATCGCCACGTCTGACAAATGTTTGAGGGTCGTTTCAGATAGGTAAGTCGTGTAACACTATAGTGACAGGTTGTCAGCCTGTCGCCTAAAATTGCAATACACATAAAACCCGGTTATTACGACACCCACGGGAAAGAAATGGGGTGATGCTATTCTAAGCCGGCATCAAAAGGCAAAATCTTGACATCCTACCTTCAAAGTCGAAGTCTCGGTCGATGGGCGCGTCGGCGGCCGAGCCGAAGCACGCCTCGTTGCGGCGCCGCGCCTTCTCGCCGGGGGCGCCCGCCGCGCCACGCCCCTTCGGCGTCGACCCGGAGTGCCCGTAGCTCCCTACAATAATAGGCTACGTGAGTAAAATAATCTAATGCAAATATTTTAAGGGGTGAATCAGCCCTTGAAACTGAATAACTTTCCAAAAGGAACATAGGTCGAAATATGAAAAGAATATTTGGACCTCCCATACAAAATGTAGCAGTTGGGCGAGTCAACTCTAAATTCAATTAAATAAAGGTTAATTTTTTTTTTCATATTTCGACCTATGTTCCTTGGGGTAAGTTTTTCAGTGTCATGGGCTGGTTCAACCCTCAAAGTATTTCCAGCTAATTTTTTTACACCCTGTATGTTCGGCCCATCACTAGTAATAAATACCTGAATTGTTATTCTTATTGTTCCGCTGTCCTTGTATGTCGATGGGCTTGCTGCGCTGCTGCTGCGCGCCGCGACTGCCCCCCGGCTTGCCCCCGGCTGCGGCCGCGGGCGCAGCCTGCTGGGATATGTTGCCTGGAATAAAATACAATCAGGGATGTCATGTATATATATATCAATATCATGTATATGATACTGATATCATGTATATGACCCCTTTATTCCTTTGCGGGGAGGCAGAGCCTTCAATTCAACTTTATTTCAAACAAAATAATATTTCTAATTATAAAATTAGATACACACACACACAGATCACGCCTATATCCCTGGCGGGGTAGGCTAGGCATAGCGTAAACAACCGTAAAATTACGGTCTTTATCGCCACGTCTGACAAGTTTTTGAGGGTTGTTTCAGATAAGTTGTATACATATCACTATAGTGACAGGTCATCACCCTGTCGCCTAAAATTGCAATACACATGAAACCCTCAAGTCCCTTAGTCGGCTGCTACGACACTCACGGGAAAGAAATGAGGTGATGCTATTCTAAGCCAGCATCACATAGCAAAATTTGATTGATTTAAACATTTCATTTTAACATGCATTAATAATTATATTAATAATTCAAATTACCAATAACTATAAAAAAAATAAATTATTATTTGCATGCAAGAATTATTTACCTTCTTTTACACTATTAATAGTAACAAACATGTGTTATGCATATCCAGACCGAGACCGGACTTATTGTAAACCCAATGCCTGTTAACGTTGGCTAAGGTCTCCGCGATACAAGCTGTGCTTAGTGCGGAGGCCGCTGTTAAGAAAGAAAGTCATATACTACCTACTTACTGTGTAATGTCGAAAATACCTTTCTGGAATGATATTTCTTTTGTGTAAATTGTGTGATTCTAATGAAATAAATTATTAAATTATTATTATTAAACTTTATCAATGAATCAATACCTACTTATTCAGTAAATACCGATGATTTTTCTAACTGCATTGAATTTGAAATAAGATCATTATGAAACTAGTGAAGATAAAAAATATTTTATAATTAACTGAATTATAAATTCGTCTTTCTCTTTAATAATAAATAAATTCATACATGCATTTAATTTCACGAGCCACTCCCTAGAAAAAAAGGCAAGTGTGTTGCTGCCGCTGCCCGCAAAGACTGGGGCTAAACACAACCCGTAAATTATCACTTGGAGTTTCATAGCTACTACTTTATACCTGAACTGGACGGGTTGGCTTGTAGATTTTCACAGACGGTTGCTTTTGCTGCCTTCTTGCAGGCTTTAGTCACAGCTACAGTGCTGTGTGTCTGCTCTGATGCTGGTGCTTTTGTTTCTATTATTTTTAAGTCTTTTATGTCTGCCGCACTGCAAGAAAAGGAATCATAATAATATTATAAATGCAAAAGATTGTATGTTTCTTTGCTTGTGTACCAATTTTTATGAAATTTGGCACACTAATAGAGGGTATCTTAGACACATACACATACAATAGTTTCTATACTGAAAAAATGTTCCTGTGGGATGCCACAAGATGATTAGATGCCACTTGTCTTATATTAGTTCTTTTTCTGTATAGTGCTTTCACATTAGCATGTCAATACTGATTATCACCTGAGTATACAGATACAAGCCATGCCTCTGCAGTGAACTTGGCTTGTATTCCTATACCCAAGCAATATTCATATCATGTACATTAACTGAGGAAAACGATCTATCGCTAACTAATGTATGAGTACAGTGGTAGCAAATGTCAATGATTGCTATTGCCATGCTAACGTAAGAGCACTATAGCCACGCCAGTACTTGTAAAGTTTATTTTTTACTATTTTGTTTGTATATGTCCACAAGATGTCTGCCTAACCCGCAAGGGATAAAAGGCGTGATATATGTATGTATGTATGTATGTCCACAAGATAGTACTTTTGAATACTTTAATAAAACACAAGATATTGATATTAACTTTTTGTTGGAAAGTTACAACAAGTGGTTTTTTTTTTGCCACCAATGGGCTTCGAACCCATGTCTTCTGACAAGCCAGGTCAGACGTGTAATTTGAATGAAGGTTTCCTTTTAGCTAACTTTACCATCTATTGGATCTGTAACAGACTGGGCTAGCCCATTGACACTTCAGCTTGTTGTAGTACTACCACTAAATTCGGTTTTTTCCTTACAGTATTCCGACCATTATTCTGCTAGCCTTATCCTGTTCTCTGCCGGGGTTTGCTAACTAACCTAGAGGATTTGCCGAGACACCAATTTTTTACACAGAGCAACTGCCATCTGACCTCTGCAACCCGAAGGCTAAACTGGCCCTATTCCGACCAACAACTTTATTTGTTTTGAGCTCCCAATATTTCGAAGCTGTTCCTAGCGTCATGATCAGGGGTAAACAAACTCAAAATATCTAAAAATTTGGCGGAAACAACCCGTGCTCTTTTCCTCATAATTACCGCGGCGATGTTTGAACAATTTGATATGAATTCAAAGTCTTGATTTGTCCCTACTCTTCCCATTTTACGGTACTTGCCTATGTCCAATGGGTTTGTTTACGATGTTACAAGTAGGTAAAATAACCTAAAACTTACTTGAGAGTAACTTGGGACTTTGGGTACGGGAAGCCGTTCCGGAATGCCTTGGTGAGGGTGATAGTGGTCCCATCTGCGTCCAGGATGGTACCCTGGTAGCATCCTAGTGGTTCCCCACAGTTCACCGAGACCGCGTAGCCTATCCACTTGGACATTTTCAATCAAAGTTTGTGTACAACAGATACAACTAATAGTGTCATTGATCACGTAGGTAAATGCACATGTAACTCATATGAATATCGCGAGAACAAACAAGTGAAAAAATTCCTAAACAACCACAAAATATTGCACAAAACCTTCAAAAGTCAGCAACAGTGGTCACCACAGATCAGAATAATATTATATTATATGTCACCACAGAGTACATTATTATTATTTCTTTATTTAATGGCGGTTCTACTTTGATTTCGCCAGTGTCAGTAAATAAGGTTTCCAGCGCAGCTGCTGCGCCGGGTGGTGGCGCCTGTAGGGATAGCACAGAACTAGGAAAAAGTGATAGTGTCATCTACCATCCAGAATTTTTGCAATACATACAGGCACTTCAATTTATTTATATCGGACAAGCAGTGGTTCCAAATCCACAGATCACTAACCTAAAATATATCATGTTGCAGGCAATATGCACAAATCCGCCGTACATAATGTCCCTTTATCTGCCTGCCCTTATCCCAATTTATTTGTCCGTACTTAATGTCTCGACCGTATACAAACTTTCTTCTTTTTCGTGTGGGACACCGAGTCGTCCAACGACCTGATGTACCCTAGTGTCAGAATTTTTCAACCGAAATTTTACAATTTAAAATTTTTATTTTTCAACGTATACAAACGAAAAAGTAGTATACAAATTGCATGCAATATGGCTTTAAAAATGAACGTTGGTCTGGTCTGTGCCTCGTTTTTCGAAACTACAGGCTACAATTCTACAGGTGTAATTCGATGTACATTGCGTAGCGGGTCAAAAATCCTGATTTTATTATGTCCCACTGGCTACGCAATGTACATCGAATTACACCTGTAGAATTGTAGCCTGTAGTTTTGTTGCATAGGCCACTGGTCTGGTCCCGCCTCAAGGTCCCGCAGTTAATGGTTGATCTATTAATAACGGGACGCCCTGCATGTATAAATTGTCTGAAAAAGACTTTTAGTTTATGTAATGTCGCGTACTTTCGTATTTGCTTACCTCGACTGCCAGCGCCAAAATGGCGATTTTCAATGAGTTCTACTGTGCCACCAATATTGTAGCAAACCAGTCCACAGCAAATTTTAGGTCAGTGGTCAACACTAGTCGTAATTTAGTTCCGAAGTCGCCACTGTGGCGCTGACAGCAGGGAAAGCAAATACGAAAACAAGTACGCGGTACTCTCATAGGTGGCGCTTCAATTTAAAAAAAGTGTGTAGATCTAATAGATAGCGCCTTAGGTATTCAAATGAAGCCCGAATGAATGAAGCAGAATATCACAGTGAACATAACACTAAATACATTTGTGGACTAGGTCATTAATAAAATATAAAAGGTGTACGCTTAAAACTATTCTCCAAAAATACTACTTATGGTCTTTTTATATAATTTTTCAAAATATTCGAAGTTTGAATTAATAAACAGAAAATATATATAAAAGTAAGTGCTGCTCAGACACCGTCCAAAATATCAATGTATGACGTCATACATTCCTATTTTCATACGAAATACCATTTCAGGTCGTGTTAATCATATCATGTTATTATTATTCTTTTAAATAGAAACTCATTTGA
This sequence comes from Keiferia lycopersicella, assembly GCA_029255805.1. Classification (NCBI taxonomy): domain Eukaryota; kingdom Metazoa; phylum Arthropoda; class Insecta; order Lepidoptera; family Gelechiidae; genus Keiferia; species Keiferia lycopersicella. Next base: position 16,302,599 of record JARACZ010000005.1, read on the forward strand.
CCTGCCAGTCCACAACCCTATTGTGATTTTGATTTATGATGGACTATAGTCTGTAAGTTTAGGTACTTATCTTTTTGTAAACAAACTTTGTATGTAACTGACAGTTCAGAAGTGTCACTTTCATACAAAGTTTTGTGGCGTTGCACTGGCAACACCATTTTACTTAATAAGGTACCACCCTCAACATGGTTTTGTATGTACGGCCGTGAACATGGTCCCTACCGGAAACCGGGAGCCCTCTGCTTCCGGTATCGTCTGTCGGCCATGTTCACTGCCTTTCTACTAGATCGACACGCGCAGAGCAGACGCAACAAGTATCGCTTTGCTCTGTCCGTCCGAACTCATTGTAACGCGCATTATATTATTTACAAGTTGTGCTAACTACTGTATAGGGAGTGTGCATGGTGAACAATAAACTCTTGTGAAACCTATCCAGCCGTTTCCTTCTAAGTCACCTCTACACACCACCCATAGTTTGTTTAGAAAAAGATAAGTACCTACCTAAACTTGCAGACTATAGTGGGCTGGGCACTGACTTCCATAGTAGTCTTCTCTGCTAGTGGGCCTGCCACCTAGCGGCTGCTCCCACTGCAACTCATTTTCCCGTAGGAATAAAATGTTTTCTTGGCAAGTATTATACATAAAAACCTTCGACGTGCGTAAATCACTCTATCTATTAAAAAAGCTGCACCAAAATCAGTTGTGAATTTTAAAATCTTAAGCAAACATACACACGCAAAAAGCGACTTTGCTTTATACAGGGTGTAAAAATATCAGCTGCAAATATTTTAACGGGTGAACCAGCCCATGGAACTGAACAGTTTTGCCCAAGGAACTTAGGTCGAAATATGAAAAAAAATTTTGGACCTCATATACAAAATTACCGACCAACTGGTATGGGAGGTCCAAAAAATAAAAATATACTTACTATCTAGTGATCCACATAAAGGTATCCTGCCTGTCTCATTGTTGAGAAGCGGTTGGCCAAAATTCAAATGACAATAGGACAAGTAGGTAATTACCAGAACAAAGAACGGGGCGGTGCGCGCGCACGAACCACGCCTCACCCGAAACCTCGGACCAATGGCTGCGCGTTCCAAATTCAAATAACTTTACTTTATAAAAATATACAGGGTGTTAGGAAAAGTACTATCTTTCTTTCAAGGGATGAACCACCAGATGAAACTAAACAACTTTCCTCAAGGACTATAGGTCGAAACATTAAAAAAAAATTGTACCACTGCCAATACAAAATGTACCAGCCGACTGACTCGGTCAGTTTGTATTGTACCTATGTAAAGTCCAAAAATTAATAATTCATCTAATTATCATATTTCGACTTTTTTCCTTGAGGAAAAACAATTTGGACCTCCTATACCTAGTTACGTGTTTTGTGTGAAGCCTGACCAGAAACGTAAAAATGCTGGGTTTAGGGCGCTAAATGAAATCCGCTTAGGTATAAGTGGAAACGCTGAGTATTATAGTCGTCGGCGTTACTATAATAGTCCTGCCGATGGAATTGGCTAGTTTGGCCTGAATACTTATTATTATTGAATTCAGTCGGGCAAATATGACCAGGGCCCCGTTTTTAGAAACTACAGGCTACAAGTTTACAGGGCAAATTCGTTTTACATTGCGTACCTAGTACGCCATATTAAATCCTGGTTTTATATAGTCCCACCGGCTACGCAATGTACATCAAATTTGACCTGTAAACTTGTTGCCTGTAGTTTCGTTGCATGGAATATGATCAAAAGTTTATTCGTCAAAATGACCAATATTAATATTGAACGTTCATTCGATCACTACTCGTAGCTCTCCGGTCAGTTTATAGCCATTTAAAGGCAATCAAACGCCAATATTTAAATTATTGAGTGAGCATAACCACTATAATAAAAATAACGTTATGTTAGGCGAATAACACGCCAGAGATCCGTTGGGGCAAAAGACATAGATATATTTTATCTGCCTTAACAAGTTTAAGTACCTGTGCCCCGTTTTTCGAAACTACAGGCTACAAGTGTTCAGATGAAATTCGATGTAGGTACATAGCGTAGCGGGTCAAAAATTCTGGTTTTACAGTTCCATCGGCTACGCAATGTAGATTGAATTTCACCTATAGACTTGTAGCCTGTAGTCTCATTGTATCGGGCACTGGTTGACCGAGCCTTACTCGAATTGATCGTCTCCAAAACGTATTTTGATTCTTTCGTAATTGTTCCGCGGCGTATACGCTAAGCTAGCATTAGGTACTTTGATACAACAAAACAAAAAAAACCTTGAACAATACACGAAATTACTGTTATTTTGAGATATATAAAGAGATAAGTTAAGTATAAGTTTGACCTGTATGTATGTATGTTTGTCCGCAATTATCTCGCGTTTAGATGAACCGATTTTCAGAAAAGTACCGGTAAATTGTGATTATACCGGGAAATGCCCTCATTATAATACTTATTTAGTACCTAATACCTTTGTTAAAAAGAGAACCGATTCCAACGGACGTGTAAGATGTGAATATCATTTTTTTTGTTGGTTAATATGCCTTAAGCTTTTTCCTAAGTCACAATTTACCGGTACTTTTTTGAAAATCGGTTCATCCTTTAACTGACACTTGCAAATACGTAGAAATTTTCCCATTTCTACATTCGTTTGAAGTCCTGGCAGCCCTGCATCGCAGCGGTGGTGCGGCGGCGGCGTGGGAGCGCAATAATTCTACTTTTATCTAAAGCTTTTTACCGCAAAAAGCTCCGGAGCAGGTTTCCTGCGCGCGCGGGGCAGTGCTCTTGCGCCGGTCGCCGCCACACCACGTCCGCGCATGCGCCGACCGCCTCCCGCCATTCGTCCGTTCAAAAAACGAACCGCCGAAATTGCTCGCGAGTTTTGTGGAAACCACCCAACTGAAATATTTGCGTGTGCGCTTGTGTGTTTGTGTTGTGTTGGTGTTTGTGTGTGTACACCTGTGACGTAGACTGTGAGTTGGTAAAACATTGTGCCTTCATTTAAATGAGGGCTGGAGGGTGCAGCGGATGAAGAGATAAATCTTTGGTGCGTTGACCGGGAGCGGTTCGACGCCCGAACGCATTTTGTGTTTGCAATAAACGGTGGGTACCTACGTAGGTAATTTCCTATCGGTATGGCTTTATAGGCTGGAGCATAGAAACTAACTGCAGTTGTAGTTGCAGTATTGAAGGCAGGAAGCCGGTTTTTGGAGTGTTGCACATTTACTTTCACCATGCCCGCCCTTGCCCACCGCCCCGAAAAGTATACTCTGACCACGACGTGTCCAAAAAAAGTATACTCTGACCAAAAACCTAGATAATCTGCTCAAAATTCGAAAACACTGATCCTGAAAACAGCACTAAAACCGATATCGATGGATAGTTCACGCTGATCGAACTATTCTGGCAGGATCACCATTTAGTACCTACTCTCTTACTATTATTGGAAAAACATGCTAGTCTATCTTTGTCTTATAAGTCTGAAATAAATAATAATTTTTGGTGGTCCTGCCAGGGAGTGCTTTGCAGCCAGACCACCATCACATGTCCGAAACTTCTTATATCTGCTACTTCGCTTGGGTACTTGGGTACTTACCCAATGTCTACCTCAAGATATAGATGAAACAATTCAAAAGTTATCTCAAAATCTGAAGTCATTAGATAATAATGAGTGTTCTGTTCTGACTAGGGAGGCATGCTCTGCAGCGACACAAAATGTTTGAAACAAAGTTTTTGCGAAAACATGTTCATACAAATAAAAAACACACCAAAAACATTTGCTTTCAACAAGATATAGCCAACGAGCGAAAAAGACATCAGTTGAGAGCTGATGTCTTATAGAGCCAAGCTTCTCAATCTACACGCCCTAACTCCACCAACTCTTTCATAAACTCTACAACTTAATTAAAATGTGGGGCGTGGCCGTTTCAGTGCCGTCAAAATGGAGAATGAACGCATTTAAACAAATACATACATATCTAGTTTCTTATGTGCTTGCATTGTTTGTTATCTGTAGAAGCAGAGAAACCATACATTTTAACTAAGATGTAGAGTTTATGAAATTTGAGTTGGTGGACTTAGGGCGTGCAGATTGAGAGGCTTGGTTCTCTGGCTCTTGACATACAAATGTTTTTGGTGAGATTTTATTTCTTTTTGTATGGAAAAGGAGAATCCCGTACAAACTTCCACCCCGTTTTTTAGAAGGTAGAGAGTGATTTTGTAATTATCCTGATACACATACGTACGTATTACAATATTTCAGATTATATGTCCGTAAACTAAATACCTATCTAACCTCTAGCATCACTACATAGTGTAAAGCTAAGTAGCTGTTCACGTCTGTATGTATGGATGAATGGAGGTATGTATGTATGCTTAAATCTTTAGAACTACACAACAGATTTTGATGCAGGTCTTTTTAATAGAAAGAGTGGTTCAAGAGGAAAGTTTTCATGTACTTAGGTATAAAACTTGCGAGAAAAACATCTTATTCCCACGGGAAAATGAGTTGCAACGGGCGCAGCTGCTGGGCAGTCCGTTAGTGTTTAATAATACTGCCAAGGATGATATGGCGAAAATGTAATCAGTCTTGTACATTGGGAACTAAAGTTATGTGGGTTCTAAAAACGACGAAACTGACGCATCTGACCGAATAAGCTGGGCCCCAAGTCTGCTATTTTTTGTCATTGTAACGTCATCGAAACTCAACTGTCATTCCATTGCCATTGTGATTTTCTATACTTACTGTGTAACCAGACTACGAAATGACCGAAATCATCCAACTGAGATCCAATCAACGTCCAACTGAAACGAATTTAATTTAGCAGACTTAGGCTCTGTAACCCGTGGCGTGTCAGTGGAGCCGGCTGACCCGTGCGCCCGCGCACCTGCCTGTGCGACGACCTTGCACCTTTACAGCGCACGGCGCACGCCCCTGCCTTATACGGCGGTGGTTTAACCGTAAGGCTGTCTAATCCAGTGTTTTCCAGTCTGTGGTTCACGACCCCTGTTGTGCCACGTTGTTCAAAACTACCTAGGCTAGGTTCGAATTTCACCTGTAGACTTGTAGCCTGCAGTTTCGTTGCATGGGGCCTTGACGGACGCTGATGCAAAATAATACATCTAAAGTATGGCCGTTCGAATAGGCTATTTTTGACAGCTGTCAAACCCATACTAAAAGACATGTCAACAAAGAAAAATAGACCTTAAGTCATAGCATTAACATGATTTTGACAGCCGTTAATAAGGCCTATCAACGCAAGTTTCTGCGTTGTTCTTGCGGCAACGTCTGTTTTTAGTGTGGGGAATTTCCTTGCATGTGTCAAACGCTTGCGCTAAAAATGCATTAGATGTCTGAAGAAAAAAAATGTCAGTCCTACTCTGTTTTTTATAGAGAGAGTAAATTGTCATTTTGGCACACCGCTTACGTTGCGTAGTCCGTCGCTTAGGTTAGGTCACGCGAGCGGTGTGCCGTCTTACATACATTCGGTACGCGCTGCGTTCGCCGTGTACACGTGCTGCATTACAAAGGCTGGTGTGCTCTGTGCTTCAGATTTGCAAAAAATTGCAACCCAAAAGGTCAATTTACTCTCTCTAAAAAAACACAGGTCTTCTCTTAAACTGAGATTAGTTACAGCAAGGTACATGTTTTACAAAACATCTCAGCTCTTACATTTTATTGGAAACAAAAAATCGATTTAATAATTGGCTACAATTTTCTCACGCAGTTTCATATAGTGCGGAACCAAACTAACTCCTCGAAATTCCTTCTATGGCAATTTACTTTTAGGGTTCCGTGCCCAAACGGCCGAAGCGGGAACATTATTAACTAGAGATGGGCGGAATTTGCTTTATGTGCGGTATTCGGCATGTTCTGCCATTTACCAAATATCCGTGTATTCAGCCGATTTTGGTTTTTGACGAAAGTAAATATATCGCAAAAAAAGGTTGTTTTTTATTCAAAGCAAGTATTTCTTTGAAAATGGCTGTCTGTACAGTTTACTTCTACTTCAAAAATGAAAAGAGAAAGAGGAGAGCGAACGGAGTATTATGGTGTAAACCTGCGAGCTTATAATAAATAGCTGTTTATGTATTGATATTGATCGATATAAATTCTTCCGTTTTTCCGTTAAATCTTGTTTGGCGGAAAACAAAACATAACAAGTGATTGAACCGTTATACTAATTAAGTATAATAAATAAGCAATTTAATCTCTGACATTTTGTCCGGAACCTATGGTGCGCGAGTCTGACTTGCACTTGACCGGTTTTTAAATAATTATTTCGTTACAAGACCGTGGTAATCAGATATGTTCAGCGTTCCTCTACGTTATCGAATCAGTAACAAAACAAGGAGATCCGTAGACGAACCAATGTAACCGACATAGTTAAGAGAGTCAGTAAGCTGAAGTGGGAATGGCCAGGATTGCATGAAAGATTAATAACCGGTAGAGTAGGAGAGTTCCCGAGTGGATACCACGTACCGGCAGGCGCAGGATACAGAAATGCTGGATGCAGGCTGGTTCCAATCGGACAAGGTGGAAATCATTAGGGGACGCCTATGTTCGGCAGTGGAAGTCCTATTCCTATGGCTGATATGAAGATGATGATAATGAATCAGACATGCAATGATGTCCACCAAGTACATATGTGTAGGGCAGAGCACACCGCCTGAATATGCAGCTCGTCTGCATGCACGTGTACACGCGCGTGCATGTTGTTATCTATGGGACTCGGCACTTCACTTGCGTTGCGTTGTGCGTTGCGGTCACGCAAGTGGTGTGCCGTCGGGCATACAATCTAATAAGTTACAGCGGGTACGCGCATGTACACCTGCTGCATACGCAGGACGGTGTGCTCTGCGCTTTAACGGAAGGTTAAAATCTATAGGGTTTTAGTAAAGGAACATGGTAAAATGACATTTCAAAAAAATTTTTCTTTCAGACAAATTTAATGCGATTTACTACTTAGTCGACTAACGAATTTTCCTTAGAGGTCCCTTTTACGACCTCCAGCTTCGTTTGGGTCAGGTTTTTCTGTTTCATGGGTTCCCATTAATATTTAATTCATTATTCTGATCTCTAATTCCACCTTCTCCTGTAGAGCGTGCGGAAAGTCATGCCGTATAATCATGCCGTATGCGAAGGTCATGCCATCGGCATATAATAGACACGAAAAGTCTTGCCTCAGACCCTGATTAAATCGTCTGTCACAGACGTACGAGGACATTGATGATGATGATTATTAATAGCCACACGTTCTGGAACCCAAGTCTGCTATTTTTTGTCATTGTAACGCCATCGAAACTCAACTGTAATTCCATTGCCATTGTGATTTTCTATACTTCAAACTGTTAGCAGACTACGAAAACTACTAAAATCATCCAACCGAGATCCAATCGACTTCCAACTGAAACGATTTCCATTTAGCAGACTTAGGTCCATAGAACCTAAATCTGTATCACTCTGTTCATTCTACGCAATCACATATGAATTTTGTCGTCTTTTATAGCATTTTTTAGTAACGGTGCTTCAACTTTCTGCAACTCAGTTCCGTTCCCAAGTGTTTTAGCGTCTTCTTGATCAGGCTCTTTCCCAATATTCTCTGCTTCTTGTATCGTGTCTGGCAATTCACAATTGGCTGTTTCAGGCATAAGAAGGGTTAAAGCTCCGGATAAAAGAGATGTGAGCCCGAAGAGGAGGGCTGGCAGGCCGGACCAGTAGGAAATCTGAAATAGGAATAGGTTCCGCGTAAAATAAACAACTATGGTCCTGTATTTTAACTATGGTCCATACAAACTTGTAAAAAAACAAGTTGTACAGTTATTAATGCATTAATGTATATCTTTAACTTTTTGCAAAAAACTCATATTTCGACCTATGTTCCTTGGGGAAAGTTGTTCAGTTTCATTATGTATGTATGTATATGTAAAACATACTCTCGAAGAACATCTAAAGCAGTTAGGTAAATATCATTACTACATGGTATAAAGCATAGACGCTTCCCGCGTCTGGCCATCCGTATATTGTCTGCGTATATGCAACTACACAACGGATTTTGATGCATTTTTTTAGCAGATAGACTGATTCAAGACGCAGGTTTATATATGTATAATACATGCCAGAAAATGTCTTATTCCCACGGGAAAACGATTACCAGCGGATGCAACTAGGCAGGCCGCTCTAATTTAGGTAATACTAGTGAACACAGGAACACTTTTTCGAGATAATAACTGTCCTATCTGTTAATCTAAGTTACTTTCTATCTGTGTGCTAAATTTCATGAAAATCAGTCCAGTAGTTTTAGCGTGAAGTTTTCGCTTTTATAATATTAGTAGGATCCTTACTAGCAATGGCGTCTGTGGGGCCAGCAGCGACCCAACCCGGCCCATAGAGGAGCATACGGCGTGTACCGAGTTCCTGGTATAAGTCGGGAACAGTTCAGAAGTATACATGTAGACGATATTGTAGGAGAAGGTGGCTAATGTCTCAAACGCCATGAACAACGCCAGACCCAGCCAGGCGTAACCTGTGGAAAAATAAACGAATTAGAAATAGGAGATATGTATAATCCGGGATCTCTTTCGCTGCCGTAATCTGTATCACACTGTTCATTCTTTTCAATCACATACGAATTTTATCGCCTTTTATCGAATTTTTAAGTAACAGTGCTTCAATGTCTGCAACTCAGTTCCGTACGTGCACTAAAATGTTTCGTTTAATGTTTTTTTCCTATAATTCCTTTGTCTTTTTTCAAATTTAATAATACTTTGGACTGAATTTTTAAGCAATATATATTGGCGTATTTTATTTGATAAAAAATGTTTTCGTATATTAAAAATCACGGTGATGGTCGTTGTATGGCGGGATCTTCTACTATCCAGACTCATCCGAAACGTATCCGCAACGCATGCGTCTGTCAGTATTCAAATTCCAAGTACTAAAAACTGCATTTACGCAGCACCAACGGATGAACTTGCGGTGTTTGACATGCGCATCCGTTGACTGACGCAGGTTGATGCGTTGTACCTGCGTCAACGTCAGTTTTTAGTATGGGTTTGGAATTTCCTTGCATCTGAGAGACGCATGCGTTACGGTTGCGCTAAAATAGCGCTCCAGTGTGTAATCACAATAGTAAATAATTCTTTATTAACTAAATAAATTAAATAAGCCTTTACAATCATAATAGCTTTGCTCCTTTTACAACCTCCAAAGCCTTATCTGAGTTTATACTTCATTCGCTTACACAATGCCACGACACGACCAGCGTTGCTGTCAGTATACGCGCCCTAGACTATCGTACGTGCGTGTATAGAGCATTGAGGTCAACTTACGCTGGTCGCGACACTATCTAAGCGAATGAGCTATAACAGTGGCCTAGATCTGAATAGTTTATATCAGATACGACTATAAGAAAAAGAAAACTAGTTCCAAATAGTGTGACAGACATTGAAGTAGATATCTGATCTGAGATCCCGCCATACAACGACCTTCACCGAGCTGTTTAATGGACGAAAGTTACAGCGGCTCCTCCCGATATAACTCATTGGAATTAGTTGTTTTTCCAGCAATGATTTTACATATAAATATTCCTCTTGAACCACTTTTTCAATTTTTATAAAACTGCATCAAATTCCGAAGTTTTTAAGATTCAAGCAAGCATACATACAGACATAGGGACAGACCCGACAGACGCGAAAAGAGATTTTACTTTATACTAAGTAGTGATAAGGAAGCAGTTGTAACAGCTTATAACTTGATTTTTTAAAGAAACAATCCTGAAAGGCCAACATTATTGTTGACGTCCCGTTCATAATATGTCATAGATTTTGACAGAGAGACAAGTATTAATGTTGCCGATTCGGCATCGTTTCTTTATCTGATCGCGTATACCTTTTGGTACGAAGGGTTGGCTCACACAGAATATCCCTCCAATAATGAATGACGTGACCAACGGGATCTTCCTTTTGTACTTCGACAGCGCCAGCCAATAGAAGACATTTGACGGTATATCGCACAGCATCAGCAAAGCGAAGTTGATGTACTTGTTCCCGTCTATGAAAACAGCACCGATCATCATCCCATAGTTGATCAGCGTTATAGTGAACCACCACACCATACACACCAGAAACCTCTGCATCATTATCTTCGACTTGAAAGTCTTCATGAGTAACTTTCTGTCATTGATCACATTCGTTTCATCTTCGCCCATGTAGTCCAATTTGTTCAAAGTGGTTTTATCGATCTCTACTCCATTTCTTTCAGCGATTTTCTGGATTAATTTGATGGCTCTCTCCTTTTTGCCTTTGCTGAACAGCCATCGAATACTCTCGTCAAGAAAGAAAGAGTAAGTGAGTATGAGCAGAGAAGGAGCGTACAGTACTCTAAGGAAGTTTCTCCAGTAAGGGATTGCCCAGGCGATGAAAGGCATTATTATTAGTCCACAAGTATAGCAATTCAAAAGAATCATTTGGAACAGAACTGCCTTCTTTTTCTCGACGATTTCTATACCTGAAACAAAATAATAATAATACTTTCATATTATTCCTTACTTTGCACTCTGTCAAAATTGAAGAGTCCGTCTTCACACACATCAGCCTATGGAAGTCCACCGCTGGACAACGACCTGACCCAGGATACGCCACAATTAACAATTTCCCACTTTCGCCATCCAGTCGCTACGAGCCGCTCTCTGCAATTCATCGGTCCATCTGGCCGGAGAGCGTCCAACGGTATGCTTGCCGAGGCGTGGTCTCCACTCGAGAACCCGCTTTCTACGGCCATCGGTTCTAGGATAGATGTGACCAGCCCACTGCCACTTCAGTTTGCTACACTTTGCAAGAGTTCGTCTTACTTAGCATGAATATAGGCGATAACGCGTCTCCGATGGCTGCCTCGAGACCTTCCAATACAACGTAGGTCCAAAATGATGTAGAGAAGCTTTTGGTGATCCCAAGGACAGCTCCCATAGTGCCAGAAAATACAGCTGCAGTTTTACGCCCCCATCTGCAAATTGTCAAACGCACCTCATAAATTAACTTTTTGTTACAAAGAAAAGCGGAAAAAAAATCCTGCCACCGATGGGATTCGAACCCACGTCTTCTGACTTGCCGGGTCAGACGTGTTACCCGCTACACCACGGTTGACTCTGTCCCGGGTGTTTCGTTCATATATTTTTGTTACTTGACTACTTGCGAGCAGCTTTAGCGCCACCTAGGACTTAATAGTAGAAATATATTATCACTCAATTGGCCTGTAGACTTGTAGCTTGTAGTTTATAAAATGGGGTGCTGGTCTGCCCTTAAGACGATTATTATACTACACCCACCCACAAGTGGAATTAGGTTGATGCTATTTCAATCCGTCCGTGACCAATGGCTGAAACGTTACCTATCTGATATTTGTCCCTGGAAGAGCAATCCCAGCATGCTGCCAAAACTGTGAGCGGTGCCCACCATAGCTGGCTTCCAGTCTTCACACGCCAAACCAAACTAGAAACAAGCATGAATCATCAAAGAAAACAAAAACCCTTCTGTATGAAGTCAAGTTAATGAAAACCCGTGGTAAATTGAACACCATAAAACACCCGTGTTAGGTATACTATACAGGGTGTTAGGAAAAGTACTAACTTCCTTTCGAGGGATGAACCAGCCCATGTCCATGGAACTGAACAACTTTCCCCAAGGACCATAGGTCGAAATATGAAAAAACCGGCTTAGTCGGTTGGTACATTTTCTATGGGAGGTCTAAATCTGTTTTTCATAATTAGACCTATATTCCTTGGGGAAAGTTGTTCAGTTTCATAGATTGGTTCATCCTTTGAAAGGAAGTTAGTACCTACTTTGCCTAACAACCTGTATACTACAGCACACAGAAAAAATAACATTTGCGTGACATCATTGCGCGCACTTGTCATTTCTGGTCTGTGGTATAGTATATTCTTACTCACCTCGGCTACAAAACTGTTTGGTATTTCGTAGACCCATTCACTGCAATCTTGCACGCTGGTGTTGTCAAACTGACAGTTCCCTATGTGCTTATAACTTCGACAAGGTTTGACGTTGTCGTCCGCTATATCAGGAGATGAGTTTCCCAGCCAGGAGGTGGTGAAGTTAGTACTGTCTTCGCAGGTGGGAATTTTGCACCTAAAATAAACTGGATGTAAAAAAATGCTGAAAATATTTAACAAACGAAATAAACGAAAAAATTCACGCCTCCGATGGGATTCGAACCCACGTCTTTCGACTTGCCGGATTAAACGTGTTAACCGGTACACCACGGTTGGCTCTGTTTCTTACCGACGAATTTATTTCGTTTTGAGTTGATATTTCGACACCGCTGGAAGCTTCATGATCTGGGCTAAACTCTAGTATCTGCGAGTGGCTCTTAGAGGCAAACACACGATTTACGACTATTAAGTGATTTCCAATATTAACGATTCCGTTTCACAAAAACGGAGAAGAATGAGGGTAGACAGATAAGTTTGCTTTGCCCCAAGCCAGCCGCAGATATTACAGTTCAGCTGTGATCATAACACTTGCAACATCGTCGTAATATAAGCACCTCAAAACAAAATTTATAAATTCGTTCTGAATTGTGATTCACTTTTTTCGTTCATATATTTTTGTTAAGTCTTGTAAAATTTGTGTTTAAAAGTTTCTTCTTACCGATAATTGACATCCTCGACTGCAAACACATAATTCACGTTGTACATAGAGTTGGTTGCGTACACCAGTGACAACATACACATAGTGAACATCTGATGTTTCCCAAATGCACCCAAGTGCTCCAAAACCTGATCGAGATGTATAGGGCCTTCATTTTTCTGCAATTTTTCACTCTCTTGCTCCTTCATTGTCATCGCCAATGGCTATTTTCTTATTTGGATGATTGCTTGGTTTTGAAGGTCCAGATTAAAAAGCAGTGGTGATAAAAGACATCCCTCCAGGACGATTGCTCACTATCAGGACGATTGTAAATTCCAATAGATCACCCAGTCTAATGAAAAAAGATAATTAAATTTTCTAACCACTCATTATCAATTTGAGTACTCAAAGAAACATTTGTGTCAACATAATAAATTATTTTTCAATAATACTTTCTACACGCGCACATTGTGTCACGATTCGAACAAGCCGTTGACTGCCGACTTTTTAATTGTTACCTAGGTGCAAATTTTACAAATTTAAATATAGAAAATAACTGTTCATTCTTGTAGAAAATAAATTTTGATCATTTAGTTAGCTAAATCATCCAAATAAGAAAATTCTAAAATTTCAACTGGTTACAAGTGTTACAACTGGTCAAGGAAAAAGAACATTGTTGAGAATCATAGAGAACAGAAGGGGAATGATGATAGGCCACTTGATACGAAACGACAGTTTCCTAAAGACGATTAGAGAAGGAAAAAGAAGTCGAGGACGACTACTGTCAACAGCAGAACGAGAAAGTGAATGTTGTGTCGTATCAAGAGTTGAAGTCACTGGCGGAGAAAAGAAATGAATGGCGGTTGCTCCACCGACAAGAGCATGGCTCTTGAATAATGAAGAAGAAGTTAGAATGTGACTAGTTTTAGCGATAGTAATTTACCAGTCTTGTAATGTTTAATTTGTAATTCTTTTTTATTTTTTTGTTCTGAGATAAATATTTTTCTGTTGCTTACAGGGAGGTACGTACATGAAAAATTAAAAATACTGACTTTTAAAGATGGCGGATCTCAACGTCACACGTTATTCTAAGCGCGACTGTCTTGTCTGATAACCGATAGATAACTACTGTTTAATAACTAAATTAAATACCTACTCAAGTTACTTATTTGCTTATGGATATCACTTATGACAATTGTAATTTTTTGTATCTGGCATGTTTTACTATTAGCATATAAGGTGTAAGATATTAGCTGCAAGTATATCAGCCGACGAAACTGAACAACTTTTCTCAATAATATGATAGATAGGCCGAAAAAAAATTTTGTTCTGCTCATACAAATTGACTTCGTCGGTTGGTATATTTTGTATGAGATGTACAAAATTTTTCATATGTCGACCTATGTTCCTTTGGAAAAGTTGTTCAGTTACATAGACTGGTTCTCCCATTAAAATATTTTCAGTAGATTTTTTTACATCCTGTATTATCATTATCATCAGTGTGCAAAGTAGGTAAATCTCTGTTTCGACGTTTCTCGAGATTTTACTTGGAGGTTGCTCTCATTTTTAGTGAAAACATTGACGACCGATGTGGCGCAGTGGTAGTGCGACTGCCTTTGACGCAGAAGGTCCCGGGTTTGATTCTCGGTGGGTCACTCACAAAGTTGATATTTATCAGTTTGTGAGTTTGTTCTCAGTCTGGTTAGGACATTGCAGGCTGTACCACCCGTAATTTATTGTCCGTAATTAAGATGGTTCCGTGTTTCGGATGGCACGTTAAGCCGTAGGTCCCGGTTGCTGTCTATGATCACTTAGACGGCAGTCGTTACACAACCATGTCAGAAGCCTGCTACTTGTAGAAGGCGGTTGAAAAATTCTGACACTAGGGTTCATCGGGTCGTTGGACGACTCGGTGTCCCACACGAAAAGAAGAAGTGAAAACATTGTTGCCTGTAAAATCAGTTTACTGACGATAGCTGAACGTGAGCGTCGGTGGCCAAGTGGTTAGGACACCGGTCTTATAATCGGGAGACCCGAGTTCGATCCCACCCATGTACGTATACCTATGTGTTTTTACTCACGTACATTTACCGACTGCTCTTACGGTGAAGGAAAACATCGTGATGAAACCCATTTTCAAATAAAATTTGAATCCAGATGATGTTTGATTCCGGCTAGGTTAGCCTTGGGGTTGCAGAGGTCAGATGACAGTCGCTCTGTGTAAAAACTTGGTTCCACGTCAAATCCCCTAGGTTAGGTAGCCGACCCTGACAGAGAACGGGATAAGGCAAGGAGAATGAATGAGTTGAACGTGTCAAAGTCATAGGAAAATGCTGATGCAATTATTGCATTTTTAATTGTTTTCAATTTGACATGTATGTATGTTCGTCCGCGATTATCTTGCGTTTGGATGAATCGATTTTGATGCGGTTTTCAGAAAAGTATTTGTCATACTTAGGAGTATAGTTAAGGGTTTAGGCATATTAACCGAAAAATAATCTATTTTTAAAAAAGTTATTCAATCGATCCTTAAATGGAACGCCTCAGAGGTAAAAGGCGAGGTAAGTTATGTTTTTGGTGCGTGCAGCCGGCTCCATCGACTTATAAGACGTTCACATGTCAAAAATTTTGTTTATCATTGTAAGCTAGCCTATCAAGCTAGAAATGAAGAAGATGGACTTACCTTATGTGAATAATGCAGTTAGTTGACTGCGCCCCTACGTATGCAGCTCGCTGCATTCATTTACTTATATACATACATACATACACATATATATATATCACGCCTTTATCCCTTGCGGGGTAGACAGAGCGTTAACGGCCGTAAGAATACAGCCACTATCGTGAAGGCGTACGGTATAAAGGCGTGCGGTATCTGTATGTATGTATATATGTATGTACCTACCTACGCAGGCGGTGTGATCTGCCCTTTATGTGTGAATTACCGGTGGTGTATCAGTGATTTGCATATCGCAATACGTACAGTGCAGTAGCTAATGACATTCTGTCTGACAGATGTCGCTTTGTAATCTACCTATTCAACAGCCTCACGCTCTGGTTTTGTCTTCGGGTTTTGTTCTTCGTTTTTTACTCCTTTTGTTCTTGTTTTAGTTTCACCTGACGTGTTTTTACCATAGTTGTTCACATTATTTCACACATTCTTTCTTTGATTCTTTGTATGCAGTAAAATCATAGCGTTTTTAATAGGGCTGTAAAGTTTGTTGTCATGATTTTCAGCATTTAAAACTGTGGCTCGACCTGGAAAAAGCATTTTTTTTAAGTCGGTTAAATAAGTTATAATAGTCAAACATGCCAAGTTTGGGGGCGGGTAGGTACAAAACATCTGGCGCATATTTTGTATAAAAATTATCATCTAAAGCCTCACTTTTAGTGCTTATAAAAAAAACTGTTCTAACATAACTAAAGTAAGACCGTTCGAATAGGCCAAATTTGACAGCTGTCAAACTCATGCTAAAAAACATATCAACAAAGACAAACAGACCTTAAATGTCATAGCATAAACATGATTTTGACAGCTGTTAAATATAACCTATTCGAACGTCCATTCTTTAGTACCAAAAACGTCATTCTTATATTCTTTGCGTGAAATTAATGCTAGGTGTATAATATTTTTTAATGGCGCTAGTTCTGCTACACAACCCGCCTTAAGTAACTTGAGTCGTGCCACACGTCCATAGTACTACGTGCCCTCAGAGACACGAAAAAATCAAAACCAAACAACAATACGACGTGACGGTTCAAAAAGGTCTAAAAAAAAAGAATATAAAAACTCACAAAGCATAGTTTAGTGACATTTGAGATCATGTACCTATAAGTAAATTGGCGTCATTGTCGTGTGATGCCGCTGGCTTAAAATAGCATCACCCCATCTCCTTACCGCGTGTGTCTTTTAGGACTTGTTTTAGGAGGCTTCAAGTGTAGGCCAAGTCTGCTAAAATATCGATAGAATGGTCGATAGCTATGGTCGATAGTGTCGATTCGTAGTCTTCTGACAGTTTGAAGTATGGAAAATCACAGTGAGAATAGAATGACAGTTGAATGCCGCTGCTTCCATAGATAAAAAAATACATACGCCCTGCGCGCGCATGACATCTCTAAACTGTGGCTGGCACCAATGAAAATAAGAGAATCCCAGGTTAGGTTAGGTTAGGTTACACTTTAACCGGTCACTAGCGCGATTTTTCTGCGCCCTCACCTCACAAACCGTGTGATGCCGGCTTAGAATAGCATCACCCCACATCCTTCCCGCGGGTGTCGTAAGAGGCGACTAAGGGACTCGAGAGTTTTGGTGTATTACACAATTTTTAGGCGACAGGCTGACAACCTGTCACTATAGTGATACACATGTTTTCTGAAACAACCTTGGAAAACAATCCTCAAAAATGTCAGACGTGGCGATAGTGTCCGTATTCTTACGACCGTTAACGCTCTACCAACCCCGCAAGGGATAAAGGCGTGATATATGTATGTATGTCACCTCACAGACCTATTTGTCACACGTGACCGTATTTTTACGGCAGTCAACGCCCTACCACAATAAATTCTCTATTTTGTGGCCCTACCCCGAAAAATATATACGCAATGAAATAAGAACTTCTTTTGTTTTGTTCCTAGTAGATGGCGTTCGTGCGAATGATGTAATAACTCGGCAGTAATTTTTCTAGATAACAGTTTTTTTATGATGTACTGAACTTGATATTCCTCTATCTGAACAAACGTCAACTGCGCCATCTAGTTCGGACTAGTCTTTCTCTCATTCCAAAAACATTGTGTTTGTAGCTGAGCACGCAAAAATCTTCAACGAAAACTATATACCTAAACATTCACAAAACTGCACATAAGTACATATAAAATACGTACGGTAATACCTACCTCATCATTATTTACACACCTGGTTTTATGCATGGTTTTATGATCTGGTTGGCAGGTGTCAAAATTGACACTTCTATGTTTAGCATGAAGTGTAGAGCATTGACATCACATTGACACTGTCCTCTTTAGTAGTCTCGTTTGTATAACATCACTGTAAAAACCACCTTACTCCTTTATAATAGAGTTTTTCTATCACTTTTTCTAAAATACTACGGAGAAACTTCTTCAAACGCCTAACTAAAGTCAATTTTGTGGAGCACTATGAGATATAACTATGATAAAAGTATTCTAAAATATGATTACAGGCGTCCAGGTAGGTACTTAGGCAGCGAACCGCATGCGAGGCCCCTTATAAAAATCGAGCTTATGGGGCCCCCATCTGTAGTATGTCAGTAACAAGCTGGATCACTTCTGGGCTCCTTGCCCGTTTCCCTTTGGGGGTTGGGGGATGGAAATCGTCGTGAAACCGTATCAATTTTTTATAGCATCAAACTCTTGATACCAGGTTTATCGGGTCGTTAGTCGACTCGGTGTCTCAAACGAAAAGAAAAAAAAGGAAGACAACTTCAATACTTTTGAACCGGTTTTTTTTTTACAATTGAAAAGAACATAATACAGTATTTGCTTTGCACGTGATTTGCTTCTAAAAGACTATCCTGCCGACTTCGAACCTCTAGATTCTATAGATAAATAGAGTCTGGAAAATGGATTCTAAAGATAGATAGAGTCTAGAAAATATAAAGCAGAGAAAAGATATTATTTATTGCTGTGGTTTAGGTACCGATTTATTTATAAACTAGCGGCCCCTGCAACTCATTTTCCCATGGCAATAAGATGTTTTCTCGGCAAGTATTACACATAAAAACCTTTCTCTTGAACCACTCTATCTATTAAAAAAACTTGCATCAAAATCCGTAGTGTAGTTTTGAAGATTTAAGCAAACATACATTCAGACAGATGCGAAAAGCGACTTTGCGTTATACTATGTAGTGACTACCTAGGTCGCATTATCCCAATGTGGTTAGGTCCTCTTAAAGGCGGCCCTGCTTCTACAACTGCTTCTGACAGGAAGTCTGAGCGTGGGTCTCGACAGTAGTGTGATTCCTTGATGAAGTAATTTTAGTTTTTATTTAGTAATGGTGTTGACCTCGGTTAGACAACTTCCTTAGTTCTAGGACTGCCTTGTCTTGTAACCCTAGGGTGCCCACTATAGTCTGTAAATTATAGGATGATCCCTGTGACGTTTGTGACCTTGGAGCAAATTCTATGACATAAGGTCCATTTTCCTAGTAAACAAAGGACAATCATCCTATATTTTACAGGCTATAGGTAAGTATGCCGTGTGATGCCGGTTTAGAATAGCATCACCTCACATCCTTCCCGCGGGTGTCGTAAGAGGCGACTAAGGGACTCGGGAGTATTGGTGTATTACAATTTTTAGGCGACAGGCTTTCTGAAACAACCTTGGAAAACAATACTCGACAATGTCAGACGAGGCGATAGCGACCGTATTCTTACGGCCGTTAACGCTCTGCCTACCCCGCAAGGGATAAAGGCGTGATAAATGTATGTATGTAGGTAGGTACTCATCCTGCGTGTTGTGGCGCGTGCGGCGTAACTAGCATTAATATTTTTATCTTTTCATCAAAAAATTCGGGTCGTCTTGCCTTGCCTTTGTTTCTAGGAAAATAGTCCTTATATCGTAGCATTTGCTCCAAGGTCACAAACGTCACTGGGATCATTCTATATTCTACAGAATATAGGGATAGCTCTTAAAGGCCAACCCATCGTCATACGGGTACCGTTACTCAACAAAAAGTTCGTTGGTTGCTTAATGAGTTTTACTTAGAACTGCAAGTCACGAAAGCTCGGCATCTAGTGAATGATGCAGTAGCTAAGGGCTTGAGGGCTTGCGATAATCTGTGGCGCAGGGCAGAGAGACTAGTGCTAGGGCTGCCAATCGCCGCCAGCAGCTGCTTTTCGGCCTTATCTATACACGGTGTAACGAAAACTTTGCAGGCGTGATTAGACCAAGAAACTGAACAACTTTTTGTATCGGGGTATGTTGGGAAACGAAATTTTTTTTTCGACTGTCCATACAAAGTCAGTCAGCTGATCGGGAATTTTCTATAGAAGACCGAAATTCTTTTTATGTTTACCAACATAGTCACCGTAGAAAAAGTTGTCCAGTATCATGGTCTGATCACGCCTGCAAAGTTTTCGTTACACCGTCTCTTACACCCTGTATGTATAGGGTGTAAAAAAAATTGCTACAAATATTTTAAGGGGTGAACCAGGCCATGAAACTGAATAACTTTACCCAAGAAATATAGGTCAAAATATGAGAATTTGGACGTCCCATAAAAATTTACTTGGTCGGTTAATAATTTTGTAAGGGAGGTCCAAAAAAATTCTCTTATTTCGACTTATGTTTCTTAGGGAAAGTTGTTCAGTTTCATGGGCTGGTTCACCCCTTAAAGTATTTGGTGCTGAATTTTTTACACCTCATAGATACGCAACTGACGCGATTTTTACCAGCCCTATGCGGAACCAGTTTGTTAGTTCGTAAATGACTGTGCAATGTAAGGAAACGATTCAAAGGGTTTTTTAAATTCTGAATTTATGGGACTTTTCAAGGCCCCGTAATTGAAAAGAAAATATAGATGGCGCGCTTCGGATTCTAATTATTCCTAAGTAGATATAATTATAATCCTATCTCTTTGATCGGTTTCATCGATCGATTTCATGGTACCTTCTTGGTGTATGCCTTTCATAAAAATTGGTTCAGTAGTTTTTGCGTGAAGGAGTAACAAACAAATAGTAACAAATTAGTAAGATATTATGCCGACACTTTTTATTGCTTATTTTAATGGTATTTTAACTTCTTGAAGGTCTCCATTTCGTAGATTTTTTATTAGAGGAATTTGTGGACAATTTCATTTTAAGCGACGAGCAAAACTCAAAAAATAACTTTCAACTGAACTTTTTTGAGTACCTCAGGGAGCCGTTCTTGGCCCTTTCTTATTTCCTCTTTACAAATGACCCTAAGGCTTCATGGGTGGTATTAATAGTCAACACTCATCTCACGCTGACTTCTCCCGTCTGATTGACGTTGAAATGAAACACTTCAACATTCAATGTGGTTTTTTCGAACAACACTTTAAAATGTGTTGAGTTGGAAACATTTAATAATTCTCCAATAAAGAGTCTAACAGTTTTTGAAAAAGTTTTGGATTTACTGTAACTAAAATGTAATTTTTAGTATACTAGTTTGTGAGTCCCTATGATATCAACGCATTAGACTAAATAGTGTAGACTAGTGTAGACATAGGATAAGCTGAAAATAATCGTTTGGCATTTAACAAATACTTGACAGTCGTTTCTGATATCTAATCACTATAGTGACAGGTTGTCAGTCTTTCGCCAAAAATTTTAATTGATAAACATGAAACCCTCGTACCTCTGTCGTCTTTTGCTACACTCGCGGGAAAAAATGCGGTAATGTTAACACACGGTATAGATGGCATTGATTGTTTCAAATACATAGATAAGGTGTAAAAATATTAGCTGCAAATACTTAAACGGGTGCATCAGCCCATGAAACCGAACAACTTTCTCCAAGAAACATAGGTCGAAATATGAAACAATAAAGAACTGATTACTGATTGCTGAGAATAATTTTTGGACCTCCCATGCAAATTGACTTGGTCGGTCGGTAAATAATTTTGTATGGGTGATCCAAACTTTTCATATTTCGACTTATGTTCCTTGGGGAAAGTTGTTCGGTTTCATGGCCTGTTTAAGTATTTGCAGCAAACTTTTTTAGACCTTGTATTTTTTACCTGATTATACCTGATCTTCCTATAACACCCTGTATTGTTTGTGTGAAGGTGCGATGTGTCCGTTTGATGATGTGACCAGTCACTCTTCGTCAACGCGTATTTCATCAGCCATGCCGCTAGTTGACCCCTCTTTACAGATCGTTCACACCTTTGAGCCATTTGAGACCTTGTAGTAACTTTGATGTGCGAAACTTGGTAGAGCTCTTAAAACCCGATGACGGCTTCAGATAGGTAAGGGTGTGATCTAGTCATAAAACTTTCGTTAGGAACATATTTTCGAAATTCGAAGAAAGATTTGGACCTCCCTAACAAAGTGACTCGGTCGGCTGGTACATTTTGTACCGATGAAAGGTCTAAATTTCTTTTTCACATCGAATGTTTCAGATTGTAGTTGCTCAGTTTTATGAGCAGAACACAACCTAAAAATATTTGCACTTAATTGAACATGTATTGAAATTTATGTATAATGCCAGAAGCTGCAAATTGCATGCCGAAACTTGCTACCTGGTCAGAGTTAGATGATCTTCCTACCATAAGGGGATACCACAAGCCTGTTAAGCAGCTTAAGATTGGAAAATCTCCTGGAAACGACGGTACCCACGCCGAACTTATCAGGCTCAAGTGCATATTACCTATTCTGCAAAATCTGTTATGTAAATGTTGGGAAGCGGGATATATACCACAAGATATGCGTGATCGTTACCCTATACAAAGGCAAAGGTGACCGCGGTGACTGTAACTGTTGCCGTGGAATATCCCTTTTAAGTATAGTAGGTAAATTATTTGCTCGGTTAGTCTTGCTAAGACTCCAGAAACTTGCTGATCGTGTATATCCCGAATCGCAATGTGGGTTCCGCTCCCAACGTTCCACGACAGATATGATCTTTACACTTCGCCAACTGCAAGAAAAGTGTAGAGAGCAGAAAACACCTCTGTTTGTGGCGTTCGTAGACCTTAACAAAGCCTTCGACACCGTTAGCAGAGAGGGACTTTACACTGCACTTTTAAATATCGGGTGCCCTCCAAAACTCCTGAGTCTCATTAAATCCTTCCACGAGGACATGAAAGGTTCTGTTGTTTTTAACGGCAATACATCTGAGCCGTTCGAAATGCGTAGAGGTGTTCGCCAAGGCTGCATGTTAGCTCCTACCCTGTTTGGTATTTTCTTTTCATTGCTTTTCAAAGTTGCTTTCGGCGATGACCAACAGGGTATCCACCTGCACACAAGGGCTGACGGGAAGCTATACAATATCTCGCTTCTAAAGTCTAAGCGTCGATAGCCTTCTGTTTGCTGACGATGCAGCCTTCGTTTCAAATTCTCAAAGTGAGCTTCAAAACATTATCGATAAGTTTTCCCACGCGTGTTCTCTGTTCTCCATGTCCATTAATGCCAAAAAAACAGTAGTGCTAACTCAAGGCGCAGAAGCCCCACATATAATGCTCGGTGGCGTTCCCTTGGACATTGTCGACAAGTTTTGCTACTTGGGGTCGACTGTGTCGAACAATCTCACACTTGATGTTGAGATCAATACGCGTATCGGCAAAGCGGCAACCATGTTTGGTAAGCTGAGTACAAGAGTATGGGACAATAAACATTTGACCACTAAAACCAAGATTATTGTTTACCAAACTTGCGTTTTAAGCATACTCTTGTACGGAGCTGATACCTGGACATCGTATGCAAAACAAGAGCGTCGACTTAACTCGTTTCATATGCGCTGCGTAAGAAACATCTTGCATATAACCTGGCAGGACAGAGTCACAAACGAGCGAGTTCTAGAAATTGCACAGCTGCCTAGCTTTACCGCCCTGCTCAAGCAGAGACGCTTGCGGTGGCTAGGGCATGTGCACCGAATGGAACCTTCGCGTCTACCGCGGCGTGTCCTGCTTGGTGCCGTAGCTAACGCCAAAAGAGGGGTTGGAAGACCCATGCTGCGTTTCAAAGATTGCGCCAAGCGGGATATGGCTGCGTTTGACATCGACCATCAAAGCTGGGAGAAGCTTGCTGAGGATAGGGACGAATGGCGAAAGCGTGTGTATGATGGGCGTAAGTCTCACGACGACGCCTGGTTCTCTGGTCTCGCCAACAAAAGGCAAAAACGACACCTAAACATGCATGTTCCAGTCTATAATACCACCTTCACTTGTAGAGCGTGCGGAAAGTCATGCCGCTCCCGCATTGGCTTATATAGCCACGAAAAGTCTTGCCTCAGACACTGATTAAATCGTCTGTCACAGACGTGTGAGGCCAATGATGATGATTGAAATTTCATTAATTTAAAATGAAAAATACCTATACCTCGTTTTTTTTTGTATACATATTATGATATGATTGTCACATCCGCATTCTCACATCTACTGCTCATGAATATAATTTCAAGGGAACTATCAACTTACTTGCATAGCGAGCAAACGCTTTTTCTTCCATTTGATCGTAAAAATTAAAGGTTAAAGGTTGCCTGGTAGAAATTGCTACCTCAGCAATAAAGCCGCCTATATTGTATCAAATTTTCTTTTATTGTACTTTTCTTTGTTATGTGTTTTGTACAAATAAAGCATTTGTATTGTATTGTATTGTATTGTATTGTGTTGTGTTGTATTGTATTGTATTGTAAATTGCATCATTATACCGAGTGTGGGACAGCACTCCGAATACTGACAAAAATGTTTGGTTTCCCAAGTAAATGCAGTCAGCTGATCGCGATTTTATATACAAAAAGTTTTTTTTGGTTGAGTACGACCGCCGTCTAAGTTATCATAGACAGCAACCGGGACCTACGGGTGACGTGCCCTCCGAAACACGGAATCATCTTTCTTACGGACAATCGGGTGGTTCAGCCCGTAATGTCCTAGCCAGACTGGGAACTAATTCACAAAGTGATAAATATAAAAATTTGTGAGTGACCCGCCGAGAATCGAACCCGGAACAGAAGGTTCAAAGGCAGTTGCACTACCACATTTCATCAACTTTGTTTTTCTCTTGTTACAGGTACAAAACATACAAAAACACGTCGAGATTAAGTCACCAATCATACATCTCCCAAACTCGAAGACAAGCTGCCAAATTAAGAAACCCACGGTAATCTGACATTCTCACCAGAATTCTTGACCCTCAAATCGGTCGCATAAGACCCTTGATCACCACTATTGTGACTGAGGTCACTGAGGGTCACTCAAACCTGATGCTAGAATTTTCGGAGATCCGTGACGTCTTTTTTATAATAATACTAACGTTTTTAAAAAGAGAACCGACTTCAACGGACGTAAAATGTGCGAACCTCCATTTTTTGTTGATTAATATGCCCAAAGTTGGCAATCAGAGGCCCAAGATCGAGACGAGTGGCGCGAGAGAGGGGAGGCATTTGCCCTGCAGTGGGACGCTGAACAGACTACGAGTAGTAAAAAAAAAATGCCCAAAGGCTTCTTCTAAGTCTGAAAAATACTTAAAACTATAAGACATTATAACGGGTTTTAACTCACGGTAGGGATATATCGAGCACCCAATATTTCGGCGATGTTGCAATCGCCATGATCACGGGTAAACTGGAGCGGCTGCGGGTGACGGCTAAGGGCAAACATATCTGATAATAACCACGGAACCTTAAAATCAAGTTTGACAAATACTTCTCTGAAAGCCGCATCAAAATTGGTTCTTACAAACGCAAGATAATCGCGGACAAACATACTTACATGTCAAACTGAGAACCTCCATTTTTTGAAGTGGGTCAAAAAGAAATTATTTCTTAATGTCACGATTTTCTAACGCGAATTCACTATTTAACGGTAAGAAAGAGAATAACTGAACTTGGTTGCTTTTGTCGTACTTTGAAAGGCGTTTGATGAATTACTTCAATAGTAGATGAAACTCTAATCTTCAATAGTAGATGAAACTCTAATAAATATAACAATGAGAAATAGAAAAATAAACGTTTTTAGTTTTCTATGCAAAAATAAAATTGCCCCTTGGCGAGGAACACATTTGACGCACGACGGAGCGCAAAAATATCGCCGTGGTCTGTCAGATCCATACTAGAAACGTCACTGAAGTGTGTGAATTGATAGCTCTTACAGGCATTACCCGGGAAGAAAACAGGAGAATACATAACTAGATAGTATAAAGCAAAGTCGCTTTTCGCGTCTGTATGTATGTTATGCTTACATCTTTAAAACTACACAACCAAGTTTGATGCATTTTTTTGTAATAGATAGAGTGATTCATGAGGAAGGTTTATACAGGGTGTTAGGGACAGCGTCCCGAATACTGATAGGGTGCAAGGAGACCATGAATCTGAACTACTTTCCCCTAGGAACATATGTCAGGAAACGACAAAAAAATGTTCGACCTCCCATACAAAATCGCAATTAGCTGACTCCATTTACTCTCTCTCTTTGGGAAACCAAATTCTTTTTGACGTTTTCTGACATATTATTCTAGGGGAAAGTGGTTCAGTTTCTGCTTGCACCCTATCAGTATTCAGGACGAAGACGGGAAAAACGACTTATTCCATCGGGAAAATGAGTTACAGCTAGTTTGTATTAAAATCCTACACTAATATCCTCCTAAATATCGCATCATCAACATAAACCCAACAAAGTTACGCCGGGAGCGATTCAATTATCCTAACTAAATGTTTTTAAGAGACTAGGAAAATAGTAACAGAAGTTGTAATAGAAATAGGGCTTTCGAATACAGCTTTTTTAAATACCGGTATTGAATACCGGGTTTTTTAAAAACCTGGATCCCGGCATTCCGGTATTAGCATTTGTCCTCTTATTTTGCGAAAATCACTCTATGAAATTAAGAGATTTTTTCATGCAATGTTTATTTATAATTCAAAAGTAATGAAAATAAAATATTTTTTTACAGAACAAGGGGACAGAATAAAAATAACGAAATAAGAGCGCATAACGTTATATTTTACTTGAATCATATATAAATCATCAATACCGTAATCCCGGTATTACATTTTCAATGGGTCGTTGGATAATTCAGTGTCCCACACGAAAAGAGAGAATTTTCAATACCGGTATTGAAAATGACCAAAAAACTCCGGGATCCCGGTATTGGGAGCCCTATAGAAGGAATGGCAGCAACTTTGTACGTGTTGCCTGACCAGTTTTGAACGGGTCATCGTGTACTGGTTTCCCAAACATTGACCGAGCGTGACAAATTTAAGGGGATACCTGGAATGGATGATTCGAGAACAAGTTTTGTACTAGTTCGCGCTTCGAGTGGCTTCGTTAAGCGAGTTATGGCAGAATTGTATCGCAGCCACTGCCCAGATAGTGTTGCACGATAAACACAGATTATATTACTGTTTATTCTTAGCAGGAGTTAAGTTACTATGCTAGGATTAGGGCTAGGATAGGTTCAACAGACTACAAACATTCTTCTTGTTATTATCTGTGACCGAAGGGTAAATTTTATTCTTATCAGCTTCAACAGTCCACTGCTGACATGTGCCTCCTCCTACTGTGGGGTAGCATGATTCCCGCTGAATGTAATTTAAGAAAATTGGACAACACTTGTTTGTGGTTAGGACACCGGTCTTACCGGTCAATCGTGAGATCCGAGTTCGATCCCCGCCATGTACCAATGTGTCACGGTGAAGGAAAATACTCGTAATGAAACCCACGTTCAAATACAATTTGAATTCAGGTGATATAATCTAGTATTCGGGCCAGGTTAGCCTTCGGGTTGCAGAGGTCAGATGGCAGTCGCTTTTTGTAAAAACATGGTTCCACGTCAGATCCCCTAGGTTAGGTAGCCGAGACACCGGGAACGGGATAAGGCAAGTAGAATGATGACTTTTCACAAAGTAACCTCACGTAGGAATCCACGGAACCACTGCCATATTATGAATGATCGCACTTGATTGGATTAGAGTCGTAATTTTACATCAATAGGTACTTACTTGAGTCAATTTTATTCGATGATTTACAGTTTGTTGAGGAAATTATTATTATTAGGCCCACATTTATAATCCGGCACTCAAAATCTCTGCTAACAATGTGTGAAGCAACATTTTTTATGGTGCTGACCAATTTAATGAGCAAATTTTAATAGGTATTTTGACGGATGCGTAAGCGTGGTGTCGTAGAGTGGCGAAACAAACATCGTTTGTTATGAATGTATATATTTAGGTACTTAGTAAAAATTCTAGCAAGGTATACTTAGGTGAACTTTTGCAATGTAGAAGATATGAAATTGTTAAAACATGAAGCATATATGATATGATATGCATCGAGGTAATATGTACTAAAGTACTGGAGTAGCTATTCCCAATGAAAGCATTGCGCGCGACCTTGTGGCGGGGCCCGCGCGGGACGCGCGGGAGCCGCGGTGAAAGTCATAGATAACGAGTAATGCGCGCAGATGCGACAATTTGTGCAATTCGTCTACTTGACACTGTCAGTAGGAACTAATGACAGAGAAATTTTATTTAAAAAATTCGAACTTTTTGTACAAATTTAATCCACGCCTCTCTTTTTTCATGGCCCGGATGCGGAAACCTTTAAACAAGTTCAAATAAAAATAAACAGCAAGAACGTAAATATTTATTAAGTTGAACCTCATTTTCACTTTGCGTAGTCAGTTAAAAGTATAAATATTTACAATACTATAACAACAATAACATTCCCTAGCAAATTGACTGTTTTTCATTAAAATGACTCATCTGAAGTGTCACGTCTGTACATACTGTAACGTTGTTAATCTATGATTTTCGCCGAAATATGGCCGCCGCTTCCGAGCGCGCGGTGATTTTTTACAAAATTATGAAAATAATATTCCGATGCATGGTTTACTGATAAAATTAGATAACTTACACATGAAATGTTACTCCTTGGGCTTTGCTTGTGGTTCTCGAACTGTTTGAGCAGTATCTTAGTACACAGCCAGGCATTTTGATACTAGCACTGACACGTGACGTCGCGGCAAGCGGTGGGCTCAAACTGAGCGAGCTAGAGAGCATGCGCTCTAACGCGTGTTACAAAAAGTGAAGTTGCGGTGCCTCCTCTAGTACGCTAGTACATACTACCTCGATGATGATATGTAATATTTTTCTTCATAAATATGGGTACTTTCCTTGACAAAAGTTGATCAGTTACATGGATTAGTTCAAATATTGGCAATAATTTTGTTTACACTTCATATCACGGAAATAAGTAAACAATGGAAGACAAGTCTGACTATAACGTAATTTTAAAAGTTTTCTTGAGAAGGGAGACGTTTGATTGGTCGAAATTTAATCTACATTGACGACATTATTAAACTAGCGAGAATAGCTCTAAATGATTAATAAAAATTGTTTATCAATTACAGTGAAAGGAATTTAGTGAAAAATCCGGATAGTGAAATTGTAAAAGTGAATAAAAGAGTGGTGAAAGATAGTGGCAACGATACAGTCTAAAGAAATGATGAAGTATACGAAATGTAGTGAAAGACGAGAGTGGAAATGAAAAGGAGTAAGTCATATACGTGGCTCTCAGGGCTTCTGGGTATGAAGCCCGAGGGCCGTGAGGAGTGGCCTCAGGGGCCTAATCAGGGGCCCCAGGAGTCCTTACGCAACGAGTGGGGGCCTCAAGCCCCTTCGCGCCAGGAGTGGGGGTCTCAAAGCCTCTTAAGCCAGGAGCGGGGGCCTCAAGACCCCCCGCGCCAGGAGTGGGGGCCTCAAACCCGGGAGGACTGGGAGGGCAACCAGGAACCCTCGATCGATGAGGAGTGGGGAGCGGCGTGGGCCCGTGGTGACCTCAATCATAGTAACAGGTAAGCCTTATAGTTTTTTAAGATATTCCTTTTAAGATGATAAGTTCAGCTGTTTATGGCTTTACCTAGATTCACTATTGTCTCCGGACGTACGTAATAAGACAAAAAAAATACGTTTTGCTTCTTAAACCTACTTGTATGTTGCTTGATAGTAATAGCGTTATTCTAGTTATCCAACGACCCGATGAACGCTGGTGACAGAATTTTTCAACCGCTTACTACAAGTAGCAGGCCTCTAACGTGGTTGAGTGACGACCGCTTTGCCGTCTGTCGTTGACCTCAACCGGAACATCAAGTCGTTCAACGACCCGATGAACGCTAGTGTCAGAATTTTTCAACCGCCTTCTACAAGTAGCAGGCTTCTGACATGGTTGTGTAACGACCGCCGTCTAAGTGATCATAGACAGCAACCGGGACCTACAGCTTAACGTGCCATCCGAAACACGGAACTATCTTACTTACGGACAATCCCGCAATGTCCTAACCAGACTAGAAACAAATTCACAAAGTGATAAATATGAACCTTCGTCAGCGCACCACCGAGAATCGAACCCGGAACCTTTCGCGTCGCAGGCAGTCGCACTACCACCGCGCCACATCGGCGGTCGATTCTGTAATATCACATGAGAACGGTTTTGTTTCGAATTAGCTCGACACAGATTGCTCGATCGTAAAATTTTAGCTCTGTTTAATACTTAACCGTTTAATTTCACAATTTACTGCAGTTGTAACAATATCCAACTTAAGAGGATACCTTAGTGAGGAATTTTCATACAAACGTATTCCGCTGTTTTCTTTCCGAGTAATGCATTTAGAGCTATAATTCTATTTTTATTACATTAAGGTCTAACACTTTGTAACAATATCTAACTTAAGAGGATACCCTAGCGCGAAATTTTCATACAAAAGTATTCCCATGTTTTATTTCCGAGCATTGAGAGCTGTAATAGGCATAAGGCAATAGATATGCCCCTATTTTTATTTTTTTCGATAAACAATTACCAGATGAAAATACATGTACCTACCTACGGGCAATTTTCATTCTCCTTCCATTGAAAAATAAAAATGTTTTTTACATTTCATGTTTTGGAAAAAAGAAAATAATATACCTTTAGGTCTTATTGAAATAAAAAATAATTCTATCTCTTGAAGCGTTAATCTGGAAGAAAACAGATGAATATTAGGAGGAGGAAGGGTCCTGGCACTAGGGGAGCCTCTTAATGCTTAACTGTGATTTCAGTATTTACTGCAGTTGAAATAACTAACTTAAGTAATGTTCTCGTTACGTGTTTGATAGTTAATAATGCTTAGAGTCGATTTTGACTATAGTTAGTTTGGTTTTTAGTTTAAGCAAATGTGTGGTTTTTGACGTGAGAACGTCTTATAAATAACTAAATGTCAGACGTGGCGATAATGACCGTAATTTTACAGTCGTTAACGATCTGAGAGAAAGGTCAGGTCAGACGTACCCTAAACCGACGAGCGTGCATGGAAAGACTGATGAATGTAGAAGAAGTGAAAGAAGTGTGCCGGGATCGTAGAAAGTGGAAGGAAATAGTCTCTGCCTACCCCAACGGGAAAGAGGCGTGATTTATGTATGTATGTTAACGTTGAAAATGTTGTTCAGTTTCATGGTTAATTTCGGTGTGTAAAATATTTTCCCCTGTTTAGGGCCATTCTGTTCTTCTCCTTTTCTTATTATATTAATTATCAACCCAGCTTTTACCTTAAACTTTCACAAGATGGCGCCCGAGAAAGCTCGAATACCAACTGTTACTGCATTCGTTGTAGTAACATTAGCTTGAATTACGTTTGCGATCTTCGTGCAAGAAAATGATTGCTTGGTGTTACGAGCGGAGAACCTGACGCGCAGGTGAATCTCACATTGTGGTCTCATACCGCTGCGATGTGCGATGATCCAGAACTGAATTATATCGTATCATATCATATCATATCATATCACATCATAATCATATCATATCATATCATATCATATCATATCATATCATATCATATCATATCATATCATATCATATCATATCATATCATATCATATCATATCATATCATATCATATCATATCATATCATATCATATCATATCATATCATATCATATCATATCATATCATATCATATCATATCATATCATATATCATATCATATATCATATCATATCATATCATTATCAATCGTTTATTTCCAAGTAGATTCACAATGAATACTTTTAGAAATTCAGAAATTTACAATACAATACATACATACACATATCACGCCTATAATATCCCTGGCGGGGTAGGCAGAGCGTCAACAACCGTTAAATTACGGTTACCTCCACGTCTGACAAATGTTTGAGGGTCTTTTCAGATAAACCGTGCATTACTATAGTGACAGGTTGTCAGCCTGTCGCCTAAAATTGCAGTACACATGAAACCCTCTAGTCCCTAAGTCGGTTTCTACCACACCCACGGGTAAGAAATGGGGTCATGCTATTCTAAGCCGGCACCACACTATACAATACTGTAACCAAATAAATGAATTACTCAAAAAAGACAAAATTGACAGACACAATTATCCACAAGTAAAAATGGGGGTGATGTATTCTAAACCAGCATCACACGGCTAAGATATACAGAATGTTGGATTAACGTCCGGATTTTAAATAGATCTCCTTGAAGTAGGACGCAAAAATCCGTGCGGCGTTTCGCATCTGGATTCCGTGACTCCGCACACCGGAGCGGTGTTCGGCGCCAATGTGAGATTCGCCTTAGCTGAACTACTTAGATTTATTAATCTTATTATTGAGCACTAACAAACTGTAAGTGTCGATTCTGGTTGGCGCAATCTAACTTTGAAATTGGGTGTTCGTGTTCCACACGAAAAGAAGAAACAAAAATGCAAGGCGGCACAAAAATTCGTTCGGTAATTGACACCTCCATAGGGTAAATGCTCTAAGCCTTACTATGATATAACTTCTATAGTAATAGTAATAATTACTATTGTTTGTGGGAACGTCCCCACGTGGGAAGTGAAGGTGGGAAGGTCGGATTGAGATCTCCGTAACTGATATCACTAACGACTAGGCCAGTGAGTTTCCTTGTCTTGCCTTTGAACTTTTGTGTTATGTTTAATTCTTGCTTTTTTTTAAGTACCTGGTTGACCGAGCATTGCTTGAATTGCCCATATAAATATCCTGGACAATTCACACAGCGCTATCTAGCCCCAAACTAAGCGAAGCTTGTACTATGGGAACTAGATAGCTGATACTAATAGTTATATACTTTTTTTTTAATAAAAATGTACATAATAATATAATAATAATAATATAATTCTTTATTGCACACAAAACAAAACAAAAATAACATAATAAAAAGAGAAATTTCGATGGTCCAATGAGGCGGCCTTAATGCTAAAGTAGCATTCTCTTCCAGGCAACCTCTAGGCGAAAAAGAAAGTAAAATGGTTAGCGGGATAGTGCAAACCTACATATACTACTTATACTATAATACACCTTAATACATAGATATGCACATAAGCAATATGATATATTCTAAATACATAACAATTTAACGATAAACTAATACATATACTATATATGTTACAGTCAAAACTCATAGCCGGTCAAAACCACTTTTGACTGCTCAAATCAGTCAATATTGGTTTTGACCGATGTCGTTAGTCAAAACCAGTTTTGACTGATTTTGGCAGTCAAAAGTGGTTTTGACCAACGCTCTCGGTCAAAAGCAGTTTTAACTGACTTAAAGTTCAGACTATCGGTTAAAACTCATAAATAGTCTCGTCTGTTGTCTCGGGGCCAGTTGGGGCTTCGGCTTCTCCCCCTGAGGTTCACCCAAAGGGGCGCCGACCACTCCCAACAGACACGTGGGTGGCTCATGACGTGGCTGGCCCGGCTCTTCCACGTCCAGAGGGGGCGGAGGCGATGCTCACCTCCTCCGCCTCCTCGGCTTCCGCTTCTTCGTCGTTCCGTCGGGGACGTTGGGGGCCGTCATGAGAGATCCTGCCGCTTTGGTCTCTCCCTGTGGTACCGCTTTCGTCCTCTTCGGTTCGACGGGCTTCGTTAGGGGCGCCGTGCCCGCTCTTCTGTTCCGCACTTCACGGCGCAGTACGGGGCAGTCGAGGTAGATGGCCGGGTGCGCTCCTGCACAGTTTGCGCGGGTGGCCGGCTACTTACGGGGGTGCTTGCAGTCCCAGACGACGTGATTACCGCCGCAGGCGACACATGTCAGCTTGCGGTGGGAGTGCCTACTGCTGTGCCTGAACTGCTGGCAGCGGTAGCATTGTGGAGTGTCTCTCTTGCCACGCCATCCCTAGATCTTCACGCCGGCATTTTCATCAGCTTTGTGATGTTGTAGATGCCTGGGGTGAGGTTTGGCGTGCGGATGAGCTGTGCGAAGTGGATGCACCCTGGGCGTCCTCTGCGAGCCTTGATGGAGCGCACGTAGTCCACCTCGTAGCCTAGGGTGGTCAGCTTTTTCTTGATGTCCTCCGTGTCGCTGTTCACGGGGAGGTCTCTAATAGCGACCTTCAATGGCCGCTCTTTCGGGGGTGCGAAAGCGAACCAGGATATTTCGGGTCCGGAGCCCTCCAGCGCGGTTAGGTAGCGCTGGTACACACAGAATTCCTGATCGCTTTCCGCCAGGAATCGAAACCCTGTGGGCCCATAGGGCCGCACGTTTGGCGTATAGCCGAGTTCTTGTCTCAGCTTGCCGAAGTGGTGACCCCATTCAGAAAGCAGATCGACCACTATCGGTTGCGGCCTTTTCATGCACCCCTATGCGCTTCATAGGCGTAGGCGTGGGTGGAGGTGTCGTCTTCTTGCCCACGTCCTGAATGGGCAAGGACGGTATCGGGCGGGTGACGCGCGGTTTTGGCGACGAGTAGACGCGTAGGAGCGCGGTAATACTGATAGTGCAGCGAAGCTCGACGTCGACGGCGACCGGCTGTCCAGCAATGGCATGGACAGCGGCGGCGTGACCCTCATAGCTGGAACCGTGCGGGTCCTCCGCAGGGTTGGTGAGGTGGAGAAGGAAGATCCCCCCCATATCCGTACAGTGCTCCCGCCTGCACGGCTGCAACACTCTCCCTGAGTGCGTCCAGGGCTGTGTGCCGTGCGGCGGTGCACTTCTAATAATAGTCTAATAGTGCCTGCTGCCTCTTACTCGGCTCACGCTGTGGTTGTGGAGACGGCGAGAGCGAAGGCAGCGTCGGTAGTGGGGAGCACCGGCGAAAGCTGCGACGGGTGATGGAGGCTTGGGGCCCAGGTCCGGTTGGGATCCCAACGTAGGTGGAGCCAAAGGTGACACGGTCCTCTTCGGTTCAAGGGCGGCGGCGGGGTTCGAACGGACGAACATCCGTGTTCGCGGCGTGCGAGTGTGCTGACGGCCTATTAGCGGCATCACTGACGTAGGTAGGTAGCTGTGCTAAAGCCTAATCCGCGCGCCCTCGGGACGCAAGACCCTGGAGTAGACCCGACGCCCCCTCAACCGTATTTCTAAAGGAAATACCGAACAAACAACACTATTTATAAGTTTTGACCGATAGTCTGAACTTTAAGTCAGTCAAAACTACTTTTGACCAAGAGCGTTGGTCAAAACCACTTTTGACTGCCAAAATCAGTCAAAACTGGTTTTGACTGACGACATCGGTCAAAACCAATATTGACTGATTTGAGCAGTCAAAAGTGGTTTTGACCGCCAATGAGTTTTGACTGTAACATATATACCTACAATATACTATGGATGTAAGGAAAATACATAATTAAAGAAGGAAATGGGAATAAATAGATAACAGTCTAAAAGGAATAGAATAAGAGATATTATACAACAGATTTAGATAAATAATATTTCCTGGTTCGGTCCTTAAAGGTTTCAAGGGAAGGGGACCGACGGACTTCCTCAGGCAGAGAATTCCACAGCTTGATGGCTCGCACTGTGAAAGAATTTGCAAAGAAGTCCGTCTTGTGTGGAGGAAGGTTGATTCTCAGAGTATCCAGACTCGACACAAATATTTGAAAATTGACTTAACAAATATTTTGTGGCCGGTGGGGATCGAACCCACGACCCTCGGCGTAGAAGACAGGGGTACTATCCGCTACGCCATCGGGACAGTCTATTTAAGACATATCTAGTTTATGACTCATTCACATCATAATGTACTTACCGAAATTTTTGACGTGACAACGTCTTGTAATTCGATGGCGCCAGCTGCAAGCACTAAAAAACATGACTCATGCGGCGTTACCGCTGAAGCGTTACCTTGAAGTGCAAGTGTGAGCGCGGAACGAGCGACAAAGAGGCACAATCGGCCTCCACGTTCTTTAACCTATATCAAACAAATAAAATTAAAAGTTTCTTTTCTTTTGAAAAATGCAACCGTTCCATCAGTGTTTTCTTATGACGTTGACACGTTCAACTATCGTCAGTAAACTGATTTTACAGACAACCGTTTCCTTTTATTCATATTTCGATATTTCTTTGGGGAAAGTTGTTCAGTTTCAAGGGCATATTCTTCCATAGAAACTAGATAGTTTAGAAATATGTCAAAAATGTTCTCCCCTCATATTATCTCCTCCAGGAAATGTATCGAATCCACTTTCACCTAGTAAGCATAGGCGGGTTCGGGTCGTTGGACGACTGCACGCACCACACTAAAAGGAAAAAGAAAAGTTCTAATCCACTAAAAAGCTACACATGACAGACTTGTGTTACCTGTTACATTTGCTTAAAAAACCGCAATCCAATGAGTACCATAAAACTTAATGCGTTTTGGGTTTTATTGCACATACGGGTGGTCTACCATTTATGGCGACGATTAGAAACAATTAGGTGAATCGCTGCATGATTTCACATTAGGGAATGCAAAAACGGAATTGCTAAAAACCGGTTTTAAACTAGTTTTCAGGTTTTCTTTATCTCTTTACGAGTGGGACGACGAATCGACCAACGACCCGATAAGCCCTGGTGAGGTGATAGACCTTTATAACTACCTGCTACTAGTAGCAGGCCTCTAAGTTGGTCCAGTTCCGCTTTCGGTAGCCGTCATTAAAAATATGTTTTCTCCCGACCTTCGATCCCCTTTAGGAATCAATCTCTTTTTGAATTTGGGAATTTCTTTTGGAGGCCATGCCATGAGTTATTAGTTAAGTGACAGAATCGCACTTGCACCGCGAAAGTGGGAAAAAAGTATTTAATTATCAACAGTTTTGTCCTGGAATTGATGGGAAACCTCTTCGTTTATCCTAAACCACTTATAATGATTTTGTAGCTTCGAAAAGTGGAATTAAACATCAAAAAGACCGTTCCAAAATTCCGGTTTTTAGAAATTCCGTAATTTCGGTTTCCATCCTCTATTTCACATGTTAATTATCAAATGCCTACTCTAATTCATTGTGAACCATCAGAAAAATATTTTACTATTGTGTTCCAGAGTAATCTTTTATTACTCAGAAGATAATAAAATTCTACGCGCGTTATACTGTACGGCCGGAGTCAAGAGTTTTGTATATTTATGAAGAAAAAATTAAATACTGGGTTGTTTTTTAGCCATTATGTGAACGTGTTGAATGTCTGTGCTCTTGTCTCGGACACTGATTAAATGGTCTGTCACAGACGTATGAGGTCAAAAATAAATGAGTTGGGTAGGTGATACATTTGATGAATATGATATGAATTTTATTACGGTGCCCTTTGGAAAAAAGGGGTAGATGCGAATGGAAACATACAGGAGCAGACTCGAAAAATATACCAAAATAGTTAAGTAAAGAACGGCAAAATCCAAGCAAAATCTTATTTTTAATAAATTTTGTAGTTTTCATTTTGTAAACAACCTGCTGGAAGAAGAAGGCAGACCAGTGCAAGCAAGGCAGCGTACCGTATACGTAGACAGCGAGTTCAAATTGGCTGAATTATTTATTTATTTATTTATTTATTTTACCATTTATTGTACACAAGAAATTTTACAGGAAAAAAAACATAAATAAAATGGACACAACAGGCACTGCTTATCTCTAAAAAAGAAATTTCTTACAGCAGACCTACAGGAGAGTAATGGCATTTGGCGAAAGGCGGATGAGACGTGCACAATAGCTATGAATACGATTTATAATTAAATACAATGTAGTTACAGTTTATCGTGGGACAAAGCAAAAGCCATAGCGCAGGATAGAGAAATATGGAACTTTTTCGGACCCTGTGTACCAGCGTGTACTTGAAGATTTGTATACAAAACCGGTCGTACAGACTGTACTATGAAATTATCGCATGTAATGTAATGCAATGCATTATGATGTGGAGAAATGATGTCTCTTCTGTTGTTCGGTACATTGTATATCATTTAATGATAATCACGATTATATGGTTCATTAAGTTTCAAGTGGTTTTATGGACCGGTAGACATTTGTCGTACTGCTAGTGCTTTTTTTCTCAATTTAGCTGCGGCAGGGTTGCCAAAGGGAATAATAAAAACAAAGGAAATTTTACTACTTATAATAATTTTGATTCGAGTGGTTTCGTAATGTCACATGACGTAAATAAAACTACTACTGGTACCGAAAGTCACCGATTTACTCCGGCTTCTGGACAATTCCTAAGTACTGATCCTTATGATTCGTGCTTAGCAAAATTTTGCATTGTAGAGGGCGGCTGATAGTGATTTGGAACGCAACAACGAAAGATCGATTTTGGAACCAAGAACTGACGAGACTGAAGGTTCTGACTAAAGAGCGTCGTTGGCCAGGTGGTGAGGACACCGGTCTTACAATCGTGAGACCCCAGTTCTATCCCCGCCGTGTACCAATGTGTTTTTACTCACGTACATTTACTGACTGTTCTTACGGTGAAGGAAATACGTCGTGATAAGCCCCACATGTAAATAAAATTTGAATTTGGATGATATTTGAATGTGACTTAACTTAGGATTCGGGTCAGGTTAGCCTTTAGGTTGCAGAGGTTAGATGGCAGTCGCTCTGTGTAAAAACTTGGTTCCGAGTCAAATCCCCTAGGTTAGGCACCCGACCCCGACAGAGAGCAGGATAATGCGAGGAGAATCATTAACCGGTTTTGACTAAAGTGGTCCGGTTTTGCAAGCCCTACCCCCAACGTATAAAGACGTGATTGTAGCGCCCTCAGGCTAATTGCATTGTTGCTACGGTGTTCTCGCTAATCTCATTACAGGAATGTAATTTAATGAACTTGCTACATAAATATCTTTGGCTGGCATTTCATTTCGAATCATAATTTAAGCTTACCGATAATTCCGTTTTTACATTATTAGGGTGTAAAAAGGACCTCCCATAAAATTACCAACCGACCTAGTCAATTTGTATGGAAAGCCAAAAACTTTCCTCATATTTCGAACTTTGTTCCTTGGGGAAAGTTGTTCAGTTTCATGGGCTGCTAATATTTTTAGACCTTATTTATTCTGTCTGTGCCATAAGATGACATCCTCTTCATCTTCATGGGCCAACGACCCGATGAACCGTGGTGTCAGAGTTCTTGAACTGCCTACAACTTGTTATCATTGGGTGTTTTTTATGGGAATATGAGAAGTCCATCATCTACATACCTAAATTCTTCCCATGCTCCTTGGGAGAAGTTGTTCAGTTTTTTGGACTGGTTCACGTTTTTAAATATTAGTAGTCGTGCAAATATGAAAATAACTTTGCAGTATTTTTGTTGCAATAAATGCTCTTACTAGTAAATATAGGTACCTACATACATACACATAGTACAGCACATCTTTATCTCTTGCTGGGTAGGCAGAGCCATAACGGCCGTAAAAGTTCGGTCGCTATCGCCACGTGTGAAAAACAAAGAGGGCCGTTTCAGAAAATCGTGTACATATCTGTATAGAGACAAGTTACAGTAGGTAAGGCCCGTATTTATAAACCGCACTCAATTTGGAGATCTATCTAGAGTGCGACTTTGAGATGCTGTTAGTATTGACTGACATTTGTCAAAATCGCTCTTCAGATCGATCTCAGGGTTGGGTGCGATTTATAAATACGGACCTAAGTACACATGGAAACCATCGAGCCGATGACACCAGCAGAAAAGAATTGGGGTGATGCTATTCTATTCCAGCATCACACGGCATACCTACAGCTAAAGCCGAGCATTTAAATAACCCAGTCGTTGTTCCTCCCATTGAGACCCGTCTGCGGTCAGACTCAATTTCCTCGCGATATCCGTCTGAGTTTACGATACGCGGATCGAGCTCGAACAGATGCGCCGAGAGATGTCGCCACCTAGGGCTGCCACCGGCCAGTGTGTTTATTTAACAGTTTATTTTCACATTTTGCTGTGTGATGCCGGCTCAGAATAGAATCACCCAACAGCCTTCCCGCGGGTGTCGTAAGAGGCGATGTCGACTCGAGAATATTGGTGTATTACAATTTTAGGCGTGTGTTTTTAGATGTGTATCACTATAGTGACAGGCTGACAACCTGTCACTATAATATACACATGTTTTCTGAAACAACCTTGGAAAACAATCCTCAATAATGTCAGACGCGGCGATAACGATATTAAGTAACTATCTACGTATTTTATTTTTTAATTAAACTAGCAGTCCACCCAGCGAACGCAGCCGCTTCTATAATTTTCTCGTGGGACCTTTTTAATGAGACATTTCCTTAGCATATTATAAACTTTCCACTTGAGTCATCTGTTTAAAAAACCGCGTCGAAATACGTTCTGTTGGCAACATTGAGGATACACCGACGCGTTAACGCACTGGCTCAAAAGACGGGAAGCCCAGCCGGATAACGTCCCACTCCAACCCCGCTCCGGTCCGCTGTCAGCTGGTGTTTACGTCTTGTAATAAAAGTGTCGGTAGACCACAATATCGGGTTCATTCTAGTCGGTAGCTGTCAGACTGCGCACACGTAATTTATTTGGAAAATCTAAATTTGGTTCGGTGAAGTGTCGAGTGATTTATTTTAATTTATCCTAATTAATTTCTGTAAATCAAGTGTATTAAAGTTATCTTTCAGTTAAAATAATCTCTGGTATTATTGCAGATTCCTAGCTAAAATCACCCTTGTGTTAATATCAGAAGTGGAACGTCGTGAACGCCTACAAAATGGGAAAACGAAAAAGTAGTAAAA
This sequence comes from Keiferia lycopersicella, assembly GCA_029255805.1. Classification (NCBI taxonomy): domain Eukaryota; kingdom Metazoa; phylum Arthropoda; class Insecta; order Lepidoptera; family Gelechiidae; genus Keiferia; species Keiferia lycopersicella. The sequence continues at coordinate 16,342,868 of JARACZ010000005.1, forward strand.
AGAAGCAGACACGGAGCAAGAGTTCTTCATCTTCCTCTAGTAGTTCAAGGACTCCTTCGCCACCGCCTCCAAGAAAGAAGTCTAAGGTATCACGACGAGCTGATGCCGAAATCGTGAGTACGAGTGCCACTACCTTACATAATATGATACCCGATTTCGATCCGTTAACCGATAATGCTAGCGCATGGATAAATGTGATCGACTCATATGCTGAAACTTTTTCGTGGAGAGATAGTGTCATTCGTTATCAGGCATTAAATAAATTGAAGGGATCGGCAAAAACGTGGTACGACTCGTTGTTGCGTACGGAGCGTACTTGGCCTTTATGGTCATGGATAGATTGGAAAGCAAAGATTTCTGCTACTTTTGAAGTAAAGCGTAATATTTTTGACTCTTTAAAAGAAATAATTGAGAAAAAACCGAGTGACAATCAATCTCTTTATACGTTTTTTTTCGAACAAAAGGCTAAAATTGACGCGTTACGTTTAAATTTCTCTGAATATGATATAAATTCAATTATACTGGGAAATATAGGGGATAGTAACATCAGTGCATCGGTTGAAGCCAGTAATTTTCAAACATGTGACAGTTTAGCTAGCTTTTTACATAGCCGTGTATATAAATCGAAAACGGTTAAACCAACGGTAGCAGCAACCGCTTCAACTAATACTCGCGAATCTAAGCATTCACTTTCGGATATACCGTCGACGTCATCTCAATCTGTAACTACGTTACCTGACCGCGATCGTGTTGCAAATCCACCACCCACCAGAAATTTTAATTCCAATCAGAATCAAAACCGTAGGCCAATCGAATGTTTTATTTGCGGTGGTAATCATAGAAAAGCTTTTTGTTCTATTAAATGTGAATTTTGTAAGAAAAGGGGCCATGTTGAATCCGATTGCTATTCTAAGAAAAATGCTGAGGCCACAAAAAAGGCAAAAGAAGAAACTAAATTCGTTAAATCATCTGATTCAAAGGATAAATTTTGTAAAAAAATTACTATCAATGGTATTCAACATGACGCTTTTATAGATCCAGGTAGCAGCTGTTCTTTGATATCAGAATCCTTGGCCGACCAGATGGCGCTGAAAGTAATTCCATTAAGCGATCCTGTTGTTTTGCAGGGGTTTTCTAAAGATAATATTAAAACGGTTACAAAAACGGTTCAACTAGACTTTGGCATTGATTCAATTAACGTTAAAAATGTAGATATGTACGTGATGAATGGTTTGGCTGGAGGTGACATTTTAATCGGAAGAAACTTCACTGAAAGGCTAGATCTAATGTACTCACGCATTGGTAATTCTTTAATATTTGATTATGATAAAAAATATCGCGAGTTTTGTAATACCGTAACTGAGCAAGATATTTTGATAAAAACTGACTCGCATCGCGGTGAATTAGTAGCTTTGTTTCGAAAGTATAATCAATGTGTAGCTTCCAATATAAAAGAATTAGGTAAGGTTAATAACCACGAGATGAAAATAGAGCTGAACAGTACTAAACCTATTCAGTACAGGCCTTATCGAGCTTCTCACTCCGACCGCCAGAAAATAAGAGAAATGGTTAATGAACTCTTAGAAAACGGAATAGTGCGAGAAAGTTGTTCGGAATTTGCAAGCCCTGCGCTTCTTGTTGACAAGAAAAATGGAGAGAAAAGATTATGCATAGATTTCCGTGCTTTAAATAAAATAACTGTTAAGGATAAGTACCCCATGCCACGCGTTGAAGATCTAGTTGACAGGTTGCAGGGTTGTAAATATTTTACTAGTTTAGACTTAAAAAGCGGGTACTATCAAATAAAAATGAGCGAGGAATCTGTACACAAAACTGCATTTATAACGGAAGATGGGCATTACGAGTTTTTAAGACTGCCTTTTGGGTTATGTAATGCACCATCTTGCTTCCAAAGAATGATGAATAAAGTTTTAGGGAATCTCCGTTTTGGCAATATCATTCTTTATTTAGATGATGTGCTGATCGCCACTGAAACCGTTGAGGAGAATCTGCGTCTTTTGGAACAGGTATTGCAAATATTTAGTGAAAATGGACTAACGTTAAATTTAAAGAAATGCAATTTTCTAAAAGAAGAAATTGAATTTTTGGGGTATAGAATCAAGGCCGGGACTATTATGCCAAGTTTGGAAAAGGTAAAAGCCGTGCAAGCATTCCCTGTTCCAAAATCCGTTCACCAACTTCGGCAGTTTCTTGGCTTAATCAGCTATTTCCGGAAATTTATTAAAAATTGTGCTCTCTTATCAAGTCCACTAACAAAATTATTAAAAAAGGATTCCCCCTGGATATGGGACAGCTCTCATGACAATGCTTTTCAGACATTAAAAAATTCGTTAACGGCCCAAACCACTTTAACCATTTTCGATCCTAGTAAAGAATGCGTTTTGTATACAGATGCTAGTAGAGAAGGATTAGCCGGAATTTTGACGCAGGTTACACAGGAGGGTGAGAAGCCAATTCACTATTATAGTCGTCAAACTACTCAAGATGAAAAAAAATACCACTCATTTGAGTTGGAGTTATTGGCGATTGTAAGTTCACTCCAGAAGCTTAGGCTGTACCTTCTTGGTTCACATTTTAGAATCTTAACTGACTGTAACGCAGTAAGATTTGCCCTTTCAAAAAAAGAAATTATTCCCCGGATTGCACGCTGGGTACTTTCGACTCAAGAGTTTGATTTTGAAATTGTACATAGGGAGGGTGCTCGCATGCGCCACGTTGACGCTCTGAGCCGCAATCCAGCGCAATCCGGTGAAATATCAGAAACGGAGTTAATTTTATCCATAACAGAAGCTGACTGGTTACTGTCGGTTCAGTTACAGGATCCTAAATTGGTGGAGATAAGGAATATTTTAGAATCTGGCGTAACTGACAATCACGAAGATATCTATAATAATTACGAATTATTAGGTAATAAGGTATACAAGCGAACTGAGCAAGGCCGTCGATGGGTGGTACCCAAAAACTGTATTTGGCAAGTCATTCGAACTAACCACGATGACCTTGGTCATTTCTCTCTTGATAAAACTTTAGAACGCGTTTCACATAAATATTGGTTTCCTAAAATGCGACGAATCATCAAAAAGTATATTAAAAACTGTTTGAATTGCATTTATTATAAAAATAAAGGAGGGCCAAAAGAGGGCGAGTTATTTTCATTGCCGAAATATGCCCAACCATTTCACACGGTCCATATCGACCACTTGGGTCCTTTTATAGAGACGACGAAGAAAAATAAGTACTTATTGGTAGTTGTCGATTCATTCACAAAATTTGTTTTTATTTCTGCAGTTAATAGTACGGAAACTAAATTTGTTATTAAAGAACTTGAAAATATTTCTAAGATTTTCGGAAACCCACGCAGAATAATTTCGGATCCTGGTAGTGCATTTACATCTAAATATTTTAAAGAATACTGTTCTAATAAGAACATTCGCTTGCATTACATAGCTACTGGGATGCCTAGGTCAAATGGGCAAGTGGAGAGGTTTAACCGCACCATATTAGATTGCATGAAAACTATGAGCGCGGACTTACAGGAAAATCGATGGGATGAATGTGTTAAACCTCTTCAGCAAGCCATCAATAGCACTTTTCATAAAACGATAAAAGCTGTACCTTCTGAAGTTTTATTGGGTTATAGATTACACACGGACAGTGATAAGTTAGCCCCCGAACCTGATAACGAAAACGCTACTATAGATGTGACTAAGTTAAGGCAATGGGTTGATGAAAACATTAAAATCAATGCAATTAAACAAAAGGAGAGATTTGATGGCACTCGTACAAAAGCTAGACAATATCAAGAAGGCGATTTAGTTCTCATTAAAATTCAAAGTCAAACCAATGAAGGGCAGAGTAAGAAGCTAATGCCAGTTTACAAAGGTCCGTTTCAGGTAAAAAAGGTATTAGGTTGTGACAGATACGAGATTACAGATTTGCGAGGCAGTGAACGAAGCAATAAAAGATATCAAGGAAGTGCAGCAGCTGAAAATATGAAACCTTGGATCAATGTCAATGATTTAAATGTTGAAGATTGATACGACATTGTAAGTATTAATTAATCTTATTGGTTACAGGGTGAATTATCGTCTTTCAAGGCAATGTTTTCTTAATTCCTAGATACTCGGTTTAACATATTTTGCTTTTTTTTTTATATTGGTACAATCTTAAAGATATAGTAATAGATCTCTATATTATACTAAAGTTTGTGTTGGCAAAGTTTCAATCGTTGTTCCTGCCTGGTGAAACAGAGGAAGCGAAGTTGAAACTAGATGGATTTCTTGGTTCTCCGTCATTAAGGTCACCAGGTTTTGGGATGCTTAATGGTAGAGAGAATGAGAAGTCTTAATCGGAGACAGTTAAAGCATTTACTGAAACTCTAGAACAGGACGAAGCTTAAAAAAGGAATAGGAATAATATTGATTTATTTTAATTTCAGGACTAATACTACTGTAGAGTCGTAGAGATGCCTGGGGCAGGCATCTTGCAGTATGGCCGTGTTGGCAACATTGAGGATACACCGACGCGTTAACGCACTGGCTCAAAAGACGGGAAGCCCAGCCGGATAACGTCCCACTCCAACCCCGCTCCGGTCCGCTGTCAGCTGGTGTTTACGTCTTGTAATAAAAGTGTCGGTAGACCACAATATCGGGTTCATTCTAGTCGGTAGCTGTCAGACTGCGCACACGTAATTTATTTGGAAAATCTAAATTTGGTTCGGTGAAGTGTCGAGTGATTTATTTTAATTTATCCTAATTAATTTCTGTAAATCAAGTGTATTAAAGTTATCTTTCAGTTAAAATAATCTCTGGTATTATTGCAGATTCCTAGCTAAAATCACCCTTGTGTTAATAGTTCCGTGATTTAGAAAGGATTAGCGGTGTCTATGAAAGGCAGACATACAGAGAGACCAAAAAGCAACATTGAATATATCATATCATTGAATGCAACCAGGACCAATATGGCTTAACATTTCCTTCGAAGCCCAGAACCGTACTTCTGACAGACTTTCAGGTGGATCAGCTTGCAATTCGCGAAATGCTATACATGTAATTATAATTTTTGTGCGTGGTAGTTCAGGCTGAATAATATAAGTACCAACCCTATATTTTGTGATAGTTGGCCGGTCAATTCAAAAGCTCTGCGGTTTGGCTATTCTATTACCGGTTTTAAAATGTGACTTACAAAATTTGTTTACATGCCTACACCAAGAGAATACACACGTCATCCATAACGCCTGCATAGTTTATGGAGTAGGCAGAGCGTCGGCCTAAAAATGGTCTTCAGAAAATAGTGTTATACCTAAATCACTACCTTGTCAGCTCTTATGACAATCGCCAGCTAAAAATGGGGCGAGTCTAAGTCGGCATCACAATTTAGTATTTGCTAACGGTGGCAGATTTCGTTTTTAGCTCTCGAAAATTCCTGACCAATCATTTTCTTCCGAAGATTCTCCCTCACTGCACCCTTGGTACTTGGTAATCCTAGAACACTTATCCAAAAGCGTTATGGAGCCAGAAATCACGGAGCCATAGAGAAAGGGAGCTATAAACACAGATTCAGAGACTCCCAAACTTCAGAGACTCATGACTACAAGACCCAAAGTACAATATAACTTCAGACAACATATTATTTTATAACTACTTTTGTACGCAGACTAAATACATATGAGGTGTAAAAATATTAGCTGCAAATATTTTAAGGGCCGCATCAGCCCATGAAACTGTACAACTTTTCCCAAGAAACATAGGTAAAAAAATTCTGGACCTCTCATAGAAATTGACTAAGTCAGTATGATAATTTTGTATGAGAGGTCCAAATTTTTCTTTCATATTTCGACCTGTTTCTTGGGGAAAGTTGTTCAGTTTCATGGACTGGTTAATCCCCTAAAATAGTTGCTGTTATTTTTTTTACATCATGTATAAGCTCGATACGTCACGTGTTCATCGGGATTCGGGATACTTCTCTTTTAATTTGAATAGGAACTTAAAAACACTAGGAGTTTGGTGCAAGTTAAAAATTGCTTTTTGAGTGTTCAAAATAAGATACCGATTTTCATACAAAACACTTTGGAAACCACTGCCTCAAAGTGCTATTTTCTCCTAAACCTCACATTTCATGCACTCGCTCTCTAAGCTTACTGTTCATAAAAAGTGAGTCAACTTACTCAAACATTCCCAAAACCAATATCACTTCTATTTCCTTACGATAGAGTTCAAATTGTAGAAAGTTTTTGAAATAGTGTTGGAGGGTAGACATTATTCAAAGAAAATGGGTTTTGACAGTTTTATTCTTTTAATATCGGATATGGGGTTCACACAAGCCACAGTATTTATTGCCTAGGATATACGTAGAAGTGTCGCAGTAGTTTCTTGTGCGAAGTATTTTGAGTAAAAAAAAAGATGCCTCTAAGTATTCGAGTCATGTCATGTTCCTTGGGGTTTTTACAGTTTTTATAGATAGGTACTATCCTTTTCTAAACCTTTATTTTTTTACGAGGTACAATACTAATTTCACTATTTTGGATGGTGTCAAAACTGTAGTCGCTTTTCGCGTCTGTCTGTATGTATGTTTGCTTAAATCTTTAAAACTATACAATGGATTTTGATGCAGGTTTTTTAATAGATAGAGTGATTCAAGAGGAAGGTTTTTATGTATAAAACTTGCCGGGGAAAATCCTTATTCCCGGAAAAATATATTCGGGAAAATGAGTTGCAGCGGGTGCAGCAGGCCGCTAGTATTCTAATTCTAATATTTTGAATAGGTATACGCAGTAGTATTTTTGGACAAAAATTTACAATTTATCGGTAGTTTACGTATTTTTTTAATTACCCAGTCAAGTCGAGCGGTATTCCTCTTCGTCATCGAGTCGATAGTAATACGGAAATACCTTTAGCAGGGTCTTCTTGTGTCTTTCTGCAGAAAGACCAGCAGATCTTGAAACGTGCATGAGTTTGGGCAGTTGGGGCAGGTTTTTTTGTGATGGACTCTGCAATTTTGGCCATGAAATCTACGCCTGTCGGCGTGGTGGTGAGCTCGAGCTCATCCGGAAATAATTGATTGGTTGTTCAAATAACCAGGCTAGGCTTAGGAGTTGTTCTGGGAAGAACGGATCGGACTGATGGGGCAGGATAGTAAATGCCCTATAGTTTGGACAGCACCGCAATCGCAACTGTCATCCACCGAGAAACCCTACTTGACTCCGTTTCGCGGAATAGGGAATTTTCTTTTTTAGTTATTATTCTAGTCGCTGGATAGATGGCGCTGTGCTTGGTATGTTATCGCAAAAAACGGAACGTAATATTTAGTTTTTGTTTTTTTGAGACTTGGACACGGACTCATTTGAAACGAAAGTGTCAGTGTATGCCAGACTGTCAGTCAGTGTTGCAATGTTTTTTTTAGTCTTTTGGAAACTGCACAAAAGTCTAGTAACACCTACAACGCCATCTATCGATACTAGTTTTTTTTTAATTCTCAAAAGAAAACCTCCTATTCGATAGCGGTTTTCAACGGTCATATTATGGAATCGAGACAATGTTCAACGTATTCAAACATATCGTTATACTAGTTTGAACCCAGCACATGTCCGAAAAGTGTCCAGTAGTCAGATAACGAGATATTTTAAAATTCCGATCCGATCTGTGTCATGGCGGGTCTGACATGGGAACTGTCAACATGACGTGCGTTGACGACTAGCGCTGGGGTTGCCAGGTTCATTATACAGTCTTCTAAGAAGTTGTTGTATTTTTATCGTGAGAAAATTGGTAGATAATAAGTATAATTCACACTCAACCTTGCTTCCGTCCGATCCGTTCTTCTCAGAACAACTCCTGAGCCCAGTCTCGCCCCAAGGGCGTGATGGTTGTTTGAACAATCATTCAATTTTTACGGATGGGCGCTTGCTCCCCACCAAGCTGACAGGCCTAGTTTTAATGGCCCAGTGGGCAAAAACTTAGAGTCCAACGCAAAAAAAACTCATTCTTGCCATACCCACCTACTCAACTGGCGGTAATTAATAATTAAATGTGCTTAATTATTCCCATAAAAAAATAATGATTGCCCCGATCTATAGGAAATTGCTGCTGAATGTCCATAATTCGCACCCAGGGCCACTTACTAGGAAATAAACGAACTAAATAAAGAATTCCCATTAATAGGATTATGACTAAGCTGGCAACCCTGACCGAACAGTGCAAGTCTGTGTTGTTCTCACTGGTCAACTGTGTCTAAAAATAAGTTCTATCTTGTTACCCTTGTTACGTATGTTGGTTGAAGAATGTTTTAATGCATACATTGTCTTAGGTATTTATAACGAGAATTTGTACCAGAAGAGAAGAAATTTAATAAAATGGAACTTAAAAAATTGTAAGAAAAATCGTTGCCATACTGTCTTAAGCGTTATCTGTCAGATTTAACAGATCACGAAAAAAGTGGCGCCCTCATTTTTTATCTACTCTATAAGGTCAGCTATACTATACCTATACAGAACTTTAAAGGGCGAATGGGCCCATGTATCTGATTTTTTTCCCCAATCCCGGGAGGTTTTTTAGTCAGAATTTTTTTTCGACATTTACAATGTTTTGCCGTGCGATGCCTAATGCGAGGCTTTGAATAGCATCAACCCGTTTCTTTCCCATGGGTGTCGTAGAATCCGACTAAGGGACCCGAGGGTTTTCATGTGTATTACAATTTTAGGCGACAGGCTGGCAACCTATCACTATACCTTAAGATACACGACTTCTCTAAAACGACCATCAAACATTTGTAAGGCAATAACGACCGTAATTTTATAACGTTAACGCTCTGCCTACCCCCTAGGGTTAAAGGCGTGATTTGTGTATATTAAAAGAAAACTAAGAACGTAGTTACAATTTACAATACCTTGAATTCTCACGTAGCAGGCACCCATTTCATTAGCTCGTCATAAATAGCTCGAAATAGCTCGTCATAAGAGCTTCACCCCTCCGGGAGTGCATAACTCACTGGATAGTGGGTCCTGCTGCAGACTAGTGATGTTCCGTTACTGTTACAAAAATACTAGTTACATCCAGGGCCCGTTTGGCGGATCGCCCACTTGAGGAGCGCTAAAATATCGCAGCGGTCTGTCAGATCCATACTAGAAACGTCACTCCCCATACTAAAACCGCACTCGACGGACGACACTAAGATAGCGCTGCGTCTATAGCGGTTGAGCGGTTTTAGAATGGGGAGTGGTGTTTGTAGTATGGATCTGATAGACCGCTGCGATGTTTTAGCGCTGCGTCGTGCGTCAAGTGTGCGATCCACCTAGAATCACTGAGACACGCCCACGGGGACTACGGGAAGTATCCGCCTAAGCCGGCATCACACGGCAAATCGACGCACAACTGATGCCGTCCAGCGTAGTTTAGATGGCCCCGGGGCCGTAAACATAGAGACCAACACAAAAAAAGACACACAACTGAAACTTTTTTATTTAGCATACTTCGGGCCTCGGTCACATCACTATAGTAGCAGTACTTACAATAGTAGCGAAGCAAGGAGGCTTATGGCTTATGGCGAGGGAAAAGCGACATTTTGGGACATAACTTGAAGTATGATGCGCGGGACCCGGGAGTTACGAGACTTGGGGGAAAATGCTCGGCTATCGTATGACACGCCGAGTCGGCCAACGACCCGACGAACACTAGGCAGGCTTCTGTCATGGTTGCATGATGCTAAATAAATTTAGAACAATTTTATACAGTATATAAAAAAATAACCGCGTTTAATTTTAAGTGGTTACTGGGCCTATGAAAGTGAACAACTTTCCCCTTAAAATTTTTGCAGCTAATATTTTACACCGTATTTGGATGACATATTTCGAACGACCTTAAAATAATTATCAGACATGGTGAAAACAATCGTAATTTTGCGGTGTGCCTACCCCGCTAAAAAAAATTTTAAGGGGAAAGTTGTTCACTCTCACAGGCCCAGTAACCCCTTAAAATTAAACGCGGTTATTTTTTTTATAAAAGGGATAAAGGAGTGATATAGCTATACAAAAAATGTATTACGTTTTCTATTGGACGTGCAATTTTTTTATCTTGCGATTTCTTTCGTGGCATGGACTCTCCATCTCCCCATCGGCACATGCCGCAGGGATCAACGGTTTGAGATAAATGACTTGACTCACTTTCTTTTAAACTACGATTATCCTCTCCCCTACCGCACCCTGTGCCTTGTACACTTGCGGGACAGGCATTGGTTTTGTTGCAATATTTCTAAATATAAGTGCTTATAAGAAGTATGTTTTTATAATTTACTAGCGGCCTGCCCAGCGCAGCGGCTAAGTCCGCTGTAACTATTTTTTTTGGGAATAGTTTTCTCGTCAAGTATTATAAAGAATACGTATAAATCTTCCTCTTGAATCACTCTATCTATTAAAAACAGCATAAAAATCCGCTGTGTAGTTTTAAAGATTTAAGTTACAGATCAAGAGAAGGCAAAAGGTACAGATGCGAACTTGAATCACTCTATCTATTAAAAACGGCATCAAAATCCGTTGTGCAGTTTTAAAAATTGAAGCATACATAAATACAGATGTAGGAACAGAAGAAAAAAACGACTTTGCCTTATACAAAGTAGTGATGGTGATACTTTAGATTAGAATAAGTAAATAAAAAAACGGAAAAAGTTCTCTTAGTCTTACATACACACCTAGACAGAGTTAGTATTAATAAGACATGTTGTTCATCGTATTACCTACAATAATACCTTATCCCTGAAAAGGGCAGTATTTTAGCACAAGTAGTCAGTACTTTTGTAATTTGTATTTTAAAATTAAGAATATTTGAAAATATGTATTTAGGCAAAGTAGCCCATTAAACTGAACAATTGTCTCGATTGAACCGGCATGGCATGGCCAGCGCTAGCTACATTTTTGTTTTTTTTTTCCATTCTGTTATTTTTTTTGTCCGCAAGTGTAGAGCGTAGTAAAATATGCCTCACGGACATTCGGCCTGTTAAAAATTGGGGAGAACTTTTAGAATGTTTTATTCAAACCGTTTCCCTAAGTGGCTAAGTTAGATGTTCGTAAAAAATGGCTCCGAATGATATACTTTCGGAAGAGAATATGGTTTTCATTTAACAGTATGATTCATGGGTCCTTCTCCACAAGGGTGTAAGGGACGGTGTAGTTGATTAGACGGATTAGACCACGAAACTGGACAATCTTCCCAATCATATAAGAAAAAAAATACTCTGCCTTACAAAATTATGATCAGCTGACTAGTTTTCAATAAGTAGGTACAAACTTGACATTGGCATAAATAAATTCTATTGCCACAACTCAAAAAAAAGTAGGATGTAGGTAGTAATTTTTTATCATAGATTGATAAATACGTTTGTTCTTTGGCGAAAATTGTTCAGCAATAAAACAATTATAATATAACGGATAAGCTTAGTTATATTTTTTGCTATTCCAACGCGCCTAGCTCTTTGTGCGCACAATGGTACAAAATAAGTTGAACAAAATCAAGAAAACATTTGTCAACTAAATCACGCACACTGTAAAACTCGTTTTCCCGTGGGAATTAGTCGTCTTTTTGGCAAATTTTGTACATATAAACCTTCCTCATGAATCACTCTATCGATTAAAAAACTGCATCAAAATCGGTTGTGTAGTTTTAAAGATTTTTTAAGCATACTTACATACAGACGCGAGAAGCGAACTTTGCTTTTTGTATGTTTTATTTTGCTTGGTATTAACAGTATTAATATCTTCATCGAAATATTTCAGTATGAATGAAACCATAAATCAACATTCAATCAGCGGAGTTTATCTGCCCACGTGTTTCCCGCCAACGCAACGTCTGTTTGAAGTCTGCGTCAACAGATGACGTCACAGTCGGCGCTCTTTGGAGCCATACCGCTATTTCGAGCACATAGTCAATGACTCCGTGGCGCAACGGTAGCGCGTCTGACTCCAGATCAGAAGGTTGCGTGTTCAAATCACGTCGGGGTCAAAGAAAGTCACTTTTTGTGTATTACTCTCGATTATTTATAATTGTTATGTAGTAGGTAGTAGGTATTTATTTTTGGTTTTATAACCTTTAGTAAAGTTGGTTCGTATAGTTATTTGTGTTAATTTTCTTTGCCTAATAAGTAACTGCGGCCCGCCCAGCGGCTCCGCCCGCTGTAACTCATTTTCCCGTGGGAGTTAGTTATTTTCCCGGCAAGTATTATGCATATAAACCTTCCTCTTGAATCACTCTATCTATTAAAAAAACTGCATCATTATCCGTTGTGTAGTTTTAAAGTTTTAAGAATATACAAGGTGTAATATTAAATGCGCAAAACCTCAGACACCGTCAATCAGCGCATGAAACTGAACAACTTTCCCCAATGAACATAGTTAAAATATGAAAAAAATTTTGGACCTCCCATACAAAATTACCGACCGACCATGTCAATTTGTATGGGAGGTAGAAATTTCTTCTCACATTTCGACCTATGTTTCTTGGGGAAAGTTGTTCAGTTTCATGGCTGATTGACGGTGTCTGAGGTTTTGCGCATTTAAAGTTACACTTTGTAAAGGTATAGAGGGTGTAAGGGATGGTGTAACGAAAACTTTGCAGGCGTGAGCAGACCATGAAACTGAACAACTTTTTCTATGGCAGCTAAGGTTATGTTAGGAAAAGGAATTTTGTATGGAAGGTCGATTTTTTTTACTTTTACCAACCTTCTTCTTAAATTTAAGAGCCCAGCTCTTGTCGGTGGAGTAACCGCCATTTACCAACCTATAGCTCCCATATAAAAAGTTGTTCAGTTTTATGGTCTAAGCACGCCTGTAAAGTTTTCATTACACTGTCCCTTACACCCTGTATACAAAAAGAGTGACATTGCTTTTTACCTTGTTTTATACGTCACAAAGTATACTGGTTAAAATTCTGATCATGTACGAAGCAAGAACATTGTCCATTTAATTTAGAAAAATACCTACCAAACTGAGTCACATATCGCGATTTTGAACCGGATATCTATTTAAAATAGCATCACCTGCGGGAAATAAATGAGATGATGCTATTCCAAGCCAGCATCACACGGCACAAATCAATGACGGCAATTTAATAACTAAGAACAGACAATTTTCCCACGAAAATGAAGACCTCAGAATGCAACACAAAAAAGGTATTAATTTGTGTAATTAATTATTTATTCCATTTTGGCGCGGTATTAAGATATATGTGAGTAGAGTAAAAAAAACTGGCAGCTATCGACTTGTTCGTGGCCAGCACGAAGCTTGAGGAATGGTAACTAGTTTTGACCCAGGGTTGCCAGTTTTGGTTCGACGACCGATGTGGCGCAGTAGTAGTGCGACTGTCTCTGACGCAGAAGGTCCCGGGTTCGATTCTCGGTGGGTCACTCACAAAGTTGATATCTATCACATTGTGAATTTGTTCCCAGTTTGGTTAGGACATTGCGTTCTGAACCACCCGATTGTCCGTAAGTAAGATGGTTCGGTGTTTCGGATAGCACGTTAAGCCGTAGGTCCCGGTTTCTGTCTATGATCACTTAGACGGTGGTCGTTACACAACCATGTCAGAAGCCTGCTACTTGTAGAAGGCGGTTGAAAAATTCTGACACTTGGATTCATCGGGTCGTTGGACGACTCGGTGTTCCACACGAAAAGAGAAAGAGTTTTGGTTCCAAATTACCGTCTTTATTAACTAACTGACTTAAAAAAAGGAGGTGCTTAGTTTGACCTGTATGTATGTAGGTATGTTTGTCCGCGTTTATGTCGCGTTTGGATGAACCGATATTGATGCGGTTTTCAGAAAAGTATTTGTCAGACTTAGAAGAAGGTTTTAGGCATATTAACCGACAACAAAATTGAGGTACGCAATATTTACGTTCGTTGAAGTCGGTTCTCTTTTTAACGTCCTTTGATTTATCGCAAGAAAAAAATTGGCAGGAAACAGACAAGAATAGAAATTGTTCCACCGACAAGAGATGGCTCTTTTTGATGATGATACTGCTTTCAAACACTCAACTTTTTGGCGCCAAAATGATTTTATCAAAACAAGTGACGAAAGCGATGGAGAGACGAATTAGATGCCCACGCCAAAACTGGATAGAGGTGGCTCAAGACGGGATAAATGGAAGAAGGGGAGGGAGGCCTTTGCCCTGGGGTAATTCAGGCTCATTGTAATAATAATAAAAATTGACGGATTTTGACATGAAGGCAATGATATTATATATGAAATAGTGCTTTAGGGGCTAGTTTTAAGTCTTTAGTCCACCTGAGCCGCGTTTACACTAGGTTCATAAAATTGTTATTGTTAAAATTGTTAATTACTGACCATCAAAAAGATAAATGTAAAATTTACTACTTTGAATAAATAAATTGAGTTGGGTTGAGTTTGAGAAGGTGTAGAGAAAATCGAAGTCTCGGTGCACATTAAAAGCCTACTGGCAACCCTAGCTGCAGTTGTAGTAGGCATGTACCTAGGTACCTAGTAACAAGTTATCCTTGAGCGCGTAGATAGACTGAATCCAGTACTTGTAGTGGGACCTTACCTGTCCGGTGTTAGGTAAAATACCCTCTAGTTAGTACCTATACTTTACCATTTTTACCCGACTACGGCACTACATACATACATACATATATCACGCCTTTATCCCCCACGGGGTAGGCACAGGCAGAGCGCCAACGGCCGTAAGAATACGGTCGCTATCGCCACGTCTGACATTTTTGAGTATTGTTTACCAAGGTTGTTGCAGGAAACTACGGCACTGCAAAGGATAAATGACAATACAGTACAAATCACGCCTTTATCCCTGGCGGGGTAGGCAGAGCGTTAACGACCATAATATTACGGTCGTGATCGCCAGGTCTGACAAATGTTTAAGGGTCGTTTCAGATAAGTCATGTATCACTATAATTGTTAGCCTGTCGCCTAAAATACACATAAAGCCCTCGAGTCCCTTAGTCAGCTTTTACGACACCCACGCGAAAGAAATGGGGTGATGCTATTCTAAGCTGGCATCACACGGCATAAGGTGAAATAAAGGTCATTTATCTCGCGAAAAGTGGGAACCTCCATTTTTTTGTCGGTTAATATGACTAAAGCCTTCTCCTAAGCCTAACAAATACTTTTGCTGAAAATCGCATCCAAATCGGTTCATCCAAACGCGAGATTATCGCGGACAAATATACATACCTACATACATATATATATACGTATAGGTCCAACTTTGAACCTCCTTTTTTAAAGGTTGGTTATAAATTCAATGTTATAATTTTATTCATGTATTCCAGATTAGTAAAAAAAAGCATACTTTGTTCACGCTTCCTCATACCTTCATCATAATTATGCAGATTACATCTGTCTTCGTGGTAACAACATCATTGTCTTGTATTTTTACTTTCTCTGGTTCATTTTTATTATGCGGTTCCCACTTTTAAACGCACGACGCTGCGCATTTTTTGCGCATCCGTAACGTATGGTACCTAAGCGTTATATACTACATGTTACCCGTAGGTACTAAATGTTGAGGCAAGAGCAACGGATAAACTTGCGTCGAAGGATGCGTCTGTCAAACATACCTACACACAAATCACGCCTTTATTGCTTGCTTGGGTAGGCAATTGCTCCACCAACAAGAGCAATGAGCTCTTAAATATAAGAAGAAGAGGGTGGGCAGTGCGTTAACAGCGTTAATTGCAAGATCACGGTCGTTATCATTACTTATGACAAGTATTGAGGGCCCTTTTAGACGATTCGTGTATCACTGTAGTGACAGGTTGTCAGGTTGTCGCCTGTCTGTCAAATAATGTCACAAATATTAACATGTCGAAGTATAAGTAGTAGTAGAATTAGAGGTCACGTTTTTACAAAACCCTAAAAAGTAAATTAATCAATTTTCCGGTTACAATGACTGGCAGAACTTGCAAGGCCTCTAATGCAAGGCTGGCCAACCACGGGCCCGCGGCCCACGAAGAATTCAAAAAAATGCGGAATTCCACCCTTCTCAAGTGAATAAAAAATCACAGGATACCTTCCATGGACCTTCTATCTTCTTCCTTTTCTTGTGGGACACCAAGCTGTCCAACGACCCGATGAACCCTAGTGTCAGAATTTTTCAACCGCCTTCTACAAGTAGCAGGCTTCTGACATGGTTGTGTTCCATGAACCTAAAACCATTGAACTCAATACAATGGTACTTAATTGTTTTTTTATGGTGTAAAAATATAAGCTGCAAATATTTTAAGGAGTGAATCTGCCCATGAAACTGAACAACTTTCTCCAAGAAACATAGGTCGAAATATAAGAGAATATTTTGACTTCCCATTCTAATTCACTTGGTCGGTTGGTAATTTTGTGTAGGAGGCCCAATTTTATTTTCATATTTCGACCTATGCTCCTTGGGTAAAGTTGTTTTGTTTCTTGGGCTGGTTCACCCCTTAAAATATTTGCAGCAATTTTTTTACACCCTGTTATTCGTAATACAAGAATTGTTTTAAAATTTAGTATTATGTCAGTCAGTTTTATGTTTTTTTAACATTTATTGTTCCACCAGCTGTCAAAAATCATTCTTAATTCAATATCCACTCAAAGCAAGGGTAGCCAACCAACCAATCAGCAGGCGGCTGGATGAGTTCCCACACTACCCATTTCACGGTCCACCGGTGGGCATGAATGGCCGAGCCGAATAGATTCGGAAGAACAAGATACGATTTACATGGGTAGATACAGATTACTACCAGGTAGGTCTTTGGATTACTCATTTTGATTGTCAATTATTTTTTTATAATGCTGGGTTATTTTTTAATCAGTACACACTTTGTAGGGTGTTTCTACTCATGGTTCTAAATAGCTTTTACTATGGACCACCTGCGAATTCCCATAAAAATGGTTCATAGGAAAATTCATAACCACTCCGCAAAAATGTATGAAAAACCATTTTTTATTTGCGATTTTGCAGGTGGCCCCATAGTAAAAGTTGTTCAGAATCTTGAGTAGAAACACCTAAAAAATAACCCTGCATCTTACCTCAAGAAATTGTGTAGAAAATTCTAACGCAGGAGCTCGATTTCTGAATCCAAAGTCCAAAACTACTGGTCTAACCACACATTTTAAAATTTATTTTACTTGATATTTTTATGGTCAAAAATATGTGAGAATTTTTGAGGGTGATATGTGATGTGTCTTAGGATATGTGATAGGATACGGAATAGTGTAATAAGAAAACGTTGTGGCGTAAAAGAAGATAGTGTCAGGGATCGAAAAGAGGATGCTAAAGTGGTTTGGTCATGTTGATAGAATTAATGAAAGGAGATTAACGAAAGAGATATATATGACGAGTGCTAGTGGAAACGTTGGAAGGGGAGGGCCGCGAAGAACCTACCTGGACCAAATCGGGGACGTTTTAAAGAAAGGTCAGGTCAGAAGTACCCTAAACCGACGAGCGTGCATGAAAAGACTGATGAATGTAGAAGAAGCGAAAGAAGTGTGCCAGGATCGTAGCAAGTGGAAGGAAATAGTCTCTGCCTACCCCAACGGGAAAGAGGCGCGATTTATTTTGTGATGTGGGAATCGATTAGTAAAGTAGTACGTGAGATACAAGCATAGCACCTACCTAAGTCGCAGATTTTCAGAAAATGAGCTTTGCGTTACAATTTTCTACTATGTAGGTAGGTTAAATGCAAGGCTTGCCGAGTAATAGCAAAGAATACTCTATAGCTACTCTATGTTAGTAAGAAACCGGTCTCTCTCTTCTCTTTTCGTGTGGGACACCCGATGAACCCTAGTGTCAGAATTTTTCAACCGCCTTCTACAAGTAGTAGGCTTCTGAAATGGTTGTGTAACGACCGCCGTCTAAGTGATCATAGACAGCAACCGGGACCTACGGCTTAACGTGCCATCCGAAACACGGAACCATCTTACTTACAGACAATCGGGTGGTTCAGCCCGCAATGTCCTTACCAGACTGGGAGCAAATTCACAAAGTGATAAATATCAACTTTTGTCAGTGACCCACCGAGAATCGAACCCGGAACCTTCTTCGTCAAAGGCAGTCGCGCTAGGTACCACTGCGCCACAGCGGTCGTCACCGGTAACCGGTAATAAACCGGTAAGAACCTGCGATAAGAAGCATGCTCTAGCCATTAGAGTATTGCAGGCTGCTCTATAAGAGCTGCAGTCTTATAGGTCGTACAGCTGACTCATAAACAATAGCACTCTAAGAAATGGCTCGCGCCAGCACTATACCAACTGTACACCACGGTTTTGTCAGAACGCAGCAGAATGATTTTACTCATAATTCATAATGCATAGGATATTATGTAGGGTGAAAAAAATTTTGCTGCTTATATTTTAAGAGGTGAAATAACCTATGAAACTTAACAACTTTCCCCAAAGAACATAAAAAGAAATTGGACCTCCCATAAAAAATTATCAACCGACCGAAAACCGTCAAAACAACGCAGCTGCGTCGACAGCGGTTGAGCGGTTTTAGTATGGGAATTCACGTTTCTAGTATGGATATGACAGATCGCTGCGATACGGATGCGTTATTTTAGCGCTGCGTTGTGCGTTAAGTGTAAAAAGGCGGTTACCATTCCGACTGTAGACGGTGACGAGTAGTGACCACAGACTGTTGCGGTTGTGGTCACTGATATACTGTCTGGTTCTCCAACAGGGGCGTATTTAGATGATACTGTATAATTAACTGAAAAAAAAGCGTCCTAAACAGCTTATAATGAATGATGTTCCCAGAAGGCGTGATGAGGCGTGATTGGGCTAGTTGTTTAAACAAACCATTTCCTTTTCATGAGCCCTCGCTCCCTGATTGATTTGTTTGGATTGTGATCATCACATCATCGAAAATCCCGCCACATAAGATTCCGGTTGCCTTTTTACCAATTTTTAAAGGAAAAAGTCTGATGTTTCTAGAGGCAGGATTTTAAACAAGTCATTTTGGATGATTTAAAGATTTCAATCGTTTATTTCCAAGTAGATTCACAATGAATGCTTTTAGAATGTCAGTAAGTTACAATACAATACTGTCGATGAATAAATGAGTTAGTCATTGTAAAAAAGAGAAAATTGTGCCAGACAATTCTCTCTTTTTAATAACAATTTTATGTTCATAGTCGAAGCGCGGCACGAGTGGGATAAAAAAATAAAGGCACTGCCACGGGGCCGACCAGGCTGACTACACAGCATGTAACTTACGTCATGACTATGATGTCCGATGTCTGTCGGTGCGTCTGTGTCTGTGAGTTACACGTCAAAAGGCTTTAAAAATACCTGAATCCTGCCCTGTTGCGGCACGTAGTCTAGTCCAGTCGATGGGAAACTACTTGATTCGAAATTGTAGTTTTAACAAATAGAGTTCTCATACCGACGACATTAAGTTCTGATTGTCATTTCTTGTTTTTTTATGTTGTTTCGACCACAAGACGACAATGCCGTGTCAATATAAGTTGTTATTACTTATTACGATTTCATTAAACCTTTTTTCGGTAAAAGTATGAAAAACAGGTAAATACTTTCCAGAAAAAAGCAGTTCTCTGTACTTATCTGTTATATAAATATGTGCAATAAATTATTGGTTATAGCTTGCCCGTAAAGAGTAGAATAAAAATGAGGGCGCCACTTTCTTCGCGATCTGTCAAATATCACAGATAACGCTTAACTATGGCAACAATTTTTCATACAAAATTTTTAGTTCCATTTTATTTAATTTCTACTCTTTTTGGCCAAGCTATAATAAGATATTAGATGAAAAAAAAGAACAGGATAGAAACAGAAGAGGGAGGCCTTTGCATAGCAGTAGTGTAACGATGATATAGTGTAGGCTAATAATTAAAGTAGGCGAAAAAAATATTGTTTTTGTTCCTTTTTCGGCATACTTAGGTATCTTACTTAACCTGCAAGCTTGGATACAAGTGACACTTGATTTTAAGGTTCCGTGGTTATTATCACTAAAACTATAAGACATTATAACGGGTTTTAACTCACGGTAGGGATATATCGAGCACCCAATATTTCGGTGATGTTGCAATCGCCATGATCACGGGTGCTCGATATATCCCTACCGTGAGTTATAACCCGTTATAATATCTTATAGTTTTAGTGGATACAAGTGGTTCACTACAGTGCCCGATTTCACATACATTGCTAGCTATGGGTTGACATTAAACTTTGACTTAGTCAAAGCGGCTGGTAGCAAGTTAGCGACTGGATGGCGAAGGCGGGAGATCGTGCCTTATGGCGTGAGCTGAGGGAGGCTTAAGTCCAGCAGTGGGCTGCTATAGGCTGATGTGATGCAATGAACCAGCAATGTAATGCCAAATCCGGTGTCAGGGCAGAGTAAGTGAAAGGATGCGTACACGAAATAGAGCGGGGCGGTGGTGGCAATGCGAAGAACCAGCGAGTTCTCAAGCAAGTGCGCGCCCGCGCGTTTGCATAAAGAGCTGAGCACACCGCCTGCAGCTCGTATGGCTGCACTTGTAGGTACACGCGCGTACCGGTTGTAATGTATAGGATTTTATGGGAGACAGCATACTGCTTGCATTGCGTAGGTCACGCAAGCGGTGTGTTGTCTCCCATGCATTACAACCGGTATGCGCGTGTACACGTGCTGCATACGAGCTGCATACGCAGGCCGGTGTGCGTGCTCTGCGCTTATAATGCGACATTTTTATTTTTACAAAGTGCCGCGCCATCACCGCGCCGTCGCCGCTCCGCTCAATCTCGTATACGTGCCCTTACAGCCACTAAAGAATGCGGTTGATCGTATCTCCCTGTATGGGCGCTAATTGCTGCGAGCGAGAGGCGCTTGCGCAGATTTTAATGCTGTAGAGGTGGGTTTTTGATCCCGTGTTTGTTGTAAATAATAATACAACCAATGATGGGAAAAGAACAAGGGGCCGTAAAAAGAAATAAAGACTGCGTTAGTCGAATCGCACACTTAACGCACGACGGAGTGCTAAAATATCGCAGCGGTCTGTCAGGTCCACACTAGAAACGTCACTCCCCATACTAAAACCGCACTCGACGGACGATGCTGCGATAGCGCTGCGTTGACAGCGGTTGAGCGGTTTTAGAATGAGGATTGACATTTCTAGTACGGATCTGACAGTCCGCTGCGATATTTTAGCGCTCTGTCGTGCGCTAAGTGTGCGATTCGCCTTTGCCAATCCGCCTAACAAACGGGAATGGGCAGGAATCGCGAATGCTGCCGAACTGATTCGCCTCGCGAAAGATAGAAGGAAATATGCGGAGCTGACTGCCAACCTTCACTAGTTGGAGAGGAACTACCAGAAGAAGAAGAAGAAGACGAAATGTTAATAAACAGGGAGTCGACCGACTTTCCTGAAAATTCTTCTATTGTTCAAACTGAACAAGTTTTCTTAAGTGCCAAAAATATGTCTATCGATTTAAATTGGACCTCCTACCTAAAAATTGAAATGAAAAATCGCTGGGTCTACCTACTCTTTCGCACATGCATACACACATATCACGCCTTTATCCATTGCGCGGTAGGCAGAGCGTAATGCCCGTAAAAATACGGCCGCTATCGCTACGTCTGACATATATTAAGGTCACTGTAGTGACAGGTTGTCAGTCTTTTTCCTAGAGTTGTAAATGTTTACTGCACACGCACGACACCCTCGAGTCCCTTAGTCGCTACTTACGACACCTTCGCGTAAGAAATGGGGTGATGCTATTCGCAATCCATAATTCATAAAATGACTGCAGTCCTGTCCTGTCTAATCTTTGACTGCGCAGGGACGACTTAATACGACTCGCGAGTGACACGGGCTAATAGTTGTTTTAGGGTTCTGTAGGAAAAGAACTCAAACTCAAACCATTTATTCAAAGTAGTAAATTTTACATTTATCCTTTTGATGGTTATGTTTTAGTCATTGTAAAAAAGAGATAAATGTGCGTTGGATTTGATGCGTTTTATATTCATTGATTTGTATGTTCTTTTGTCCAATGTATTAATAAATAATAATAATAATAGAATGAGTACATTTTTCAATTTCTTACAACAATTTTATGAACCTAGTGTAAACGCGGCTCAGGTGGACTAAAAACTTAAAACTAGCCCCTAAAGCACTGCCTCGGAGCTGGCCAAAATAACTAAACAGCATGTTACGTTAGGTCGTAAATAAAATAAAATAAAATAAAAACGAATTCATGTCAAGAAAGAAAAAAAAATGTTGTGTTACATGCGTGTAATTAGCCGGACCCCCTGGACAGTAAACCACACAGAAACCTGCCCAGAAGTGCTCCTATTCTAAATATACAATTTTCTGGCCCTAGGCCTATTATTGAGAGCCGCGTTAACAAGGCTCATGACGACAGATGTGGCGCAGTGGTAGTGCGACTGTCTTTGACACAGAAGGTTCCGGGTTCTATTCTCGGTGGGTCACTCACAAAGTTGATATTTTTCACTTTGTGAATTTTTAGGACCTTGCGGACTGAACCACCCGATTATCCGTAAGTAATATGATTCCGTGTTTCGGATGGCACGTTAAGCCGTTGCTGTCTAATATCACTTAAACGGCGGTCGTTACACAACCATGTCAGAAAGAAGCCTGCTACTTGTAGAAGGCGGTTAAAAATTCTCACACTAGGGTTCATCGGGTCGGTCATTCGGTGTACCACACGAAAAGAGAGAGAACGAATAGACCACAAATTTCCCATTAAGCATATATCTAAGTATACCCCGATTTTTTAAAGAAATGATTTGAAAATAGCGGACGATCGTCATGCTTTCTCTTTTCATATACCAGGCGTTCATGCCTTCTCCCTTACACTTAGGTAACCGCCGCCATTTACTTATTTACTTACTTACTTACTCCTGTGGCTCAGGGACCCAAAGCCGCCATTTACAGATCCTTCTTATTGATGTCGTTATATTTACACGGAACCCGTCTTGCGTAAGTCTGACTCGCACTTAGCCGGTTTTTTATAACAGGTCTGCTGGCTTCCGAGGGAATCCATAGAGAAATAAATTGAATCGTGATTTAAGCATCAGGCTGATGGGAATGTGGTATTCTGGTGATAGCGGAAGTTGGCTGTCGTGTTGGTATATTGTAACCAGTTAATCTATGCTACGAATTACTTGTTCAGATGGTCTGACAAAAATCTTGTGGTGATAGGTACATAGTTGATAAGTTAATTACTTAATTAGTATCTAACACACGGTCTTTTCGGTATAAAGTTTGTCAAAATATTTGTGGAATATACCTAAACCAACCCGCATCTGCACATTTCTTGATTGTACGTACATACATATATCACGCCTTTATCCCTTGCGGGGTAGGCAGAGCGGTAACGGCAGTAAGAGTACGGTCGCTATCGCCACGTCTGACATTTTTGAGGATTGTTTTCCAAGGTTGTTTCAGAAAACATGTGTATCACTGTAGTGACAGGTTGTCAGCCTGTCGCCTAAAAATTGTAATACACCAATACTCTCGAGTCCTTTAGTCGCCTCTTACGACACCCCCGTGAAGGATGTGGGGTAATGCTATTTTAAGCCGGCATCACACGGCATCATTGGCATATGTGGAAACATATATACATACACAAATCACACCTGTATCCCTAGCGGGGTAGGCAGAGCATTAACGGCCGTAAACATACAGTCGCTATCACTACGTCTGACAAATATTCCCTACTCTTTCAGATGATTCGTGTGTCACTTTAGTGACAGGTTGTCAGCCTGTCCCCTAAAGTTGTAATACACATGAAAGCCTCGAGTCTCTTAGTTGCATCGTACGACACCAGCCGGAAGAAAATGGGGTGATGCTATTCTAAGCCGGCATCACACGGCAAACATCATTGTTGTTTAATCTGATTTGTTTGTTTATCTTGTCTCATTTTAGAGTTTCTTTTTTTAATTGGGTTTTAGGGTTGTCGTTTGATATAAAATATCAATACAAATGTTACAAATACATGTGCATGAATAATGACATGTTAATCATTTTACACGCAATTTACATTTTACATGCAACATTTAAAAATACAAAAAGCTTCGTACAAGATAGATTTGAAGTAGGTATTTGAACCCCGTACCGTGGTTTGCCTACCGTTCTTTTTTTACGAACTGACCTACCTATTTATATTAAATTAATAAATCCAATATCTGCTCACATAACACTTTAGCACTCAGAAATTATAGCACGACATCCTAAATTAATGTTATATAATTTAATATAATTTAATAATATAATATAAAATAATTACATACTTAATATACCGTAAGTATTTGGATGGCGTCAAAACACTTACTTTTATATTATTTTTCTGTTTATTAATTCAAACTTTGAGTATTTCGAAAAATTGAGAATTAAGTCCGTTGTATTTTTGGACCACAGTTTTAAGCGTACAACTGTTATATTTTTTTAATGGCCCAGGAAACTAGCGAATTGAACAACATAATCAATAGCCAGTGAAGTGATATTTCTTATACCTACTTACTTATAATGGTTTTGTGTTTTTATTTCGGCTAATTTTCTTGTTTTTTGTTTGCAGGTAAATTACAGCTCCTTTCGGCTGTCTGAAGGTAACTGTAACATGAATTTGAAAACAAATGGATAAATAAATCTTTGAAGACGACATTTGAAATACGACATAAGGGCGTAGTTCACTTTACTTCAGGCGGTGCAAATGAAGTGAGTGAAGTTCGTACGAGTCCTCGCGCAACGCACAACCTAAAATATGGTCGTTCGATTAGGCCATATTTGACAGCTGTCAATATCATGTTAATGCTATAGTCTGTAAGTTTAGGTACTTATCTTTTTGTAAACAAACTTTGTATTAAACTGACAGTTCTGAAGTGTCACTTTCATACAAAGTGTGTTTACAAAAAGATAAGTACCTAAACTTACAGACTATATTACTTAAGGACTATTTTTCTTTGTTGACATGTCCTTTAGTATGGGTTTGACATTTCATTGCTGGAAGAGATTTATTTTTAGAAATAAGCTTACCTGTTGTGTATGTTCTTCATGTTATATCTTTTGTGTTCTATTGTGTACAATGAACGATTAAATAAAATAAAAATAATTTTGACAGCTGTCAAATACAGTCTATTCGAACTATACACATACATCACGCCTTTATCCCTTGCGGTTTAGGCAGAGCGTTAACGGCCGTAAGAAAACCGTCGCTATCGCCACGTCTGACACTTTTGAGGATTGTTTTCCAAGGTTGTTCCAGAAAACATGTGTATCACTATAGTGACAGGTTGTCAGCCTGTCGCCTAAAAATTGTAATACACCAATGCTCTCGAGTCCCTTGGTCGCCTCTTACGACACCCGCGGGAACTATGTGGGGTGATGCTATTCTAAGCCGGCATCACATGGCTTATTCGAACCATACTTAAATTAAGTATTTTTACTGAGGCTTGGCAGCCCTAGACTGGCCAGCTACGTACGATTTAATGAGCAAAAACTCTTCATACTCACGCAGATACTAACATAGATCTTATGTAGTTGTCCGGCAGCTGCCGATGGACAGGTACTTAGACTACCTATCTACAAAGAAATCTTTAGAAATCGGCGCTAGCTAAAGAAAATGTGACAGTTATTTTTAGAAAATCTTGATAAATGTTACTGCGAGAATATTTCTGCTTATTAACATGTTTAAATGACTTTGTTAATATTTTTACCACATACATACACATATCCCTGGCGGAGTAGGCGGAGCGTAAACGACCGCAAAATTACGGTCGTTATCGCCACGTCTGACAAATGTTTGAGGGTCGTTTCAGATAAACCGTGCATCACTATAAAGACAGGTTGTCAGCTTGAGTCCCTTTGTCGGTTCTACGACACCCACGGGAAAGAAATGAGGTGATGCTGTTCTAAGCTGGCATCACACGGGAAACATTACATGTTTAGATGACTTTGTGAACCGATTTTGATGCGGTTTTCAGCAAAATATTTGTCAGTCAGAAGAAGTTTTTAGGCATATTAACCGACAAAAAATGGAGGTTCGCACTTTTACCCATTCTTTGAAGTCGGTTCCCTTTTTGAAAAAGTTATTGAAGTTATGCAAGATCTCCAACAGTGCAGTCTCCGACAGTGTAGGCATTTGATAGACGCAAACCCAACATTGCCACAGCATCACAACTCACGACCCGTTACGCACGTTTCAACATTTGTAACGCAAACAAAGTCAATATTTGTAAATACTTGTAAACTGACTTTGCCTGCTGTACCTATCTATGACCTCTTTCATGCTTAACATACATACATATATCACGCCTTTATCCCTTGCGGGGTAGGCAGAGCGTAAACAGCCGTAAGAAAACGATCGCTATCGCCACGTCTGACATTTTTGAGGTTCATGACATGTTTTCATAATTGTTTCGGAAAACATGTGTATCACTATAGTGACAGATTGTCAGCCTCTCGCCTTAAAATTGTAATACAATAATACTCTCGAGTCCCTAAGTCGCCTCTTACGACACCCACGGGAAGGATGTGGGGTGATGCTATTCTAAGCCGGCATCACACGGCATTATACTTAACGCACAACGTTAAAAAACGGACGCCAGTACAAAGTGACTCTGTCAGCTGTCTGACAGTATAACAAAAATTCTGACACTAGGGTTCATTGCGTCGTTGGACGACTCGGTGTCCCACACTAAAAGAAGAAGAAGCTGGTACATTTTGTATGAACAAATTTTTCATCAATATTTCGAAAAAATGTTTCTTATGAAGGTTGATTGATCCTAAAATACCGGGAGCCTTTATTCAAGCTTATTTCTGCCTAGAAAAAAAATAATCTAGGTATTTTTGGTTTTCTTTGGGAAACTTACATAACATTACTTAAAAAACAATAATATTATAAACTTTAATAGCTACCTAATTACAAGATTCCATCTGTACCGCTATCCACAGAGCAGATACAATAGTATTTGGTCTGTGGATACACAATAGTATCTGCTCTGTGCCCCTACCCCTATACCTCTCCTCCTCTCCGTTAGGTTACTCTATGAAACCATGTCTTCATGTCGTGTGGGACACCGAGTCGTCCAACGACCCGGTGAACCCTAGTGTCAGAATTTTTCAACCGCCTTCTACAAGTAGCAGGCTTCTGACATGGTTGTGTAACGACCGCCGTCTAAGTGATCATAGACAGCAACCGGGACCTACGGCTTAGCGTGCCATTCGAAACACGGAACCATCTTTCTTACGGACAATCGGGTGGTTCAGCCCGCATTGTCCTTACCAGACTGGGAACAAATTCACAAAGTGATAAATATCAACTTTGTGAGTGACCCACCGAGAATCGAATCCGGAACCTTCTGTGTCAAAGGCAGTCGCACTACCACGACGCCACATCGGTCGTCTGTCGTCATCGTCGTCGGTATGAAACGATGTAAGGTGTGTATGTGTGTCTGCCGTGTGATGTCGGTTTAGAATAGCATCACCCCACATCCTTCCCGCGGGTGTCGTATGAGACGACTAAGGGACTCGAGAGTGTTGGTGTATTACAGTTTTTGGGCGACAGGCTGACAGCCTGTCACTATGCTGATACACATGTTTTCTGATACAACCTTGGAAAACAATCCTCAAAAATGTCAGACGTGGCGATGGCGACCGTATTCTTACGGCCGCAAACGCTCTGCCTACCCCGCAAGGGATAAAGGCGTGATATATGTATGTATGTATGTATGTGTATGTAAGCAGCTCACAAAGATACCTATCTGCTGCAATGTCGTAGCTAATTTAAATGTTTGTGTGTAATTACCTCGCCCATCCAGCTGGAATCCAGAAGAAATCCAGCTATGAACAGCATGCGACGGGGAAGCTCCCACGAGTGTGTGCAGACGGACCACATTACAACTGCATGCTTAGGCTGGAGTGCAGTTGCGCGTCGGCGAATGCTTCAAAGCTAGGCCCGTATTTTATATAAAATTAAATTTAATTAAGTACAAAAGTGTTCTAGACATAAAACTGAACAACTTTTTTCGAAATATGAAAAAAAAAATTGGACGTCCCATACTAAGTGACTCGGTCCGGTGATACATTTGCCATCGAGTCAACAGGTTAAGCCTTGTGTCAGATTTTTTCAACGCCTGCTAGCATTGGTCCACCAAACTTTTATAAATTCCAGGTTACCATAATAGATTCGATGAAGAAGAAGAAGAACGCCTACTACAAGGTGGCATGTTTTTTGACATAGCTTGTATAAGTCGTTATACAAGTCTGCTGTCTAAGTAATAAGAGACAGTAAACCGGGACCGACGACGTGTCCTAAAAGAACAGAACTATCTATCTTTTCGAACTTTCAGATGGCTGAGCCTGCAATATACTACTAAACATATTTTTGTGTCTTTTGATTATGCGTTCGAAAATAAAGTATTCTTAATTTGAATTTTCAATTACTGGTCTTTCAACCAAACCAAGACACAAAAGGAAACAGCCAAGCTTTTGAGCAAAAGCAGTTTCTCTGCAGTTGACATGTAGTCCGTCTATCAAGATTATATTGCATATTTAGATGCTATTTCAGATATGAAACTCTGCTCCCGGAGGCTTGTAAAACAAATATTTCAAATATTTCCTTCTCGGTGGGGCGCATTCCGGTGCTGGTTATAAAAACGCTAAACGTTGTTGGTTGTTAGAGCGTCGGTGGCCAAGTGGTTGGGACACCGGTCTTACAATCGTGAGACTCGAGTTCGATCCCCGCCATGTACCAATGTGTTAAAACTCACGTATATTTACCGACTGCTCTTACACACACACACACACACACAAATCACGCCTACATAGCTGGCGGGGTAGGCAGGGCTTTGACGACAGTAAAATTACGGTCGTTATCGCCACGTCTGACAAATGTTTGAGGGTCGTTTCTGATAAGTCGTCTATCACTATAGTGACAGGTTGTCAGCCTGTCGCCTAAAACTGCAATAAACTGCAAGAAACCCTCGAATCCCTTAGTCGGTTTCTACGACACTTACGGGAAAGAAATGGGGTGATGCTATTCTAAGCCGGCATCACACCACTCTTACGGTGATGGAAAAACATCACGATGCAAACGATGGACATGTCCAGCAGTGGGCTGTTGCGGGGACCTGAACCTCCCCCTGTTGGGGGGTATTGCCATACTCACCACGCTTCGAAAGCGGATTGGCGAGCGCAGTGCATGGTGTTATATATACAGAGGACGCTTTTGCCCATTCCCTGGATAATTATCTCTTAGTCGTACAACACCTATAGGTAGAATTAGGGTGATGCTATTCTAAGCCGGCATCACACGGCAATTTGACCCAGACACGTTATTCTAAGTATAGGCTTAGCCACTTCCAAGTAGGGATTGTAATCTTGTATCTACCTTATAAAATATTTAAAAAAAACCTTCCAAGTGTGTCAGACTCACACATGAAGGGCTCCGTAGGTACCATTATCACGACATACTTAGTATAAATGTATCTTTGCTTAGGTATCTAAAACTACGCTACAGATTTTGATGCAGTTTCTCAAAAGATAGATTTATTCAAGAATATTTCAACCGCCTTCTAGCAGGGTTCTGCCATGGTTGTGTAACGACCGCTGTCTAAGTAACCATAGACTGCGACCGGGACTGACTGCTTAACGTGCTCTTCGGAAACCGGAACCATTTTCCTACAATGTTACAGGCTGAACCACCTAAAGCAATCAGGTGGTTCAGCCTGCAATATTGTAACCAGACTGGGAACAAAATGAAATGCAACGTTGTGAGTGACCCGCCGGGAATCGACCCTGGAACCTTTTGCGTTGCAGGCAGACGCATTCCCACCACGCTACATCGCAATAGCAAATAGGGTCCCTTTGGGTACGGAACCCCAAAAACAACAAGAGACGTAGTGTAACGGGACAGCATTTTAATCCTGTTGATCATTTAGATCAACTCCTGGCCCTAAACAGTGTTGCCAGCTTTGAAGTTGTGAAGAAACAACATACTATCTACATACAGTCTAGCAAAAAAGAGTAGACAAAAAATGAGGGCGCCACTTTCTTCGCAAATTTTTACTCCCATTTTATTTAATTTCTACTCTTTTTTGCTGCACTGTAGTAAAAAGCAAAGTCGGTTTTCGCGTCTGTCTGTATGTAGTATGTTTAAATCTTTAAAACTACAGAACGGATTTTGATGCAGGTTTTTTTAATAGATAGAGTTATTCAAGAGGAAGGTTTTTATGTATAATGCTTACCGGGAAAAATCTTTATTCCCACGACGGATTTTCGCACATCCGTAACAAATACGTCTGTCAGATAAAATGAAAGGAAATTCAAGTTTTCGGAAAAGTCTCCCTGTTTCATTAAACGCAAACCGATGACCGATGTGGTGCAATGGTAGTGCGACTGCCTTTGACGCAGAAGGTTCCGGGTTCGATTTTCGGTGGGCCACTCAGAAATTTGACGTTTATCATTTGTTTCCAGTCTGGTTAGGACATTGTGGGCTGACCACCCAATTGTCCGTAAGTCAGATGGTTCCGTGTGTCGAAGCCACCTTAAGCCGTAGGTCCCGGTTGCTGTCTATGATCACGTAGACGGCAGTCGTTACACAACCGTGTCAGAAGCCTGCTACTTATAGAAGGCGGTTGAAAAATTCTGGCACTAGGGTTCATCGGGTCGTCGGACGACTCGGTGTCCCACACGAAAAGGAATATTATAAGCAAATTCAAATATCTAAACTAGACCAACCCAGTTATGATGCGCAACCGCGACTTCGACTTTCTCTACACTTGTAGACAAAGTTATTCACTTGTTTTGATAAAATCCATACGATTTGACATCGCCGCACCATGCACTAAAGTTTTACGCCTGGCAACACCGCGTCTGGCAGGTTTTTATCGTCGCATGCTCCCGACGGGTCCACTTCGACTTCTGCCTCGCATTGTTTGAACTTGTCATTAGCATCAATCAGCATTGCGACCGCTGTTTTCATTACCATATCATATTTCGGACCACGTTGTATAATTGGGGTCTCTCTTTCCGTGTGGGACACCGAGTCCTCGAGCGACCCATTGAACCCTAGTGATTTTTTCAACCTCCTTCTACGAGTAGCAGGCGTCTGACATGATTGCGTAACCTGCATCGTCTGAATGCACCTTATTCAGTGGTCCAAAGGCTGTATTAAAAGGCATGAAAACAACGGTGCGCTACAATTTCTACTATGAGAATATTTATTGCAAGTAATATCATTAAAGATGGCGCCCAGACTCTGGTATTACTATTCCATTATCATCGAGTCCATTGCTGTAATTCGACGCCATAGAATAGACAGGAACAAGGTGAGCTAGCTTGTCAACGGTTCTCACACTTGACGTCCGTTTCTGCGCATGCTTAAAGTTACGCAGGCGTCTGTCAGATGCAAGGATATTTTACTAAAAACCGACGTTGACGCAGGAGCAACGCAAAAACTATTTCTCTGTTACTGACTAGTATAGTATCCTTAACAAGACGCAACAGTCTTGGACATGGGCCTCCCCTATTGGGGGATTATTGCCATACTCACCACGCTTGGAGGCGTAGCGCCAGCGCAGATTCATTGAAAACGCTGCCTATACCTTGGATAATCACACCTTAGCCGCTATTTGCGACACCCACGGGTAGTTTTGGGGTGATGCTATTAGAAACCGGCATCACACGGCAACCTCTGACTATAACTATCTTTTTACCAACGGGAGTAAGGTCGTGGTAGAACCTTTGAGCCGGGTACACCTAAGCGTACTGTGACTATGTCTCGGTACGACTAGGCAAAACGCGAAGTAGGTCTTTAGAGACATAGGTTAGCTGACGACTAGGCAAATTACTATTTTCTAGGCTTCACTTTATGTCAACTGCGTTCCGTCTCAAAGGTTTAGCATCTCAATTCTCGTCTACTGCTATTATAAAACTAGGGATTCCGTCCGGTATATCTCATTCGCTTAGATAGTGTCGCGACCAGCGTAACTTGACCTCAATGCTCCATACACGCACGTACGGGCGCGAACTGGCGGTTACGCTGGTCGTGACACTATGTAAGCGAATGAAGGATGCCGTTATTCGAAGCTTAGAGATAACACGTTTCGAATCATGCTTTTCACGAGTAAAATTTTATTATTATGGTCAACTAGCCGCCTGCCCAGCGGTTGCGGCCGCTACTAATCGTTTTCCCGTGGAATCAATGGTTTAGTCACTGTATGCCCACTTTCCGCACTTTGACGACTCCCAAATAGTATCATACATCTTATCGCATCAAGCCGACTTTTTTGAATCTAGGAACATGAGATCGCACCAAGCCGACAATCGAATCAAGCAGCATCAAGCCAAGCCAAGACAATATATTTATTTGGTAATACTAGTAGCATCATGCCAGTTACTTTTGCCAGTTACAAAAATGCTTTTACGGAGTAGCAGCATGACGAATCAAAGTACAATAAAGTGCACAAGTGTACATTTGCCCGGCATCATGTATACATATAAACCCTCCTCTTGAATAACTCTATCGATTAAAAAAACTGCATAAAAATCCGTTGTGTAGTTTTAAAGATCTAAGCATACATACAGACAGGGACAGACGCAGGAAGGGACTTTACTTTATACTACGTAGTGAGTATGAATTCCATTTTAAGAATGCTTCCACCGCTCCATTATATATCTGATGGTACACCTTGTTTCCCATCAGTATCAACAGTCGTAAGACGTCCACTGCAAGACATTTAGGTCCCTAAATAAATTGTTTTTTGGAGGATATTATATGTAAGTACCTACTACAATTACAAAGCATACTTCAGCCTTTTATCCTTTACCTACCCGTTACTTGTAAAGGGTTGATACAATATATCTTCACCCTTAGTTTGATATCAGTTAACAGACAGACAGACAGACAGACAGATAGACAGACAGACAGACAGATAGATAGACAGACAGACAGATAGATAGACAGACAGACTTTTCTTTCTCTCTTTTCGTGTGGGAACCCGAGTCGTCCAGGACAGAAGGACTCCACGAAATAATAAGAGTTTGAAGAATTTGCGTTAGTGCATACTTTTTCCACCCCATCCTATACACACAAACATATATCACGTTTAACCCAGCGTTAACGGCCGTAAATTACTGAGGACCTACTCAGATGATTCCTGTATCACTATAGTGACAGGTTGGCAGCCTCTCGCCCAAACCCAAATGAAACCCTCGAGTCCTTTAGTAGCCTCTTACGACATCTGCGGAAAAGAAAAGCCATCCTATACCAATGTGGATTAAGTTTACAAGAAGCTATAGTTACAGAAATGATCCATTGCGCGTCCTAGATAGTGCAACAGATTATAACCCTTATTATTACCGCCATAAATCGCAATAATGTTGCCAATTAATTTCACTCTCAATATATCGTCGATTAATGACTTCGTTCTTCGCGTTAGCATTTTGAGCTCAACTCTTTTGATATGTCCTTATTCTGTGCTACTTTGTTTTTAATAAATCTGCAATTTAGCAACGCTTTTGAAATCAGATTGACAAAACATGATTGTAATTATAAAAATTAACAAATACCCTGGGGAAGTATGTGCCTTGCGACAAAAAGTGAGACGCGAGTTGATTGCGTGAGAAAAACGATGGTTTTATGTATGTGCGTCGAACTTTTTGTGCAGTAAGGTCCCATGATTTCACGATTACTGTAAATCTCAAGAACACAGTGTGACCACATAGATTGTGTGGATGTAGAAGGATTAATATAGGACCAATAATAGGAGGGTAGCTAAAAATATACAGAAATTGAACGAGTACAACCGTGGTGTGGGAAATGTTTATTTTTAGTGTTACGTAGTCTACTACAAACCCCTTATCATTTTGTCAAGTAGGTATGTCTGTTTTATCATGATCATCATTCATCATTCCACCTATTAGAGGGTATAGGCCTCTTCTCTACAGCGCCAATTCTCAAGGTCCAAACCATGCTGACGAAGAAGAAGAAGAAGAAGAAGTGCCAGCCTTGTCCAGTGTGGTCCTGTGAACTTGACGATATCGTCGGACCATTGAGTAGGTGGTCTGCTCATTGACCCATCATCATCATCATCATCATCATCATGATACCCGTTTTTATAAAGTTAGTTTGTATGGAAGTGTTCTGAATAACCCTTCAGTCGTGGATTTCATTAAGATACGGGTTGGCGGCGACGGCTCCGGCGCAGGCGCAGCGCAGCCACGCCCACTCTATTACCCGCGCACGTGATACCGAAAATACTATTAATATATCACATAATGATAAGTTACTGAGTATGGAAGGCCGTGAGAAACGGCAAACAAAAAGAGCGTAAACAAAATTTTGAGATTTAACAACTTTTGATTCGAAACACGCCGGACGGACTAAGATAACCTCGATTTTTTAAATAAGCACTGCTCGTTGGGTCCATAATATCATGTTTTGTCCAGTAACGTTTCTTTTTTTCATCGAACAAGTTTTATTTAATAATAGTTTCCTAAATAATAATTGTCACAGCACGAATATAAAACATTACAAGAAATGCAGTCAAAAATACAAAAACAATAAAATTTAACAATAATAAACTTATCTAAAAATACCACCCCAGGACGCCCCCGGCCCAAAGGTGCCCATTACACTACTAGCATTACCACGTTGTATTGCAATGGACAACCTTTGCACCAGGAACGAGCCAGAGCGATGGTCCAGGCCCTTATCCCTCATCCGACGCCCTATCTGCCTAATAAAGGACATAGCCTCCGTGCACCAACTCCCAGCTGTTTCCACCGCCAGAGGAACAAAGTCATAACCTTGCGCAAGGTCGCCATACTTTGCTTTCTTTTTTAAGGCTGCGGATTCAGCGGCCGCCCCTGCTGCCTGAGTTGTCTGGCCTAGATGGCAAGCGGCAAAGGTACTGACACAAGTCGCATCCCATAGCAGGCATCTGCCTTTATGCCATGGGATAAGTGTTAGTCCGTCCGGCCTTTTGCCATCTGTACGGCTCAACCCAGGAGGCTCCAATACGCATGGAACGTTAACCGAGATGAGGGCTCTCCGGACGATATCGTTGAGGGCGTGGTGTCGCGGGAACCTACCTGCGCAACGACAACAACTCAAGCCGTGATGGCCATTGGCTTCCACCATGGCCCCACAAATGCACCGATGAGGTTCGCATACATTGCAGCCAAGGCGAAGAGCCACCGCCACACGCAGCGAATCGTTGTCTAGGTGCGTTCCCAGGTTAGGTGAAGGAAGCGCGTGTAACCACGCCCCCGATTCTGACCGCGATACCACCCGCAGTCTGGCCAAATCCGCACCCGCAGCCCCAGCAAGCAGCTGTGAAGACATAGCCTTGCAGCCGACTTCATCCCACGCACGCTGACATTGGGGGTCCGAGGGCAAAGACTCACCCGGATAGCGAGACGACCATGCTCCAAGGGCGTCAGATCCATGCGGAATGCTCACCCTGTCACCGTTAGGGAGAATAGTAGTGACAAGGTTTGACACCGCATGAACCGACGCCAAGAAAGCCGGCAGACTCACATCCGTAGCTCGCCGAACTCCCAGACCCCCATGCCGTATGGGTAAAGATGCCTGGGCCCACTGAACATCACTCACGCTGACATTCAAAATAGACTCTATTGAGTCTTTAAGGACAATGTCAAAGGCCGTGAGACTGTCGGGGTACATCCAAGTCGGAGCAGTACGGAGCAGATACATAAGCTTGGGGACCGCGAAGCACATCCGTAACAGAGTCAAAGCTGTGTGGGCCGACAAATTTGAAAGGCGTTCCTGCGCAGCAATAAGAAGCCTTTGTCTTGACAAGATAGCCTCCGGAATGGAAGATGGAAAAATAGGAGAACCAAGAAGGGAGAAGCTGGTCATGTTCAGCTCCTTCAGTCTGGGAATAATACTCTCAAAATGAGAAAAAACACGGCGTGAATCCGGACCGCAAGGGAAGAATTCGCACTTGGCTGTATTGATCTCGAGTCCCAGCTCCTTTAAGCGCGGCAATAGAACCAGCAAATCTCGCTCCACAACATCCGTCTTGCCACCAATGGTGCCATCATCGAGATACCATACATTTAGAGGGGACTGCAGGTCTTCGATTACCTTCTGGATGCCGAGACTAAATACGAGAGGGCCAAGTGGATCCCCCTGCTGAACCGTAACGTTTCTTGTGTACAATTAATACATACATACATACACATATCACGCCTTTATCCCTTGCGGGGTAGGCAGAGCGTTAACGACCGTAAAAACACGGTCACCATCACCACGTCTGACAAATATTTGGGGGTCGTTTCAGTACGTATATCACATTAGTGACAGGTTGTCAGCCTGTCGCCTAATATTGCAATACCTACACAAACCCTCGAGTCCCTCAGTCGCCTCTTCCACACTCACGGGTAAGAAATGGAGTGATGCTATTCTAAGCCGGCATCACACGGCGACAATAACAATGGTAACATTAATTAATGGTTAAACTGAACCAATGGGTATCGCCTGGATGACAGATGAGCTTAAAATGGATGACTGAGAAAACTGACGACGAATGAGAGGAAGCATAAGAAAAAAATGGCAATGATGTTAAAAGTAGAAGAAAATAATGTCTGCCTATCCGTCCAGAAAAGAGACGAAATGTTTGCATCTTACGTGGATCATCTTGTTCAGCTGCAGTCCTAACAAGACTAGGAATAAATTAACAGAGTGATAAATATCAACTATGCCCTACCAAAAATCGAAGCTGGAACACTAGAACCTGGCCTCCCATTTGCGGTCGAACTACCACTGCACCACATCGTCCACGTAGGTTTCTATTCAACGCTGTTCCGATAAGGCATATCTGGACTTTAAACCAGTACCCCATGCAAAGAAACTACAGGCTACAAGTCTTCAGGTGAAATTCGGTGTGCATTGCGTAGCCGGTGGGACATTATAAAACCAGGATTTTTGATTCACTACGCAATGTACATCGAATTTCACCTGTAGACTTGTACACTGTAGTTTCGAAAAATGGGACACAGTTAGGTTCGCACAAAACCTTTTAGAAACGAAACTGTTTTCTTCATGCCAGTTATTTAGGTATTACTCTATCCTATCCATGACATAAAACAATAGGCAAATTTCGTCACCTGTCGGAATGTACAATTCCATACCCCTCCCGTTCCCCCCAGGTACAAGTTTATTAAACTGTCTTACGAGGGAGGGAGACAACAGATGTCTACGCATACCTTCACGGAGGCGAAGCTTGTATGGAATATCAAGTAGCGCAAGGACTCGGGTTCGATAAAGTTGGTGTATTTTTGTGCAAGCTCGAATTTTAATGTTTTTTACAGTACTGTCTTCCTTTTCGTTGGTAAAGGCCAAAGTATTATTAGTTATTTTTCAATAAGAGTTTTTGGGATAACAGCAAGAATAGTCCGAACTAGATAGTACTGTTGACGCTTTTGTCGATTGAGTAAATTACTGTCAAGTTCATTGTATAGTAAAAAAACTTCTTCTCCTGTCTATGGGAAATCACTGGGATTTACATCATTCGCACGACTGCTACTTTCGGGGTCGGCTACCTAACCTAGGGGATTTGACGTGAATCCAAGTTTTTGCACAGAGCGACTGCCATCATGAGCTCTGCAACCCGAAGGCTAACCTGGCCCGAATCCTAGGTTCAGTCCCATTCAAATATCATCTGAATTCAAATCTTACTTGAATGTGGGTTTCATCAGGATATTTTTCCTTTACCGAGAGCAGTCGGTAAATGTGCGTGAGTAAAAACACATTTGGTTCACGGCGGAGATCGAACGGGGTCTCACAACGGGCCACCGCTGGACATAATTTTGAATATTGGACGATTTGATAAAAACTGTATCGTTGTAAAAACCCAGTATAACAGTAACGTGAAACTTTAACTTCACCTCCTACTATTGAGACCCAAGACAGCAACACAGGTGCATGGTGCATGTTTACACGCGCCTGTCATTTCTCCCGTGCCCCTTTGTCACTATCACCGTGAAGATACCATCAAGTGGGAATACGTGATCGCAGAAGGTATGCCCGTGTACACGACAGAACCATTCGGATAAGGAGGTCTAAAAACACGTGTAGAAGTTGTACTCGAGATGGTATCAGCTGGGTTAAGGATGCACGCGTCACCGAGACGTATTTCTCACGATGGGACCCACAGATAGTTCGAGCCAGTCGCCCTCAAAGTTGGTTGAAGGAACACTAAAAAAATGTGGAGGCCACGCCATAGCTTTGGACGCCCTCTGGCTGGCATAGTCTGTAAAATTTAGGATGATGTTTGTGACCTTGGAACTAATGCTATGACATCAGGTTCATTGACTGGGATACTTTGTTTACTAGGAAAATGGACCTTATGTCATAGTATTTCCTCCAAGGTCACAAACGTCGCAGGGATCATCCTATATTTTACTATAGTCACTGAATGGTAAAAACGGGTTACGGATATGAGAAAAACGCGTGTCCACTATGTTGTGATAAGTAATATAAATGGGAAATATTTAATCTTTTCCACAGAGATCTTTTCGGTCAATACATAGTAGGTGCTCGTATAAATGAAGGAAAAATTCAGTTTAGATACGAGTTTTTATTAATATTGTGCACTGAACTTAATAGATGATCCCTCAATCTAACAAAAGCGCTAAAAGTACCACCTATTTCGGACTCGGATAGGTTCTTATTGCCATCTTACTGTAATCAGCCCTGAATATCTTCATTACGGACTAAATGGATTTGCTTATTTTTTACCCTGTCATCGCGGAAAGTGGAATATTGTGGAAAGCGCGCGGTCGAACACGGTGGGACGAGATGACGCTGCCTTAGGTTGTATTCTTTGTGGGCTCGTTCCATACCATTCCTACTTCCATGTCTGTCATCTACCCAATGCCTGTCATCTACCCAATGCCTGTCATCTACCCAATGCCTGTCATCTACCCAATGCCTGTCATCTACCCAATGCTTGTCATCTACCCAATGCCTTTCATCTACCCAATGCCTGTCATCTACCTTATGCCTGTCATTTACCCAATATAGTCATTTCATAAGTTTGAGAACCACTGCATGTCTATAGTGAATAGTGCATCTCTCACTACTAGCCTAGCCACTGGCATGCTAGTTCTAAGGCCAGTATATTTGTCAGACTTACTAGCTAGACCGCTTTTCGAAGCCTGTATGCTTGGAACCAAGTAATGATATGAAAATAAACAAGTAAGTACCTACAGGCTTTTAAAATATGCAGATTAGTGGTTAATGCTTGCCGAGCTCTGACAACTATATCAATCAAGTTCTTGTTTGTGGGTAGCAAGAACTTTTCATACCTAGAATAAGAAGTGCAAGCTCATTGAAGTAAAAAAAGTAATAAGTAAAACGTAGTAAGTATCTCGTAAATTTCCCGTTTCGTCTGACCCGGCAAGTCAGAAGACGTGGGTTCAAATCCCATTGGTGATGTAATTTTTTTTCAACTTGTATTGTCTGTAAATTCACAGT
Source organism: Keiferia lycopersicella (assembly GCA_029255805.1). NCBI lineage: Eukaryota > Metazoa > Arthropoda > Insecta > Lepidoptera > Gelechiidae > Keiferia > Keiferia lycopersicella. Next base: position 16,382,335 of record JARACZ010000005.1, read on the forward strand.
CAAAAATCTATCTACCTTATCGACGACCGATGTGGCGCAGTGGTAGTCCGACTGCCTGTGACGCAGAAGGTTCCGGGTTCGATTCTCGGTGGGTCACTTACAAAGTTAATATGTATCACTTTGTGAATTTGTTTCCAGTCTGGTTAGGACATTGCGAGCTGAACCACCCGATTGTCCGTAAGATAGATGGTTCCGTGTTTCGAATAGCACGTTAAGCTGTAGGTCCCGGTTGCTGTCTATGATTACTTAATTCATAAACCATTTTCGAATAAAAGGAATACAATATTTCAAGTCTTAAGTATGAGAAGGTTCCCTATCTGTTTGCATAAAAATATTAGGCATAATATAGGTTGGCACAAGTACATTGAACTGAAGATACTTACGCATAAAAATAGTAGGCATAACACGTTGAGCATAATTTATTAACCTAACGTAACCCAATGTCTATAAAAAAATATCAGACATAAATAAACTGTATTATGCCAAGATAAATATTATGCGAAAAAATGCTTATGGCAAAGATATAAAAGGGGAAAAAGAATTATGCGAAACATGTTATGCTAAAACATATTAGTGGAAAAAACGTTATGCTAACGAAAGGGATCCCGTATGAGAACTAGGTGGCGCAGATGCTTCGTACCTGCGCCACCTAAGTTATTCAATGAGACGATACTTAAAGTACTTACATGATTTTGCGTTGTACGTACATTATGTACTTTAGGCACACGTACAATACATTGTACAAAAATCACTATGGTGGAGTAGATGAGTAGTACATACATACATACATACATACATATATCACGCCTTTATCCCTTGCGGGGTAGGCAGAACGTTAACGGCCGTAAGAATACGTTCGCTATTGCCACGTCTGACATTTTTGAGGATTGTTTTCCAAGGTTGTTTTAGAAAACATGTGTATCACTGTAGTGACAGGTTGTAAGCCTGTCCCCTAACAATTGTAATACACTAATACCCTCGAGTCCCTTAGTCGCCTCTTACGACACCCATGGGAAGGACGTGGGGTGATGCTATTCTAAGCTGGCATCACACGGCTAGATGCGTATTATCACAAGAAATTCCGTACATTATGAGAGGAAATAAGATAAAATTAATAAATTCATCCACATTTTACTTGGTACACCTATTCGAAGTAAGAAATCAAGTGTAGATTATCAAGTTAGTGGCCTTAAATTATTTTAATGTTCGTTTTTCGGAGTGTTATCAGCGCATTAGCGGTAACTGCCGGATGACACGAACTAGCAGAGTTTTTTATAAAAAAAACTGGATTGAATCAAACATTGACTTAATGGGAGTAAAAAAAAACTTTGATTCGGTTTTTAGTTACGGACATATTTTTTATAAGCGTAATAGTGAAATACATACATATATCACGCCGTTATCCCTTACGGGGTAGGCAGAGCGCAAACGGCCGTAATAATACGGTGGCCGTTGCCACATCTGACAAATATAGAGGGCCGTTTGAGATAATTTGTGTATCACTATATCACTATAGTGACAGGTTGTCAGCCTGTCGCCTAAAAATTGTAATACACCATTACTCTCGAGTCCCTTCGACGACACCCGCGGGTAGGATGTGGGGTGATGCTATTCTAAGCCGGCATCACACGGCAAATGTGAAATGTGAGCAATAAATGGCGCAGATTTCGATAAACACATAATCAGATGGAAGTCGCGCTGTGTAAAAACTTGGTTCCACGTCAAATCTTGGTTCTACGGTTAGGTAGCCGACCCCGACAGAGAACGGGATAAGGCAAGGAGAATGATGATAATGACGCCATTTCAAGGTCAGGATAGCGTTTAAGGTGGTTCTAATATACTCGTATCTAAGTCTAACGTGATATGACGCTGCGCAGTTTCAGCGTGTCCGCAACGCATGCGTCTGTCAAATCCAACGTGTTAGAAATCATAGTTCTTCATCTTTAGACTATTACAAACTATATGATAATTATCAAATGTGATTTCCGGTATAAAAGATGCTAAACGATGTTGGTAAGAATTGCTTATATTAAACGTTGATCTCCGTTATTTCTACAAATATAAGAAATAATTATGTGTGTGCGTATTTAAGCTAAAGTTAATATTTATACAGTTTACTAATTTTTACTACTTTTAAATATTTTTAATTCTGTAAAATGTAAACTTTGAAAGTTGCGAATCGGTGTTCGTTGTAGTTGTTTACGTGTAGCCTTCGTTTTCGTTATCCCCACTGGTGGCAAAACGTCCAGCCGGACGGCTGTTCGGTCCAGCAGTGGTGATCGGACCGTCACCAAGAGACGACAAGTATTTTCGGATTTAGTTAAATAGTTAAAGATAATAGTTTTTTTGTGAAAAGTGGTCAGTGCAAAATAAACACTTGTGATATTCATTTTGGTTTTACTTTTCCTCCACCTGATATCTTATATCAGAAGTGGAACAAAGAAAACCGCCCACATAACTAAGAATCAAAAAGGAGAACGTACGTTATGTCCACGTACACGGCATCTCAGTATCAACAGCTCATCTTATCCTGATGAACGATCCCGATCAAGGCGAAAACAGAAGGCAGAGTGCGCGGCGATCGCGCTCACAGGACCGTACGCGCGTTGGCGTGAATCTCGCTCAAGATGTTGGAGCCGCGAGAGACGTTCTGCCTGCGGGAACAGCCACCGTAAGACCTAGACGTCGTCGGTGGAGACAGTCATAACTGGTGGAATAAAGACGAATTAACAGGCGAGTAATTTAGTGTGGTATTTTATATTAGATTTTTTTTCCCTGTCTTTTTCCTACTTCGTGTTTCCCTTTTGCCCTGTTTTGAAAGTGTGTATAAGATATTTAATTTTTATAAGAGAAGCTAAGACCGTAATTCAAATTACAACGGAGTTGTTCAAAACTTGTTTGAGTGGTGGGCTATTATAGTTTATATATAGGTACATATTTTTAAAACCAAAACGTTTCTTTTTTTGGTTTACTTCTGTTTTTATTTACAACATGGAGTAAAAAAAAAATATTTTTGGTGCATTAAAGTAAATTGTGCTCAGTTCACTTGTCAAAATATAACCTGTTATTATTAGACATTGATACTTCTCCGCGCTGGCTTTTCCAGGTGCAAAGAAAATGAGAACTTAGTCCAGTTGGAAGATAATACCAGTATGGCAGCCTGCTTGTCGTGCGGGCGTCGCAGCCTGCCTGTCGTGTGGGCGCCGCAGCCTACCTGCCGTGCGGGCGCCGCAGCCGAATATATTACAAAGAAACAGGATTTGTTTGTGGTGAGTGGATAATCTGCAGCGTAATTTTATTTGTTCATAGTGGGAGCTTGTGTCTTCGTCATCAAGATGTAAACACTATTCGCACTGTTTTTTTTTGTTGTTGTTGGAATTTACATAGATAAGTTGGTTTTGGGTATAATTAACTTACCTGCAAAAATCGATACAGGTAAATTCTCGTTTTGGAGGATACATTGGGTCTATGACAGATAGATAGAAATCACGGTAGTTCCGTACGTAATGTTGGTCAATAAGTGGTTTAGACTAATGAATCCAAGTTTAGTTGATAGTTCTGTAAATTCGTATCCAATGCGTCGAGAAAAAGAGTAAAGAGTAAAATGGAGTCAAAATCTGATAGAATTAACCGTTCTGAGGTAGGTATGTGAACTAAATTAGATTTTTCATTCATATACCTATACACACTCAACTATAGTATTCAAGGCAGCTATCTTTGTCGAAGTAGTGTTGTTCTATGTTTTGTATGGCGATTTGGTGACCATGGGCAGGTTCAAGGCTATGGTTTTTGACAATTTAAGTTTAGTTTAGTGACAGTAGGTTTGTACCTGTCTTAGTTCAGAGCAACGTTGTTTAAAAAAGAAAGCAATCAAATAAGTTTGTACAATCGTGGACTATTTAGAGTTGGGCAGAATAGACGAGCGTCTAAGATGTTTATTTGTTATTTTTGTGTTTATAAGGTCATGAGTATATATGTAGTGTGTGTCTATACGAGGCGTTTACGGGTTGGATAAAGGTGAATGTAAAGTAGATGTATTCTAGTTAACTGAAGAAACTTTAAATCTAAAAGAAGATAGATATGATATGATCTAGCAGTCACAATCTGATGAGACAGAAACTACTTGTAATAAGATTCTATATTCATTTGATCTCTGCCTATTACAAAATACTAGAAAAATGTCAACCCCAATCTTACATCGGCACGTAAGCTGAATATTGTTAAAGTAGTTAATACAGAGCGTGTTTTACTCAAAATTTATCAGTGTTAGGCAGTACAGACGTTACCGAGATGACAATCGAATTAAAAGATGCACCCAGTTCTGTTGTCAATGGACCCTGACCAACGACGAGTGAGTAACGTAGAACGAGACATTGTACGCAAAATGGACATGGATGTGGTTAATAAAGATATTGCAGAAGGGTCGAACTCATGCTATGCTAACCCAATCATTTTGGTCTGCTAGAAAAACCATCGGACATCGCTTATGCTTCTGAACACTAAATTGTTAGACCCAAAAAAAAAAATATACTTTTGTGGCAAGGGAATAAAGTTATACACATTTTTTTTAATATATAAACGTCATTCATTTCATCACATAAAATTGAGAAGCTGTTTGGTCATTGGTCGATGGCAGTTGCTTGCCATGGATGGCGCTAAAGGAAAAATAAAATCTTACACATATCTTTTTAGTTTTAACTATGTGTGTACTACAATATAATATATATTATGAATCTAATAGCAGATACTCACACTCACTAGTATTGCAGAGAAAATTTTCGATTCAAAAACAACAAATATTGACGTTCCAAATTAAATTCATAAATTTTCGTCTCTTGAGTAGAAATGGCCTATTTTATTGTAGCTATTCAATTAGATTAGATTTACTAAACGGGAATAAATAACTAGCCTTGACTTCATTAGTGGTTTTCATCAAATTCCAATCAGGGAAGACTAGATATCTCACAGCCTCTATTACCAGTTATCGGTTCTAGAAGATGTCTTTTGGTTTTTTAAATTTAATGCAGTCCAATTCCAATGGTGTGTTTCAAAGGGCAAGGTTGTAACAAAGTGCTTAGGATATTTAAAAAAAACCAAGCAGTGCCTGGTATTAGTAATGTTGGTAAAAGCAAAAAGTTACGTCCTAAATTTAATAGATCGTCTAAAGCAGTTAAATCCTCATAAAATTATAAGTAGGTATTAAGTTACCGGGCACTAACATGGCGTAATTAGATTACTGCAAGTTATAGGCGGAAGATTGCAGACGTGGATAAATTGTAAATAATAATAATTAAGAATATTAAGTGAAAGTGATAAATCCAGCGACCCAGAATATATACATATATATGGTTAGGTATTATTTTGAAGATTTAAATTATTAAATCACTATTATTGATAGTGGTAGTACCAAATATCAACACTTGTGTATGAGAGTGAAGTAGTGAAGAAAAATAATAAATCCGTTACAAATGAGAGCGTAAAGGACTATATATTTTACTTCATTTTCTTGCAACTGTCACTTTTTAGACATTTAGCAACTTGTGTGCAGGTAGTCTGAATGTATCGTGCAAACTTCCAGTGATGTTCACAAGACAGACCACAGGGCCTGTTATGCCTTAGTTTACGTGTGCTTGACGTTGAGATCATCAGATTTGTTACCAGTTGATTTGGATGGTGACTTGAGTTTTGTTCTGTATTTCTCCCTTTACGGATGTCATGTTTAGGTCGTTATGTTATTATTGGTCACAAACCATGAAGCTCCAGTTATTTGTCTCAATGTCTTGTTATGAAATCTTTAAAGTATTTCTAGATTTGAGTGTACATCATTTTACCATAGTTAGATGCCGTAAGTCTATAAGGGTTTGAGGATACATTTGTACAGTTTAAATTTGTTGTTTGAAATCTTGTAAGAATTATGATTTGAGAAAGTTGAGTGACAGGATAAGGAATAGCGTGAAAAGGGATCGTGGTTGTAATAAAAATAAAAAGACGCAGTAACTAGTATAGAAAAGGAGCTCATAGGTGGTTAGGTTGTGTTGGGAGGCCGAATGAACGAAGATTAACAATGAGATGAAAGTATGTACAGAGAGCGTGCATGGGAACGCTGGAAGAGGAAGACTTAGACGAACGTATTAAGATCAAATCTGGGACGTTCTAAAAAATGTCAGGTCATGAGAATCTTAAACCGACGAGCGTGTATGGTAAAGTTGAAGAATGTTGCAGAAGAAGATAGAGAAGCGAAAGGGTGTTTCGTGTCGGTATCCTAGCTGTACGGGTTGTTTTACTCGCACTTTGATATTGTTGATATAACTAAACACTCAAGGTCAATTGATGACTTTATTGATGATAATTAGCCTTAGAGAATAGAATGGTGATAGTGAGTACACGCGTAATGAGTGCTTATCGCGGACTGGCGAGTAGTGACCTAATACTCGCCATGTGGAGTAAATTGCTGAGAGTGCAATCCGATGTGCGGCGTACAGACCGTACATGCTCCCGGGCGAGAGAAGAAGAGAGTGAGATGAGATGAGATAAGATGAGGTGAAATAGCATTGAATATTAAAAGCAACCCTATGCTTAAACTGAGGTTAACTTCTTAAAATACATGTCATTCTTATAAAATTACATGTCAGGTTCTTATGCTAGACTTATTAAAATTCATTAATGATCGGTCTTTTGATGATTGGTGACGTCGCTCTGTCTTGCTTGATCGCAGCGCAGGTGGTGTTTGAAAGCGTCTTTAATTCTATGTTTTCTTGCGCTAACGTCAGAGTCGTGTGCGCGCGTCTAGGTTGAGTTAGCGGTTTTGGGATCTCATCGGTGTGTGTTGGATGATTTTCAACTTTCGACTGTAAGTTGACGCTTCCGCTAAGACGACGACGACGACGCACGCACCGGTACACGTAAACTGCTGACGCTACCATGCATCCTGTTATTAGGATGTAGATTGCAGTGAACTGATGTATGTCGTGGTAGCTTATAGTTTCCGATAGTGGAGTTTCTGATTTCATCTGTTTTGCTTGCTGATTTTTGATAGCTCTGAATTGTGCTCTAAAGTGGTATTGGAATACATAAATGGAAGGAAGTGATCTTCACTTGCCCTCCGGGAAAGAGGCGTTATTTTGTATACCGGTGTTGAGAGAGTCACTGATTAGTTTGAGTTAGTGTTAAAGTAGAGCAGTGTTGATAGATCCTCTAGATACTTTAAAATAAATTGGTGTTTATAAACTAGAGCAGTGTTGAGAGATCCACTGGCTAGTTTGAGTTTATATTGTAAAGTAGAGCAGTGCTGGTTGATAGATCCACTGGCTACTTTGTAATGAATTGGTGTTTATAAACGAGAGCAGTGTTGATAGATCCACTGGCTACTTTGTAATGAATTGGTGTTTATAAACTAGAGCAGTGTTGAAAGATCCACTGGCTATTTTGAGTTTTTATTGTAAAGTAGAGCAGTGTTGATAGATCCACTGCCTACTTTATAATGAATTGGTGTTTATAAACTACAGCAGTGTTGAGAGTTCCACTGGCTAGTTTGAGTTTATATTGTGAAGTAGAGCAGTATTGAAAGATCCACTAGCTACTTTATAATGAATTAGGGTTTATAAACTAGAGCAGTGTTGAGAGATCCACTGGCTAGTTTGAGTTTATATTGTAAAGTAGAGCAGTGTTGATAGATCCACTAGCTACTTTATAATGAATTATAAGTATTTATAAGTTAAAATAGCGTTGTCATAATTATCCATGACCTATTTTGAGTTAATATTTTAAACTACAGCAGTGTTGAGAGATCCACTGGCTAGTTTGAGTTTATATTGTAAAGTAGAGCAGTGTTGATAGATCCACTAGCTACTTTATAATGAATTATAAGTATTTATAAGTTTAAATAGCGTTGTCATAATTATCCATTACCTATTTTAAGTTAATATTTTAAAATAGAGCAGTGTTGAGAGATCTGTTAGCTATGCATTATAGAAAATAGTGTTGCTTAGAATGACACAAAAATGTTAAGATATAAAAATTAAATTTTGTCATGCCATAAATTGATAAGAAACCTAGATTTTGTATAAAATGTTTACACCATTTTTTATGTATCTCACTACTGAAGTTTGAGGACAAACTTATTGTCAGGAAAGGCCGAATGTTAGAAATCATAGTTCTTCATCTTTAGACTATTACAAACTATATGATAATTATCAAATGTGATTTCCGGTATAAAAGATGCTAAACGATGTTGGTAAGAATTGCTTATATTAAACGTTGATCTCCGTTATTTCTACAAATATAAGAAATAATTATGTGTGTGCGTATTTAAGCTAAAGTTAATATTTATACAGTTTACTAATTTTTACTACTTTTAAATATTTTTAATTCTGTAAAATGTAAACTTTGAAAGTTGCGAATCGGTGTTCGTTGTAGTTGTTTACGTGTAGCCTTCGTTTCCGTTATCCCCACTGGTGGCAAAACGTCCAGCCGGACGGCTGTTCGGTCCAGCAGTGGTGATCGGACCGTCACCAAGAGACGACAAGTATTTTCGGATTTAGTTAAATAGTTAAAGATAATAGTTTTTTTGTGAAAAGTGGTCAGTGCAAAATAAACACTTGTGATATTCATTTTGGTTTTACTTTTCCTCCACCTGATATCTTATAAACGAAATGGCAAATTCCCCTTAAGCACCCTCTAAAAACCAACCTTGACGCAAAAATCTGTTTTGGCATCTGTCTCTGTTACACTTATTATGGTAGGTAGATGCAATATATACAGGGTGTAAAAAAATATGCTGCAAATATTTTAAGGGTAGAACCAGCCCATGAAACTGAACACCTTTCCCCAAGTTACAAAAGTCGAATGATGAAAAAAAATAATTTGAACCTTCCATACAAAATTACTAACCGACCAAGCTAATTTGTGTAGGAGGTGCAAAAATTTGCTCATATTTCGACCTATGTTCTTTGGGGAAAGTTGTTCAGTTTCATTGGCTGAATCAGCCCTAGAAATATTTGCAGCTGATATTTTTACACCTTTTATATCTATCCCTTGCACCAGCGGGCGTCGGGTGTGGGATTTGTCTTACACTTGCGTGCTACTCGTGTTTCCTTACGCGATCCAGGAAACGGTTGCATAATGAGATTTTCTTAATCAATCGATTCCCGCCCGTCATTGACATTGAGCCGGTTCTCACACTTAACGCACAACGAAGCGTTATTTTAGCGCATCTGTAACGTAGGTGTCTGTCAGCAAGGATATTTCAAACCCATACCTACCAAGACCATGTCCAACGCATGAGCCTGCGTAACTAACGGATGCGTCTGTCAAACAACGCAAGTTCACCTGTCGGCGCTGCGTCAACGTCAGTTTTTATTGTGAGGGATTCGTTTGCTTACATCTTTAGATAGACACGTGCGTTACGAATACGCCAAAAATAACTTTTTTTAAAGGAGAACCGACTTCAAGGATGTATAACACGTGCGAACCATCATTAACCACGGTTAATATGCCTAAAACCTTCTCCTAAGTCTGACAATGGATCGGCCCGCCAATCGGATGGCACGCGCGCACCAACACCACTACCACTGAAACCAAGGGGGGTAAGCGAATTTCTTTTTTTTTGTCGTCTACCCTCAGTGAATTTTTGCTGTGGGTAGCCGACAAAACTACTTTTTGACTTTTACCTCCTTTTGCCGCGGCCAGATTGTGTGTTCTTCTTTTTCATTTTCTTTTTGATTTTGACCATCTTCGGCCAAATAGGCCAAACCCATAGTGTCTCGCAGCCAGTGGTGACTGCAGCCCCGAGTCGCGGCGGGTGGTCGCCCCTAGTCGGAGGACCGAGCGGGACCCACATTCCGGCACTGTTCGCTGAGTGTGGTTCCCGTTGGGGGAACCGTCAGGGGCGCGCCGCCCTCCTCGATTATTAATTATCGGGGGGGCAGTCGCCCTTAACTGGCGCAGTCGTCGCCTGCGGGCAGGGGACGCCGGGTGTAATTCCCCGGTGTCCCCCGACTTGGTTGCTGCGGCGGAGAGGAGGTTTGACCTCCCCGCCGCAGTACTAGCAACGTCCTCAGGGCGGGTGGGAGGATGCCTCCCCCACCCCGCCCTACCGCCAGGCGCGGCATGAAACGCCTGACGGGGGAACAGCGGACCAGGGAGTGGCGCAGGACGCACGCAGCCAGCGTGCTCCTGGGCCACACCGGTACCGCTACGCGTGGCGCGTCGTTCGCCATCCCCCGTCGGGCCACCGGACCCGACTCCCCAAGGACCCCCGCAACTTCGACCCCGCGGGGGTCCTTATCTAGCACACCGACGTCGACGCGCCCCCCCACCCCCCAAGATTCAGTGGGGGGGGAGGTGCGCTTCGACTACGAAACGGACGTCTCCATATCGGGGTTGAGCACCCCATCACGGGCGTGCTCTCCCCAACTCAACTCTGACTCCCCGGCGCGCCCTCAGGAGTGGGTGAGACGGGAGGTACATCTCCCGCCCCCCTCTACCTCAGGACGCACAGCCCTATTCCCGGGTGACCCGCGCACACGACGGGCACCCGAGGATCTGACACCGCCCCCTCCGGCGAAGATGGTGGCGACGCAGTCCCCCAGCTCATTTAGCCGATCGGGGGACCTGACCGTGCGCTTTGCCACACCGTCGCCACCAAAGACGACGCCCCCCTTTTCGGGGTTGCTCGGAGTGGCAGCGCAACGCGCGCCCACTCCCGCACCCCGCTCGAACACAAGCCGGTCGCCAGCGGAGGCGATGGATACACAGCCCACGTTTGCGGCTGTGTTATCCGGTGGATCTCCACCCCCCCGCACGGCGACCGCTCCACCACGGCGGGGTGATACCCCCCCGCCTAAGACGTCGACAACGACGAACGGCCAGGCCAAGCCCGCCAAGCAGCCCGCTCCGCCGCAGTCCAGGAAGGAGCGCTACCCCCCATTGGTGGTGGAGGTACTCCCCGACTGGGCCCGGCACTTCCGTGCCCTTCGGGAGAAGCTCGGACACCCCCCCAACGCCCGACCGTACGGGCGGGGGGTACGCTTCATCCCTAAGACCGGAGAGGAGTATAGGGCCATCCAGTCGTACCTGATGGCCCTAGAGAAGGAGACCAATCTATCGTGGTTCTCCTACTCCCTCCCAGCGGAGCGCAGCCTCAAGGTTGCCATCAGAGGGCTGCCGGTCGACACCGACCCGGCCCTCATTGAGGCTGAGTTGCGCGAGTTGGGGTACACCCCCGAATACGTGCGCCCCATCCAGGGGCGTGGCGGACGACCGGGGTGTATTTTCTTCGCCCAGCTAGAGCGCAACACTGCAACGATCCCCGGCATTTATTCAGTGAGTGTGCTCCTGAATATGCCGGGGGTCAAAATAGAGGCCTGGCGGGGCAAGAAGGGACCGGCGCAATGTCACCGGTGCCAACAGTTCCGCCACTCCTCGCACAAGTGCCACCGCAAGATTGCGTGTGTGCGGTGCGGGGAAGAGCACCCGGCGAAGGACTGCCCCAGAGACAGGGAGCAGCCGGCGACTTGCGCCAACTGCGGAGGGCCACATCCGGCCAACTATGTGGCCTGCCCGGTCTTCGTGCGCGAAGCGCGCAACAAGAAGGCCGGAACCGCAGCTCGCACCTCCTCCGCCAAGGCCAAGGTGGGCGAAGTCCGCCCCGGGCCCAAAGGCGAAATTAACGCCAAGGGGTCGCTCATGGCCAAGGCCAATGAACCGAAGAGCGGTCCCAAGGCCACAAAGAAGAAGAAGCGGAGGAGGCGCAAAGGGAAGGGAGCTGAAGGTCCCCCCTTGCCCCAAATCCCAACCCCGCCACGACGCCAGCAGCTGGAGCCCGAGACCCATGCTGCACCTTCAAGGAAACCCACCACCTCCGCCCGACACCCCGCCCCAAGCCAGGGGAAGGGGACGTCGGACGCTAGGGCTGCCTTCGAAGCCGGCAGGAAGTCGGCTACGACGGCAGCCATTGAGGTGCTGGCCGAGGTGCTAGAGGCACTGCGAACGGACCAAGATCCGATCCCAGTGCTTCTGTCCGGTATGGCCAAGATTCTCAGAGCATAACAATGGTTGTGTCTCTGAGAATCGTCCACTGGAACGCCGAAGGCCTATCTAAGGTTAAGATAGGCCTTCTTCGTGCCCTCTTGAAGGAGCAGAATGTGGACGTCGCGCTCATTTCAGAGACCCATCTGAAGAGCGCCGATCCTCTGAAGATCCCCAACTTCTTCGTATACCGGAAGGACGAGCTCAGCGACCTCGGTCGTGCCTATCGAGGCCTAGCCGTCCTGGTAAGAAGAAGATTGGTGCACCAGCAGCTGCCATTCTTCACCCATGCTGATCTTCAGTCGATCTACGCCCTGGGAGTGGAGATCGCTCTCGGTGACGTCCCGACTCGCGTGTTTGCAGTTTACAAGCCTCCGGACGCGCGGTTGGTCTTGGCGGATGTCCAGAAACTTCTGGACTCCCCAGGGCCGACGATAGCTGCCGGAGACTGGAACTGTAAACACGTGGGTTGGAATTCCATGCGGACTTGTCCGAATGGAAGACGTCTCTTCGATGACGCTGACTCCAGCGGGTACGTGGTTCTGGGGCCGGAGACTCCGACCCACTACCCGCATGTCCACACGCATTTCCCAGATGTCATAGACCTCGCGGTGGTCAAGGGGCTCCGGCCCGATCCCACCGTTGAGACGCTAGACTTTCACTCGGGCTCTGACCATCTACCTGTCCTGCTGGTCGTTTCAGACCAGCCAGCTAGATCCAAGCTGCTGCCGCCGAAGCGGAAGTATGACTGGGAAAAATTCGCCCGGTTCATGGTAGAGAATACTCCCATGAGACCAGTCTCAACTCCATCGGATGTCGATGCGTTGGCTAGCGAGTTGGAGACCGCTGTCCAGCGGGCTAAGCAGAGTGCCGTGATCGATGTCCCCACTACGGGGGCCGCTCCGCCCTTACCACGGCACATAGCTGACTTGCTCGCTGACAAGCGAAGACTGCGCAAGCAGTATAACTTCACTCGCTGCCCCACCATGAAGTCCCGGCTGAATGCCCTTGCCGAGAAGATCTCGGCAGCGCTCGACGCCGTCTCCGCCGACTCTTGGCAAGAGACCATAGAGACAGCCGGTGAAGACTGGACCGGCATCCATAGACTGTGTCGCCGGCTCTCCGGAAAGGCGACGCCAGTGAGACCTCTCCTCGGCAGGGACGGGTGCCCCCGCTTTAGAGCCGAGGATCGAGCAGAAATCTTCGCTGAGTCGCTGGAGGGCCAGTTCCGGCCGAACCCAGGTTCCGACCACGACGAGGAAGAAGTTACGCGAAGTCTGGCGGGCTACTTCGCTGAGCCGATACCTCCTGAAGAGGACCCCATCGTCTTTACGCCCGGCCAGGTACTCCGGGCGCTGAGACGAACTCCCCTCCGAAAGGCTCCCGGCCCTGATGGCATTACGAACGAAATGCTGCGTCACCTACCCCCGCGTTCAGTCGCAACGGTGACGCGCATTTATAATGGCATCATGCGGTCGGGGCACTTTCCGGAGGCGTGGAAGCTTGGGCGAGTAATCATGCTCCCCAAGCCCGGGAAGAACACCCTGAAGCCTGAGAGCTATCGGCCAATCACCTTGCTACCGACTATTAGCAAGGTGTTTGAGAAACTTCTCCTGCGTCACATGATACCCCACATCATGCCACGCCAGGAGCAATTCGGCTTTCGAGCCGAGCACTCCACGACCCTTCAACTGTCGAGAGTACTGCACGACGCGACGGCGGCCCTCAATAAGAGGGAGACCACCGTAGCAGTATTTCTGGACATGGAGAAGGCGTTCGATCGCGTTTGGCACCCGGGCTTGGTATATAAGCTGTCCACGTCTACGACTCCTCGTCGAGTCGTTAAGACTGTGGCCATCTTCTTAGAGAACAGGCGCTTCCAGGTGGCAGTGGAAGGCGCTCTCTCCCAAGTCCGAAGGATCGCTGCTGGAGTCCCCCAGGGTAGCTGTCTGTCTCCAGTTTGCTACGCCAGGTACACGGATGATATCCCGGTTGAGGGCGGCACCAAGCTGGCGCTCTACGCCGATGACGCTGCATTCTTCGCCGTGTCCCTCAATGCGAGGCACGCGGCGAAGAAAATGCAGATAGCCTTGGACGCCCTCCCAGCCTGGCTGGCGAAATGGAGACTGACAGTCAACGTGGGTAAGACTCAAGCGATCACGGTGGGGCGTGGTCGAAGAGATCCCCCGAAGCTGAAGCTCCAAGGATTAGAGATTGGGTGGTCCAGCCAGGCTAAATACCTAGGCGTGACCATAGACCGAAATCTATCCATGGTCAAGCACGTGAGAAGTGTGATCCGGCAAGCAGGGGCTGCCACTGCTATGCTCCGACCCATTTTTCACTGGAAGCTCCCGTTGCGCATGAAGGTTGGTGTCTATAAGACGTACATCAGGTCCCGCCTGACGTACGCCGCTCCAGCGTGGTACGCGTTGGTCTCTGAGACCAACCGCCGAAGACTGCGGGCCCAGCAGTCCAAGGTGCTCCGTACCATAGCTGACGCACCAATGTTCGTCCGCAACGAAGTTATCCGGAGGGATCTAAAAGTCGAGACCCTGGATGAGTTCGTCTCCAGGCTCTCGACCAGGATGTTCGCGCGCGTGGACCGATCAGATTTCGAGCACCTTCGAAATCTGGCTCCGTACCACGCGCGCCCACCTGATTGGAGACCGTATCCCCGCGAGCTCGCAGTGGTGGAGGAGCTCGCGGAGGATACCGAAACATCGGATTGACCCTAGCCGCCGGCTGGTAGCGCGCTGTCAGTTTGATAGCGCGCACCAGCCGACGGCCCCCCCCAAGATTGACCCTAACTGTGACACGACCCGACGACGATGAGCGGGCCCGACTTACGCGGGTCAAGCTCGCCGGCCTCAACCGGATGTTTCTTTTCTTCGCCGCCGGCTAGAAGGCGCTCGCTGGGCTTCCCTGGGATAGTCCAGGGTTCCACCCGGTGCGCGCCTCGCCGGCGGCACGCTCGGACCGAGTCGGTGGCTGGTTCTGCCCAGACACACTCGGTCCTAACTTGACGTTTTCAGGCCGTGGTCTGGTGTCTCCCACACCAGCCACGGCCAACAAATCACATGACCCGCCCGTCTTAACGGGCGGCGGTAGACCCTACGCCCAGGAGGTTCTACCTCGATGGCGTCTCCCCGACGGCCTCACGGCCGTCGAGAAGAAAACCTGACAGTCTGACAATTTTTTTACTGAAAATCGCATCGAAATCGGTTTATTCATCAAACGCGAGATAATCGCGGACAAACATACTCGTACTTACATACAGGTCAAACTGAGAATCTCCTTTTTTTGAAGTCTTTAAAAATGCGCAGCAACGGACGTCAAGTGTGGGTACCTTATTAATTCCCAGTTGGACCAGACACGCCTTAAGGAAGTCTTTATCTAGATCTGAGATAGACTCATTGATTTCAGCTCTTCCTTATTGATATCTTTAATTTGATTCGTCAGATGCCTGTTGAGAAAATATTTACTTACTTCCTTTATAGGATTTAATTTCCTTTTCAAATTGAATTGGTCTTGCCTCATAGAAATTGCCACAGAGCACGGAAAGTCATCCACGCGCACGCCTTTTTAAAAGGGAACCGTCTTCATAGAACGTGTGAAAGTGATATAGGGCCTTCACAAGATGTCGCCATTTTCCTCGGTCTTGAGCAGTAATTTTTGCTTCACGTCATGGCAGTCCAGGTGTTTTTAATTCGGTGTCAATTGTGCGCCGCCACGTGTGCACCAGGTCTTCTTTTGCCAGTTTTGTGGTGTTTTTGTGGTGTCA
This sequence comes from Keiferia lycopersicella, assembly GCA_029255805.1. NCBI lineage: Eukaryota > Metazoa > Arthropoda > Insecta > Lepidoptera > Gelechiidae > Keiferia > Keiferia lycopersicella. Next base: position 16,398,143 of record JARACZ010000005.1, read on the forward strand.
GTCTAGAGCCACCTTCGCTGAGTTATTTTCCTTTGAGCTGGGTGGGTATACCTAAGGCTGGTTTCAGAGCGGCGCGTCTCAGCAGCGCTGCCCAGGCGCGCGCGGCTCGGGCGCGCGCCTGGGCAGCGTGTTCGCTGTGAAACGACATTCAGACGCGCGCGCTTCGTTGTGGTGTACGGTCGAGTGCAGAGAATTATTATGCCAGCAAACGTAATCACTATATTAGCTATATACGTTATATGGAAAAGAGTGCAACAACGACGTCTTAAAAGATTGCAAGTCGACGCTACTGGCAATCGAAGGAGATCCGACCGTGGCGCGGCCGAGACGCGGCCCAAGACGTGTCACTATGAAACGCTACATACAATCTAGTGTAATGCGAGGCGCGCGCGGCTGGGCAGCGCTGCCGAGACGCGTCGCTCTGAAACCAGCCTAAAACGTACTGTGACTTTCTCCTCACAGCAATGTCAAGTTCAGTGCACAATTAAAATTCTATTACTCTTATCTATGACAAAGCGCTGCTGAGCTTTTACAGTATTCGCACTAGCGCCATCTACTACGAGCTAAACGACCAGATTAAAAATTTCCTATTCCAGGTAAATGGTTAGTCAACAACAAGTTATCATAAAAACGAAACCATTTGAACCTAAGAATTCCAAGTATTAATCGCATATTAATATGTTCCATATTAATAGCTTGGTCCGTAATTAATTATGATTGGATTCTTAATTTGATATGAGCTTCAAGGACGAGAAATAAAATTAAAAGTAGGTATATCTTGAAAAATCCCGCTTGGCGACATTTTTATTTATTTGGAATTGAATGGACTCACAGTGCGATAAAATCAGAAAATGCAGAAACTGATTTTTTTAAAATTATTTTTTGAAATCGGTCAATGATTCTTGATTACTTAAATCTTTTCTAGCTTACTTTTTAGAAAAATTTCCTGTGTAAGTTAGGTACTTACGCTTTCTTTCTACGGAAAATCTTTCTTCTTCATAAGTACGTATCTACAGATTTGAGAAAGTCACACAGAAAAAATGTGCAACTTTTGCTTTTACCTGGGTGAACACTGGTGTCATAGATTTTATCTTAAACCCTCTCAATTTTCTTCAGCAGAAAAGACAGAGGACCACCAAGAACTTACCGTACTAGGCCCATAAAAAAAGAACGTCTTACATCTAAATAAAATTCGTCTACAACTAATCTCAAAAAGTAAAACGCTATAAATCTACTTTGATAAGTCACAAAGGCGCCTCTTCCTAAAACAAGTTACCTCGATTATAAAACACCAATCACCATTTAGTTTGTTAATGGGTCATCAATTTTGGACCAATCAGGGCCATTAGCAGCTGATGACTTGGGAGAAGCATCATCAAATCATCATATCTGGTGTGGAGAGTGATTACGCTAATTGGTCAGCGTGGGAAGGTTCAGGTTCTGACTCGGTACTAGATGGGAACCTTTTATTTGGAGACATTAGTACCCTATTACACCTTGATTGTGTCTTTTAGAGATTAACTTGTCAGTGAGGTTATTTTAGACTAACAGAAACTGTAGTACAAATTAAGTAGGTAACGGTAAAAAAAAATTACAAAGCAAAAATGACATTTGTGCCGCTGTAGAGGTTGCGCGCGCATGACATCTCTGCTCTGTGGTAAAAGTATACAGGTTTATTTTTAGACAGTACACACACTTTGTTGGGTGTTTCTACTCATTATTCTGAACAACTTTTACCTTGGGGTCACTTGCGATATTGCCCAAAAAATGCAAAAATACTCGGCAAAAATGTAAGGATCACCCATTTTTTTTTGCGATTTCGCAGGAGCCATAGTAAAAGTTGTTCAGAATTATGAGTAAAAACACCCTACAAAGTTTGTGTACTGTCTAAAATAGCAGTCAGGTTTTTGTTTTTTAACTAGTATCTTGGACTAGTATGCTAGCTTTCTGTGTCACTGTCGTCACTGACTATTAAGATTCTAATAAGGCTTGGTTTTTACGACGAAACTATCAATTTAATAATTAGAAATATTTTATTCGAAGGTGTTTTATGGTCTCGTCTAGTTGGTGGTCCATTAGAGACTGAATTTGAACAAAGTCAAAATGAGGTAGTAAAAAGTTGATGGCAATCTCAGCATGTGGGCTTCTGCTACTAAACAGAAGGCTTCACAGATAGTTCTTATTTGTTTTTATTTTCAAATTAACTAATAATCCATAGAAAGTTTGACTTGTGTGGTAAGATTTTTAAAATTATGTGGGTTTTCTTGCGGGGTTGGCAGAGCGTGTATTTGTCGGACCTGGCTATAGCGACCGAATTCGGGAAACACTGCCTTTCCCGCCTGGGATAAAGGCCTGATATTTATGTGGTATTATGAGTGTAGGTGGATCGCACACTTCGCACAACGGACCGCTAAAATATCACAGCGGTCTGTCAGATAACAGATTCATGCTAGAAACGTCACTCCCCATACTAAATCTGCACTCGACGGACGACACTGCGATAGCGCTGCGTCGACAGCGGTTGAGTGGTTTTAGTGTGGGGATTGATATGAGTCTGACAGACAGCTGCGATTTTAGTGGTCCGTCGTGCGTTAAGTGTGCGACGCGCCTAACTTTGGCCCAAGTCAGCAAAGTAAATTGCATGTCATTCAGTCCGTGGTCCCTGCTAGCTCATGGTGAGTCAATTATTCGCTACATTAGTATTTACACTCTCTTGGAATACCAAAACGTAAACTTTAGAACTGTAAATCATTCAATGGTATAGGTGTGATAGAAGCTTAGAGCAAATATTCGTTTCGAAGGAAACCGTACCATGCAGATTGAAGGTATGTAATGTAAAATACCCTCCACCCTCAACCCTCTTCTGAGACCTCTTGCACTGCGATCAGTGCACCATTGCATCGAGCACCAGCGACCATCAAGCATCCAGCAACCATCTCGCAGCAGTGGACCATTGTGTTTAGGTTTTCAGGTCTAGATATATTCTTTTCCACTAGAATTGGAGAGCCATCTAATGTTCAATTCTCTTCCCGAAGCTAATGTGGTTGATATTATTATTTATTCCGTGGTTGAGCCGAGATTTCCATGTTTTTTCCTGTCTGCAATATCTCTTTTCCCTGCGGGCGGAAGATGGCTGTATGCAAGACGTGTAAGGGTTGTTTTGTTGCCGCCGGCGCTCGGCAGATGGCAGACATATTGAATCAATCTTGCCTGAAACGTGACCTGTAACTTTGGCTTCCGACACAGAATAACCAATAGTATATAATGTATATGTAGTATGCGTGCCAATAGTATGATACACAAGTTTTCTGAAACAACCTTGGAAAATAATCCTCAAAAATGTCAGACGTGACTATAGCGACCGTATTCTTACGGTTGTTAACGCTCTGCTTACCCCGCAAGGGATAAAAGCGTAATAAATGTATGTATGTATGTGTGTATACGGGGTGTAAACTTAGAGCATTCAACCTATGGAGATGACAAAACTGGGCTTACCCCTCTGCCAGAATTCACTGCCCATTTGACCAGCACGTTATAAGAAACTGATAGTTGCCATTTTGTATGTGGTTGTCAAGTTGTTGTAAAATTTATCGTTGTGTGCTGTACGTATATATTTACCTCCTACAAAAAGTGGTAGAAAATAATTCATTTTACTTTTACATGCGCATGCGCTTTCCGCCCCGTGTCCTTGTGTTGTGAAAATCATCAATTAATTTTATTTAATTAAATTAAAATGTTTATTACAAATGATAGACAATAATACTGAAAAATGTTGAACCTAATATGGATTATGCAAAAAGATGATAAACCTTTTAAGATGACTTCAACTCGGCGGCACTTAAAGGCCTTTTATCAATTTGGAATTTTATCTCAAAAAACATTTTAACTAATTTACAATCACTCAGACTATAAAACTAGCAATTTAGATAAAGCTAGGAAGATACATGCTGGGGCGCGTTCGTGATGTTTCTCTCATGCCTGTATTTATAAATCGCTCTCAACTCTGAGATCGATCTTGAGTGCGACTTTGAGATGATGTTAGTGTTGTCTGCCATTTGGCAAAACCGCTCTTGAGATCGCTCTCAGAGCTGAGTGCTATTTATAAATACGGACCTAAGTTTGTCATTTTCGATGAAACAGTTCTTGAACCCTAAGTTCTATTTTTCAATGCTCTATTGGAAAAAAATCTACCTACTGACATGTAAGTGACAGTTCGTTAAACCTGCATTCGAGACTGACAAGTCCCGATAGACTGACAAGTACGAACTGTCGTAGTATAAAAGAGCTACGAAAGGTAGTCGAGCATACCCATTTTAGTTACACGTATGTTTTGCTTTTGATTGCGAGCAAAAATACGGACTCTCTAAAAATAAAAAATAACATACCTAGAGGCAGGCGGTTCCCTCATTTTGACGTCCGTTGAATGCGCATTTTCAACGCATGCGATCCGTAACTGTGCGTCTGTCAGATGCAAGAAAAAGAAGAACGAAACAAGCGCCTTTCATATCAAATATTTTACGACACTGGATGACCGTATTCTTACGGCTGCCAACAAAGTCAAAGTCAAGTCAAAGTCAAATTATTTATTCAAAGTAGTAAATTTTACATTTCGCTTTTTGATGGTCAAATATTAACAATTTTAACAATAACAATTTTATGAACCTAGTGTAAACGCGGCTCAGGTGGACTAAAAACTTAAAACTAGCCCCTAAAGCACTGCCTCGGGGCTGGCCAAGCTAACCAAACAACAAAGTAACGTTAGGTGGTAAATAAAATAACATCGAGTTCATGCCAAGAGAAAATGTTGTGTTACATGCGTATGGTTAGCCGGACCCCCTGGACAGTAAACCACCCAGAAACCTGCCCAGAAGTGCTCCTATTCTTAAAATACAATTTGTCAGGCCCTAGGCTACCCTAGCTAAATTTCTAAATATGAAACAAAAATATATTAATAGCCAAAAGCGGCTACGTTAATAAGATAAAATATATATCATATACAGTAGATAATTCTACCTGTGTCGTCATATAAAGTCTACTTTGTACATTTGTAACTACTCCCATGGAGATTTATCTTGCATATAATCTGATATTTCATAATAGCCTTTCTTATACAATTTTTCTTTTATCACTCGCTTAAATTTATTTAGTGGTAAATCTTGGATATCTTTAGGAATCTTGTTATAAAAGCGTATACAATTGCCTTTAAAAGATTTGTTTACTTTACTAAGCCTGCTTATATGCGCAGCAAGTTTGTCCTTATTTCTAGTGTTAAAATTGTGTTTATCACAATTTTTCTTAAAAGAATCTATATTTGTTTTAACGTACATAATGTTTTCATATATATATTGAGACACAAATGTTAATATATTAATCTCTTTAAATTTTTGTCTTAAGGAGACCATTGGCCCTAATTTATAAATTGATCGAACAGCCCGTTTCTGCAAAACAAAAATGTTATTCACATCCGCAGCATGGCCCCATAATAATAAGCCATAACTCATTAGACTATGAAAGTAACTAAAGTAAACTAGTCTAGCAGTGTCCACATCAGTGAGGTATCTTATCTTTTTAACTGCGTATGCTGCTGAACTCAGTCTCTTCGACAATTTTTCAATATGTGGCCCCCATTGGAGCGTGGCATCCAAAGTTATGCCTAAAAATGTAGTTGTGTCAGCAAGGCTCAACTTTTCATCCTTTACCTTAACAACTGTGGTACTCGGTTTAACATTTGGTAAAACAAATTTTACACATTTAGTTTTCTTTTCATTCAATAAGAGGTTATTTACAGTAAACCATTTTACTATTTCAGATATAGCGTTGTTCACGTCGTCATAATCGAGTTGTTGTCTCTTTACTTTAAAAAGTAATGAGGTATCGTCGGCGAACAAAACTATATCATGTTTTTCTTTCACAAGATATGGTAAATCATTAATATAAACAAGAAATAGGAAAGGACCAAGAATCGAGCCCTGCGGAACGCCCATGTTTATTTTAGATCCAGATGATCTTTCACCATTGACATCAACCTTTTGGATTCTGTTGTTCAGATAAGATTCCAAGAGGCTAAGAGCCTGGTCTTTTACGCCGTAATGACTTAGCTTCCTGACAAGAGTTTCGTGATGAACACAATCAAACGCTTTGGACAAATCACAAAATACACCTATTGCATCATGAGATTGTTCCCAGGCATCGATAATATGATTAATTAGGTCAACGCCTGCATGAGTAGTAGAACGACCCCTTGTGAAACCAAATTGCTGTGAGTGCATTAAGTTATTACGATAAAAATGTCCTTGCAATTGATTTAAAATAGCTTTTTCAAAGATTTTACTAAGTGTGGGCAGTATTGATATAGGTCTAAAATTAGTGGGGTCAGTAGTATTACCGGTTTTGAACAGCGGAATAACTTTACTATGCTTCATCAAGTCAGGAAACACGCCAAGATCAACACATTCATTAAAAATACATGCTAGACATGGAGCAATACAATCGATTATGGAACTTATTATTTTAACTGAGAGGCCATGTATGTCTGAAGTCTTTTTCAATTGTAAAGTTTTAAATACTTTTATGATTTCAATATCACTAACGTGCCTAAATTTAAAAACATTATCACTACGTTTTACATTTCCTCTTAGAATTGATTCAGCAAGAATAGGGCAAGAGTTTAACGATTTAGTAGTCGAAACTGGAATATCAGTGAAAAAGTTTTCAAAAGCCTGAGCTACTTCTAAATTTGTGTTTTTAATTTCATCATTTATCATTAATTTAAAATTTTCGTTTCGATGTTTAGATTTCCCAGTTTCGTTGTTTACAAATTTCCAAGTAGTTTTTGTTACGTTGGTGCTGTTTTTAATATTATTTTTAATGAAGTTAGATTTAGCTTCTCTACAAACCTGTCTAAAAGTTTTAGAATATCGTTTAACATAATCAGCAAAAGATTTTGATTTATTATATGACCTTTCATCATAAAGATCGTACAATTTTTCCCTGCTCCTATGAATTCCTTCGGTTGCCCAATCACTAAACAATAATTTAGCGCTAACTTTAATTTTTTTAGATTTAAATACATTGTCATATTCTGTTTTAGCAAGACTAAATACTGAGTTATATAATTGATTTGGATTTTGATGATATGACAATTCAGGTAATTTTTGTATGATATTTTGTCTTTAACGATTTAGTCTACTTTCGTTTACCGGTACACACGTAATATCTTGTTTAAGTGCCCTCTCAATGATAATTTTGAAAGTAGCTAGCTGACCAGTGTGGTCGGAGCTTAGTTTATTTATGACAGACGCGTCTTCGTGTTTAATATTTGTGAAAATATTATCTATGCATCTGGCTGAAGTAGCCGTGATTCGCGTGGGCACCGAAATAAGATTCACGAGGTTGTAACTTAAAAATAGTGATTGAAACCTTTTACTGATACTCGAGTTTTCAAGAATATTTACATTGAAATCTCCACAAACAACGTTCTGCCTGCCTACCCCGCAAGGGTGATGAATGTGTGTGTAATTATTTTATATCGTCCTATAATGTATATACCAGCGGCCCGACCAGCGACTGCGCCCGTTGCAACTCATTTTTTCCTTGGGAATAAGGATTTTTCCCGGCAAGTGTCATGCATAAAAACCTTCCTCTTAAATCACTTTATCCATTAAAAAAACCTGCATCAAAATCTGTTATGTAGTTTTTAAGATTTAAGCAAACATACATATACATACAGACGCGAAAAGCGCCTTTGCTTTATACTATGTAGTGTTATCTTATGATACTCGTGTTTCTGAGAAGTTGTCAATTTAACGATACGATTTGGTTTATATTTCAACTATTAAAGTCCGCTAATGGATCCAAATTAATATTCCACGTTAATTATACGAATGCCCATGAAATTTAAAACGTTTTGCTCAAATTAACTTGAGTTGCCGAAAGATAACAGATTTGGCATTTCCATCATATCTAAACAAGTATGGTGCGGTGCGGTTTCCCCACTTGACGACCGTATATGGGCTTATTAGCGCATGCGTTGACTATTGATGTGGCACAGTAGTAGTGTGACTGCCTTTGTCGCAGAAGGTCCCTGGTTCGATTCTTGATGGGTCACTCACAAAGTTATTATTTGTCACTTTCTGAATTTGTTCCCAGTCTGGTTAGGACATTGCGGGCTGAACCACCCGATTGCCCGTAAGAATGCAATCATAGACAGCAACCGGGACCTACGGCGGTCGTTACCCAACCATGTCAGAAGCCTGCTTCATCTGGGCGGTTGAAGAATTCTGACACTAGGGTGCATTCAGTCGTTGGACGACTTGGTGACCCACACAAAAAGAGAATAGCGCGTATGCGTTTGACATATTCAAGGAAATTGCGAATTACCCGGTGCCCATACTAAAAAGCCTCGTTAACGCAGGAGCAATGACAAAAAATCCACTGGCATCTGTCTCTGCTAAACTTGCAATAGATGCAATATACCCATCTCTTTTGCTTCACCGAACTGACCTCTCATCTCAACAATTTACATATTATTCAAAATATTTTTAAGCGTGTTGTGTGGTGTCAGATTAGAATAGCATCACCCCAAGCCTGTCCGTTAGATTCATAAAAGCGCCTATAAGTGGCACTCTACCCTATAGGAACACACCCAGACTCGACACAAATATTTGAAAATTTACTTAACAAATATTTTTTGTGTCCGGTGGGGATCAAACCCACGACCGTCGGCGTAGAAGGCAGGGTTACTATCTGCTGCGCCATCGGGACAGTCAACTGTCAGATGTACCTGTCATACGTATTGCCTTTAAGTTACGGATAATTCTTGGTAAGAGGTTTAGAAGACCTTTTTAGCCAATTGCCTGAGAAAGAGGGTTATGTTTTTTGAGACTATGTACTTATTTTGTATGTTCTTACGTTTGTAGATATAATATGTATTGTAGATATGTACCTATCCGGGTACGTGTTTAGGTAGATAAGTAGTGGAGTAAATAAGTAAATGTCAGAAGCCTGTAACTGGTGGTAGCAACACCTACTACTATACTGGGCAAGGCCTGCCATGTGCCGAGATCCGATGCTGTGACGTCACAGCGACTAGGCAATAGAAAGCACCCCTTAACTCAAGGACGGGCCGGCCGGGCCCCGGCGACCGCGCAGCCGGTCAACACATGTGCCAACTTTGCTAGGAATGGTCAAATTTTACTTAGTTTCTCTCATTTTAACGTCCGACTTGCAGTTATACGGTGTGTTTGTGATACCAAGTGATTTATATTCTACCTACTATAGTAATCATGGTTTATAAGTGCATCGTACCTCGTTGTAATGGTAATTACAACAAGGAAAACAAAGTGCCTGTCTTTTCGTTCCCAAAGGATGAAAATATTCGGCGGCTTTGGATATCTGCAATTCCTCGAGATTTCATTCCAACGGTGAACTCAAAAGTAAGCTATAATATTTTTTATTTAGCAACATTTATGTAATTGTTTGTTTTAGGCAATGTTTACCTTGATTTAATCTGTTTTCCTGTAAAGAGGAGCAATTTTCCTACAATAGCATATAACCCCACCCCAAGAATATCAGCGCAGAAACGATTTAATTAGCTCTTAATAAGCCGTAAACAAACAAAGTAGGTTCCAATAATGGCTAATATTTTTTATGAATTACGTTTCTTTCATCAACAGGACCTAAAGCTACCTGTTGAAGGGATCAGTTTTTCTTTGGCTATGTGCCTTTGCTTAATAATTAATTAAATGATTATTTTTATTTTAGGTATGTGTGCGACACTTCAGAGAAGACCAACTGGTGCGGACAGCGGAAGCCTACGACAGCAAGACTGGTGTGAAAGTGTGTGCAAAATTAGACAAGATTCGGTTAAAAAAAGACGCAGTGCCGTGTATATTCGCGAACTGTCCCTCGTACCTCTCTACTCCTGGACATTCGCGAGAGAGTAGAGAACAGAAATTAGAACGGTTAGAGAATGAACAACTTAAATTAGCCATAAGCGAAAGTGCTCAAACACAAAAGCAATATATTGATTGTACGTCATTTTCTAATTTTGATGAATTAGTGAAAAGTTTGACAAATCGTCATGTAAATGGTTGGTGTCAGTTTAAAAGTGATGGCAAACTAGTATTTGCTATAATTTCTGCAAGAGACGAGCCTACTTTTTCTCTATCTGCAACAGTGGATCAAGATTTGCAACTTCGGCTATTTAGAAATGGAAAGTATGAGGTAAAATATCTTAAAGGAAAAAAATACCCCGTTCAAATTTATAATATAATTGAATTAGAAGACATTTTAGAAACTCTTTTAATAGAACACAACGATAATATGAACATAAACAGCACGAACGATATAGTGGATAACGCAACAACTTTAATACAAATGCTTTCAAAAAACGACGGCCAAAGTTTAGACAAAAAAATTAACTTTTTAAGCGAACAATTAAAATTACTCGCTTTAAACAATAAGTGTTTAAGATATTCTATAGATTTTTTAATAATTTGCAGCATATTATACACCATATCTCCCCATGCTTATCGTTATCTGCGTAGTACAAATTTAATTACAATGCCATGTCCAAATACCTTAAATAAAATATGTGCAAACCTTAACTGCGATCCCGCAAAAGAACAAGTAGATGCTGGCTTTTTGTGCTATTTAAAGCAAAAAGTCCATTTATTGAATGATAAAGACAAAATTGTTGTTTTAATGTTAGACGAGATTTATCTCAAACCTTACTTTGATTACAAAGGAGGTAATATTGTCGGAGAAACATATGATTCAAGTTCAGCAGCTAGAACTGCTCATGTATTTATGATTCAAGGCTTAAAAAGTTCATATAAAGATGTGGCGCATATTTTACCAGTCGGCGACTTTAATGCAGAAAAATTGCATGCAAGGATATCTAAAGTCATTGTCGGCTTACATGCTATAGGTTTCCATGTAATTTGTGTTGTTAGCGATAATAATAGCATAAATAGGAAAGCTATGTCTTTATTCGATTCGCCGCCGAAGTTGCAAATAGTATACAAACACCCTGCCGACTGTAACAAAATCTTATTTTACCTATTTGATTCCGTTCACATATTAAAGTGTATCAGAAACAATTGGATTAACCAAACTGATCAAAAGTTAATTTATCCAGATTTCAATTCTTTCCAAAGTTTAGATTCAGTTGCTGATTTCTCAGTTTTAAAATTACTGCATGATGCCGAATGTAATAACTTAGTAAAATTTGGTTACGGTTTAAACTTAAAATCAGTAAACCCTTCGCAATTTGAACGTCAGAACGTCAAATTGGCTTTAAATATTTTTAATGAATTACTAGTAGAAGGCATACGACAATTCGGCAATCTCAAAGAAGTACGTAACTATGAAAGTACAGCCAACTTTATAGAAATAATTTTGAAATGGTGGAATATCGTAAATGTAAAAACATTGTACAAAAATATCCGCCTCAATAATACACTAATGGAACCCCTCGCACCAGGACGTGAAAATTTTAAATATTTAGAGCACTGCCTGGTATGGCTAGATTTTTGGAAATCACTTCACCCTACAAGCTCAAAATTAAGCAACGAAACGCATTTAGCGTTTTCTCATACGATCTATGGATTAATTGAACTTACTAGATACTGCACTATGGAACTAGGTTTCAAATACGTATTGCCCGGAAAATTGCAAACAGATTCTCTGGAAGATCGATTTGGAAAGTATAGGACAATGGCTGGATCTCAATATTTAATAACAATTCGCCAAATATTTGAAATCGAAGCTAAGCTCAGGGCACAATCCTTGTTGCCTTTGTGTTTGAGTTCTGATGAAGGAGGGATATTAGAAATAACATTGAAAGATATTCGAATGATCTCTGATACCTCAGTTAACAATGATGCGTTGCCTACAATTGCCGAAAAAGATGATGTTGAAGAAGTAATATTAACAGAAGAAGATTACAAAAGATGTAACATTCCTAATATCCTTCCCATACTGACATATTTATCAGGCTACTGCGCTAGGTCAGCATGCAAGAAATTCAACTGCGTAATATGTTCAAAATTCTTGGTACTCGATAAAATTATTAATGCAGATAATAACTCGCAAGACTACAGTATGATCAAAAACATAGATAGAGGCGGTTTATGTTATCCACATTCTGATGTAGTAAACGTTATTTTATTAAATTATGTTCTTATAAATAAATTGATAAGCAGCCGAGAAACAGAGCAAAAACTGCTAAAATGTACGAACCAAAGACAGTACATAATAACATTAACATCAAAGCTTGTGGTCTACCACACTGACACCTTGTTCAGTAATTTTATATGTACTAACAATAATCACTCCATAACTTCAATCATCCATCACATATTGAAAGTTTCAACAAATATATTTTTAAATAATTACGTTAAACTGAAAAACAACCATCTAAATGAAACTAAAAAGAAGAAACGGAAACTTAGTACATTAAAAGGAGGTTAGTATTAGATTATGCAAGTGTTATGTAGTTTTTAACTTTTTGAATAGGTATTTAAATATTTTAACTTTTCGGATTTTAGCAATTTTCGGATTTGTTTTTGCAATAAATTCTTTGCTTTCTACATAGATTTAATAAAATGGTAACTACATAAATAGCTATATTGTATCCGAAATTAGTTAAGTACAACCTATTTGCATGTTGCTGATTTTTTGTGCATATGAAATTTAAAAAGAATTCCATTATATAAGTGCGTTTAGTTTTAATTCCAAGCTTATTAACATAGAATGTAAATAATGTAAATATGCCGGCTGATATGACATCCTTAAGATAATTTTGCTACCTAAAATATGATTTCATCTATCTTACAATATTTGTATTAGGCCCCTACAAAATAAATAGGTAGAGAATATTTATTGTAAAATTATCGATTGTAAAATTAACACGATAAATATTATATTTTAATAAAAGTTCCCTACTGAGTTTCTTGCCCATTCTTCTCAGTAAGGAGTAATCGAATGGGATTTTAAGAGGTTGTTTTACTGATTAATAACTACATTATATTGGATCCCTCTAAATTAATGCATGACATTTATTAATCTCACATACATTTATTATTTTATAAAAACTAAATTATTTCCTTTGTAGCCTAATTCATCGTGCCCCTTTACAAAGCGCTATAGTAAGAGCGCCAGACGATCGCCTGGTCGCTGTGACGTCACGCGGCCACATGGCAGGCCTTTCCCAGTATAGTAGTAGGTGTTGGTGGTAGGCGGTTAAAAAACGCCGACACAAGGGTTCGTCGGGTCGTTGGACTACTTGTTGTCCCACACACAAAGACGTAGTTAATTCTACATGCAAAAAAACGCATGTTTTAATTGACCGCGGTCGGGTTTTTATTTTTAAAAGTTATTCTTTATACTTTTAATTATTCAAATCATAACAGATAAAATCAAATCAGATTATCATTAGAGAGATCTTATCTGAACTTACTCATATTATTAAAAGGTAATAAAACTTTTACATGTTTCGTATACGGATGAGTGAAATATTATAAGGTCAATGACTATTTGTTAATTCATTAATTTGTATTCGTTTCAAAATATTAACTCTTTTTAAAGCTAAAAATTATCCTAAAGTTCAATATTTACGACTTTTAAACTGTAATTTAAATGTAATTCTAAAGATATATTTTTTAATACACTTAAAAAAACATTTCCAAGTGTACAAGTGGCGTTGGGTTAGGGACATGTCGGCCCGCGTTCAACCCGGCCCAAAAATAATATAATAGTTCATAGAAAATCAATGTACAGTAAATAAAACTAAATAAGTTACATTTAATTTTATTAGAATAGCATCACCCCGCATCCTTCCCGTGGGTGTCGTAAGAGGCGACTAAGGGACTCAAGAGTATTGGTGTATTACAATTTTAGGCGACAGGCTGACAACCTGTCACTATAGTAATACACATGTTTCCTGAAACAACCTTGGAAAACAATCCTCAAAATGTCAGACGTGGCGATAGTGGCTGTATTCTTACGGCCACTATCGCTCTGCCTACCCCTCAAGGGATAAAGGCGTGATATATGTATGTATGTATGTTAATTTTATTACTTAAAGTTTTTTCAGTAGACAATGTCGGAACTAGGGTAAAAAAAACACATTTTTAAATATCACGTAAAATTTATCTTGCCCAACTTTTTTCTAGTTGTGTAGAACTCAATTTGATTATTATCTCTCCACTTCACAACACCATCTGGTCTAAAACTTAAAAAAAAGCGAGAACTACTGATGTAAAGAAATTTTCCCTTTTTTGATGGTGTAACTCTTTAAAATATATATTTGCAGTTAGAGTGTTAAAGATAATTATATATTAATTTAATTTATAGCCATTTTATAGACTCATAAATATTAATGTGTAATCATTATCAATGATGTGTGAGCGAGCATATGTTTAATTATAAGTATTTCTTAACGCTTTTGAGGTTTTATGCCAATTTTATGACAGTTTAACAGTTTGACCCTTCTGTAACTGGCGTCCAAGTAGGTATTTAAAATAATTTAACCAATTTAAATAAACAGGAAGAACCATAGAATATATAAAGAGAAAATATCGCACTCTTAATAAGACAACGACCGAAATCAAAAATTGGCGAAACTGAGTTAAGTGCGAAAATCGACAGCAAAGAGCATGTCTCATAACGTAGTGTAAAGAAAATCAACCTTTTTCCCTTAACAGTAAGGTAGAAAATAGAGGAGTCTTTATCTTACTATCCCCGCGCCCCTGCTTCATTCGTCTGACAACGACCGATTTAGTCTTGCGCCGGCCACCGCGAGCGGAGGTTGTGTCGAACATCGCCCGATTTCGGGATACGTCGTTGTTTCACTTAGACTTTGGATAAGTTTATTGAACATACTTAAGTAAGAGAACGACCGATTTTGAAATACGTCGTTGTCTTACGAAAACTGTTTGTGATTAAGTTGACTGATTTTGGATTCAGTCGTTCTTTTACTTACATTGTGTACAGACTCATTGAAAGTGTTAAAGTTAAGTCTATGTTCTTTTGAAAATCTGACATTAACTGTGTTGGAAGTCAAATTCGGTCTATGTTACATTGAATAAATTAAAATAATGATGGCTCATTTATATTTAGGTCTATATTTTATAAAATTCTAGTTAACTTGTGTCATAGTATTATGAAATAAGTCATTGTTTTTTTTTAATTTGGATCAAGCTATTTTAGATAAGTCACAAGAAATCTATAAGCTTGTGGTCACTAGCCAGGTATGTGCTCAATCGAATTCTCCGCACTACCTATAAAATCATTGGTGATGAGTATAGTGTATTTTATACGTAGCTTAAGCAACATATTACTACCCCAAATAATAAATAAGTAATGATCTCGCTAATGAACAGGCGGTTCGGAACGAGACTATCCGCAAAAAGACCAAAGTAATGGATATAGTCCGAAAGAGTAGCAAACTGAAGTGGCAGTCGGCTGGTCACATCTGTTGTTGTCAGAACCGACGGCCGGTGGAGTATGCGGGTTCCCAAGTGGAGACCACGCCTTGGCAAGCGTATCGTTGGACGCCCTTCGGCCAGATGGACCTATGACTGAAAGAGAGCAGCTGGTAGCGACTGGATAGCGAAAGCAAGAGTTTGTACCCTGGGGGAGGTCTACGTTCAGCGGGCACAGTCAGTTCAGTGGACTGCTATAAAATGATTTGATGATAGTTGAAACAGAACCAATTTGTTTATGGGGGTTAGGGTAGGATAGGATTCCTCGTCAACAAAGTACTTTCTGCCAACACTGACAACGTGACGGAGATATGCTGCGTCTTGACCAGGGTAGCTTACCTTACCTCGTAATGAAATTGGCCAAGAGACACTCTGTCAAGGTTGTACATGTATATGCACTGAATTCGAACATCTCAGATGAAGAAGTGGAGGCCCCATAAGACGGCGTGTCGAAGGCTACGCACCGACCGAGTGAAACCCACTAACGGTTGTCATGGGGGACTTCGACGCCAAAATGGGACAGGGCAGTGAATCATGTTAGGGACATGGCTACGGGAACTGAAACCAGAGAGGCCAGATGCTGGTCAACTTCCTCAGCAGACAAGGGCTGTTTTGTCTGTATGAACACCTTTTTTCAGAAAAAGCCCCAACCCAAAGCAGTGGATCTGAAAGATATAATAATATATAGTGGATCTGATAGCTATGACGGTAAGACGAAGAACAAGATTGACATTTGTGCTTTTTATTCATCATGACGATTAAAAGACACATATTTATAATATGGATGACTCTGTCATCTTCTTAATAACAAGCGATCACTGACTTGTAAGAGGCACCATAAATATCAACTTCAAGCTGGAATGTGCCGCATGGTGAGGTCACTTCTCTGCTCCAATTTGTCCCAAACTAAAAAGGCTCCCGCGGAAGACAGGGTGGACTCTGAGCTGCTAACGGCTAGTGGGAAACTGGTCCTTGCGGAGCTGAAAAGGCTATCCAACTCACGTGATAGTCAATGGGACAACCCGGAAGGTGTGGAGCAGTGATGTCGTGGCTTTGTTTTAAAAAAAGGAGATAAAATGCTTCTCAAAAACTATATGCCGATCACACTGCTGCATGCGCCACGTCTATAAGCTTTCTCGAGAGTCGTAACGAATCGTCTGATATCAAGAGTTGACGCCTTTCACCCACCGGTTCAGGTAGGGTTTGGTAAAGGCTTCAACATTGTTAACATCCATGCTGTACGGCAGGTCATACATAAGTCAAAAGAATATAACCAACCGCTGTGTTTGGCTTTTGTGGACTACGAGAAACCTGGGCTGGTCGAATCTGCAGGCATGGACATCAAGTCTGTAAGCGATACCAACTCGACTGGCGATACTTAGAGGTGCTGAGAAACCCATATAAAATGGCGACGATGTCCATCCAAGTACAAAACCAGAAAACAAGACCCACCCAGCAGGGTGTATAACAGGGTGGCGTTACATCACCCAGACTTTTTACCAATGCGCTGGAGGATATCTTCTTCTAGATCTTACACGCTACGCCCTGGTAAGCATACCGTTGGACGCCCTCCGACCAGATGGACCATTGAAAGAGAAAAGCTGGTAGCGACTGAATGGCAAAAGCGGTAGCTCGTGTCGTGCCTTGTGGTGTACCCTGTAGGAGAAATAGGCCTGGACATAGGTCCAGCAGTGGACTGCTGTAGGCTGATGTGATTAACCAATTTGTACTTGAAACCTTCATGTGCTTCAAAGATATTTAATTTTATTATAGTAAAGATGTTTTTTTTTGACTTGTTACTAATGTGTTTTTTTATAAATAAAATTTGTAGCAAGAAACAAAGTAATTCAATACATATAATATGAAAATGGCCTTAGTAGATCTATAACTAGTTTATCAGAAAAGAATTAAACAGTTTAAGTTATTTCAGATGAATGGAATTTTTTCCGTTTTCTTCAAGTAGAATTTATCAGAACTGACTTAGACAGTTTGAGTCTTTTCAGCTAAATGAAACGTCGTCTTGTATATACCACATACAATTTATGAGAAATGACCTAAATTGGTTGAGTCGTTTTTAAGAAAATAAAAAATTGCACTGTTTCTACAAATAATGTTTTATTTAAAACGACTCAGACAGCTTGAGTCTTTTTGGCTGAACTCCTTCACTGCAACCGAATAAATGAGAAACGACTTTGTATGTAAAACGCTGCCATTGGTTTGTCTGATCGTAAGTCTTTTTTGCTGAATGAAAGAGCTGACCCTATAAACCTCTTTGATAACACTAACTCATTTTTGGCAATTTTGTGGATTGAGTCCTTTCAGCGAAAATACGTCCAAATATAAAAATAAAAGAAACAAAAAACTTGGTTTTTATTTACACGACATAATACATACATCATAAGTTATCATAATAAGTATTTATTTTGCCATTTATAAAACACTTTACTCTAAATCATCAGCATCTTCTGGTACTAAATTTTGACATAAGCCTCTAAATATGTGGGGTTTTTTGTAAAATAACGACTCGTTTAGTAATGTTTTACACTCTCTTCTTAAATTTAAGTAATATAATGACTGAAAAAAAAATTGGTCACCTTTGTACTTCAATAGTTTAGTAAGATATAGACTTATTTGTAGATCAGACACAATTTTTTAAAATATTTTAGGAAGACAACGACCGATCTCAAAACTTAAGAAAAAAACTAAAAATATATATATAAGAGACTAACAAACATTAACTAGATTTACTAAATCTAATAGAAGGTACTCTTAGGAATACACACCTTTTTATAGATTTTGGATATCTTTATTTGTCATAATTTTATAGTGATTTTACTATTTGCTACAAAAATTCAAAAACATTTTTGCTGTTTCCCAAAAGTTTGCAATTTTGCATTCGGTCGTTGTCTTACTAAGAGTGCGATATATAATATAATAATATAAAGAGTTTCATAATATAAAACTCACCCTATTGGCCGATATTGCTATATACAAAACGCAGGCGGACTGGCTAGCAAAGTGCAGTGTGTTTAATTCACAAGAAACGCTGCTGTCTTTTCCGTGGATAATTATCCCTAACTTGATTTTTATGACACCTATGGATAGATGAGGTGATATTATAAGCCGGAATAACACGCAGTTTTTCCACGGTGAAATCCGTTCTATTAAAATACCTATACTTGTTCCTTTCTTTGGACGGTTAAATCTTATTGTCTACTGTAGTGTTTGCAGACAAATTTGTCTGAGTTTGCGCTATCTTCCCCATTCGCTACCTAAAGCCCGCGCTACAAGACGAAACAAATATGAACTAAAATGTATTACGTGACTGATCTCGTTGTCGAATGGGACAATAAATCGATGACTGGTTGATGAACCCGAATAAGAGAATATTTAAACCATATACTACTAATAATAGACGCCTGATAAGATAAGATAAGAAAAGATAAGATAAGATAAGATAATCATTTATTTAATTAACTTAGCATTGATGTACAATATTAGTAGCGGAAGTTGCAGTGCAATAATTTGTATGGGAACCGTTTAAAATTTGATTAAGCGCTGAAACTTTGCATAGCTGTTCCTTAGGTAGTCTGGAGTGGATTGAGCCCGGGAGGCATCGGGAGGCACCCCGCGGGTAGCGGGGGGAGGACGGAGAAGTATGATTCCGGCGCATTCCTTTGTTAGGGATATATCTCTCGAACTATACATACTAGGGCAAGTGTGGTATTATTTTCGGATAACTTAAGGACGTAGAATCCATTTATGGAACAAAAATTTGGCCTTTTATTATAAAAAATTGAAGTTATTTGACAATTCCCTAATAGCTGAACTTTATTTTTTCACTTAAGTATCGTTCTATACAAAATTTTGAAAGGTATCACTATAAAAGATAATATGATTGGAAAGCCACCTTTACCAGGATTCCAAAAATATAACCATCATTGACGTTCTATAGCGGTAACTGACCATAAATGTGTTCTGGGGTAGAGTACATGAAGCGAAATATTTTAACTTTTATCGGGTATTCGTTGTTAATTCTATCGCCTCTGCCATAGTTTTAATCCTGTTCAATTAAATCGTAAAAAATAATTTAACACGTTCATCATCATATCGTATGGCCATCCCTGCTCGGATCAAACGTCAATATCAAGGGTTTTTAGCCAGCTTTCTGCATCAGGAGTATACTTGTGTAACTCGGCTATGCCGGAAAACGGCGAAGTGGACATTCATTCACAACATGGGATAAGGTCTGGTCAGATGCTCCGCAGTCGCATTTTGGTGACTTCTTTAAACCCCATTTGTGAAGGTGGTGATTTGTTTTCCCGTGGTTGGTCCTAAACCGGTTTAGCCGAGTCCAAGTTTTCCAGCTGGCGTCAAAACCAGGCAGTTTTATCGTGGGATCTGGCACCAAACCCGAGTTTATACTCTCGAAAAGGCTCCATTCCGATCGCCATGCCTCATTTATGGAGATCTTCTGTTGAATACGCTCGTCAGTCCAATTGGGTGATCTTGACGGCAGACGGGAAACAGGAAGGTCGTCTAAGGTGTTCCTTATGGGCATGGGGCCGGAGCGGTTTAGCTGAGAGCATTTCTCCCATTCTTTTGCAGTTGCCGCACATCTGCGTAGCGCTGGCGGAGGTATATGTGCTAGGACGGGCAGCCATGGGAGTGGAGTGGATTTGATAACTCCCGTAATCAGGCGCATAGCCTCGTTGAGCTGGGTATCGACCTTGTGTACGTGTGCACTGCGACTCCATACGGGCGCGCAGTACTCAGCTGTTGAGTACACAAGCGCTAAGGCAGATGTACGGAGGACTGGTGTAGATGCGCCCCAGCTTGTGCCTGCCAGCCTTCGAATGATGTTAATCCTTGATTTCACCTTTTGTTTGAAATTCTCTAGGTGTTGTTTGAATGTAAGTGAGCGGTCAAGTGTGACTCCAAGGTATTTTGGTGTGTATTATAGTTATGTTTTAGATTTACACCACGGAACATGACATTTAGTTTTCTTTTGGCAAGGCAGTTCGTGAGATGGAAGGATGAGACTTCGGTCTTAGTAGGATTTGGGTGCAGACGCCACTGGGTGTAGTAGTCAGCCATGGTGTTAAGATCTTCTGCCAGTGCCTGTTCTCCCTCTTCAAAACTCCGCGACTGATAGGCTAGTGCAAGGTCATCAGCATATGCGAACTTGAAAGATCTTGTGTCTGGCATGTCGCGAGTGTAGATGTTGAAAAGAAGGGGGGCCAGTACCGACCCCTAGGGAAGTCCATTTTTGATGAGGTGATAGCGGCTGCAGTCTTCACCAAGATGAACTTTTATATACCGCGGGCCAAGCAGAGCTTTGAGGAGGCGTAAGGTCGTACGACAGGGGATAACTTCACAGACTTTGCTCAGCAGCCCGTCTAACCAGACTGTATCGTAGGCCGCGCTTAGATCAACGGAGGCTATTGAGGTCTTTAGGCCCCGTTGATAACCAGCCTCGATGTAAGAGGTCAGAGCAAGAGCTTGGTCTGCGCAGCTTCTATTTTCCCTGAATCCAGCCTGTTCTGGTGGTATTGCTGCATCTACAGTGGGATATATTCTGTTATACAAAATTCTTTCCAACAGTTTATATGTGACGGAAAGAAGAGAGATGGGTCTGTAGCTGGATGCTTCGTCAGGTGATTTTCCCGGTTTCAATAAGGCGATAACCTTTGCGAACCTAAAGGCTGATGGAATAGTACCAGATGCAATAATTCTGGTGAAGAACACTTTTACGTTTAACACGTTCACTGCGGCAAGAGGCCTTTTCGGCCCCCTGTGTGTTGTTCTTGCAGTGCGGCTATGATATACTATTACAGTGTGTCTAAGGACTAGTGCGACAAACTTAAGGGAGTGATTGCTTGGATCATTACCTTTTAGATTATGAAAATTTGACCTTCGTAAAATTATAATTGATTTATTAATTACTTGGAATACCTACTTAATTTATTATGTTTCAGATCCAGTAAATGCTCGTCAGTCAACGAATGTCGTAAATACCTATTTACAAAAAAAGACCGGCAAATTGAGCACCTCTCACCAACAAAAGCCGCTTTACACCAGTACTTCTTAAGGGCTGTATATCAAGGCGTGCACGTATGGGGGCAAATGGCACCAGTTCAAAGCCTACCCTGTCCTGTTAATTGGGGATGGGTAAAAGTAGGGGACAACTGGCAGGCAAAGTGGACGGAGTTGCCCATTGCTGCCGATGCATGCCTTGAAATGGTTAGGTGTAAATGTAAAAAACAGTGCGGTACGAGGTGCAGTTGCCGGAGTCGACAGTTAAAGTGCTCAAATTTGTGCTTATGTAATGGCACCTGTTACACAAATACATAATTCTTCTTGTTTGGGTCTATTATTTTAGTTACTAATAGATAGACTTATATGTTCGTACAGTAGGTACAATAAAGCGTAATTGATAGCTTGTGCAATTACTATTACTTGTGGAATTGGACGCTTAGTTCTCGAGATGTTGTGTTTATGTGTGTGAAGCTTGGGGCCTGAGGGGTTAACTTATATTTCCTACAGTACCTAGTTTTTCCGTAATCTGAGCTAATAGCATAATTGCCATCTTTTAGATATCCATTTGACGACGAATAGTCAAGAAGGTAAGTGCCGAACGCTTTGCACCACTCGGCCTTGCATTGAACATAATTTTTTTTCATACAGTTTTTAGTGCAAATTTCCAACAAAAGTTATATTTTTGTGATTCTAGTAAATGTGGCTTTCAGAATATATTTTTTTCATACTGATACCTTTTATGGTTAAATAGTAAATGACAGTTATGTAAATAAAATTAAATCACGAATTATTGATTTTTTTAAAATACTCCGTTTTTTTGTTAGGAAAGTTAAAAATTTGGTTTCAGAAATAGATTCATCGTCCTCGAGTTATCCGAAAATAATACCACACGTGCCATAGTACCTATAGTTTAAGAGATATGGGTGTCAAAGTGGAGCGCGGCACATTCAAACTTCCTCCCCCTCCCCCCGCCACCCGCGCGGTGCCTCTCGATGCCTCCCGGTCTTAATCTACTCAAGATGACCTAAGCAACAACTGTGCCAAGTTTCAGCCCTTAATCAGATTTAAAACGGTTTATAGCACTGCATACTGAGCTATAGTGGACAAATACATTTCTATGTCTTTGCGGTCATCGTTATTTGTAACAACCGGGACCAACAGCCTTATGTGCCTATCGAAGCTCAGAACAAGCTTTGGACAATCATCTTCAGTGATTTAGCATGAAAATAAGTCCTAACGAAAAAAGTGATAAATATGGACCTTGTGAGTAGGTACCCCGGAAAACGAACCAGGAGACTGAAGCTGCACGTTTGCAGGATTCTTTTCCTTCGTGGCGCAGACTCTATTTGACTTAGCCCCGGTTGCCCCCGGCAGTATTCTACTTACCCCGAACCACCTTTTGCATGTCGCGTTATTTGACTGCTTTGCTTAGAGGTATGTTTTCGATGTAGTAGATATATATCATTGGTTTTATTTTAGGTTACTGACTACTTTTTTTCAAATATTTCACATTTTTTCGATTCGCATCACACCATTTCTTTTCCTCGGATGTCGTAAAAGTTGACTAGGGGACTAGAAGGTTTCGTGTGAATTACAATTTTAGCCGAGGAGCTGACAATTAACTATGTCAGATTCACGATTTTTTGTGAAAAGTGCCTCAATTATTTGTCAGACGATAACCGACTTGTTAACGACCGTTAACGCTTTGCCTTCGTATTTACAGGAAATAAATAACCTTTGGTTTTTATACCTTTTTTGTCAAGGTTTGACGAGGTAGGGAGCTATTTAGCCGAATAATCGCTGACAACAAAAATGGCCGACTAGTCGGTGCTCCTCAAATAATAGTAATTCATATCGTAGCCAGACTTTTGAACAAGTTAAAACCAACTTGCGACTCCTCTGGTTTGTAAATGAGGTTTAGAACGTGTTGGACGTCTCAGAGCTCAGTTGGGACTTTGCATATTTATTAGACTTATAGTACTACATTGCCGGTGGCCAATGGGCAAAAGTTCTTCCATGTGGAATAGGAGGAAACTTCCCTAGGAATACAACATGTTGCGCTATGGTCGCCAATCCACCTGCCAAGCCTAGTGAGTATGGCAATACTCTGGCAACTTCATTTTTGTACGTCATAGAGCAAGATATCCCGTTTTCTAGCCCCATCGAGTCGCTAACATACCAAATACCTGCTTACTACGTATTGGGCGGATCGCACACTTGACGCACGACGGAACGCTAAAACACCGCAGCGGTCTGTCAGATCCATACTCCGTGCAATCCGCCTTGGTGCCATTTGTATTTTTCTACTTATACCTACTAAAAAAGCACAGTACTATTTACAAAGTTGTATCACCATGGGCAATAATAAATCTCCCTCGAACTGCTATAGTTCTAGACGGTTTAACCCCCTAAGTGCCGGGTGTCGTCAAAACAAAAGCGGGCAAGATGGCAAGATGACGCCAGTACGTGCCTAGCTTGCCAATCCTAGATATTGACGGGTTGGATAAAGACCTCCGATTATTGGCGGGATGTGTTGCCAGGTTACGTGTTTTTAAGCAATATTCGTAGCAATTGACGTTCTTTTCATGAAACTACATTATTTATTTCTCAAGCCCATGAAAGGTCAGTATCTATACTTACATCGTTAATTCGGAATCTTTTTTTTAAGTTTATTATAAAAAATGGTTTCTTTGAAATATTATATATAGTAATAAAAAACATTGTTTTTTTTACCTCATATTCACGATGCACTCTTCAGTTCTGTGTTACCTGCATCAATTTTCATTATAAACAAACCAAACCTGGCAACACCAATACACGTTTATGACCGGGTACAGCCGGATGGAACCGCTCACCGCCGGTTATTGCCGGATTAAGATCCGATAAAATCGGTTTAAAGTTGGGCGGGGGCGGCTTGTACCCGGACACGACCGGAATAAGAATACTTGGAGTATTTAAGGGGGTTGGAGAAATAGGGTTAGTGTCATCTCGGCCTAGTGTCAACCCGGCCCGAATAATTTTACAAACGAATAAATGTGATTAGTAGTCAGGCAAATACATATTTGTTAAAAAGTTGGTTAAAGAGATTTGTATTATTCTTTTCGTGTGGGACACCGAGTCGTCCAACGACCCGATGAACCCTAGTGTCAGAATTGTTCAACCGCCTACTACAAGTAGCAGGCTTCTGACGTGGTTGTGTAACGACCGCCGTCTAAGTGATCATAGACAGCAACCGGGACCTACGGCTTAACGTGCCATCCGAAACACGGAACCATCTTACTTACGGACAATCGGGTGGTTCAGCCCGCAATGTCCTAACCAGACTGGGAACAAACTCACAAAGTGATAAATATCAACTTTGTGGGTGACCCACCGAGAATCGAACCCGGAACCTTCTGCGTCAAAGGCAGTCGCACTACCACTGCGCCACATCGGTCGTCAATTTGTATTATGAATAATTATTATTCGTCATAAGTGACCAACCTATTTAACAGAGACTTTGTTTAAATTTGTTATTTTAGTACCTATATGGATCGAGTACTACAACAAGTAAAGCAGGGCTTTCAAAAGAATTGGCCGAACAACGTCGAAGAAACACACCATATTTGGAAAAATCGTTTTTATTTTATTTACACATATTTAAATTAGTTTTATATAGTGACCATAAAGAGAAGATAAAAAATGAGGGCGTCACTTTTTCTGCGATCTGTAAAATCTGACAGATAACGGGTGACTATGGCAAAAAATTTACATACAATTTTTTTTATTTCACTTCTACTCTTTCTGGCCAAGCTATATTTTTTATGACATATTTTTCGGGCAAGGTCGATACTGGGCCGACTTGACTCTAAACTAACCCGAGGAGTAGGAGAAGTTTGGTACAGGTGGATTCAATTTGAAGTTAAATTGTGTTGTATGTATCGATGATTGGAATCTGTATAAACTTTTTAGGGTTTGACGACTACCAAATTGTAGGCAGTTCAAAAACACACCAGGGTTCATCGAGTCTTTAGCCGACTCGGTGTCCCACACGATGGTGGAAGAAGACATGATTGTTCATAAACTGTGACTCACAAAAAAGGACTAAGTAGGTAGATTAGATTCCTGATACACTTTATGTACACTTTATATATTAAACTGTATACCTATTACTTACGTACCTTCCTATATCTAGTGCATAAACTTATCTATGGGATAAGATAAGATACCTAATCTTACGGCTTTTGTCTATCGTATGGAATATCGTTTTTCGAAACTACATGCTACAATTCTACAGGTGAAATTCGATGTACATTGCGTAGTAGGTCAAAAATCCTGGTTTTTTAATGTCCCACCGGCTACGCAATGTACATCGAATTTCACCTGTAATGTTGTAGCCTTTAGTTTCATTGCATAGGCCACAGGTCATTTAAATAATTTCTTTTATTTTATTGTCGTCATCACATCATCCACATAAATAGCTCCCAATAAAATTATACAAATCAATTTAAACCCAGGATTACATTTTCTACGCTGTGTTATTAATAGAACAAAACGAATTACCATAATAGTAGTAAAATGCTTTTAATCTGACTATAAACCGTGTTATTGGTATCGACTTTAAGGCGGATTACACACTTAACGCACTACGCTCCGTTAAAATAACGCATCCGTAACGCAGAGGTCTGCCAGATCCATACTAGAAACGTTATTCCCCGCAGTAAAACCGCTGTTGATGCATCCGTTGAAATAACGCAACCGTAAGGTATTTATCGACAGTGGTTGACCGGTTTTAGTATCTGGATTGACGATTCTAGGATAGATAAGACAGACCACTGCGTTACGGATGCGTTATTTTATGCGTTAAATGTGCGATCCGCCTAACTATTCGATATTTATGATGTTGTAAATGTCTGTGAACAAAATTCCTTGCGTTGCGTGTTGAGACAACGTCGGATAGTGCGAGTCGAATCGCGCACGATTGGTTCCGTACAAATTATCCATCAAAAGTGCAATAAAATCATTGGAGTACGTATCTCTCTTTTCGTGTGGGACACCGAGTCGTCCAACGACCCAGTGAACCCCTGTTCCATACAAATTACCCATCAAAAGTGCAATAAAATAATTGAAAAACTTCTCTCTCTTTTCGTGTGGGACACCGAGTCGACCAACGACCCAGTGAACAAATTATCCATCAAAAGTGCAATAAAATCATAATTGTTATTTTTAGTAGTTGTCGTTTTGGTTCTAGCCCAGTGATACTGGCTTCGAATAGCATCACCCCATTACTTCCCCGCGGGTGTCGTTCGATGCGAATATTATAACCTAAAAAAATTGCAGGAGTTGTCCCCTAAAAGTTGGAATACACCTGAAACTCTCAATTGCCTCAGTCGCCTCTTAAGACACCCACGGGCAGGAAATGGGTTGATGCTATTCTATGATGCTATTCTATGATAGCATCACACGGCAAAGTTATCATGACTAATTATTGGGATTCACCGCACTCACAGTGCTACATTATTCTCATAAATGAAAATAAGAAACCGAAAAATTTACAAGCGTCTATCGAGAATAGAGCCCGGGCCGCGTGGAGTACCGGCCCACTGCTCTACCACTGAGCTATCGACGCACCCGTTGGCCTTCGTAAATTTCTCGATCTCTTGATGCTCGTCAGCGACGATCTTCGCGACATCTAGTAGTAGTACTTTAGTACTAACTACCTGCTTAGTCCACGATGTTACAGTAAGTATGTGCATGATGAATGACTGACATGTCAAAGGAACAACTTTTTAAAGCGATTTTTATGAAAATACTAAGAGATGACGTCATGCCTCTCTAGTTTGGCAAGGGTTAAAACACTTACTTTTATATTATTTTTCTGTATTTTTTAATTCAAATATTTAATATTTCGAAGAACTGTAAACGGTGCATGTAGCATTTTTAGACAATAGTTTTAAGCGTACTACTTTTGTATTTTAGTAACGACCCAGACATCTAGGGAACTATTTTCATTAATCATGGCTATACATTTATTTTAAGATAGAAAATACTTTCCTCCCCCACCCAAAGGCAATGTGACAACAGTGTTGATCGCTTTCTTATTCAAAACACCTAGCCGGGGATAATCTAAAGCTTAGGCGGGAGGAAAATGAGGGGGTAATAGGAAACGCAATCTGGCAATATCTTTATCAAATCTCCGATAGAGCTGGCTGTGTTGCCGCCTTTAAAATGTTTTTACATATTTAAGATAAACACACAAAAACATCAAACAGTTATGACGTAAGAGTACGGTCGCTGTCGCCACGTCTGACAAATATTTAAGAGTCGTTTCTAAATAGTAATGTGTCAATAAAGTGCACTTAAGTGACAGTCGGATCAAAATGTTGCATCAATCCGCTGTCAAAAACCTCGCCCTGAAAGAAACTCTTTTCCACTGCGCCACGTCGGTCGTCTACTCAGGTCTAAAGTCAAAGTAAACTTCTTTGATGATAGAACTTCTCTTGTCACATTGACACCTTGGATCAGCGACAGGTTACCTGGTTTAACATAATTTCTATGTCCATTTATTTCCTTATTCTGTGTTTCAGTCTTGACCAGGGCCCTAAGTCTGCTAAATAAAAATCGTTTCAGTTGGATGTCGATTGGATCTCAGTTGGATGATTTCGGTCCTTTCGTAGTCTGCTAACAGTTTGAAGTATAAAAAATCACAATGGCAATGGAATGACAGTTGAGTTTCGATGGCGTTACAATGACATGAAAATAGCAGACTTGGGGCCCTGAGCCAGCCTCGCCCAAAAAGCTAATCAAGCTGATTTTATTTTCGAAGCTGGCAACACTAATCGCCATGGAAATCCGGTACCACCTCGGGATTGTCGAGGCGCTGATTGTATTGGAACGTTGGAAGCTCTCCAGGAATTCAAACGACGCCATTTTCCTCAACAGACCTTGTTTCAAGTAAATTAACGGTTAATCAATAGATATTTGCATAGAATGCTCTAGAGTATTCCGGTAAAATAATATGAAGAGTGATGGCGATGGTCTAAAACCTTTGAAAAGACTGTTAATGGTAAATTTTAGTTCTAATAAGTGGCGCTGACTGAGAATGAGAGCTTATTTTTTAAAACTAAGTAGCGATATCCTGTAAATAAGAGTCACTGAACTTGACATCCCTCAATCTGCAAAAATGACAACAGCTGCACCTAGTTCAGACAAGTGTTGCTAGGTATCAGCCTTAAAAATCCTTATTACATTACAACATTAACAAAAAGAATACAGAAGTGGAAAATTAACAGCAAATATATAGAGCAACCAGTCCATAAAACTAAACAACTTTTCCCAGTGGACATACCTAAGTGAAAATATGGAAAAATATATCAGCACACCGAGGCATTACTGTTGTATGTAATGTAATTCTTTTGTCATATTTCATTCCTTGGGGATTATTGTTCAATTTCATGAAACGGTGCATGGCTTAAAATATTTTTGTAGTTTATTTTTGAAATACCTAAAATATATATAGGTATATGTATATATATATATACATATATTTTAGGTATTGCTATATATATATAATATATATATTAGGTATATAAATATATATATATATATATATTAGGTATATAAATATAAATATATATATATATATATATATTTGCGGTAATAACTTCTATTGTTCACAAAACTATTCACCATAACCATATAAAATATTCACCAGTTTACTTGCCCTATAGATAAACTATTCCGTTTACGGTCATCAAGAGCTTTCATAATTACACTCGCAACAGTCGTTCAGTGTTTCGGTGTGCACGGTTATCGTTATTAGCGGAACAAAACTGCCGCTAATTGTCATCAAGGGTGCGTTATGAAGCAATGACAATGTAATTTATTGACATTTCACGTGTTTACGCGGTGCGGTGTAGCATAGTTTCCTAATTTGAGGGTAGTTTTCAAGCTAAATACTAATTTTGAGACAGTTGTTGTATTCAGTTTTGCGTGTTTGTACATTGTTGAAAGCGGTAAGAAAAAGAAAAGAAAAAAGAATAAGATTTTTTTATTCAGTGGCCATCTTAGATACAATCACAATTTAAGCGTAGGAACAAACAGTTTGTATTGACATTTTAGTATCAAGTCTATAGCAGTATAGTAGTAGGTAAATAATACACTTAGGTAAATAGTATGGTACTCGAATAATAAGTAACACAAATAAAATATTTTCTTTGTAAATTCCTAATAGAAGTGACAACACAAATCTTCAAGATGTACCTAGTGTTGCACAACAATTTTATTTATTTTAGGATTAAATAAATTCGGAAATAAGGTTAGCAGCTTCGATTGGTATATGCTCGAAAGTTATCAGTGAAGTAAACACTAGGAAAAATCAAAGCCTATTGCAGACTAAAGGCACCAATAAGTTTCCATTGTAATTTTTTTGACCAATCACGACACATTTCTCATTAATGTGAAGAAACAATCTAAATAGCCTAAGTTTTATTTCCCTTGGCGACCGATGTGGCGCAGTGGTAGTGCCACTGCCTTTGATGCAGAAGGTTCCGGGTTCGATTTGTAAATGTGTTCCCAGTCTGGTTAGGACATTGCGGGCAGAACCACCCGATTGTCCGTAACTAAGATGGTTCCGTGTTTCGGATGGCACGTTAAGCCGGTAGGTCCCGGTTAATGTCTATGATCACCTAGACGGCGG
Organism: Keiferia lycopersicella; assembly: GCA_029255805.1. Lineage (NCBI taxonomy): Eukaryota > Metazoa > Arthropoda > Insecta > Lepidoptera > Gelechiidae > Keiferia > Keiferia lycopersicella. The sequence continues at coordinate 16,428,347 of JARACZ010000005.1, forward strand.
TCGTTACACAACCGTTTCAGAAGCCTGCTACTTGTTGAAGGCGGTTGAAAAATTCGGACACTGGGGTTCATCGGGTCGTTGGACGACTCGGTGTCTCACATGAAAAAGAAAGAAGAAGAAAAGATTTCTCTAGTTTACTTCCTCATTTATTCATTACACTCGTATCTCACTAAAAACACACAAAAGAAAAACTAAAGTACTTAGCTTAAATCGGTAGAAAATAAGGAAGGTATCTATAACCATTACAATTTACAGGTGGACGGGAAATAAACGGAAAACGCAATCCATTTAGATTGTATATCTTATACTACATTAACAGCACTTCGACAGGGATCAACCATCAGTATAACTTGACCCCTTAAATTGGTTACTTGCGGTACAGCTATAGTTTGGCGGATCCCACATTGGACGCCCGTTAGTACAAAAGAGATAGGCTGCATGAACCATAACAAGTGTAAAAGAAGCAAAATGCGTCTGTAAGAGATGCAAGTTTTGCCGTTGCTCCTGCAGCAACTTCGATACCTACTAGTGGAATTCGAAATTGCATTGCATCTGATAGACGCATGCGAATGCGCTAAAACTGTGCAGCAACGGACGTCAAGTGTGACAACCGCCTACAGTAAGCACACGGCATGGCGTCCCGTGAGAAACTAACATTCATCACCGCTGGACGTGCCCAAACTTAACTACCGAACAAGTAGCTGATGTTGGAACTTTGGATACCTAATGCCTATAGCTTGGCCAGAAAGAGTAGAAATTAAATAAAATGGAACTAAAAATTATGCATGAAAAAATGTTGCCATAGCTAAGCGTTATCTGTCATTTGACAGATCGCGAAGAAAGTCGCCACATTTTTTATCTACTCTGTATAGTCAAGCTATTCTTGGATAGTTTGAAAATAAGGAGTACCTAGGGCAGGTATTGCAATGTTTAAACAACAGGATTGCCCATGAAACTGAACAATTTTCACCTAAGAAAATATTATTAATTCTAGTTAAGATATTATAAAAGAAAGTTGCAGACCAAAACTGACATGACCCGCATGACATCTGAGGTCTGTGAAGAAAATTTGTTTTTTTCGGCTGTCATAATTTTTGTCAACCTACAAAATAGGTAAATAACCACAATCAACCTGGCAGAATGTTTGCCGTTGTCAAACAAATGAAACATGTCAGAACTTGAAGAGCTGTCAATAAAGTAGCGTTTGGTAAGTGGTATCGAATCGAATCAAATAATTGTGAATTATGAATAAACAATGAAATGATCACTCTCTCTCTCTGTATAGAACACCGAGTCGTCCAACGACCCAATGAACCCATGAAATGATGTAACAAAAGCAATCACGAACCAATATAAGAGAATAGTTGAACAAATCTGTTGCTTTCATGAAAAATCCCACAAAAACTCGCTATATCCTGACTCAATGAAATGTAAGAACGTATACCGTATACCTACAACTATACCAGCATTAAATAAAGCTGCTCCTCCACCAACGTATCTTTTCCAAAATATTTCCTTTGACCCAATAATTCATACAGTCGTTATCAGTTGCGCTACCCCAAATGACCGCTGCCCACTGGCCATTACGGATTAAAAAAACACTCCATGGCACATCTAGATATCAGTAGAAACAAACACAAGTCAAAACCAAAACAGCATATAATACTGATAATGAAAAACTTCATAAACCCAAGGATCCAGAAGGTTATAAAGTTGAAAACGGCTTGAAAGCGAAAGATATTTATAACAAGGGTGTTTTAATTCGGAAGGCTCGTAGTGAATTAATGGAATGAAGTGGCCGCAAGGGACAGTTTGGGCCGTTGTTGCCAGATATTTAGGAAAATTAATTTGGTTGCGTTTTAAGTAGCTTTATGGACGAGGCAAGCGTAAACACATTATACCAATGACCTGTTATACTTCCAGTTTTATTACCTCTGGTGAAGCATCCAATAATGGATAAATCGCCTAAATAAAGCATCACAATGAGTAACTTGTGGATGCCCGCGGCTCCGACCGTCGAATTCGGTTTTAATCCCGTAGGATCCTAAAGGAACTGTTTTTCGGGATAACAACAGTCCTATGTGTTAATTTAAGTTACCCTCTGCGTGTCAAATTTCAAACATACAAACTTACGCATTCATGATATTAGTACAACGTGTTGGCGTCATTTGGCCTACCACTAAAAAAAAGTACCTACTGTGTTTTTATCGAAATATTTCTCGCCATAAAATTATCAAAACAATTATCGAATTAAGAAAACAAGCCATCGCATGTGTCGTAACATCAATATTGACTTAACTAAGAACCATCAATCATCAATTTCCGACCAGCCTCGGCTGAGTAAACACCCATAATACCAGGTTGTTTGGTCACTTTGGTCACCGATTTGTCCTCACCTGCCGCCTGCATTCCATGCTTTATTGAAATATCGTGTATTTATCTTGACTTATGTTTGTTAAGATAAAAATATATGTCATTATGGCTAGATTTGTACATTCATTTTTAAATAGTTATAACTCTAAAACCATTTGTATGTTGTTTTAATACCATTGCAGTTGTAAAATGCTATCAATGCGATAAATTTAATTTACGTTACAGTTCATTAATTGGTCAATATACGTAACATCATTCCTCATCGAGCTAAGGGCAGATAAAACGGCAGTAAAAGGCATCATGCGGTGGCAATGCGCTCCATTCGGGAATTTTACGAAGTCACTCGAAGTGCAGTCCTCAGTCAGAGGACAGGTTCTCTGTACCGGGAATTCCGGCTTCAACAAGTCAGACAAACGACTCGACAGTCTCATAACGACAATGCACTACCGACCCTACTCCATACAAATTAAGACATAAACAGGAAAGTAAACACGCCCCAACATACTGCCTTGTAGCACTCGCGCTTGTTCCAGTTTTTAAATGCTATAAAACGTGACAAGGGCTGACCGATCACTCAATAAAATGGATTTTATATCTAGACTACAACAGATCAATGTCGGCTGGCTTTTTATTTGCGGTTTGCATAACTTTCTTTTGTGGTGTACTCGGTCGAATGCTCCGGCGCATTCTGCATAGTATTGCGGTTAGGTGAAATTGAATTTTAATGGGTCCACTGTTGGGTTTGTTTTGGTTCGATCGAGGTCTGTTTGTGGGTCGTTACGGGGTTTTTGCGAGGACCTGTCGGACGTCAATTAGTGTCGTGAAGGGACCGGTTCGGCCCACATTGCCTTTGCTCGATGTATATCGCGTGTTGCTAAACTAAGCTTGTCGCTGATCTAACACCCGCGTTTCACTTTAGTCTCTATGACGTTCTTATCTATTTTGAAATTAGTAAGTACTACATTTTTCCTTTTAGTGGATGTTTTTTTATGCAAAAGCTAGAAAATAAAGGGGGAAAACTGGTAATCCTGTTTTATATGAAAAAGATGAAGTACCAAGCCTAATAAATATATTGTTTAGGCACATACCAGACAATACATTACATGCTATATAAATCACCGTTTGAATACCAAGCTTACAAAACGTATCAAATTGAATGGAACTCACGCAGATTAGAGACAGTAAATCTAATTGCAAATTACGCATATAACGCATACGCACAAACTTTATACGAAATCGTATTACAATACAATAGGGTAGATTCTGCAATAGATAACATAGAAAGCGGGTATTTAGAAAAGCCTTTGGTTGTTTGCAAATTTGATTCCGCCGTTCGCGCCTTAAGTTAGTATCGGCGATAGGATCGAAAGAGATGATATTCAATTCTGTCGGCCATGGGAACACGGCTTCAATATTACGACAGCGACAATACCGCTGAATTTGAATATTGTGATTTGTGACTAGAATAAGTAAAAAAAACGGTTGCTTTTTGATTTGTACTGATATTACTCGTTTATAAGCATAATACTTGATTAAGATGGCGGTCATTTCGTTACACGATCATGTAAGAGATGCGTTTGCTGATGTTTCCTTGAAAATATCATTTTACAATGACAATGCCTCGGCCAAAGTAATGATTTGGTACTTGACATAGTAATTAATAAAATATGAAAGTTATATTGTGAAAACTATTGTCTAAAAGTACTTCTTACCCCACCCATGGTTGTTGAAAATTTTCACAATTAGAATTTTTAAACATGAAATTAATATAAAAGTTATTGTTTTGACGCCATCCAAAAGAGTGAGATCATAATTCTATATTTCCCTACAAAATATCGTTTTAAATAGTAGTTTATGTGACCTGTCAGTCAAGTAGCGGTGATCTCGTTCACTTGAGATGACTTCTAATAAAAACTCAACAACAAAGTGGTCGTTCTTGTCCAGTGCTCTCTTTCCACGTGGGAAACCGAGTCGTCCAGCGACCCGATGAACCCTAACTTGTACTTTCTTTTCTTTTACATCTTGTCCAAACGTAAAATAACGATCTTTTATTTTTCTTTTCTCGTGAAAGCTAACACCATTCCATTTCATTCAATATTGATAGATTATTCCTCCACTTCTCGGGTGTTATCTAAAGTAAAATCTCCTTGTTCTTAATAGTACCAATTTGTAGTTGTCTATTTCTGTTATTAATTTTGAACTATCTCTATCACGTGCGATGTACGGGGCCTAGTTTAGATAAGGATTATTTTATTGCTTTCTGTTTGCTAGAGGTATTCAAGCTTTTTTAGGATTCTGTACTCAATGGGTAAAAACGGGACTAGGTATATTCTAATTTTTACAATTACTTACAAAGCCTTTTTTACAATTGTCTACTACTACACATACTACGTACATTCATTGGTCTAATTAAGTTAAATGATTAAGTCTACATTAAGTGGTTCATCACTACATAGTATAAAGCTAAGTTGCTTTTCGCGTTTTTATGTATTTATATATGTTTTGCCGTGAAATGCCGGCTTCGAATAGCATCACCCCATTTCTTGCCCGTGGGTGTGGTAAGAGGCGACTAAGGGACCCGAGGATTTCACGTGTATTACAACTTTTAGGCGGCAGGTTGACAGCCTGTCACTATAGTGATACACAAATTATTTTAACGGGTCCTCAATATTCGTCAGACTTGGCGATAGCGACCGTATTTTTGCGGTCGTTAACGCTCTGCCTACCCCGCAAGTGATAAAGGCGTGCTATATGTATGTATGTTTAAAGGATTTTGATGCAGATTGTTTTAATTTGATAGAGTGATTCAAGAGGATGGTTTTTATGTATAACACTTGCCGGAAAACATCTTATTCCCACGGGAAAATGAGTTGCAGCGGGCGCAGCCGCTGGGCGGGCCGCAAACTTTTCAGTAGGCTTATGTATGCTCTGTGTTTCTTTAGGAAAGTTGTTCACTTTCATTTGTTTTACCTCTTATTTTTTTACACCGTGTATTGTCTTGTTATGAAACAATACAATCCTACTAATATTATAAATGTGAAAGTTTGTGAGTATGTTTGTTACTCCTTCACTTTAAAACTACTGTACCGATTTTCATGAAATTTGGTACACAGATATAGAGTAATATTAGAATCTTTGAATCTTTGTAACTTGGATTATAGGACAGTTTTTAACCCGAAAAAATGTTTATATGGGATGCTACGGGATTAAAACCGACTTCCACACGGGCGGAGCCGCGGGCGCCCACTAGACTAGTCGTAAGTAACATATTCCAAACTATTTTACAATTCCGCTTAGAACATACTCGAGTACAGTCGACCAATATCCTATCTTCACTACTAAGTTGCAATATGGAGTAGGTATTTACCATATCAATACAGCCGCGCTCGTGGGACCCGGCATCCTGCCTGGGTTCCCGGTTCGATTCCCGATAGGTATTTTCATTCAAATCGCTTTGTCCAATAGTATTGTTGGTTTTCTGTAGGTAATCGCAAGATTTTAATGTTTTTCTTTTTGTCACAGGTCAAAGTAGTCTTTTTTGTCAAAGTAGTTTCTGCAGTTTGTGTAGGTAGAACAACAAGAGTGAATCAGCTATTTGGAAATGAGAAATCGAAGGTGAGATATATGGAATATATAGCCAGTACCCATACAGTTAGACCATTAAGAAGATGGATAAGTTGGGCTTACTGGAATTCACTGCCTTTTTGCCCAGCACTTTATTATGAATCTGACAGTTGTCATTTTGTATGTGGTTGTCAAGTTGTAAAATTACTGTTGTGTGTTCTATGTACATACATCATCATCATCATCATCTGCCTGCCCTTATCCCGGCACAACATGTCTTCCTCTTCAATTCATCTCTATCTGCAGTCAAATCTTCGTTTACACCTTTTTGACTCATATCATCTCTTATACAATCCATCCATTTCTTCGTCACATGATTTTCATCCCTCCTCATAACATGCCCATACCACGATAAACGACTAGCTCTCATCTTTTTTGTCACTGGCGCTACTTTCAAACTTCCTCTAATATACTCGTTCCTTATTTTATCCACCCTGGTCACACCGCACATCCATCTCAGCATTCTCATTTCATTCATTCTCATCTCAGCAAGCTCTATGTACGTACCTGCCGTAAAAAGTAGCAAAATTTATTCGGTAATTGTCTGTTTACCACCTCCAAGGTGTAGATATGCGTAATGCGTACTATAAGCGTAGGTATATATGTTGTACTAAGGTAAATGAGGCCTTACATTACAATAATATCAATAGGATAACATGGCTATTTTGGGCTTTAGGCGGTTCTCACACTTGACGTGCGTTGCTGCGCATCCGTAACGCATGCGTCAGATGCAAGGAAATTTCGAATACGCTGTCGCAGCCGCAGTTACACAAAAACTTGTGTTGGCTCTCTTTGTTACACGTATTATGCTAGATGGAATATTCCTATCTCTTTTGCATCAACAGACGTAACTATTCGTACCCCGATATTATATACTATATTCTCTATACCTTTGTGTCAAAATTCTTCACTTGTTTTTGTATAACCTACAAGGCACGGATTTCCCGGTTTTGCTATCCAGTCGCTACCAGCCGCTCTACTTAAGTCATCGGCCAGTCTCACCGGAGGGCGTCCAACGCTACGTCCTCTCTGTAAGGCTCCGGTCTCGAATTTTGCGGGAAGCGGTGGCGGCGCGTTGCCTTTTTTTTCAAGGGAGAGCACCGCTCGTTGCCCTCTCCGACGCCGCTCTGTGTCCAAGAATTAGTCCATTTGACTGTAGGTACCAATGTCAAGGATCCTGCCGCTGCCACTCCGCTGCCCGCAAAATTCAAGACCGAGGCCTAATGGCACTTATTGCCTAGAAGCGATATTCATAGATTCTTGTAAAACATAGCAGTTTTTCTAAGCTTTAATGTTCACACCTATGATGTAGATTCGAGGAAAGCTAGCCACCGACCACTTTAAATTGAGCTCTGACATTTTAAAAATAAGATGTACCTACCATAATGTCTAAAAAAGGACAGATTAAAACTGTGCACTTGTTGGTAATAAAGCCGTATGGAGCTTGCGTATGCAAGCTCACGCGTACACCACGCGTTAACACCGCGCTCCCAGTAAAATGGGCGAAGTTTCAATGGTCCCGTTTTGACCTTTTGGGATCGAAACCCTAGGATAGGAGCTCTATTTCTAAAACGTCGTAATTCAGTTCCGGGCGTAGAAGTTCTCAACGACTAGTCTTAACCACATTTTTTTAAATTTCTACTACTTAGGCTGGTTTCAGAGCGACGCGTCTCGGCAGCGCTGCCCAGCCGCGCGCGCCTCGCATTACACTAGATTGTATGTATCGTTTCATAGTGACGCGTCTTGGGCCGCGTCTCGGCCGCGCCGCGGTCGGATCACCTTCGATTGCCTTTTCCATATAACGTATATAGCTAATATTGTGATTACGTTTGCTGGCATAATGATTCTCTGCACTCGACCGTACACCACAATGAAGCGCGCGCGTCTGAATGTCGTTTCACAGCGAACGCGCTGCCCAGGTGCGCGCCCGAGCCGCGCGCGCCTGGGCAGCGCTGCTGAGACGCGCCGCTCTGAAACCAGCCTTACCTACTCGGTGTTTTTATAGTCAAGGGGATGTCCCAATTTTCTAGGGAATGTGGGAATCAATAAATATAGTAGAACGAGCAAAATAAGTAGCAGATTTTCACGAACGTACTCGTATAGAAAGAAATTGAGTTCCTGTACCCTTATTATAGAGATTTCATGTCACAGATCTACATAAAATGGTTGCCTATCGCAAAACTCTTCATAGTCCAGTCACGCGCCGCTAGATGGCGTTACTACAACTTTAATTGCAATTTACTCCGCGTCGACAACGAGTTTGGAATGCCTTAAGAACTAGTATTTATTGTCTATTAAGGTTAATAATTCTTGGAACGCACAGTAAGAGAAGCCACTAGGTGAGATTATGAGAAAACATCCATTTATTGATTGTATGTTATTCTGTGATTGTCCTGTAAATCCTTTTCCATACTTACTTATCAGGGCCCTAAGTCTGCTAAATGAAAATCGTTTCATCAAAATCGATTTCAGTTGGATGATTTTGGTACTTCCGTAGTCTGCTAACAGTTTGAAGTGTAGGAAGTCACAATGGCAATTGAATGACAGTTGAGTTTCAATGTTGTTACAATGACAGACAGCAAAGAAGGGAAAAATAGCAGACTTGGGGCCCTGATGCTTTGTGTGCGGTGCCAGCGTAGATTAGCATCACTCCATTTATTTATGGGGCGGCTTAAGAACTCGATGATTCGATGGGTTGAAATTGTTGAAAATTTGTCATTAGGGTGATGTTACAACTGCTGCGAGAAAGATTTGGGGGTGATGCTATCAAAAGAAATTTAGTTCGTCTCGACTCGCAAAGAAGATGATCAGGCTGTAGAATAACTTAGGCTCAGGAGCTTAGCTTAACGAACTTGGCTTTCTGAAACGTTCATTTTTGTTTCATGCAAAAGTCTGCTATTAATTATGCTTGTACCTCACGTTCTACTTTAACTACTTATCGATTCCCACATACCCTCAAAAATTCACGCATACCTATTTTTTACTATAAAAACATCAAGTAAGGGAACTTTAAAAACATGTAGTTAGACCAGTCGTTTTCGACTTTCGTGCACGGAACCGGAAACGAACAATTAATTCAGAAATTGAGCTCCTGGTCAAACCTGACTTTCGTTGGTGCAAAAGAGATTAGAGAGAGAGAGAGAACTCGCGATTGCGTTGCTCTCCTGCGTCAGCGCCGTTTTTTATTTTGGGGAAATTTTTGAGAAATGCATGCGTTACGAATGCGCAACGGACGTCAAGTGAGGTAACGTATTGGCAACATTTTATTTCTTGAGCAACAAGCATATAGTCACAAAAACACAACATTCCTTCCGCAATTTTATTATCCCATTATGCGACATTGATTGATATATTACTCTTACACAGTTGCAAAGTTATCATTTATGCCATCATACATGATCTGAATGTTGCTAGTAAGCTCAGAGCAAGAATGTGTTTCAAAGGGAACAACGACAAAGGAGCATGAAATCACTTATCAGTCAAAGACTGACGAAAGTGCTCTGTGCGCGCTGATAGAGGAAACTATTGTGCTTATGCTAAGTATGTGCTTGTGGGCTCCTGCGGCTTCGCCCGCGTGGAAGGCTGTTTTAATCCCGTAGCATCTTACATCGGTTTACTAAATTTAGCGTGAAGGAGTAGCAAACAAACAAACAAATTTTCGCATTTATATTAAAAAGTAGGATAACATCACTCCATCTCTACCAGAGGGTTCCGTAAAAACCATAAGCGGAGGTAGAAGATAGTTGATTAATGGGATGATATGAGTAGGCGAAGTCAAAAATAATTTAAAAGATCTATTTGTGCTTAAGTCAAAACAGTAGGCTAATGATACGTCCCGTAGAGAGACCTATCTAGCACACAAATAAACTTCAGACGTGTCAAATAAAAAGAAAACAAAACAAGTGAAGAACGTTCATACAAAGGTATACAGTAGTGAAGTGAAGAACGTTCATGGTACACAGAAAACGCATGTTACTACACAATATCATAAGCCTACTAGTTGCGATGAGTTTTCCATGGCTTCATTTTGGTGTCTGTAGGGTCCTCTGTGAAACGTCTTCTTGCTCTGATGTTGCATAAAGTCTATAGCCGTTCCTGCCTACCCCTTAGCTCGCCGTCAGTCCAACTGTCTGTCAGATGATATAGAAGGCTGGTGTTTTGCCGCGCGTGACTGTGGGTAGGGTTGAAACTATTCATAAGTAGTATATTTGGTTGAACCAGCCGCTCCCCAGGTCACAACACCCGAACAGGCGGGTAGCTACCCTGTTTCCTCAGCCATCATCCATCAATCCTCCTAAAGACAGGACTACTAATTCTTTTTGTGTTGGACTACGTTTTCGGCCATAGGACCATCAAAAACTACGCCTGTCGGCTTGGTCGGGAGCAGAGCTCACCCAGAATTAATTGAATGGTTGTTCAAACAACCAGCCCAATCACGCCCTTGGGACAAGACTGACCTGAGGAGTTGTTCTGGAAAGAATGGAACGGACTGAATCTACCCTGTGCATGCCAGTAATGTAATGTTTTATTATGAATGTAATGTTTTATCTGTTCGCCAATTATTTATTTTACTAACAGTTACCAAGCAACATACACTAACCAAGTATGATCCTGGACTCCAAACCAATAAAAGAAGATGCGATATTGTCTGCCCTTCCACAAAGCTTCATCGAGCACATTCTCGCCATTTCTTTTGTTTCCTAGGTGGTTTTCTTTATAATCAGTTAAACCGCGAACTAAACTTATATAAGATGAATAAACAATTGTGTAAAAGGACTCTTATTAACTGGTTGAAGGGCAAAACCTATGCTGAAATAGAAAACCTTCTGTTAATAGATGTTTAGTTATAGTTTAAATAAGTATAGATTGTATTAATAAGTTATTGTATGCAGAAGATTGTTTTTGTTTAAGTAAATTATAATTTTAACTTGCACAGAACATATTTTTTAGACATTACCTGAGATACAAGTAAATATTTTTATATATTTACTTAGTTTAGGTATAATTGATAAATTTATGCACTACTTTATTTTAATATCTGTAAATTTACTATTTGTAAGCACTATTTTATTTTGAAATAAATTATCTTTATCTTTATCTTTTTAATTGCCAAAATGAGGCACAAATGAGGTACCTTGGCGACGCCGGCGGGGACGTCGGTGGCTCGAGGACCTCGTGGAGTGTGATCTACTCGCAATGGCTGCAGTGGCGGCTTGGGTGATCCTATCATCATCATCCGAAACGACGTGTCTGGGACGGCGGCGTTGACGCGAGGCTGAATAGAGGAAGTAGTTGGACGCGGAAACAATTGGTTTTTATAGGACAACCTACACCTAGGGTCATAGCTTCATAAAGCCGTATTGAGATAGGTAGGTACCTAAGTAAATCGTTCCATCCCTAGCTAAGCCGTGTCGGATTGTCAACTCAAGCCGACTGGTGTGGGTTCAATTCCAAGTTAATTGCTCACTTGTACTGAAACAGCGTCACCAGTGACAAGTTGTCACTACTGACACATTTGTTACCGACTACAGTGGACAATTTCAACAATACTTTGCGCAGGGTTTTGCCAATAACGGGGCTGTCACACTTACCGCAAAACAAAACGCTATTTAGCGCAACCGTCACGCATGCGTTTCCAAATGCAAGGAAATTACTTTCCCGTTTTAAAAACCGACGTTGACGCAGTTCCAACGCATGAACCAGCGTCAATAGATGCGTCAATCGAATAAGGCAAGTTCATCTGTCTCAATGTCAGTTTTTTATCGAGAAATTTGAAATTTCCTCATATACTAAAAAGTGTAAAAAAAATTGCTGCAAATAATTTGAGAGGTGAATCAGCAGATATTTGCAGAAAACTTTTTTACACCCTGTATAATATGACAGCTGATACTCGTATCGTATATGCGTTACGGACGCGGTAAAAATACGCAGCAACGTGAGTTAGGTGTGAGTTTCACCAGTGCTTATGGGTTACACTAGTAGAATTATTTTATTTCAATCCCTGCCTATGTAATTAAAAGCCTAAGCTCAATAAATTATGCTTCACCGATAATTCATTACTTGGTTTCAACAGCTACGCATTTGCTTCGACTGGATACGAGCACCTTATTTATGAGGCCGTGTTGCACAAGAAGGTGGTCGAGTACTAACCTGATTACCCTAGTTCCTGGTTGAGGTTATTTTAGGAGCGGATTGCATACTGTTTCGAAGGAAATGCTTTCAATAGAAAGTTTTATTTTAGGGAATTAAAAAAAAAAAACTCGTAAATGTTCCAACAACTCAAACTCAAACTCTAATCATTTATTCAAAGTAGTAAATTTTACTTTTATCTTTTTGAATGTCAAATATTAGTCATTGTAAAAAAAGGGAAATGTAGGATGAGTACATTTTTATATTTCCTACAAATAATTTTATAAACCTAGTGTAACCGCGGCTCAGTTTAAACTCTGTAGATGGCGTTGAAATGATTTACTTTATTCCAAAGCCAAGAGGCAAAAAAAACATTGCAATACTTACTGACAGTCTGGCATGCACTGACACTTTCGTTCCAAAATGAGTTCAAGTCCAAGTTCCAAAAAATAGTAGATTACGTACTTAGGTATGTAACCAGTCAACAACAACCGAGGTTTTTTAACGCCCGAGCGGAGCGAGGGCGGTACCTTTCCGAGGTTGTTATTGATGTTACATCCGTGGTACGTATACTGCTTTACATATCGAATGAAAAGTGAGTAAAATAAAGCGATAAATACAAGAAAACGATTCATAAAAGATGATTGTATCGTCTGGTATTCAAATTGCACTACTGAACTTTTTTTCCTATGATTGAAAAATATTGAATTAATATGAAAGAAAAGTATCCTAACATAAAGTAGACATTTTTCAGATCGTAGGGATATTATTCATTTTTACTTTTGCTATTGTAATATTGAGTAATAATTCGACAAACTCATTTGTTGAGGTTATAAAAATACAGATTAAAAATACAATTCCTGCGTTCAAGCAACACAATTCATAGCGGCCAGTTCGAAATTTAAAAATTTTGATGCAGCTCCTATTAAAAAGAAGAAGAAATTGATTTTAACTTTTTAATTGCCGCGATTCTATTGGTTCTTTTTCTAGTTCCATATTTAAAATTACTTACAGGCTTAGTTTTAAAACCTCGCCTGTAAGTTGAACTTACAGGTCGTGTTTTTTGTCAGTAATGACCTACTTTCAGAGCATGAGATATGTAAAATATGTTACTTACGTTCCGTACTTTGCGGTCACGTACCAAGCACAGCGCCAAAAAAAAAAGAAAATGCCCTATTGACGTTATTAAGGGTGTAGTACTGGATAATTTTCACCATAGGCCCGACGTGGCGCAGTGGTAGTGCGACTATCTTTGACAACACAGGAGCGACGCAAAAACTTGCGTTTTATGATGACGCATCTGTCTCTGTTACACTTATTTCAGTATCGTTGATGGTGCGTACGGTACGTCTACGCCGTTGTTACGTCGTATGGGCTTAAAAATTGAGGGTTTGGAATTCGTCTTCTAAGTAGAAAAACAAAATGACACGATCACTCTTTTCCTTACCATCTCCAAGCCCCCAAATCCGTCCTCAGTCAGTCGACGGCGAGCCGTCGGTCCGCCCGCCCGCCCTTCCGCACCGCCCTACGCACTGAACTTGGGCGAGAATCAAAGTTATACCCGCGATGTTTTTTACGTAAAGAAAATAGTCATGGATTAGTGTGTGTGGTTCTTTTTTTACAATAGATACGTCTAGGAACGTGAAAAAAATAGCTTGGGTGGAAAAACTAATTAGTTTAAATCCTTTTTGTTGTTATGTTTCGTTAGAATTTCGAGAAAAATACACAATATGGAGTTGTATTAATTGTATGTGGTAGTGAAGTGACTATAATTGTTATCAATATGTGTACGATTTTGACAAAAATGAGAATCTGAATCTGTTTACGATTTTGACAAGCCTGTTTTCTCAAGCAAGACTAATAATTTATAAAAGTTGACAATACTATAAAAATATGGATCGGAAACTTCATCTTTCAGTTAAAAACAATGAATAAATAAACACAGTTTTTATAAAATCGCAAAAGCATCAACAAGATAGCAGTGCAGTGATTACAAACCTTTTTTAACCGACAGTCAATAAAAAGTGTGTTGTGTTGTGACATTCGGAATGGCAAAAAGTTAATCCTTAAAGGTGAGTGTTTATCTAAAGATGGGTTAAGCAATCTTAAGTAATGGTTAAGTAGTACTTAATGTGGCTTGATAAAACACTGATTAAGAGTCTCTCGTTTTCGCTGTAGACTCATTCATTGTGATAAAATGTGACAAGATTGATAAAAGGGTCGGTGGTTAAGTGGTTAGGACATCGGTGTTACAATCGTGAGACCCGAGTTCGATCCCCGCCGTGTTACAATGTGTTTTTACTGACGTACATTTATCGACTGTTCTTACGGCGAAGAGAAGACATAGTGTTGAAGCCCACATTCAAATAAAATAAGAATTCAGGTGATATTTGAATGTGACTTAACCGAGAATTCGGGCCCGGCTAGCCTTCGGGTTGCAGAGGTCAGATGGCAGTCGCTCTGTGTAAAAACTTGGTTGCACGTCAAATCCCCTAGGTTAGATGCGCATCATAACCGGGCAGGGCAGTCACGTTTTTGAGATTTTGTTTTCAAACAATTAGTGGTAATTAAAATACCATATCGCACGTTGAAAGCATTACCGTCACTATACAAAATTTGCATGAATTTGACTATGAACGCCATCTGTTTACGTACATTTCAAAGAATATAATGCAGAGACACCTATTCTTCTAGCTGTACTACAAACTGCTGGGCAAAGTAGTGCCGGTATGCATTTTAACGATTTTGGTGTTTAATATAAAGTAATAGTGATATATTTTTTATAGTGACACGTATCCCAACTTATGTGGAGCAAACCTTGAAAGTAAAACCATCATATTCTGCTTAGTGATGTTATAATATTTATTTTCTTTTAATTAAGCGTAAAATATTTACTGCGATAGCGTCGTTATCCCAAAAACTACAGTATAGTGTTAAGTTTTTTACAGAAATAATATAGATAATTAAAGTAAAAGTGATATTTTGAGCATAGTGACTATGTTACTTCATAAATTTACGTTAAACATATGAAACAAAATGTCATTTTGGGCTTAATGCCACTTTTCTTTTCACTATTTAGTAATAATTGGAACAATCATTACAAATCAAAATGAACTTTTACGTTTAGTGTCTTTTTGACATATAATATTATTCAAATTTTCACACAAAATTATGTAATTTTACGTTTAATGACACTCTATTTTTAAATATTTTTAAAATCTGTTGAACATTTCATTACGTAAGCCAGGAACTTTATGCATTTGGTCAGTATTACTTTAGTGATTAAATGACTATGAGTAGGTTTATAAATCAAAATTGTATTTTTATCCATACAGTCTTACTTACTTAAAAATTTTAGATGTCATTTCTTTAATCAGTTTATAGAAAACAGACAGTTTAGTTATAGCAACTTTATGTCTTATAAAATTATGAGTTAATTTCCTATAATATTAGTTAATAGAGTCTTATTTTGTTTAATGCCAATATTTCTTTCTGTGAAAACTGGATTAATAGAAAATCCGTAAGTGGTTTTTGATCCTTTTAAGTACGAGTCGATAATAATTGCTGCTGCATGCGTGCTGGAATTCAAAGAGCGTAGTTTATACAACTTCATACTTAGTTTGCAATTCTAAATTCTCCAGTTTACTCTACCGGAGGGCTTTCTTAGTAGTTTCTGTACTGCAATCTTTTTCTTCTCCTTAGCCTTATCCCATCATCTGAGGTCGGCTCTCCTTGTCTGTCTTTTCCATTTGTCTCTGTCCTGTGCAGTTTATTTACTGTAATAAGAGTACAAAATAATGTTCTTTGGTACGAGGGAAAGAAATAAACACGTCCCTTTGCCATCTAATCAAGTAAAAGCCCATCAGTAGTTTCAATGGTAAAAATGATAAAAGTTTTTTATATTCGAAGCTAAGATTGGCGACATTGGCAAAATATGGACTATTGAAGTACATGTATCATGCAATCTATGCATATATAATAAACATTTTTTTTCTTAATTTTAAAAAATATTTATTCTATTTGTTTAACAATAAACACTACACGGATGCTATGCTGCTGCCATAATATTAATAATCAGCATCTTTGAAAACTTGAAAGTGTATAAAATGTTTTATCCCATCTTTTGGAGCAGCATTCTGTCAGCATTATGTAAATCAACACTAGTGGCAAAGAAGACTAATCCTAGTGACATGTTTCTGGTTTTTAAATAGTAAATTAAAATAAACACTACAGAAATACCCGTACTAGTTAGAATTTTTGCAAAGATACTCACTTTCTAATTACCAAAACGTACTGACATTAATAGACGGCAACAAATATTGGCGATACTTATGAAGATGGGTTTTAAATACCAAAAAAATTGTTTACTCTTAGGAACACAGTTGTATCTAGTTGTATCTATGCAACGAAAATATCAACAAAATGGTTAATATTTGGAATTGCTGAAAATTTGTTATTTTACCTAATTGTACTCAATATGTTAATATGAAATTAGTTTGTTTAATACACTTCTGTGCAATGATGTTATGTTTACAGTATTTTTTTAATTTTAATCATTCAGCTGAGTTGTTCTATAGGATATCGGTAAACTGAAAGGACGAACAAACTAAGGACAATTAAACTATGAATCTGAAAACTTTAAAAGTTGGCCAGCAGGAATATTGATAAAATAACTTATGGATTTTTTTTGTCTGGAAGTGTAAAAGTTACAAAATTTGATAACACTTATGGTAAATACGTTAATATACTTATATCTTTAACACAAAATTAATAATGTAATCGTTTTCAATCGATTAAATCTAATGAACATCAGGTTCCAGTGTTATGTTAATCGAAAAACTTAAAATCTGGAAAAATATCATCCAATATTCTTTTGTTGCATCTAACGGCTCTCACGTAAATGGAAAATGGGGTGATGCTATTCAAGCTGGCATCACGCGGTGTTGTAATTTAATTTGATTTGGCTAGATTTAGCTTTCTAAATTAATAAATCTTGTGTCACTCTGCTTATGTCACTAAACGAAAAGTCTTACTAACTTTAAGTGTAATAATGATACTATACAAAATAATACAAGAAAAACTTGAATAAATAATTCAATTATTGAAATAAAAGTTTCAAGTCATGATCAACTTAAATATAATAAAAAAATATAACTTTTGTCAAAAACACCGAAGTCTCTAAGTCTTCTAGTTGTGTAATAAATAAAGATGCAATTTTTCAAAATTTCAAATGCTCATTTCTCAAAAGTGGGTTTTTTGGATAGTGACGGTAATGCTTTCAACGTGCGATATATTTTTCCCACGATGTCTTATCAGGAGCTCAATTTCTGAATTGATAGTGTACGTCGATTACTCGATTCCGTGAACGAAAATCCGTCGTCCACGATTTCATTTCCGCTCACACCCATTTTTGCACATTTTTGTAATTGTAGACAGTTGTATTGCCATTTGATGACAATATCGTAAACTGTTCTGCTTTAAGCAGTAATATAAGGCACCTCACCAATGACATCCCTAACAAAGTTCACTGATTAAAAAACCAGTAATCTCCAATAGTGAAACGAAACGTGATTTATAAAGTTTATGTAGTCTATGGACGAATGCTTAATTGTCAGTTTGAGTTTGACAATCAGCGGTTTTGGTGAATAGTAGAAAATGGGAGTCGCTCGTTGGTATTCCATCATGGCGGGTCGTGTATTGGTTATAATTTGATATTTCTTGTTCATTTGAGTGTTTGGTGAATAATTCTGATAGTGTATTAAGCAACAAACTATTCTGAAAGTGTTCATTAAATAGGAAATTGTAATTAATGCATATATTCGGCATTGTGCAATAGTGACGAGCGGTCTCCACGTGGTGCAGAAAATTTTACTATCGAGTTTTTTGTACTACATAATTTTGCGCAACACAGCCCCTAGTCGTCAGACTAGGATCACTGTGTTGTGGACTCTCCCTCGGCGTAATGCCACTTAACTTTACATCACTCTAACCTTACCGACGACCTGACTACTTTGACATTGGCAAAATACGTCTCCACCCATGAGATGTGACGCCAGAATTAAAAAAAAATATATTAGAAAATGGAAACGAGTGGTTTGACCACTCATGATGATATTAGTTCAAATATAGCGATTTTAGGATATCAATTACGGCGTAGCGCTTTCGTAGCACGAATTCGAAAACGATCAACTCAGAAATAGAGTTCCTGGTCTGCGGTAGGTTGCAAGGTACAGCAAAAATTAAAATGCTACTTTATTCTTATAACTTTGTTGATATTAACGACCGTTTAAAAAAGCTAATTGTTTTCGTTCATACATGATCAAAGGACCATTTTTATTTTATTTTTGGCGGTGCGGTTTTCACAAAGTTTTATACGTCCATTAAATTAAAAGGTTGAAAAGTGTAAACGTCCTTAAAATCGGCAATAAAACATTAACTTTACGAGATTGTTCTGTAATTCCAGTCATAATAACAATTAAATAAACGTCGCCATATCTTTGATCTCAAACTTTATGAATGCCTAAATGGAACTGTTCTAATAACCGACAAAAAAGACAATTTGACAATATTTTTTGAACAAAATGTGCTACTTACCATTAAATGAGCCCCATGACTAGTTTCATGTGATTTCATGACGTATCTACGTGTTATAATTCGATAGAGCCTGCTCCACGCACTTAAAAACATGACTCATGCGGGGCGTTACCTCTGAGGTGTTACCTTGAATTGATTTCCGCGTTCGGCAGTGTATATATCTATCTATCAAACAAAAAAAAATTCTTCAGAAAAACGCAACCATGCCATCAGAATCTACTTATGACGTTGTCACGGTATCATCAGTTAACTGACTTTACAGACAACCAATTTTTTCTTTTAATTTCTAACCGACCAAAAAAATTTAAGACAAACCCAATTTATAGCGAATATTTTAAATTAAAAAAGTTCGATTTGAAAAAATCAATGCAAAACCATGATTCAGAGGTCTGCTAGTACCTGCACAGAAGGGTTCATCGGGTCGTCGGTTGACACGGTATCTCACTTATTATCAGTGTTTCTACCTTTCTCCTGTTTCTATATAGCTAACCTGACTCATCGTCGTTCTCCTTGCCTTATCCCGTTCTCTGTTGGGGTTGGCTACCTAACCTAGGGAATTTGACGTGGAACCCAGTTTTTACACAGAGCGACTGCCATCTGACCTCTGCAACGTGGCCGGAATCCTTGGTAAGGCACATTTAAATATCAGCGGAATTCAAATTTTATTTGAATGTGAGTTTCATCACTGTGTTTTCCTTCACCGTAAAAGCAGTCAGTAAATGAACGTGAGTAAAAACACATTGGTAATTGGTACATGGCGGGGATCGAACTCGGTCTCACTATTGTCGGTGTCCTAACCACTTGGCCACCGATGCTCCTAGCTAACCTGACTCATAAAAACCATAAATTCATTACAGCAGTGCACATGCACATGCTTTTACACTGGCGTTTTACACGCCGCGGCTAAAAATACGCGGCGACTGGAGAGTAAGCGGTAAACAAACGCTAAATCTGTCGCGGGCTTACAGTCACGCGATGCTCCGTTCAGACGGAGACAGTTACTGGCTCAAGTGGTTTACTGGCTTGAAATTAGTTAGTGGTTTCTAGTCCTCCTTAAACAGTCACATAGTTCAGTGCTGGATATGGACCTCCTTCTAATTGAGGGTAATTGTTGTACCTACTTAATACGCTTGGCAGGCGGATTGGCAAGCGCAGTGCAAGGAAAGCCGAAACACATTCATTCATAGTCATCCTTCATTCCTCAGCGTCCTTTTGCAACATGTATGGGCATGAAATTGGCAACCGATGATGTGGTATTGTGACTGCATCTGACGTAAAGGTTTCGGATTCGATTCTTGGTGGGTAGCTTTGCGATTTTTTCCCCCAGTTTTCTAAGGCCTGCTTCTTGTAATTGACGATTGAAGAACTCATGACATGATGCAGTCGACCCGATTGGGTCGTTGTACTCTGCTGACTCGGTCTCCCACACGAAAATGAGAAAGAAGGAGAGAACTAGAGTAGCGTTATTCTTAGCCGGTATCATAGGGAAGGGGTACTTATATATTTTTATTTTTTTCATGTGAGACACCGAGTCGTCCAACGGCCTAATGAGTAATGGCAACGGCCTTATAAATAATGAATTTTTAAAACCGCCTTCTACAAGTAACAGGCTTCTGACATCGTTGAGTAAGGGATACTAGTTTCAGTAAAATGCGAGACTCAATACTAAACTGCACTATACTCGCCAATGCACATGAAAAGCTTCAGATGTCTCAGTAAGGTGTCACTAGCTCCAGTTACTCGTGCGTCTAAACGTTACGCGTTCGTACACTGCACTCACTATCACATCTACACATACACATACAGATCACGCCTTTATCCCTATTGGGGATCGCAGAGCGTTAACAATCGCATCGCCACGTCTGACAAGTATTGAGATGATCAACTTTTCAGATGATTCGTGTATCATTATAGTGACCGGTCGTCAGCCTGTCGCCTAAAATTGTAATATATACGTACATAGAACGCTTGAGTACCTTAGTTGCCTTTTAAAACACCCACGGTAAGAAATGGGGTAATGCTATTCTAAGCCGGCATCACTTGGCACTCTCTATCAGATGGAAGTATTTCAAGTTCAAGTTACTGTCTCCAACTAGAATCACTTGCTCCAGTAAATTATACGTCTAAACGCTGCACTGCACTCGCTAACCAACCGACGCACGTGTTACGCCGGAAATGGAACTGTACTGTTAGTACGACTGTTTGTTTATTTATTTTCTATGACAAACAGAACTGCCGATAAAATGACGCCAAAATTCAAGTTTACATACCTATCTCTGACACAAAAAAAGAATGGCGCTCAGCTTAGAATAGCATAACCCCAATTCGCACAGCATAAAGCGCACCGTACTTGGGTTTTAAGCGGATAGCCCTAATAGACTTTCACTTTTCAAGGATTCACCAAGCTTCATTCCAAAACTGATATTGCTGACGTGAGCGAAAAATCTGCTAAATTGAAGTGGGACTGGACCAAAACTGGACCAGACACGTATACGGAGCGATGGGTACATCTGGTCACCCAATGGGTTCCCCATTACGGACAATCTTGATGAAGAAGACCTCACAAAAGATGGCGAGATGATCT
Source organism: Keiferia lycopersicella (assembly GCA_029255805.1). Lineage (NCBI taxonomy): Eukaryota > Metazoa > Arthropoda > Insecta > Lepidoptera > Gelechiidae > Keiferia > Keiferia lycopersicella. The sequence continues at coordinate 16,449,651 of JARACZ010000005.1, forward strand.
TGATGCCTATGACAAAAACTGATGGGAGTTTGGTAGTGATCGAAATAAGTGGAAGAGATAAGGGAAGGACAAGGCATCATAATAATATTTCGGCGTATGTACCTACCTAGGGGGAAATCTTCAGTTTCATGGGCAATTTGCATCATCCCATTTCTGCTCGTGGTTGTCGTAAAAGGCGACTAATGGATGAATCTAGGGAACGGCAGCGTTCCCTGTAAATATCTACAAGATCTTGCACTGCTCTCGCCGGTGAGTAATTGGGGAAGGCCCATGTCCATCTCTGGACTGTTGTGGCTGTAGAAGTAAGTAAGAAGTATGGGCAATTTAGCTGCGTAGCTGCCACACATTGTATTTAGGGATTTCAATCTAGACTTAGTTTAGTAGTCCCGAAGCTGTACCAGAACCAACAAAATAAACGTTATGGCATCTCGCGCCGAGCTTGTTGCAGGAAAACGCTTTCTATGCAAAACGCCTCCCATTGAACTGTTCATAGTGACGTGGTGGAGGTCGATAGAAGTATCGATATCTGGAATTTCTTGTCGATAAAATTATCGATAGCACATGGATTTATGGCTGCTGTAAAAAATGGTGGGTCTAGCAACAAATGGATCCGAGATGTTTAAAATGTATTGCTCAGCTTTTTTACACATCTTAAAATGTTGCAATGTGTTGTTGTAACTTTCAATGTCTTTTTACTATACATACAGTAAACAGTAAAATTTTACTTTCGTAAACAGTAATATTTATTCAACAACGCAATCACTGACTTGCGGCAACTGAATCTACCAGTTGCCAGCAATATCTACCTTGTAAGGTGCTTGTCAAAAATAAAATCAAAAGTTTTTCTTTCCAAGTAGATTATTTAGGCGGCAGTCTTTACTTTACACAACCATGTCAGAAGATATCCTTCCCGCGGGTGTCGTAAGAGACGACTAAGGGACTCGAGAGTATTGGTGTATTACAATTTTTAGGCGACAGGCTGACAACCTGTCACTATAGTGATATACATGTTTTCTGAAACAAACTTGGAAAACAATCCTCAAAAATGTCAGACGTGGCGATAGTGGCCGTATTTTTACGGCCGTTAGCGCTCTGCCTACCCCGCAAGGGATAAGGGCGTGATATATGTATGTTTGTATGTATGTATTAACAAAACCCATCCTGATACCACTGTTGTTTAAATAAGGCTTTATCGATACCGAATACTTATCATTGATCATTTTCCCATCACTAGTTTTTTCCCCGTGGCTCCGTCTGTATGCAAACGCTCGATATTCTATTAAGATAGTGCGCGCCTGACGATTTTATTACGGCAACACATATTTTCGACTGTAGCGGAATCTGTCAACTTGAGATATGACAGGAACCGGCTTTAAAAAGTGCACAGACATGACTGTTCTCATAAAAAAGTACCAATTTTTTTTTACGGTAAAGACCTTGATTAATTAAGCCTATCGTAATGAGAAGAGATTAATTAAATTATCAATGTTTAGCTGATCGGGTAAAATGTACGTATGTTGCCTTTATCTCACCAAATCGCTGCAAAAGTACGGCCGCCATCGCTACTTCTGACAAATATGGAGGTTATTTTCAGATGCTTCGTGTACATCACTGTAGTGACAGGTTATCAGCCTGTCGTCAAAAAATTGTAATTCACATGAAACCCTTGAGTACCTTAGTTGCCTCTTACGACATCCGCGGGAAAGAAATGGGATAATGCTATTCTAAGCCGGCATCACACGGCAAAGGCAATTTTTTATAGGAGGTATTTTTTTTCTCTTTTACCAACATAGCCTCCATAGAAAAAGCTGTTCAGTTTCAAGATTGTTTCGTGCTACATTGATTACTTAGACAGCAGTTGTAACAATAGTCGTAAAAACCATGTCAGAAGCCTGCTTCTCATAGGCGGTTGAAGAACTCTGTCGCTAGGGTTTTTCAGGTCGTTGGACGACACGAACAGAAAGAAGAGACTAACCTTGCCAAATTTGTAAACGAGTCTATCCTTGACATTTCGTTGTAGTAGTTAAGGATTTTAATGTTCTGTTCTAAACGTTTCTTACTCTGCGTTTTTTTCTTGTTAAAATTATGAATTCTTCTGAAAGTGATTGAAGGATGTAAGCAGTAATCGAAAGCGGCGGTAGCCGCCCGCGGTGATACCACTAGGGGGAGAAAATGGATTGGTATGGTATATTGCATTCGCCTACATAGTGTCACGACCAGCGTAACTGTAACTACGCGCCCGTACGTGCGTGTGGAGCATTGAGGTCAAGTTACGCTGGTCGCGATACTATCTACGCGAATGAGCTATACCTACAGGTAGGTTACTTAGATTATCGCTGGTATGCACACTTTTGATAGATTTGAATTTTTAAGAGTATCATTCACAGACATGGCGCGAGCAAAATGCGTTTTTCAAATTTTATGTGCTGTCTCGATGGCCGCGCGGCATGCACCCTAATGTGCGATAGGGACAGGTAGCAGGCTCCCTGAGAAATCGCCTCAAAAACAGAGTAAAATCGAGGTGCGGGCGTTAACGTTTCCCTACCCCTAAATTTTAACCAAATTCTATAATTTTGGTCTTGATCGCTTAGGTATGAACTAAACTAGGTTTATACGTTTCGTTTTTAACCAAATTTTGTACAGTTTTGTAGGTAACCTCACTCAAACATGAAGATTTTTCAGTATCAAAAAAGTGTACTTTTGTGCCTCATTATTTCTGAAACTATAATATATATATATAAAAAAAAATACGTATTAACCTAGTTTTTGTGAATTTAAATAAAATACCTAAAAATCAAAACAATTTGTTACCGGTAAGTGTGGTAAAAACGTTAACGCTTTTTGCATCAAAATTTCCAGCTGCACGATCCCCTTAAGGTGTTACAAACGTAATAAAAATATAAAACCCGAGTGCGGTAAATTACATGAAAAAGTTTAATGCGAATTAATTTCTTGTTTAGTGGCGTTTTCATTGTGATTTCGCCAGTGTCGGGTTGAATTTGCTTAATTTCAGATATATATTTATTATTATTTATTAAACAGGCAGGCAGTTGAAACAACTGATAACGCCTGTATCCTGTTCACTGTTCAAGTTCGTCACTGTGCTATATAGCACAAAATTGCCTCCAAAAATTTAATTAATGTTTTTTGACGTTTTTATCGTGATTTTGCCAGTGTCGACTTTATTGCGTTTTTACTTAATTATAATTAATTACTTTGCCAGTTTCATTATAGAACGGGAAAACAACACAGTCGATTTTATTTTATTTTAAGGGGTTAAATAGAGAGAATATTGAGGTCAGTGGAGGTCAAAACATTCCTTCTTTTCGTACTTCTTTTAGTTGCGTTTTAGGTCGTTTTACAAGGTTAATACATACATACATATATCACGCCTTTATCCCTTGCGGGGTAGGCAGAGCGTTAACAACCGTAAGAATACAGACACTGTCGCCACTTCTGACATTTTAGAGGATTGTTTTCCAAGGTTGTTTCAGAAAACATGGGTTTGTGTATTACTTTAGTGACAGGTTGTCAGCCTGTCGCCTAAAAAATTGTAATACACCAATACTCTCGAGTCCCTTATGTTATGATGTTGTTCTAATCCGGCATAAGAAAAATACTGTAATATATAAGATGTAAAAAGATGAGCTGCAAATATTTTATAGCGTAAATCAGCCCATAAAACTGAACAACTTTCCCCTAGAAACATAGGTCGAAATATGAGAGATTTTTTTAACCCCCCCATACTAAATAATTGACTTGCTAGGTTGGTTATTTTGTATGGGAGGTTAAAATTCTTTTTTCATATTTCGACCTTTGTTCCTTGGGAAAACTTGTTTAGTTTCTTGGGCAGCCCTTAAAATATTTGCAGTTAATTTTTTTACACCCTGAATAGCTCGCAAATCTCGCAATCGCAACTTACCTACAACTGGACTTGCTTATACTACAACTACAACAGCCCAGTTCACTGCACTTGCTTATTTTTAGTGCAGTTCTGCAGGTGAATGCACTAGCGCACCTTGCTTGAGATTTCATATGGGTGGGGAGGGTGTAACGAAAACTTTGCAGGCGTGATCAAACCATCTAACTGAACAACTTTTTCTATGGGGGCTATGTAGGTAAATGAAAAAGTTATTTCGAGTTCCCATCCAAAGTCAGTCAGCTAAGGAATTTAAAGATAAGGAATTTTGTATGGAAAGTGAAAAACAATTCACGTTTACCAACATAGCCCTCACAGAAAAAGCTGTTCAATTTTATGGACAGATCGCGCATGGAATTGTATCCTAACAGTTCGCCCTGCGGTCGCATCCTCTGGTGATTCTTCATATTTATGATTAAGCACTCAATCTAAAAAACTGCATCAAAATCCGTTGTTTAGTTTGAAAGATCTAAGCAAGCAATTACGCATATATACAGATTACAGATATTTGCTTTATACTATCTAGTGATTTTGGGAAATGTTTTTTCTTCCATAGAATAAGGTATGATAATTTTCGAAAAATTATATTTTATCCAAAAGTTTGACCCCCACTTTTTTTTTTCTTTCAGGTATGACCCTAATTAATTCCTGGCCGCGTCTCGGACCCTAACTAGAAAATTTCATTAAAGCGGAAGCAGTAGCAGACGGATAGGTAAGTGCCCTGTCTAATTAATGCATGAACACGCACAGTTACAGTCCAACCAGTTATTAGCCCATTTTGACATCTACATAGGTAGGTTCACTCTTAAAAATTAATATGAGATTTAATATTAACTTTAGTTACAAACGAAACATGTGGAAAATACCACGTCACCGATGAGATTTGAACCCACGTCTTGTGACTTGCCGGGTCAGACGTGTTGACCACTACAGCACGTTTGGCTCTAGTCCCAGTGGCGAAATTATGATCCACTTGCTTCGTTCGTATATTTTTGTCCTTTAGATTTAGTCAAACACTTCTTTGACTGACCCGATTGCGTAGCGGATAGTACTCCTGGCTTCTACGCCTAGGGTCGTGAGTTCGATTCGCAAAGAACATGAATATTTTGTTAAGTCAATTTTTCGATACTTGTGTCTAGTCTTGGCGTTTTCTATTTACAATTGAATTCCTCTGAATAATTTTACTTGCTCTGTGAAAGAGTTTGAACAGGAATAGTATTTCATATTTATAGGGTTATTTTTTAGTCAGCGTACAACTTTGTAGGGTGTTTCTACTCATGATTCTGAACTTTTTTTACAGCGGAGCTACCTGCGAAATTGCAAAAAAATTAGGTATTCCATAGAAAAATTCATACCTATTCGGCAAACACACAATTTTTTTTACGATTTCTTAGCAGGCCCCATGAGTTGTTCAGAATCTTGAGTAGAAACATTCTTAAATGTGTGGCACTTTTTTATAGCAGTGTAAACCAGTTTTGTCTGCGACGAATTTTTCTTAACTTCATTCTGCTTCTTCAAGAATTCCTCTGAAACATTTAACTTGCTCTGTGAAAGGGTTGGCGAGATGGTAGATTGGCCACGGCGGAATCTCACTTAGCATACAGACGACCTGTTGACAGGTTGTCTACCGAGATCATCATAATATTATAGCCGTTCTCACATTTAACGCACAACGCAGCGCTACAATAACGCCGTGTAACGCATACGTTTGTCAGATCCATAAAAACTTTATTCCGCATACTAGAAACACCATTCTGTTGACAGCGGTTTTATAGTATGGGGAATGGAGTTTCTAGTATAGAGAATGAAGTTATAATATATGGATCTGACAGACGCGCGCGCGGCGTGCGTAACGCAGCGATATTTTAGCGCTGCATTGCGAGTTAAGTATGATTACTCACTGCCATTACGGTATGTCTGTCAGAACCTTTCATTAATTTATTCTGTGCTAAAAGTAGCAAAAAAAAAACACAAAAGCTTACACAATGTATGTATAATGCTTAAAATCAATAATTAATTACGTGAGTGCAATAAAAAGGTAACACATGTAGTAGAAGTAATAAGGGTCCGTTTACACTATACCAATAGCCCTACTGTACGGGATTTTCACCCTACAACGGAAACTGTACCGAAAATCAGACCTTATTTGTAGGTAATAGATATCATAATTATTAAACACAACTATTACTAGTTCAAACTGAATCAGTTTACGTAAAAATAGTCTTTATTTGAAAGAAAAAGAGTGCAAAATTCTAACGATATGTTTGTTCGAGGATTTTGTTTAAAGTTTATGCGATAGGGGGCGGTACTCAATTAGAAAATTGTGTCTGGATACGCGAGTAAGAAGATTTTGAGAAACGTAATTTAGTAGAAAAGAACATCCATTGTAATATGAATAAGTTGTAAATAAATAATTTATTTTCTTGTGGGAATATTACACGTCCCTCAAGATATAATTTACAAATAGTGATGTATGTATATAACTTTTTCGTAGATTTTGTGCACGTTATATCCGCGTATCGTTGAATGCGTTCTCACTTTTCATAGGTCTGCTGTAAGGAATTTCTTTGTAGAAATAGGCACGGGCGCCTCTTAGTTACTTATATCTTACTTTTAAAACTTGATAATCTTGGGCTAATAGGGAAATACGAACGAAACTAGATTCTCATCAGCCAAGAAACTCTTATTAACCCGCACATTCTAAATTTAAAAAATATTTGAATCATTGACACTGGCCAGCAAGAGGCCAAGGTTACAGTCGGGTCCACCCCATCCCTGTGCCGGAGTCGACGCATGAATGGGCGAGGGCGCTGGACTACGGGGTGACGGGTTGTACGAGGTGCGGTAGGGGTTGATACTTGCCTATAGCTTCTGATTCTGTCTTAACGTTATCTGCCTCACATTATCATCTGGCTACCTTAGGTCAGCTTGAAGAGATTCCTTTTCAGAAATAAGTTGGCCTGTTGTGTATTGTTTTTGTGTTATGTCCTTTGTCTTTTACTGTGTCCAACAAACGGTTATTAAAAATGCTCGAAAACGGACAAATGCTCAACGGGTTTAATTAACTGAAGAACTTGTGCCCCAAAGAACAGGAAAATCATTTTAAAAAAACCTTCTAAATAGAAAATTGCTCGGTTAGCTGGTTTTGTGTCGAAGTTTTATGTATGGGATTCCAATAAGCTAGCGTTTTCGGGAAACTCAGTCGTTCGATACATTCTTTCATTATCAAAGCAGGTCCAGTTCCAAATTTAGGGGTTGTAAGTATCAAAACCTTTCGTGGAAGTAAAGTTTATACGCGACGGGTGCACGCGGCTAAGTTAGGTTAGTTCGCAACGTGGTCGCCTCGTCGCGCCACCTCCGCGCGAATATGTTTTGAAAAAAGAACACTCAGTTTTTGAATTTGAAAAAGGATTAAAAAAGTGAAAATGCGTGTGGATTTTGTGGTTGCCAGTTTAGTGTGCGTGGTTCTTTAGTGTTTTTCAGTTTTGTGCGGCTTTTAAGTCATGTTTTGACTTTAGTGTGGACCTTTCTTTTGGATTTTAAGTTTATTTGACTTTGCCTTAGGTCACTCGCTCTACAATTTTCAAGTATCGTACGAAGTATGTACGCTTTTTAAAAAATATACGTACGTATAAAAAATTCCAAAAAAACGAAATGCAACTTGTTGATCCGTCTAAGATTTACCCTTCTACCATTCCAACTCAAATCTTATTAGATTGTTTTCCAAAATTTGTCATCCATTCTTCACCAAAAGTACCAGGATAGCAGAAGTATTCAAGAGTTATTCGTCCAGTACAAAGTGCAAGTGTTTACAAACACGGTTGCATCGATTTCACATAAACTGAGGGTGGAGGGGCACGGGGGATGGTCGCGGGGGGGACGCACGTGTCAAATATTGTCATTTGTTATCGTTAGTGTGGTAGGGGTGAAATTTTAATTTTGCTGTTGGTAGCCCTGATAAAGAGATTAGATTCTATTTGTAACATTACTTTGACTAAAATTTCTCTAAAAAAAATTTACTTACAATATGCATACATTCTTCTTACTTACTATGTATTAAGATATGAAAATTGAAATACCCAGACTACCTTATACATAGGTGTTCGTAAACCATTGCTGCTTTTCCTCATTCAATACAAGATCCCAGCTAAACTAAACCCGCAATGGAGCGTGAAGACTGTAGCTGAAAAAGCTTCCAATTTCGAATATGGAAACTCATTTTCCCGCGCATTTGTGTGAGTACGGGTTTTACTATGAGTCATGCTGCGGCCGAACAGACGGTCTTAAAGCACGCCTTTATCCCTTGTGGGGTAGGCAGTGCTTGCGGTCGTTATCGCCACGCCTGAAAAATATTTGAAGCTCGTTTGAGATCAATAATGTATCACTATTGTGACAGGTTGTCAGCTTGTTGCCTAATATTGCAATAGACATGAATCAAGTCCCTTAGCCACCTCTTACGACACCCGCAGGAAAGAAATGGGGTGATGCTATTCTAAACCGGCATCACACGGTAAAATAACGATTTGCCTCCCACACCAAGTGTACCAGTTGATCAAGTCAATTTGTATGGTGGATCCAATTCCTTTTTATATTTCCACCTTTGTTCCTTGTTCAGTTTCATGGACTATAACGCAGTTGGTTTTTTTACATTACAAAATATAAAAAAATATAAATCATTACAAAGTACAGGGTATAAAAAATTTGCTGCATATATTTTAAGGGATGAACCAGCCAATGAAAGTGAACAACTTTCCCCAAGGAACATTAGTAAAAAATTTTGGACCTTCCATACAAAATTATCGACCGACTAAGTCAATTTGTATGGGAGGTCCAAAATTTTGACCTATGTTCCTTGGAAAAAGCTCTTCAGTTTCATGGGCTGGTTCACCCCTTAAAATATTTGTAGCATTTTTTTGCACCCTTTTTTTTACACTTTGTATAAGTAAGTACCTAGTAGAAAAGGAACCTACTACATACTTTTTAATTTTATCAGTACAAAACGATTATACAGTCTGGCAGTGTATTAGGGGATCTCACCCCTTCTTACCTTACCTATGATAAACCAATTGATACTCTATTAAGTAGGAAATAGTGTTTACATTCGATTGGTTTCGATTATAGATTCGGAAAATTATGGAAAACGAAAGCAGAAGTGGAATTTTCACGATCAGGGGGTCAATAGTTGTGCCAAAATTATCTTAAAAACAAGCATAATTTAATTACCCCACCATTAATAGCATCACCCCATTTCTTCCCCGTTGGTGTCGTTAGAGACGACTAAGGGACTCGAGGTATTCACGTGTATAGGCTGACAACCTGTCACTATAGTGATACACAAATTATCTTAACCAGCCCTCAATATTTCTCAGACGTGGCGATAGCGACTGTATTTAGCGGTCGTTAACGCTCTGCCTACCCCGCAAGGGATACAGGCGTGATGTATGTATAAAACTTAACTTTAGGCTGATTTGATGTGACAATCATGAGACATGGAAAATATAACATTTAAAAAAATTAAAAAACAAGGATGAAATTACATCTGATGATATTTGCCATCTGTTGGGTTGATGATGCGCGTTTTTTACGCCTCAATAGACAGTGTTGTTCGTACAATAATGCACATAAATATTTTTTTTTTCTGTTTTAGTGTGGGACACGGAGTTGTCCAAGGACCCGATGAACCATAGTGTCAGAATTAAATAAATTAAAAACCGTTCTTTGACAAATGAAACCTATTTGTATCGTATGAAAAACCGTGTGCAATAAAATGACAGGTAACTGTCGCCATATTAGTGATTATTCTGTGCTGTCGCCTAAAATTGTATAGCACTGAAACCCTCGGGGTGCCTTACGTCACCCGCGGGAAAGAAATCCTAAGCCGGTATCACATGACAAAAATGCATACGTACATACATAAATCACGCCTTTATCCCTTAGGGGGTTGGCAGAGCGTTAACGAACGTGAAATAACGATCGTTAACGCTTGACATGTATTGAGGAGCTTTTCAGATGGTTCGTGTATCACTGTAGTGACAGGTTGTCAGCCTGTCGCCTTAAATTGTAATACACATGAAACCATCGACTCCCTTAGTTGCTTTTTACAACACCCGCGGGAAGAAATGGTGTGATGCTATTCTAAGCCGGCACCAAAACAGCAAAAATGCCGCCAGTGTAATTTAGCCTAAGAAACAATTAGACTTTCCTTTATTAAAAATCCTCAAAAGCTCATATCTACCAAATTATAGTTTGCGATAAATCACTCTTTAGGAGGGACAAACCCTCTCATTGAAAGAATTTGAGGGCTCGGAGTATCCTGTCGTTAGACGATAATAATGGGTGAGTGTTTTTACTATTGTAGTGCGTCTTCGTGTACTCTCTTTTCGTGTGGGTTACCAAGTCGTCCAACGACCCGATGAACCCTAGTGTCAAAATTTTTCAACCGCCTTCTACAAGTAGCAGGCTACTAAGTTTCTAGGTTCGGTTTTTTTCCGCGAGTGACGTAAAACGCGACTAAGGGAGTCGAAAATTTTAGGCGACGGGTTGACAACTTGTCATTAAAATGAGATACTAAAATATTTCTGAAACAACCCTGAAGTATTAGTCCGACATAACGACCATAATTTTACAGTCATTACCGTTCTGCCCACCCCGTAAAGGATAAAAGCGTGAACCGTGTATGTATGTATGTATGTCTCTTGTCTATCAAGCAACTCCACTCATTTCTCTGTGCAAAACTGCAACAAACTTTTATTCCCTGACAGAGATAGCTTATTATGACACCTGTAAGTGTGAAAGGGACAGGTGCAATGCAAGAGGGGTTGCACACAAATGCAACTTATCAAATTGATGAGACAAATATAAATAAACATTTTTGGTAATGGTACAGGAAAATGGTTATGAGTGTTGCTATTTGATAAAAGAATTATTATTACGTCGTTACGAATGAATTACATGAAATCGTGTAAAAAGTGATTCGGTACTTGAGAAGGTAATAAAATACGAAAGTATTAGTGGGAAAATTTTGTTCAGGAATATTACTACCTACTACCGTTGTTTTTCAAAATGGTGAAAACTTTAATACTATTAGAGTCCAAGTTGCAGTTTCGAACTATCACCACTCAAAAGATACAGTACTATAGTAAATTTGGACACTCTGTTTTTCCGTGTCGAACCCTGATACGTCCAACGACACATTTAAATCTAGTTTCCGAATTTTTCAACCATCTGGACTAATTCCCTTCTGAAATATTGTATCTGGATGATATCTTAGTATCAAAAAACATTGTTTTACTCATGTAAATCCAAATACACTCCAAAATACCTAAGCTACCAGTTCTTCTTCTTCTTTGCGTGTGGTCTGGGACACCGAGTCGTGCAACGACCAGATATGATACCTTATGCCTCTGATATGATTGTGTAACTGCCCTCTAACTAATCATAGACAGAATCAATCATGTACGACGGTTTAACGTGCCCTTTAAAGCACGGAACCATCTCTCTTGCTGTATGTTTGGCTGACTTACCTGTCCCTCAGTCTGTCTGTGTATGTAAATCCTAGTCAAATATTTCACCCTTAATTAAATGAAGGGAGAGGTTGAAAATGCCATGTCATGGTAGTAGGGTAGAAGGTTAAGGTAGCGTTGGTATTGAACAAATTTCACTTAAACGACGATATGTCATCCATGTAGGCATAAAGGATAAATATGGTTGAAACGGGTTGACGGTATTTCCTAAGGGACAGGCCTCCAAATACTTATAGGGGGGATCAGCCCAAGATACCAAGCAACATCCTCTGTGATTTTGTATGGGAGGTCGATATTTTAGTCATATTGACATAAAAATATTCCTAAGATAAAGTTTTCGGAGGCCTGTCTCTCAAACCCGTAGAGTCAAACTCAAACCCTCCCCTTCATGTGAAAGTGGCTAACCATCTACTATCTACCGAATCAGCGCGGTGTGTAGTGCCGGTATGAATTTTAGATCCACTTCTCAAGCCGCGATTGCGACGCGAGGGGCTTGGAGATTTATTGCTCGTGAAGTTGTAGCAGGCGCTACACTTGCGAGGAAGCCTGATTCTGATATAGCATGTATTCAAAACTATATAGACTGATAAGTGGTTTATATCTTCCCTTCTCTTATGAAATAGTAAGGTTTCCGCCCTTTGTTAAATTTGGTGCTGTGCCTTTCTCTTCGTGTGAGACACCGAGTCGTTCAACGACCGGAGTAAAAAATAGTCTATGTGTTGTTCGAGGTTATTTTCTATCTGTGAACCAATTGTTACTTCTAATTCACACGGGAATATGATTAGGAGCGGTTGCAACCTTTAGGCTATAATAAGCAAAAATATTAAGTACCGCATCGTAAGGCTGCAACAGAATTATTTCTGTGATTACAAGCAATTAAAGCGAAACAATTTCTCCACACTAGCTAGTCCTACGCGTTATGTTAAACAATTTGTCTCCACAAAAAGTCCAAACAGCTTCCTGACTTGCTTACTATGTAACTTTACTTGCAAGACTACTTGGAAGAGCCTAATAAGGGCATTTAAGTCTGTATTCAACATTTCTTAAGATTCAGTAAGTTTCCAACAAGTTTTACTACATAACCTAAGTACTTAGCTTGTGGTTTGGTTTGCGCTTGATATCTAGATCTGGAGGGTCGCAGATTCGATTATCATCATTATTACACCAGCTTATAGTAGTCCACTGCTGGCCGGCCTAGTCAAGGGTACGCCATAAGGCACGATCTCTAATTTTCGGCATCCAGTCGCTACCAATCGTACCATCTAGCTGGAGTGCATCGAACAGTCCAACACTCTACGTTTTCAAAGGCATAGGATAGGTTAATTAATAAAGATCATTTTTAGGGTTTAAGCGGGTCTTTGAATGACTCGGTGTCACACACGAAAAGCAAAGGAGTAACTTTTAGAATAGTAAGTATAGGCCGAATTTTCTGATCTTTTGGTAAGAAAGAAATACTTCCATACTCTCTTCTCACTCGTTTCTTCATTACTGAAGGTCGTGTCTGCACTGCATAGACTCTCTTATTCAAGGTTTTTCAGAATATTCACATTAACATCCGTACTAATGTAAGAATAACAAGATTTCCTCAAGAATCAGTCACTGTTCCCGAAACTTTTACCGCCGAAAACTTGTTCAAACCGGTTTGATCCGGAATAATCCTGTTAGGAGGGTTTAATAACGCTATTTTCCGAAGGGCGCTAAATGCATCCCTTATGTTCAACTGCAGCCTTTATAGTTTAAAGCATTCTGAAATTTCTCTTGAAATACATAAGGTTTAAATTTCTTTGTAGACCTTTAAAAGTTTTCGAAGATTTTCACTTCTGCAACAAACTTATCTTTGCGTTATTTATGATCTTTATTGTCTATGGTCTAAGGCTCAGTTTTGTTGATCTCTTCTTTATGGTAGGTTTGTTCACCGTCAGCTGTAGACTGCCTACTTTATCCATTATCAATCATTGTTGTTGTATTTAATAAGTGTTATTTGAAGGATGGACGATGTGATGAGAGTTTCACCCTTACTATATTGGCGCCTTTCATCTTGCCTTAAGATTTATTACGTCATCAATCTTTTAAGAAATTACTTTTACAGGTGATTTTTCAAGTTGCATTTCTTTTGGAACTAACCTTTCAACATTTTTATCAATTTTTTCAATGAATATTACAAGCCATGCCAATATTAAGTACCAACTTTTTTATCTCAAACATCTTTAATTACTTGTAAAGGAACGGAATTCCAGTTTTTTTTGTAAGAGATGTGACCACAGAGCAAAGATGTAATTCAAACCTTAAGGAGTTTATTGAGGTCAGTGCATTCGAAAGATATCATAGCGAGCTTTGATAGATGACTTCTCTGGTCTGTTAATATGACAGCTGCAAAAAATCTTTGCTGTCATCACTGCTGTCATTAATAATTGTCCTTAAATGACATTTTATTGTTAAAATTAAAACTGAAGTCATCCTTTGAATTACAAAAAAAAAGTGGATTATAGTGCCAAATTCAGTGAACCTCTACATGAAATAGGATTTCTTCGAGTTGTTTCGACTTGGTGTCCCTAACGAAAAGAAAGCAGTAAACAAGTGAGATGACAGAACACTGGTCTTGGCTGACGGGGGGAGGGGAGGGGGAGTACACGTACAGCCCCCCCACCAGGCCAAGCAGACCACCACACCGGCCGCTGGTGAAGCTGGCTAACTGTACTCATCTGCACACCATTGCCAGGTAAGAGATGTGTTTGTTACTTAAAACCGACAACAGATGTTGCTGTTAGTTTTCTAAAACGCGGTAGCGTTTTACGTTATCTACAGCTCCATTGGAGGAGCGAGGTATTCCCTACACAAGTGTCTTTTAGACTACTTTCTGGGAAGCCCCAGCAAAAAGATTGTAACCGACGAAAATAAATGAAGCGGGTTCTCAATTGGAACTAAGTAATGTTTTGGGTCTATATATATATAGATTGTAAGGATATTTTATAAACAAATACATATATATATATATATATATATATATATATATATATATGTATATATATATATATATATATATATATATATATATACATATTATTTTTTTTGTTTTTTTTTAGTATGATAAATTTTTTTTTTATGATTTATTTTATTATGAATAATATAGTTTTATTTTTAGAATGAGAATTAATTTCTTTAAATTCAATTAATTTGGTTATGTCTATTTTATTAGATTGAATATCTTTATTATTTATAATATTTGTTTCTTTAATTTCTTCAGTTGTAATTTATTATAGAAAAAGATATATAAGATCAGAATTAAATTTGAATCGTTTTATTATTTTAGTTTTATTATTTGTTTTTTCTATAATTTTATTAATTATTAGTCCTAATATTTTAAGAATTTTTTTAGGGTGAGATGGATTAGGTTTAGTTTCTTATTGTTTAGTAATTTATTATCAAAATATTAAATCTTATAATGCTGGTATATTAACTGCTTTATCTAATCGAATTGGAGATGTTTGTATTTTGATGGTAATTTCTTGAATATTAAATTATGGGAGATGAAATTATATTTTTTATTTAAATTTTATAAAAAATGATTTTGTTATAATAATTGTTAGATTTATAATTATTTTAGCTGCTATAACTAAAAGAGCTCAAATTCCTTTTAGATCATGATTACCTGCTGCAATAGCTGCTCCAACTCCAGTTTCAGCTTTAGTTCATTCTTCTACTTTAGTTACTGCAGGAGTTTATTTATTAATTCGATTTAATATATTATTAATTGATACAATTTTTTTAAAAATATTATTATTATTGTCTGGATTAACAATATTTATAGCTGGAATTTCCGCTAATTATGAGTTTGATTTAAAAAAAATTATTGCTTTATCTACCTTAAGACAATTAGGTTTAATAATAAGAATTTTAAGTATAGGTTTACCAGATTTAGCTTTTTTTCATTTATTAAGTCATGCTATATTTAAAGCTTTATTATTTATATGTGCTGGGGTTATTATTCATATAATAAATGATACTCAAGATATTCGATTTATAGGTGGAATTAGATTTTATTTACCTTTAACTTCTTTATGTATAAATATTTCTAATTTAGCTTTATGTGGAATTCCTTTTTTAGCGGGATTTTATTCTAAAGATTTAATTTTAGAGATAGTTAGATTAAGAAATTTAAATTTAATAATTTTTTTTTTATATTATATTTCTACAGGTTTAACTATATTTTATACTATTCGATTATTAATGTATTTAATAATTAATGATTATAATTTAATTAGAGTTTATAATTTATATGATGAAGATTATATTATATTAAAAAGTATATTTTTATTATTATTTATAAGAGTAATTAGAGGTAGATTTTTAAGTTGAATAATTTTTTCTTATCCTTATATAATTTTTTTACCTTTTAATTTAAAAATAATAGTTATTTATGTTATATTATTAGGATTAATTATGGGGTATCTAGTGAGAAATATAAATATTTATTCTTTAAATAAATTTTTAATAACTTATGATTTAAGAAGTTTTTTAAGAATTATGTGATTTATACCTAATTTATTTACTTATGGGATAAATTATTATTTTTTAAATTTTAGTCAAAATTTATTTAAAAATATTGATTTAGGTTGAATAGAATTATATAGAGGAAAGGGTTTATATACAATTATAAAAAATTATTCTTCATTCTATTATTTTTTCCATATAAATAATTTTAAAATTTATTTATTTAGATTTATTTTATGAATAATAATTTTTTTATTAATATTATTAATTTATTTAAATAGCTTATATATTAGAGCATAATATTGAAGATATTAGGGAAATTATTTTAATTTTTAAATATAAATTATTTATAAAAATTAATATTTTATTTTTACAATGAAAATGTAATGTTTTATAATAAACTATATAAATAAAGAAATATTAATGGAATTTAACCACTAAAAATTAAGTTAGCAGCTTAATTTTAATTTTTATATTTCTTTTTTAATTGGAATTATTATTCAATTTTATCATTAACAGTGATATACCTCTATTTTGGTTTCAATTAATTTAAAATAAGGAGTTATTTTAAACTCTATCTTTTAAGTCGAAATTAAATGCAAAATTGCTTCTTATTTAAGATAAATTGAAATAATTCAATATTTTTTGAATGCAAATCAAAAGTTTTTTTTAAACTATAATCCTAAAAGTTTAATTATTGGGTTTAATTTGTTCAATTAAGTATATTTTGATTTCATTCATGGTAAACCCCTACTAATAAGATTAATAATATGTATATATATATATATATATATATATATATATATATATATGTATTTGTTTATAAAATATCCTTACAATCTATATATATATAGACCCAAAACATTACTTAGTTCCAATTGAGAACCCGCTTCATTTATTTTCGTCGGTTAAAAGTGCCAAAAGTGTAATATCAGTAAAAAAACTGACATGACGGAACACTGGCGGATTGGCGAGCGCAGTGTAAGTATTGTATTTACTGAGTGCTCTTTCATATAATTCATGTATCTCTGTAGTGAAGTGACAGGTTGTCAACCTGCCGCCTAAATTTGCAATACACATAAAGACCTCAAGTGCTTAGCGCTTCTTACGACACCCACGGGAAGAAATGGGTGATGCTATTCTAAGCCGGCATCGCACGGCCTAGCATAGTGAAGACAAAAGAAATGTTAAATAACACGATGTTATAAATAAACATATTGCAAGCCCCTGCTTTGTAACTCTTTATGTTGTTTACACAAATAAATTCAGAACATATTACGGAAAAACTCATTCATAAGCCTTTGTAGCTGTTCTTACCTTGTTTTCCTGCATTAGTATTCACGACGTTGTTCCTTTGAAAAATGGCTGAAGTCTCAATGGAAATGGAATAAATTTCCAAGGCAGTGCCTTTTCCATCATTAACTTGTGTCAAAGCAACTTCAACCCTATTATGAAGACTTAGAACTTGTATTTGTAAGTTTATGGTGTTTTTCGTCAATTGCAAGTTCGTGTTTGCGTTTCAAGCTAAAAATGTTGTTAAAATTGCTTATTTTCATGAGGAGCAAAGTACATTTTTTAACGTCAAATCAAAATGTACCTAGACATGTGGTTTGTTTTTTAAAATGTTAGTTTAAAGTAACGGATTTTAGAATAATCTTAGTAATGCACGAATCATCTGAAACAGCCCTCAAGTTGTCAGACGTGGTGTTGGCGACAGTTATTTTACGGCCGTTAGCGATCTGCCTACCCCGCAGGGGATAAAGGCGTGCTATATGTATGTATGCATTTTGTAAAAGTAATTGCGAGCTAGCGCGCTTGAACTTTAAAAGGGTGAAAATTTGAAAACGGTTCTTCAGGTCCCTTTCCTGGCAAATTTTAAATTTTAGTGTTATGGTTATTTTATCATTGCATAATAATAAAGGCCTATTGAAAAGGTTATTTACGAAAAAACACTTAAATCAAACCACAGGTTTCGACAAAAGCCAATTTTGAAATTTGAGGTGCCAGTCAACGGGACATTTTGCGCCAGTCAAGGGACAAAGTAATTATTTTAGCAAAATATATGAATAAAAGCTGTTCATTTTTTGCTTTTAACTAAGTAGAATAGAAGTATAAGTTGCCGCAGCCTACCAGACTGACGCCCTGAAGCCTCAGTCTGGTTAAGACACGACGCACCTAGTCACCTAGACAATTTGCTCGTGCTTGAAACACGACACAGCCAGCCCGACATACGAAATGAAATAGCCACAGTGTTCGACAATCACAGTAGACAGGCGGGCGTATGTGATCTGTCGACCTCCGGAAGAAGGATGTTCGTAAACAGCCGAAACGTAGACCCAATTCTCCACCAAAACAATAGTAACGTAAGTCGTTTAAACTTAGGCCATAATGAAACAGCTAGCATGAGACAAGAAAAAACCACCGCAAACATTATGACCTGAGAATTAACTGTGTTGAGCCACTTAAGACATTTTGCGAATTGTACATTCTGCTACTGTACAGACGAAGATAACCTTAAAGTTGACGCAATCAGCCTGAGACATGCCTGACTCAGATAGCCATAGACTAGACATCACTAGGCAAGCAACCTGACACACGACGCTGTATACATGAGACACGACGCAATCCGCTTAAGAGACATTGCAATCTTGAGATACAACGCAGTCAGATTAAGAGACGTCGAAATCAGCCTGACATAACGCAGTTACCTTGAGATACAACACACTCAGCTAAAGAGACGTTGCAACTGACCTAAAACATAACGCAGCCATCCTGAGATACAATACAATCAGCTGAAGAGACGTCGCAATCATTCTGAGATTTGACGCAGCCACCCTGAGATACAACGCAGTCAGCTTAAGAGACGTAGCAAAGAGCCTGAGTTAGACATGACGCAGTCACCCTTATATACGGACGCTGTTTAGCATTTATGTACCAACCCACACCCGGAACAAATTAAGCTACGAGCCTTCAAAGTTTTTCAAAGACATTTAGTTTTCCTGCGGTCTCCCTGAACGTAAGCTCATATTATTTAGTATCACCAGGTGCGTCTAAATGTCCTTATTTAAGTAATGTATGTAATTGATGTTTTGAATGAATATTTATTGAAATAAAGACGAAAAACTGTTATTGCGAAATACCAACATCCTACTTTGTAAAAAGCAATTAATTACTATGTGGCTTACAACATTATTGCTAAATAATTTACAGGGATTTTGAGATGAGAAAAATGTACCATAAATCTTTGAATATCAGCTTTATTATAGTTATGAGATCACCTACTTACCTTCAATTAACTGTTACATCTTAAAGAATAATGCACACATCAAAAAAAGTTTGTGATCACTTGGAAAAGTGGTAATATTTTTTATTACCACTTTTGAAAAGTGAAAAGTGAAAGATTAAAACTATATCACTTTTTATTTTTTTGACTCCTTATTTAAAAATATGAAATTTAAATATAAACAATTTTGTAATTCAAATGTTTTTTTCATATAAAAAGACTATCAACCCTTGCTTGCTACCATTCAGAAATCTGACTTAGTCGCAAATTACGATATTTTCAATTTATTCACAACAAGTTTAGTTGGTAACGATGCCGAGAGGATTAACAGAAGTTTTACGAGCCAGAATCCTAACTTTAAGTGGAGAAGGCTATTCCACGAGGGAAATATCACGCAGAGTTAATGTATCCCAAGCCTGCGTGGTGACCACGTTGCAGAGGTATCGGGGCATGGAAGATTTAGCTGACCGACCTCGCAGTGGTCGCCCAACTGTGCTTACTGCAATTCAGAAGCGCTATATCAGATTACTGGCTGCCCGTGACCCAACAATGAACGCTACTAAAATAAAAGCAGAACTGCGAGCTGCCACCGGTCGCGAAGTTAGCACCCAAACAATTAGAAATTGCTTACACCAAGCTGGATTACGAGCAAGGAGATCCTGGCGAGCACCATTGAACTCACAGCAACGGAAACGGCGCAGATTGCGATGGGCTAGGCTCCGTCAAAATGAAGAAATTGAGGACGAAAGCATTTGGCAGAACTGCCTCTTTGTTGACGAAACGCGGATTAGTACGCATCGAGATAACCGACGTGTCCGTGTCTGGAGAAGACCAGGCGACTCTGAAAGGCAGAGAACTGCCACTGGAACCGTTCAGCAGGGCGGGAAATCGGTGTCCTTTTGGGCCGGTATAATGATTGGGGCTAGGACGCCCTTAATTCCGTATCAAGGCACCATGACTGAAGCTATGTATAAAATGATTGCAATCGATGGATACGTCAGACCATTCCGCATCAACCACGGGCGCCAATTCATATTGGTAGATGATAATGCGCCCGCACATCGAAACGGACGTGTTGATGCTGCTCTCCAGCAATACGACATCACCCGGTTAGACTGGCCTGCCGGCTCACCTGACTTAAACCCGATCGAGCATGCGTGGGACGCTCATAAGCGATCTGTTTGGAATCGTCAGCCACCTCCTCAAACAGTGGCAGAAATCAGGGCAGCTGCTATTGAAGAGTGGGACAGGTTACCACAAGAAATGCTGGATAACTTAATTCTTAGCATGCCCAGAAAGGTTTCCGCATGTGTGCGAGCCAGAGGAGGAGTCATTTTATACTAACTATTAATCTTTTTGTAATAAATTTTGTTTATCAAATTTCAGCTAAAATTGCATTTCTTAACTTTAGTTTTAAAAATAATGAATAATGTTTTTTTATTTACTTAGTGCATTTTCGTTATAAAAACATAAAATATAAACACTTTCTATAAATAATTTATATTTCATAAAATACACCTGCTTTTGCTACTGATCACAAACTTTTTTTGATGTGTGTACATTATTGCTTTTTTGAAATTCCCAGATAGTTTTTTGCAATAAGAGTGTATGTGTATAGGACATTATTGCAAAATTAAATAACGGTGACGTGAATTACGCATTAACCATTTTAGAGGATTATCTAATTAATAAAATATATTTTTTTAACATGAGTTATAGATTCTGAAAGCTTATTTTAAGACGCATAGAACTGCATTCATAGTCCAAAATCTCAATTTGTGTGGGTTAGTACACAAATGCTAAACAGCGTCCACATCGCAGTCAGCTTAAGAGATTTCGCAGTCAGCTCAAGAGACGTCGAAATCAGTCTAAACGAGACATAACGCAGCCGCTCTGATATACAACGAAGTAGCTTAAGAGACGTCGCAATCAGTCTGAGACATTACGCAACCACCCTGAGATACTACGCAGTCAGCTTAAGATCGTCGCAATTAACCTGAAACCTAACGCAGAGATCCTGAGATACAACGCAGTCATCTTAAGATGCGTCGCAATGTGCCTGAGTGAGACGTATTGCAGCCAAACTGAGATACAACGCACTCAGCTTAAGAGACATCGCAGTCAGCCTAAGATAAAACACAACCACCCTGAAATACACCGCAGTCAGCTTAAGATACGTCGATTAACCTGAGATTTAACGCAGCCTCCCTTAGATACAACGCAGCCACTCCTAGAGACATAAAGCAAGTGTTTTTAAACTATGTTATCTGCACGAAAAACAATGCTGTTCACCTCCTGAAAACCCTTAATCTAACTTACAGTACCCATGAGGAGACATGGGGTGGTGCTATTCTACTCTGCAGGCACACCTTTACACAAAAAAATGCAAAAACAATAATTAAAATAACAGTCACTTGACTGGCATAAAATGTCCCTTGACTGGGAAAAATGCCAGTCAAATGATGCCAGTCAAGGGACAATTTTCTATGTTTTTAGTGATTTAGTGGTAAATGCTTGAATGTAATCAAAATTTGTAAACCAATCTTAAATCTCGCTTTATTATGCGACATTATTTGTTTAGAATAAATCCTCTGTAATAACTCTTTCACGAAGAAAACATGCACAGGAAAGGGACCTGGCGCAGATGCAAAAATAGGACCTAAAAATTTTACAACTCCTATTTCATTCTAGAAGTGCCAAGGAGTTATATGCTCCCTCTCCAGGGATGAAGAAGCAATCCTGGCAGAAGGCAGAAACAAGACTCAGCTCACAGTTCTATTAGTTTCAGCGATTCAGTCGTTTTAGACCACACATTCAGAAAACACAAAAACGTGTGACCAACACAAACTGTAATTTTTATCGGTGTGCTCAGTAAAATATTGTCAATATTATAGTTTACTCTAAATCTACATGATACAAGGATTATTTTCATGGGTGAAAAGTTCTATCATGTCCAGTTAGATAAATTTTTACATACGTTTGAATTTCGCAACAGCTGAGTGTGACACGCGAAGAACGCGTATTTTGGTCCCGATTTTAGGTTTCAGATTAAGTTTTAGTTAAAAATATTTCATAATTTGTGGATGGAGTTTTGGTTTCTGAATAGTCAATTTAACATTATTTCGTGTGAAAGTTAGTAAAAACCTGTAAGTGTTATACTTTTGAAGAAATTAACGTGTGACCGCAATTTTTACCCTCTCCAGGAATCACCCAAAAAGATATAACAGGGCCGCAAGTCTGTTATTTTTGGTCATTGTAACGCCATTGAAACTCAACTGTCATTCAATTGCCATTGTGATTTTTCTATACTTCAAATTGTTAACAGACTACGAAATGACCGAAATCATCCAACTGAGATCCAATCGACATCCAACTGAAACGATTTTCATTCAGCAGACTTAGGGCCCAGATTTTATGTGGAGATCGTTGAAGGAGACCTACACTCAGCATTGGGTTGCTACAGTTTGAAGAAGAAGATGAACATGTTTTATAAGAACAGTATAACTTCGTTCGGAATTTAGTTTTTAATAAATATGACATTAGTGACATATTACCTACTTAGACGGCGGTCGTTACACAACCATGTCAGAAGCTTGTTACTTGTAGAAGGCGGTTAAAAAAATCTTTTTAGGATACATTGAGTCGTTGAACGTCCCGGTGTTCAACACAAAAAGAGAGTGACATACCTAATAACTTTTTATCAAAGAATCGTGTTAAGAATACCTTTGACTCCTCTCTACTTTCTTGTAATACTTGTCTGATTCCATACTTCAAAATCCATCCTTTTCCAAAATCCCAGCTCGATGTTTTTCCGAGGGGCCCGCAATGACTAATCGTTGTATGAGACAAAAACCGCCATCTTCCAAAATTCGAATCACGTAGGTACTTACTGCCGAGGGAGCCATAAATATCTCTGCTTCTCTATATGGAAATTTTGCACATTTTACACTTTTCCTTACAAAATAAAGTCATGTGTTTTTACCCGACTGCCTCAGAAAGAGGATTATGTTTTTCGATTTATGTATGTGGACAAGTTAACTCTTTTTCACGGGCTACAGTCCTCATCATATCGTTTGGAGTTTCTCTGTTCTGGATCCTATATTTTCAAGTTCAGGTTCTTCAGCCTCTCTTCGGCTGCTGGCGTGAGACGGTGCAGCTCGGACATGCCGCCAGGTAGGTGGTAGAGTTCACAATGTGGGCTAGGGTTTGGTCAGGCTCTCCGCACTCGCAGGTTGGCGGCTCCCTAAGTCCCCATTTATGGTGATGGTGGTTTGATCGCTTGAGCCCGGTTCTAAACCTGTTCAGCTTCATTAGCTTCAGCTGTATTGCGCGGAGCATCATTCGAAAAATATAACTTCGAAATTACCGTAGTCGGGTTTTTGTTTTTTAATAATAATGCTTTTTATTTTTATTGTTAAGGGCGCAGGTGTCGCTAGGATCGTCTGACGGAAAACAATTGAATGTGTTGTAAATAAACGAATTCGGGAGAGTTTTCCGAACAGGGTTTTTCCAATGTATGTTGTTTGGGTGGCGCTTTGTTTTGTATGCGAATTTTGTGCAAAAACGTAAACCAGATTACATAGTCACTGCGAAACAAAGCGACTGTTGTATTTTTTCGTATTAGACTCTTCGTTTTCTCGAAACTACACCTGTCGTTGTTGGTCATAAATAAAAGTGTTACAAGAAGTGGATTCTTCTAGGCAAGTTTTTGACGAGTTGCTACAATTGATGAAAAAACTTTTCTTCCGAGAACAACAGGAAAAAGGCGAGCAAAATTAGCCAATCACATCGAAAGGCAAACAAATGCAGGCGCCACCCCGCGTGAGCTGTCAACAGCTGTCAGAACACATCATTAGTGTGAATGATGATGGAGTGAACGTCTCTGCTGATGCACGGGAGAAAGATTGATGGAAAAACTTGGATAAAGAAGTTTGAGCGCTTGCAGCACGGAATGGTTGGAGGTGCGCTGATGATAGTTTGGAAAATACGGTCATTATCATTACCGAAGTTTTTGTGTTCTTTGTACATACATTAATACCTGGTTTTCATACTTGTGGACCTGTGTTGCGGACAGAGCGGTAAAGGCTGAAAATTATATGGGCGCTACTGCTTGGTCTGAGAGGGCTGTATCACTGCAGTGACAGGTTGTCATCTCACCGCCCGAAGAAAGCCTTCTTGGGCTACCACGACTCAATCGTTGTTGATGCAAGCCTATCTTGGCCAATGATGCGTGACGTTGTTCTATCAACTGGAATAGTTTTGCATGCGAATTACTTCTTACAGATAGAATGTAGGCAAAGCGATGAAAACTCGTGATAAATTGAAGTTGCAGGTTAAAATCCTGCCTGTGCTAGAAAGTTTTGCAAGTTTGCTCCGATTCAAATACACTCCTAGGCGAAGAACACACTTGACGCACGACGGAGCGCAAAAATATCGCAGGGGTCTGTCAGATCCATACTAGAAACGTCACTCCCCATACTAAAACCGCACTCAATGGATGACACTGCGATAGGGCTGCGTCAACAGCGGTTGAGCGGTTTTAGTATGGGGATTGACATTTCTATTATGGATCTGAGAGACCGCTGCGATATTTTTGCGCTCCGTCGTGCGTTAAGTGTATTCCTCGCCTTAACCCTTATCAGAACCTTACAACTTTTAAATTTTTCGTTTAGTATTCCTTGCACGTCTGCCATTCCTCGAACCATTGCCTCTGACCCATCACTCCCGATGAATAGTGCCTCAATACCTGAAGCAGTCGTGTGGAAACTGTTATGGGATCGTTCGTAACTGATTCTGAAACGAGAGTGGAAAACTTGCCTATTGAGCGTTTGGTTTTCAACACATGGCTACAAAAAAATTGAGACGAGTTGAAAGTGTGTTTAAAAATAATATCTTCATACAAAAAAAAACTACACCCACGTTCAACTCGCGTCTAACTTTTTTGTAGTATAACCCATAAGTTGCATATCTTAGATGAAGAAACAGTCTATGGCGTTCTCTGAGGGAGGCCTAGGTCCAACAGTGGACTGCTATAGATGGATGTGATGAACCAATCTAAGAAACTGAATAAATTTCTATAAGGAAAGTGTAATGCCATACTCACCTTGCTTCGCAAAATGACAAACGCAATGCAAGTACAAAATTTAGCATCTTCAGACAACGCTGCTTACCTGGATGACTTTATCCCTTAGTCGCTGTTTACAACACCCATGGGTAGAGTTGGGGTGGTGCTGTTCGTAGCTGGTATTACGGCGGCCCATATAGACAAGATATATATTTCTAAGTAATCTGCATCTAGTCGATTACCTATTCCTAGATCCCAACTGTCACACACGACTGCGTACGAGCTGATTAAAATAAAGATGTGTGTCCACGCAAGGCAGAGAAATAAAGAGTCTTACCAGAAACGAAACGTGCAAGGACAAAAAGACACATTGTAAGGCACATTAGACTATACAATCAAACAGCTTTTTAACTCCTGCCAGTTGGAATTTGAGTTATGAAACTTCTCTAAAGATTTACATACACGAAATTTAATTTCGGGGTCAATAAATTGAATTAGCTAGGTCTCATCTCATTACTCTAAAAAATTACTTTGAACTGTAAAAAATAAAAAATACATTTTTAAAAAGATTTCTATTTCCCTCTGTCTCCGTGTGGATGCACACTTCTATTGTCGCGAATCCTATGAAATTGCAGGTCGCTATCGGAAATTGACGGTCACACTCACCAATCAGACAGGTGGTGTTTAAGTAGGTAATCATAGCTGGTGGACTATCTGCTTTATCATCACTTCGTCAAGGCTAAAACATGTAAGGCCTCGTGTATATGGAGCGGGTTTTCCCGTTCTCGTCACAAAAAAGTCTTTCTCTATTTTGACGACTTCCTCATCACAATAATTGAAACTTCCCAAGCCTTATATCGTTCTTCTTTTTAAAAGGTCCGTTTTCAAATCTACAGACTAAAGCCTAGGCCACATTAGCTAGAATGACACTGACAATGTAGTCAATGAGGACAATGTAGATGTAGTAACACTCGAACATTAGCAATTAACAATTATCAAACGTGTGGAAGACAATTAAAACGGACATATAAACGCAGACAATGTAGAAACGTTGAGATGCTGTTAAGAACTTGGACTAGAGCTAACAATGTGGAAGGTGATAGTGTTAATATGTTTGTACTTGGCAATAGATTCAAGGGTAGATGGATCGGCGGACATCATGAAAACAATATCAATAAACTTTGGAAAGGCTTTGAACGAGTGTAAAAAAGAGGTACCTACTGTAGCTAAGTTATAAAATATGAACACGTATCAAAACTATCGACACGCGTAAGGTCTTCTAATTACCTTAATACATGGGTCTAAAATAGTATTGTTAATACCTCGTGCATAGGGCGTATCATGTGCTTTTTCAGATTATTTTGTTTCTTTGTATTCTAGGCTAGACTAGGAGGTTCTAATAGTTTTTGTGCGTATTTATGTTCTTTTTAACCAGATGGAACTGCCAGATTCGATAGATACAGATTTCATGAACTTCTGGAAAGAGGACTATGAGGTGACGAATCGCTTCACCGGTTGTGCCATCATGTGTCTGAGCACCAAGTTGGATCTGGTGTCACCTGATGGGACGCTGCATCATGGCAATGCACAGGAATTTGTGAAGAAGCATGGCGCTGGTTAGATCCTTTACTATATAACTATATTATAATAGGGTCAAACTCTTACTCGTGGAGCAATTTTCATTCTTCCCTCTTCTCTGCTTTGATCTTCTCATACGACACGACATTGACTTATTCCTTGACAAAGTACTACTACCTATATGACATCCATCCACAGCTTTGACGTTAACACAGAAGTATTTAGTTAGTCCCAAGGTTCAACATGTTCGATTAGCTGTGAAATCATCAACATCTATTAACTTTTAAAATAATTATTTACTTTAAACTCCTAGATGAAACTATGGCAAAAAAACTGGTTGAACTCCTTCATGGCTGCGAGAAGTCAAGTCCTGATGTTGAAGATGGCTGTACAAAAGTTCTGGCAGTGGCCAAATGCTTCAAAGCTGAGATTCACAAGCTGAATTGGGCTCCTAATATGGATCTGATCGTTGCTGAAGTCTTAGCTGAAGAAGGATAAAACATGAAATTATGGCGATAAAACAAAAATACGATCTAATAGCAGCGATACTGGACACCTGAAGTAGGATTTAATACTTTTTTGGGTATTTGTTAAAAAATGCTTGGGGAGGAGTGAACAGTCTATCTTGCAGTATCTCACATATCTATAATTATTTTTTAAGTACTAGCATTAAGTAGACCATAGCTACTTCATAGAAATACAGGTGTTTTGGAAGAAATATAGAACCTCATAATTATTTCAATGTTTTTGGCCAACTCTTGATACTGTATTGATTTTTCTATCTAAACTGAGTCAAAAGATAAAAAAGAAAACTTATTAATATAGGTTCCCATTTAAACGTAACCTTAGTTACGGAAGATTTAACTCAGTAAACTCTTACAACATCTATTTACATAATAATATCCTATAATATTCTATCGAAAAAAATATCTCTAAGATATAACTCGGATGGAGTACCACAAGGCTCTATTCTTGTACCGGAATTCATCAACGTAGTTACAAAATGATTCGCTGGGTTGTTTTTGGGATGATCCTTGGTATCGCGAGAGTAAAAAGTGATGCAGAAGTAATGAGCCATGTGACTGCCCATTTCGGTAAGGCATTGGAAGAATGTCGAGAAGAGGTGAGTTCATATTTTGTTAAAAAAATATTTATATGATGAGTAAAACTTATTCGTTTAGTAACAAAATGATTTCTCTTATCAGTCGGGATTGACCACCGATATAATGGATGAGTTCAAGCATTTCTGGCGCGAGGATTTCGAAGTGGTGCACCGTGAGCTCGGCTGTGCTATCATCTGCATGTCCAACAAGTTCTCCTTGCTCAAAGACGACACCAGAATACACCACATGAATATGGGTGACTATATCAAGAACTTCCCAAATGGTAAGAGTGATTAGATAATAAAAAAATTATGCTTATGAAAGTATCGTTCTACACGATTGTTAAAAACTTCTGGGAATCTTTTGGGTAAGATACCTATGTTCCTTGAGGAAACCTCTCCAAATTCATGGACTGGATCATCCATTATAATATTTGCAGATATTTTTTAAACTCCTGTATCTGTACGCGCAGGACAGGGATTAGTGAAGAGAGCTCGTTTCGTAATCCAAGATCTTTTTAGGTCGCTGAGTCAGCGACGTTAGTTCCTAATACAGTGTTATAGGATGTAATCGTTTCCATCATCCAGGCGAGATCCTGGCCCAAAAGATGGTGGACCTGATCCACAACTGCGAGAAGTTTTACGACGACATCACGGATGACTGCAGCCGAGTGGTGAAGGTGTCTGCCTGCTTCAAGAAGGACGCCAAGAAGGAGGGCATAGCTCCCGAAGTTGCTATGATCGAAGCTGTCATGGAGCACTATTAGAACAGGCTTAATTTAAAATGTTTTTAACCGACAAAAAGGGGTTCTCAGTTTGACCTGTATGTATGCATATATGTTTTTCCGCGATTATCTCGGGTTTGGCAAAACCGATTTTGAAGCGGTTTTCAGCAAAGTGTTTGTCAGACTTAGAAGAAGGTTTAAGGCATATTAGGCGATCAAAAATGAAGTTCGCACTTTTACACGTTCTAATGAAATCGGAAAAAGGGAATTTTAGAAAAAGTTATGGAATAAAGTATTAGCCGAACCCATTCCCGAACCTTACAGCTGACTTCCGATGGGGCGAAAGAGATAGTTATACTACATTTACCATTATAAGTGTAACAGAGACAGATGCCAACGCAAGTTTTTGCATTATTCGAAAATTTTCTTCCATCTGACAGACGCATGCGTTACGAATACGCATAAAATGCGCATCAACGAAGGTCAACTGTGGGAACCGCCGAGATTAATCGTAATTTATTCGATGATCTTTTGATCTTAAGTTCCACTTGGCATTTTGATAATTAGTTGAAAAATATCACAATTCGCAATAAGATCAGAACGGTCGGAAGGAAATATATTATATTGTACTTAATTTAATTAAATTATGTTTAGGTATAAGTATTTTTGTGTTATAGGTATATTAAGATGACCATGGATTTTGATAATGGATTAACGTTTAGAGTTAAGTAATTGTGTGTATTTAATTTTGCAAATGTTACAAAAATAAAAAATATTGTCAAGAAAAATAAAAATGTAGTTTCTCATTTAAAACAAGATTTCCTCGCTAGTCACAAGCACTAGCTATTTATTTGTGAAATCTCTTCCAGCTAACCTAATGGAAATAAAAGAGGAGAAACACCACATACATATTGATGTAAATAGAATCAATTCTTATCGGCCGAATATATAAAGGATTGACAATATTCTCCAATAAAACAAAAAAATAATAAATAAAAACACAAAAAATAATAAAAATAAAAACAAAAAGGCAAAAATGTTGTAATGGCCTTTTATTAATTAATTAAGTTACTCAATAAGCTATGTTTTGCATGTAAATTATAAAATAAAATGCTAATTAAATTTCCCTTAGAGAATTCACTCTATAGTAAACAGTCAATTACCGAACATGTTTTTCTGACAATTTTTGCGGGAAAAGGTAAAGAACTACAGCACACAACGATAATTTTACAACAACTTTACAACCACATACAAAATGGCAACTTTCAGTTTCATATAACGCGCTGGGCAAATAGGCAGTGAACTCTGGCTGAGGGGTATACCCAGCTTTGCCATCTCCTTAGGGTAATTTGCCCTTAAAATTTTTAAACGGCTGAAAAAAAACATCATTTTTGGAAACACCTTTGTTCCCATATCAATCGAACCTGAAACTGTTTTATAGACCAACATTTTAACACCCTGTAGTAGAATGACTAGAGACAATTCCCCTACAATCAACGTTACTGCCAATGGAAAATCAAATTATCCACCCAATGAACAATTAAAGCATGCTTATGGATGATACTGGCAACACATGACATAATAATACACCTATGGACTACAATTAAAAGGACTATATAAACACAGTAAACGATACAAGGATAATAACTAAGACAAAAGATGTGGAAGGCTGCAGTGCTAGTATTGGTGTACCTGGCGATACCATCGAAGGTCGATGGGTCGCAAGAGGTCATGAAAACGATATCGCTGAATTTCGGAAAGGCCTTAGATGACTGCAAGAAAGAGGTATAATATACTTTTAGATATTATTTTAACAACCGTTTGTATATGAGCTATTACAACTTAGTGTCACAAGTCAGTATTCATAAATCTTGCAAGTATACAAAATTTTGGCTTTACAATTTTAAATGTCAAAATATCCGCGATATATATCAAATAAATCGGATATTCATTTATTTTTTGATATAATTATTGGATATGTTATATAGATCAGCCTGAAAACTTTTTAATGAATTAATTTTTAATTTATTTTACCATTAAGTTTCGGTGGTGATAAATATCCAAAAAATAAATCAATAAATAAATCTAACCAATTTCATATAGCTTTTATGCTGATGGTCTTGTTGTCAAAGCATTAATTAAAAACTAAAGTATGGTTATTCAAGTTGGCCATATTTGGCAACTGTCAAACCCATACTAAAGCACATGTCAGCAAAGAAGGATAGACCTTATGTCATAGCATTAACATGATTTTGACAGCTGTCATATAATAGCCTATCCTATACTTTAATTTCATACTGACATCCAGAAAGAGTTGCCAGACTCAATCGACGTGGACTTCGCGAACTTCTGGAAGGAGGGCTACGAGGTGACCAACCGCTTCACCGGCTGCGCTATCATATGCCTCAGCGCCAAACTGGAGATGTTGACCCCTGAGGGAAACCTGCACCACGGGAATATACAGGAGTTCGCGAAGAAACATGGCGCTGGTTAGACTGGTTTTCATTTGAAATACATACATACATCACGCCTTTATCCCTTGCGGGGTTTGTAGAACGTTAACCTTCGCTATCGCCACGTCTGACATTTTTGAAGATTGTTTTCCAAGGCTGTTGCAGAAAACATGTGTATCGGTTTGTCAGCCTGTCGCCTAAAAATTGTAATACACCAATACCCTCGAGTCCCTTAGTCGCATCTTACGACACCCGCGGGAAGGATGTGGTGACGCTATTCTCAGCCGGCATCACACGGCAAATACAATGAAATACGTACAGAATGTAAAAAAAAATTGCTGTAAATATTTTAAGGAGTGAACCAGCCCATGAAACTGAACAACTTTCCCCAAGGAACATACTTCGAAATATAAAAAAATAATTTGGACCTCCCCCGTACAAAATTACCAACCGACGAAGTCAATTTCTATGGTAGGTCCAAAATTTTTATTCATATTCCGACCTATATTTCTTGCGAAAAGTTGTTCAGTTTCATAGGCTGGTTCACCCCTTAAAATATTTTAACACCTCATATTGATTGCTTGTTGATTTTATTACGCATCAATAGATCGCGTTGTTAGTTTAAAACAAGTCTCAAAAAAGTGAAATGCCGTTTTTTGAAAACTAAACTTATCTAAGGTCAATATATTTATGAATTGCACTCAACTCTGAGATGGATCTCAAGAGGGTTTTTGACAAATGTCAGTCAATACTAACAGCATCTCAAAGTAGGACTCAAGATCGATCTCAGACGGAAGTTTTTAAATATGAGCCTAACCCCCAAAAATCCCTTCATATATGAAATTAGGCACCTAAAACTCGGTGGAGCCGTTTCCGAAATGCATCAAACTCTCATAAGTAACCTCAACACTGAGCCTACAATCACGAGGCAAAAATAGAGAATTTTATAATATAACTGAACAACTTTCCCTAAGAAACATAGGACGAAATATGATAAAAAAATTTGTACCTCCCATACTGACCGACTTTTTTTACCATGTATTAAGTCACGCCTTTAAATATTTTCAGCAGTTTTTTAATGTCATTAAGATGTCAAAGGATGCCAAAGATTGCCTGTAAGAGATCGCTCTTAGCGATAAGGCCGCCTTTATTTGATAAATTATTGCTTAGTTTAATATGTCCTGTTATCTGTTATTTCTTACTGTGCAATAAAGTGATTTAATTACTTACTTAATTTCTAAATCTATCTTTAGACGAAGGTATGGCCAAACAACTGTCGGACGTTATCCACGGCTGCGAGAAATCCGTTGCTATGAATGAAGACCCCTGCATCATGGTGCTCGACATAGCCAAGTGCTTCAAAGCTGAGATCCATAAGCTGGACTGGGCTCCCGATATGGACCTGGTGGTCGCTGAGGTCTTGGCTGAAGAAGGATAATATCCTGAAGGAAGACCAATCCATAAAATGCAGCGGACAAATTGGCACAAAAATTGAGAAATATGTAATAAATATAACTTTGGAAATGCAAGTTTTGTTTGATTTATTTTGTATTCTGCCGAACTAGGTACTAATTTTGAAATACCCTATTTAATTAGTAGACTAATCAATGGTATCTATAGCTCAAAATATAGCAATATTATCGATAGTTTTGTAGCTCATGATTTGAATACTATCGCTTTTTTGTAGTGAAACTATGACATTGATAGTTTTACAATCACGAAAAATGATACAATCTATAGTAACAAAGTTTGTTTTAAACAATGGTTTGCGGCGGATCGCACACTTGACGCACGACGGAGCGCTCAAATATCGCAGCGATCTGTCAGATCCATACTAGAACCGTCGCTCCCATACTAAAATCGTACCATACGGACGACACTGCGATTGCGCTGCGACGACAGCGGGTTTACTATGAGGATTGACGTTTTCTAGTATGGATCTGACAGACAGCTGCGATGTTTCAGCACTCCGTCGTGCGTCAAGTGTGCGACCCGCCAAATTTCAAATCCATTACTGTTGATGATGATGATGACTGAATCATAGTCCTCGACGTAGCCGAATGCTTCAAAGCTGAGATACACAAGCTGTGGGCTCCCGATATGGACCTGGTGGTGGCTGAGGTCAAGACCTGAAGCCAAGGCTGAAGAAGGATAATGGATTAATGGTGTTGCAGATACATGAAATGCAAAAAAAAAATGGAGGCAGGTGGACATCAAAATATATGATAAAGCTTTGAAATTGCATGTTTTGTTTTATTTTTATAAGGAAGACGAAACCAATTAAGTATAGGTACTTTAGTTAGAATGTAGCAATACTATCGATAATATCAATAGTATCGTGGCTCATAATATAAAAATTATCGAATGTTTTTAGTGTAACTATATTATCGATAGTTTTTAAATTACAAGATACGGCATCATCGATAGTAACGATAGTATTACTCCATTTTGAACTATCGATGCTATCAATTGCATCACGGACGGCGCACGCATGACGTCTGTTGTCTGTGGCTTCAAAGTTGAGATCCACAAGCTCGGCTTCCGATATGGCTGAGGTCTTGGCTGACGAAGGATATAGATTGATGATGTTTCAGACAGATGCATAAAAGGGGGCACTAAAATGTAGAAATAATTATGATAATCATAGCTTTGGAGATGCAAATCTTGTTTTATTTATTTTTTTCACAAAGTTATCTGTGCCATGCCAGAGCAAAAGAAGAAAAAGAAGTCAACAAATGTCAATGCAGACAAAAAATGGTGTACCCGCTGTGCCAGTAAGTAAATTTGAATATGGAACTGTCGTCGTTGAGAGCCTTCGTGGTCACAGCTCTCAGCGTTTTCATTAGCATTAGAGCGTCGGTAGCTAAGTGGTTAGGTTAGGACACCGGTCTTACAATCGTGAGATCCGAGTTCGGTCCCCGCCATGTACCAATGTGTTTTTGCTCACGTACATTTACCGACTGCTCTTACAGTGAAATTAAAACATCGTGACAAAACCCACTTTCAAAATAAAATTAGAATTCAGATCATATTTGAATCTGACTTAAACTAGGATTCGGGCCAGGCTAGCCTTCGGGTTGCAGAGGTCAGATGGCAGTCGCTCTGTGTAAAAACTTAGTTCCATGTCAAATCCCTAGATTAGGTAGCCGACCCCGACAGAATAACGGAAGAAGGCAAGGAGAAATGAGACACTAATTATAATGGTTGACACAAACATGTGCCCCTACATACCTACCTACCCCAGTTCAGCCCACAACTCTCAAACAACTATTCCCAGTAACCAGTAATGTTCAATTTTCTACAGTTCCTTAGAACAATGATATGCAAAGTGTCAGTTTCCCTACTATTTCCTGAACATTGGTTGAAAATGAATTCATTCTGACAGGCGCATATTACTTGTGACATGTTCCAATTAAGTGCTCAACACATATTTACACAGTAAACTTGAACCGATGACAATTAAAACAACTGTAAGTATAAATTGAAAGAACACTCAATATTCATTTAGTGACTAGGAATAAATTTGCGATGTTGAAAGCGGCGGTTATACTATGTGTGTATTTGTCAATACAATCGAGGGTAGATGGAACGGCGGATATAATGCAAACTATAGCACTCAACTTCGGAAAGCCATTACAGGAATGTAAGAAAGAGGTAGGTGTATTCATTTTATAAGAGAGAAAAGTTTGCTTTTGCGGTTTTTTTTTAAATCTTGAGCAGCAAAACTTTTCATCTGTACCACATATGGACGTAAGATTAAGGGTCATTGAAATGTAATGCGTGGGACTTCTTTTGCGGCGCGGACTCTTGTACTATTATTTATACTGTGCTATAGAGTAACGATAGTGTATTCTTTATTCAAACAAAACGCTATAACTTCGATGTTCGAAATCAAATCGAATGTTTCAAGAAGTTAAAGCCTGTGGTAAAACCAAACCAAACGTGCGCACGTGCGAGTTGCGGATTTCAACTTTTGAGATTTTTTTTTTATTCGGAGAGCTCTCCCCTTTCACCCCAATTCAGCAAGAAACCTTCAAAACTTTTTGAGTCGGCTGCACGCACCAAAAAACATGACTCATGCGGCGTAACCTCGCTCTGAGGCGTTACCTGCAAGGGAGAACGCGGAACGAACGACAAATAGGCACAATCGGCCTTCGCGTTCGGCATTCGTTTCTTTTAAACAAATGTAATAAAATTCTCCAGATGGATCTACCAGACACGATTGACGTGGACTTTATCAACTTCTGGAAGGAAGACTATGTTGTGACGAATCGGGCTACGGGCTGCGCCATCTTCTGCCTCAGCACCAAGCTGGACCTGGTATCTCCAGATGGAAGCTTGCATCATGGAAACGCGCACGAGTTCGCGAAAAAACACGGCGCTGGTAAGATACATTCTTCTTCTTCGAGTCGATGGTAACCAAGGCATGAATATCGGAATCTCGGAATATCGTAATATCGGAATCCCGGAGCAAAAGTTCCGATATTACGATTCGGATACTAAGTGATCAAATATCGTAATATCGGATTGAGAAAACTTTATTTGAAAACACCTGGAATATACTTTGTAAAAGACTGTGGTCATTATTATTATGTTCTCTTGACGCCCGTTACATTATTTTCATCTCACGAGCGCAGGTTATCCGTACTTGTGTGTGTTATCTCTTTCTCTTTTCGTTTTGGACACGTCATGAAAAAAAAAGGGTTCTTACATCTCTGGCCACCATCAAATTATGCCTCGCCCACGGAATTCAGCTTGCTGTCATCGATACATTGTACAAAACCGAGCCAACGACTACTGATGAAGCTCTACCCGAACCGTCTTTTCAGCATGAAATCGAATTCCTTAACCACTCAAACTCAGAAAGTGACGAAGATGATGAATATGACGAGTCATCAATAGATTGCGGTAGATTTGAAGTAGAAAGTGTACAAGTTCGTACTGGTGATCTAAGAATGTACAAAGATTTACTGCAAAGAAGTTGACACTGAAGCAAGAATTCAGAAAGAAATAGAGAAATGCAGAAAAAAGAAAACTTCTATGCTTCCGTCTGATGAAATGTTACACAAAATGCTAGATGCCTTGTTGTTTTTAAGAACGCACTATCAAGAAAAACGTGTATTTAAAAAAATATTTTGAGGCATTCGCTATTTTTTATATTTATGATAATAGTTTTTTTATTATTGTTGATTTTGCTTGCCTACTTTGATATTATCAAAAGTATATTAATGTTGATTTTAAGAAAGTTTAATAATTAGTGATAATAGTAACGAGAAATCTGTGATTTTGTGCTTCTAAGTTCCATATTATAAACGATTCTATCTATAAACTGTCTTTTTTTTTCTTTATATACCAAAATATATCCCTAGGTTATAATCCAAAGTAATAAATAATATACTTACGCGTAACTGATAAAAAACGCGTGAAACTTAATTTTATGTGCAATTCCGATATTAATACCGGATATTGAGATCTGATATCGGAATTGAAAACCTTCCGATATTGCATGCCCATATAAATAATTTAAGATTAAATTTTAGGTATATTCTGAAACAAAAACAACATGTACAAGTATTGAGTTTTTTCCAGCTGACCAGCTGATAGGTCAATTTGATTTAGATTAGCCTCTTTAACTTATCTTAACAGCCACAACAGCCCACTGCTTGACTTGGGTCTCTCCCGATAGGGGTTTTGCCATACACGCCCCGGCGGCTGGTAGCATATCTGAGAGATAGTCCCTTGTAGCGCATACTGTGGTTGGCCTTCGTCCAGAAATTTCGTGTGGTGTGATGGTAAGGCTTCATACTAAATACCAT
Source organism: Keiferia lycopersicella (assembly GCA_029255805.1). NCBI lineage: Eukaryota > Metazoa > Arthropoda > Insecta > Lepidoptera > Gelechiidae > Keiferia > Keiferia lycopersicella. The sequence goes on from JARACZ010000005.1 coordinate 16,486,605, forward strand.
GTGCTCTTTCTTTCTAGACGATTCCATGGCAAAACAATTAGTTACGCTCTTCCACGGCTGTGAGAAGTCTGCTCCTGCTTTAGAAGATGATTGCGTGAAGGTGCTGGCAGTCGTCAAATGCTTCAAGGACGAGATCCAGAAACTGAACTGGACTCCGGACATGGATCTCGTGATTGGCGAGATCTTAGCTGAAGGATGATCTCAGTATGCCTATGATCCGTACCGCGACATAGATTTCATATACACCTTTGTGTCAATTTTCACTTGTCGTAATAAAACCCGACTTGACATGTCTGAAGTCGCGAGATAAATCTCTACGAGACGCATCATTAGCCTACTGAAAAATTATAATGATACAAAACAAGAAATGCGGCGAAACTACTATGGACACTGAACTTAGAATATAAGTAGATAAACATAAAAGGGGAAGATTTTTCCTATTATTAAACTGATCAATTTTCCTCTGGCAACATAAATATGCTGTCAATATATAAGACGATTAAAGCCCCATCTCTTTACTTGATCAAGGTAGGTGATTAAGAGAATTTGTCTGTGGAGGCTTCTTTTCATAAATTGACCATATTTGCTTCTTGTTCCTCAGTAACTGTTGGTTTTATCTCATGATTGCCGGTCGGCCATGCTTGGTCTTTGTGTGCGTCAGATTGGAAGCTGTCAGTTTTGGTCAAGACTGAAGGCACGAAGGTCTGGAAGTGTAGCAAGTGACCATTCCGGTCACATCTTCATATATGTATGTGGGTTCTCGAGTGAAGACCACACCTCGGCAAGCGTGCTATTGAACGCCCTCCGGCCAGATGGACCAAAGACTTAAAGAGAGCGGCTGGTAGCGATTGGATGGCGAAAACGGAAGATCGTGCCTTGTGGAGTATCCTGAGAGGGAGGCCTACGTTCAGCAGTGGACTTCTTCTCCAAACCATCAACCGCCTGATGAGTTGCCCTAATTGTCCCGAGCCATGTTCTCTCGAAGACTTAAAAGAGGCAAATCCAATACCCATCGCCGTGGCCAAACATTGGTCCAAGGCTTAGTCCAAGGTCCTTATAAACCAGGTTAGAATAATCGATTTGATGAAGCAGTGGACTGCTATTTGCTTATCTGATGATGTAACACGAAGACATCGTTCATGTACATTAACGCACACGGGTATGACAAGCTTGCGCTCGTGAGATAAACATCTATAATAGTAGTTTTCTTTCTTAGTGCTTGCGTAGTATGTAGTATTCCCAATTTTCCATTTGTTGCGAGGAAAGTTGATCAATGTTATTGGAAAAATCATTTTTAATATTTTTGTTTTTGTCTTGCTGGAGGAGTGCGAAGTGTTTTTAGTAGACAAATTAGGCTTTTAGGGTAGTTTAGAACTTTAATAAATCGTAGGTGTTCAAAATGCAGGGCATGAAATAGTTGTGTATTATTTTGAACTTTTCTTCATTATCCTCCTTGCCTTATCCCGTTCTCTGTCGGGGTCGGCTAACTAACCTAGGGGATTTGACATGGAACCAAATTTTTTATACACAGCGACTTCCATCTGACCTCTACAACCTGAACCTAGCCCGAAACCTAGGTTGAGTCACATTCAAACATCATCTGAGTTCAAAATTTATGGGTTTCATCACGATGATTTTCCTTCACCGCAAGGGCGGTCTGTAAATGTACGTGAGTAAGAAATATTTTGGTACATGGCGGGGATCGACCTCGGGTCTTACGATTGTACCGGTGTCCTAACCACTTCGCCACCGACACTCTCTATTTCTAACTTTTCTTTAACAAACCTACACACTTAGCCGCGGCTCTTGCGTGTATGTTTTTAAAAACATCCAAAAACATTAGAAATGTCTATGGCGACGCCATAAGTATGTAACGATTTTTTATATTTTTTTGGGTAGAAAACGCGTGCAAGATACACAACTTAATTTTCATACAAAAACGGAAAATAATATGTTATATGACTTATGTATGACCTATACACAGACACACAAAGTTACGCAACGATTTATAATCTGATGAATTACCAGACCTTCGTCGAATAATGAAATACGAAAAAAAATATCAATGTCACGTGGTCGATAATCATCCCAACCCTATAGTCTGTAAGATTAGGTACTTATCTTTTTGTAAACAAACTTTGTATGAAACTGACAGTTCAGAAGTGTCACTTTCATACAAAGTTTTGTTTACAAAAAGATAAGTACCTACCTAAACTTACAGACTATAGAAGGGTTCAACTGAAACTAAAGTAGCGCCGCTTGAATAGGCCATACGAAACGGGCTGTCAAATACGAAAAGATACGTCAACAAAGAAAAATACACCTTTTTTTTTTTTTTTTTAATTCTGGCGTCACATCTCATGGGTGGAGACGTATTTTGCCAATGTCAAAGTAGTCAGGTCGTCGGTAAGGTTAGAGTGATGTAAAGTTAAGTGGCATTACGCCGAGGGAGAGTCCACAACACAGTGATCCTAGTCTGACGACTAGGGGCTGTGTTGCGCAAAATTATGTAGTACAAAAAACTCGATAGTAAAATTTTCTGCACCACGTGGAGACCGCTCGTCACTATTGCACAATGCCGAATATATGCATTAATTACAATTTCCTATTTATGAACACTTTCAGAATAGTTTGTTGCTTAACACACTATCAGAATTATTCACCAAACACTCAAATGAACAAGAAATATCAAATTATAACCAATACACGACCCGCCATGATGGAATACCAACGAGCGACCCCTATGAAATACACCTTACGTCATAGCATTAAAATGATTTTGACAGCTGTAAAATATGGCATAATCGAGCAGCTGTCCTTTAGCTTTTCATACAGTTTATTACAAAAACCAATAGGTACAAGGGCATGTGCTGATATCACCTACATACATACATATATCACGCCTTTATCCCTTGCGGGGTAGGCAGAGCGTTAACAGCCGTAAGAATACGGTCGCTATCGCCACGTCTGACATTTTTGAGTATTGTTTTCTAAGGTTGTTTCGGAAAACATGTGTATCACTATAGTGACAGGTTGTCAGCCTGTCGCCTAAAAATTGTAATACACCAATACTCTCGAGTCCCTTAGTCGCCTCTTACGACACCCACGGGAAGGATGTGGGGAGACGCTATTCTAAGCCGGCATCACACGGCATATCACCTGGTTCAGAATAATTGAAAATCACTCACGGTAAAGCCGTATCGCACAATTAACGCACGACGGAGCGCTAAAATATTGCAGCGGTCTGTCAGATGCATACTACGACGTCACTCCCCATACTACCAGCACACGACGACGACGCTGCGATAGCGCTGTGTCGACAGTGGTTGAGCGGTTTTTCGTATGGCGGTTGACATTTCTAATGTGAATCTGACAGACCGCTGCGATATTTTAGCGTTCCGATTTATAACTTGCAAGTACCAACTACTAGCAATTAACGAACATCATTCTTGAGGAGTTCTTGCGGAAATTCAAAAGTATTGATATAGGGAGATTGTTCGGTGATAAGATAATAGACTTGAAACTGCTGTAATAAGGTTGACAGGAAATGGTAGGTTGACAGACTATCTGGGTCTCGTCTGACAGTGTGTCCAAAGAATTTGAGGACAAAAGCATAAATAAGCCTGTATGAAATGATTCCAACCATTTACATGTTTGTGATAAAACATGATTAAAAGAAATCTCAGTAATCCTTTTCTTAGGTATTTCTTCAGAAATAATTATCACAGCACAGATATAAAACACTACAAAAAAAAAGACAAAAATAAAGTAACAATAAAATATAACAAAAATAAACTTAACTAAAAATACCACCCCAGGACGCCCCCGGTCCAGAGGTGCCCATTACACTACTAGCATTACCACGTTGTATTGCAATGGACAATCCTTGCACCAGGAACGAGCCAGAGCGAAGATCCAGGCCCTATCTGCCTAACAAAGGCCACAGTCTTCGTGCACCAACTCCCAGCTATTTCCAAAGGAACAAACTCATACATAACCGTAAAACTCACGTTCTTAGATTGTAACAAATCCTCATGTTCCTACAGGTGATGGCGACAAAGCAACTTTTAATCATCGGTTGCAACCTACTCTTTAACTGGCAAATTGAAACTTTGCAACTTCAGTTAGCTGCTAATGGTCAACCATACTTAGTAATTAAAGTAGTAATAATTTCTGGGCTATATAAAGAGCCCTGAATGGAATATGAGTAGCCATTTTGTAGTTCGTGTTGATGAGCATTATGGCTGGTTGTTCAGGAATTTCAGTTGCTGTGATGGTAGTCTTAGCGGTGGGAATCAAACATGTTCAAGCTTCGTCAGAAACTATGAAGGCTATCACTTCAGGATTCATGAAGGCTTTAGACGATTGTCGTCATGAGGCAAGTTACAGATTAATTCATCTTTGTCTGACCCGTTCTTATAATCAATAAGAAAGTTTGGTATTCCCTTATTTTTTCTTTAATGATACATACCATTTTCATTTTAGTAATAATGTGTTTCGAGTGTATATTTTCAAGAAGTCTCACTTTCTTTTTAATTTTTTCGCAAATCAATTCATTATATCATCAAAATAAGCCTTAAAATAAAGTATCTAGTTTCTAGTATCTAGTTTTTAGTAGGATATCATCCACGTAAGCCTCCAATTTTTCAAATTTGCCAGCTGAACCTCTCCGACCATGTGATACGCGATTTGTACTTCTACTGGAAAGAGGACTACACCTTGCTGGAACGGGAGACAGGTTGTGCCATCGTCTGCATGAGCCATAAACTCAACATCCTCGACAGCAGCGGCAAGCTCCACCATGGGAACACTAAGGAGTTCGCCATGAGTCATGGGGCTGGTATGATCTTTAATTTATGTACTCCTGTCTTTGTCTTATTCACCTTGTTTAATCATAATCAATAAATTATATGAAAGCTACAATATTTCCTGTCCGTCGTGAGTTTTCTTCTTTTTTAAAAGTAACTCTTATCGAGGGAGTATTTTACAATCCTTCCTCTTCTCCGCCAGTAACTTGAACTCATGTTACAACTCAACATTGACTTTTCCTTTGTTTTGGTGTATTTAGTGCGTCTGGATCTACCTCTTTCTTTATTTCCTTCTTCCTTCCCTTCAATAATGTTCTCTATAAAGTTGTGTTGTGTTGTCCATGAAGTGAAGTTTCATGTTTGCTTTTCTTTTCAGCCGATGACATTGCCTCGCAACTGGTCACATTTCTTCATGAATGTGAAAGCAAATTTTTGGATATAGAGGACACTTGCATGAGAGCCTTGGAAGTTGCCAAATGCTTCCGTACCTCCATCGACAAACTCAACTGGACCCCTAAGATGGATGTCATCATCACAGAAGTTCTTACCGACATTTAGACCAAGTTACACTGGTTTCCCTTCAGTAGAATGAAGCTTTAGATTTCATATTTGTATTTTATTTCAAGCTAAGGTTATTTGAGACGTAGAATTTGGGTTGATTGAATATGTCGTCAATAAATATACATAAAAACAACTCCGCTATGTACAAGTTACAATTGTACGTAACTGTAGTTACATCTGTGAGTAGACAAAAATATTAATCTTTAGTAGAGTCGTAGATACAAACTCAAATACCGAACTAAACTCTACACAACACAAGTAAGACCCTTTCCTACTACCTACCCAGCTCTGTTCAGTGCTCGTGTTCATGAGCTCAGAACGGTTCGCCGAAAAACCTTTCAACGATATCACTGTACATCAAAAGCTTTGTTTGCCGATATACCTTTATGCCGACTACACGGTTCATCGCAATATAGTTTGTCGACAGCACTGTTTATCGAATCAAATCATATCAACTGTCAATTACCACAGATAATAAACACCAGCAGCCCATGCAAATACAGTAGCAGGTAACACACACACCGCATTCGTATGCGGTTTTTGACAACTAGCAAACAAATGACTGCATGTGACAACCATAAGTTGATGCGGCGTGAGGTGCCATGATTATTTAGTACTGGATTTCCAAAGAGATTTAAATTTTCTCTCACCAAGAAAATACGGTAAATACCGCAGATGTGTTTCCTCAACGTGTCGATAGTCGATATCGATAAACATCAATTCCATCGATAGCTCCGATAACCCCTGCCATTCAATAGCTTGGTGTCTAATTGTGCCATAAATTGGCCGTTTCGGCTAGGGATGTTACGAATACGGATATCATGGTGAAAACCGGATATATGAAGTATGAGAGTATCTTCTGAGGTTCAATCTGAAGATTGTGTACCTATCGCCATAGTGACAGGTATCATCCTATTAGTCCATCGGCTAAACTTGAAATGTATATGTTACTTACCATACGACATCCCCGGGAAAGTAATGGTGTGATGCTATTTTAAGCCGACCCGGAGAATCCATACATACATACAATCACGCCTCTTTCCCGGAGGGGTAGGCAGAGACTACATCCTTCCACTTGCTACGATCCTGACACACCTCTTTCGCTTCCTCAACATTCATCAGCCTTTTCATACATGCTCGTGGGTTTAGGGTACTCTTCACCTGACCTTTCTTTAGAACGTCCCCGATTTGATCTAGGTACGTTCGTCCCGGAGAATCCGAACTAATTAATGTTTCGGTTACGGATAGCTTTTTTGTATCGATTATCCGATAGTTTCGGCTACGGAGCTCCCTAACATCCCTGCAGCCAAACATGGCGTAACTTGGCCCGCGCTGGCCGTAAGGTGGCCCAACTTAGCCATTAGTACGACACAATCGGCCGTGGTCGTATGTCACTATTGTACTGTATTAGGGGATCGGGGTTACACACAGACCTACATCACATTCGATTCCAGATTACTGACTAATCTCTCTCTTTTCTTGTGGGACACCGAGTCTTCAAACGACCCGATAAACCCTGATGACAAAGTTTTTCAACCGCCTACAATACAGCAGGCCTCTGACATGGTTTAGTAACGACCGGCGGCGGCGTCTAAGTTATCATATCATAGACTGCAACCAGGACCTACGCCTTAACGTGCCCTCCAAAACGTGGACAAATCGATTATATAATAATGGCCGCGAAGAAAACGATTCTCTTAACCTAACTTAAAACAGCATTGTCACTTTCGGCCAAATTCGGTATTTTTTTGTAAATGGGTTTTTCGCCTTTACGAATCAATTTAGTCGCACTCGTTGTATATGTCACCTTATTTTGACAGAAAAAGCGCAATTGCGTCAAATTAGGTAGGAGATATGACATAACAATATCACAGGCTTTTGTAAACCTATTTGACGGGTGTATTTTGAATGACAGCGCTGAAAAATTCTGACACCAGGGTCCATTGGGTCGTTGGACGACTCGATGTTCCGCACGAAGAAAGAGAGAGCCCTTATTTTCGGTTAGGTACCTACAGAGAATTGTCGGCCTGAAGTATCGTATCTCGAATAAGCCAAAGCTGTCTAACCCTTACTAGATGACATCTAGACAAAGAAAATTATAATTGGGCTAGTTTTCCGTCACAGCATTAACATGATTTTGACAGATGCCTAATATAGCTGGCTTATTCAAGTGGCGATACTTTATGCATACCTATACGTATATATTTATTTTAATTTTGAAAAGGTCTGACCCGATCATACGATCAAATCAGACGATAAGTGTCTTGCCAATGAATAGGCGTGCTTTAAACTAGATAAGCTGGATGTTAGACAATCTAGACTTAGGCATTCTGGATATTCTAGGCCTAGGAATTTGGCCCTAATCGACGTTTGATGTAGCTGTGTCGATAGGACTAAATTATAGGAATAACATGCGAAGCGGCAGTATTGTTTGAGGTCTGGGGTTGCTGTGAGAAATACACATATCACGCCTTTATCCCTTGCGGGGTAGGCAAAGCAGAGTGGTAAGAGCTATACCTAGTGTCGGGTTTTGATACAAACGTATTCCCCTTTAGAGTTATCTGCTAAGGCCATACCCCCCAAATTTTCTTTTCCAAAAACAATGGAATGGAAAAAACATTTTTCGTTTTGTACCTATGGGAAAAGAAAGTTGATCATATTTTCTTCTCGTAATAATATCTTTCGAAAAAGAAAATAATACGCGCAAGGCCTTAATGTAAAAAAAAGTTCTAACTATACAGGCATTACTCGGAAAGAAAACAGGGGAACACGTTTGTATGAAAACCCAACACAAGGGCTAGCTCTTAACAGCCTAAAAACTACGGTTGCCATCATCGCTACATTCTGAGGAACATTTGAGGGCCGTTTTAGAACAACCGTTATGCGAAATTCGAAAAACTGAAACTCGGGAAAACATCGAATTTCTTATTTTTCGCCTCTCAAGATACCATGGGGTGATTTTATTCTAAGCCAGCATACATGTGGACCAGAAGTTAGAGTAGCTAGTAGACAAACCTTATGTCATAACATTTGTTCCAAGGTCACAAACGTCACAAGGATCATCCTATATTTTACAGGCTATAGGTACAATTTACCACACATAAACTGAAAGCTTACACGCTGTCTACCCCGTATCGGGTCTTAGCGTGATTTACGCGTGCTAAATAATCCTAATGAAGAGTAATCCTCGGTGACGCAAATACAGCTTGCTATTGGTGCATTTCCATTATCAAGTACGATACGACTAAAAAAATTCTGATTTAGGAGAACCTCACACCTGACGATCGTTGGTTCAAAAGTGAAATGGTAATATTCCGTATATTCTATTCTATCAGATGCCTGAATTAAGGCCGTTAGAATAGGCCATATTTGATAGCTATCAAATGTCAAACCAATACTAAAGGACATTTCGCAAAGAAAAATAGACCTTATGTTATGGCATACATAAGGTCTATTGCAATGGTATTAACATGATTTTTACAGCAGTCAAATATGGCCTATTCGAACAGCCATAATTTACGCCAGTTTTTGCTTTCTCCTGCGACAACGTCGGTATTGGAAATTTTCTTGCATCTGACAGATAAATGATTGGATGAATGCGTTCAGACAACTTACAGCAAATTTTTATACGACTCAGCTCTAAAATTTAAGTAGAGCACTCTTCTGGTTATTTCAGCCTCGAAGTTGTCTCTTCCCAACTGCAGTGTTGTTGTAAGATATAGGCATAAAAATCGTTGTCGACTGAAGTAAGGAAACAAACCCCCTAGTGGGTTCAAATAACCCCATCTAAACAATGTGTCGCTAAACACGATGTCGTGTTGTTCAGTGTATGCGATATATTGTAATTAGGAGTTAAAATTGTTCAAGTCACACTGACGCCATTTTATGTACTACTCGTATTAGCTATAATAATAAAAATCATCATTCGTCACTTTCAAACAGTGACATCATATTGTGATGTAGTGTGTTTGTGTGTTTTTGAGACGACTTTTGAGCAATGTTGGAAAGGAAAAAAACTTTCGACCTTTCATACAAATTTCCCGATTGGCTGAGTAATTTTGTATGGGAACTCGAAAACTTTTTTTCGTTTCCAACATAGCCCCCATGGAAAAAGTTGTTTAGTTTCATGGTCTGATCACGCCTGCAAAGTTTTTGTTACAACGTCCCTTACACCACGTATATTGATTTCCAATAGTTTTCCACAAAAACGAAGAAGAATGAGGGTAGACAGATATGTTTGCCACTAGCAGCCACCCACAGATACAGTTTAGCCGTGATCATGACGCTTGCAACAGCGTTGAAATATTAGCAACTCAAAACAAAATAAATTCATCTGTAAGAACCCGTTAAAATCATAAATATCTGATCTGATTTCTAGTAAAGTTTCCGCAGTCTGTAGCGACCCATAAAGGTCCATAAACACATGGACGTTGAAAATTGATGCAGCCGACAGATTTATAGAGCCGGCATGTTTTTAATTGCTGACGATAAACCAAAGGGGTTGTAGCTGACCACACGCAGTCAAATATTTTCGTCATTGTCCTTTCATTGTGAATTATTTTTGTGTTGTAGGTACTATAGTTTCAGGTTAGCATGGCAATAGCAATCGTTGAAGTTTTGTACCACCGTACTCGTATTTTTAACAGCGATATATCGTTTACTTTGGTAAATATAAACGATACGAGTATCGCTGAGTACAGGGATATTAGCCAAGTTCAGATTCTTGTATCCCTATACTCTAGCGATATTCATATCGTATACATTTACAGAGGAAAACGATATATCGCTTTCTAAAATACGAGTACAGTGGTAGTGGTGTCAACGATCGCTATTGCCATGCTCGAAAGCACTATACGAGCATATAAGCCATCGAGCTGGCAGCATGTTGCAAACCTGATGGCTTGTGTGTTTCATTGAAGGGTTATTATTTTTCATTGAAGATGAACGAAGACTGAAATATATTTTTTTAGATACTAACACTCTTTTTTCTAATTTGTATTTGTATGCCGTGTGATGCCGGCTTAGAATAGCATCACCCCACATCCTTCCCGTGGGTGTCGTAAGAGGCGACTAAGGGACTCGAGAGTATTGGTGTATTACAATTTTTAGGCGACAGGCTGACAACCTGTCACTATAGTGATACACATGTTTTCCGAAACAACCTTAGAAAACAATACTCAAAAATGTCAGACGTGGCGATAGCGTCCGTATTCTTACGGCTGTTAACGCTCTGCCTACCCCGCAAGGGATAAAGTGATATATGTATGTATGTATGTATGTGTTTGTAATTGCATAGTATTAAGTACGTGTTTTAGCAGCTAACGAATATTATAGTTATCTGTGATAACAATGCTCATGTTTTTCTTAATTTGTTTCAGGTAAGTAAAAAGCAGTAAGATAATGTTTCTTGGATTCGTAAGTACTGGGTACCTACTTACTTTACTTATTTATTTTTAACAAAAAATTACTAAGCATTCCTTGCAAACGTTCGGTCCCTATCATGATACTATAGCAGTCCACTGCTGGACGAAGGTCTTCCCCAGGGTATGCCATAAGGCATAATCTCCCGGTCCTGAATCTCTTACAATCTTACCCCTTGTCCACCTGCCTCCTTATTCTAAGTTCTAAACACACTATGCCGAAAATACGCGGCCGAATTTACGCAGGTGTGTGCAAGTTCCTGTCTGCGAGGAGGACCCCGGGGGGAAACTTTGCCATCCGTAGCGCCGGAGCACTCAGAGAAACTGGGTATTAGGGACAGCGTCCCGAATACTGATAGAGTGCAAGCAGGCCATGAAACTGAACAACTTTCCCCTAGGAATATATGTCAGGAACCGACAAAAAATTTCAACCTCCCTTACAAAATCGCGATCAACTACTACTACTTTACTATGGGAAGCGAAACTTTTATGACGTTTCCTGACATATGTTCCTAGGGAAAAGTTGTTCAGTTTCATGGTCTGCTTGCACCCTATCAGTATTCGGGATGTTGTCCTTTACACCCCGTATAAATTGTATTTACCTAAATAAGCCAGATTTCTGCGGCGTATAAGGCGCTTATAGTGTGTCATGTCCGCCGAATACATTGGGACGCAAAATCAGGAGCTCTATATCTGAAGCATCGTAATAAAACCGTGCACGGAAGTCCGCAATGACTGATCTAACCACACGTTTTTAAACTATTACTCGACGATTGTATAGCCAAGGGTATCGATAAGCAAAGTAGAACGTGTGATTCAAGCATAAGCAGATTTTCGCATGAAACAAAAACGACCGTTTCAGAAATTAAGCTTCAGGGGCCGAACTTCGGCGGCGTAACTTCGGCATAGGGTGTTTAGATTAAAGGTCGCTTCACCCCCATTAGGGCGGGTGTAGACCGGTGACATCAGCTGTGTACACCGCCTTATCGCCGTAGAGAGATCTCTCAGATTTGTCTGGCCTAAGCTTAAGACTAGTTTAAGACGATGGTACAGAGTTTAGTAAGTAGTAGAGGTTCCTTGGTCATTGGAAGACTCAGTGTCCCACACGAAGAGATAGAGAGGGAGGTTCCTTAATTTTGACAAAGTTTACTTTAAAAAGGGAGGTTCTTTGTAGAATTTACAAGCGATACTATCTACTCTAATAAATAGAGTGAAATTACAGTGACCGATACCGTAAATACAGAACGGACTAGTTATAAAGAGCCAACTTTCCTTTACTCTTTCCTCGGTAACATAGGTTGAAATATGAAAAAAAAACTCGGTCTCTCTATACAAAACTAGTGGGCGCCCGCGGCTCAGCCCGCGTGTATGTCAGTATTGATCGTATCGGGATCGTAGCATCCCACAGGAACATTTTTTTTTCATAACAACTATCCTACGTATTAATCCTAGTTACCCTCTATATATGTTTGTGCCAAATTTCATGAAAATCGGTTCAGTAGTTTTAGCGTGAAGGAGTAACAAACAAGCAAACATGAGTACTTTCACATTTATAATATTAGTAGAATGTGGTTCCAGCCGATCAAGTTCATTGTATGCGACGTCCAAAAACTTGCCTCATATTTTGATCTTTGTTCCTTCGGGAAAGATGTTCCTTATCATCAGCCTATTTTGAGGTTTTGGTATGAATCACTAGCTAAAACTTCAACCTTTACTATTTGCCAATTTCCCTTTCTCTACATTACTAATCCTATCTTAAAGACATCCACCGTAGCCCACAGCCCCTAAGATTTATGCAATCTTAGAATCGGTCAACCGGATCTAATCTTCCGGAAAATCCGGACATCCGGATTGCTGGACACCCCCAGTAACGGATGTAAAACACATTTATGCTGATGATAGGATTACAAGGACTGAAGGTCTTAAATTATTGTAGGGTTAATGTTTATTTACACTTCTATGTCTACCTATCTATGTCATTCTCCTTGCCTTATACCGTACTCTGTCGGGGTCGGCTACCTAACCTAGGGGATTTGACGTGGAACCAAGTTTTGCACGGGGCGACTACCATCTGGATGGCTAACATGCGTGCCACGATAAAATTTTATCACCGCAATATGTCTTCTGCGGCTAACTTCACTGCGAAAAAGTTACGCATTCTTCCGTAGTGACATTCTTCCGCATATGAAACGACAAAATATATCGTGGCTTGCATATTAACCAGGCTGACCTCTGCAACCTGAATGCTAACCTGGATCGAATTTCTAATTTCCTCAAATTTACACTTTTTAAAATATTTCGTATGAATAAAGAAATTGAAGCAAAATAAATTGCCACCCAGAATATCGCGGGATAGTGCTGCGCCCGCTATCGGCCGGCAATTATCCCGGTAATAAATTATCCCGTGCCCGAGAGCGCCGGTTATCGGTAATTACTGCACAATGATGTATGGACGCGAACGTTTTCGTGCTTGGTACCGTTAATCCTGGACAACACCATGAATACCTATAGGTTAAGGTATGCATTTTACAGGTTGTAAGAGACTGTAGCTAACGCCCTTCCTGTGGCTACTTTTTGGGCAGACAAAACTTATTCGCCACGATACGCTTAGAAGAAGAGACGGTGTACCAAAAACTTTGCTGACATCACTACATACGAGTAGTATAAAGCAAAGTCGCTTTTCGCGTCCGTCTGTATTTATGTTTGCTTAAATCTTTGCAACTACTCAATTTATTTCGATGCAGGTTTTTTATTAGATAGAGTGAGAGGAAGGTTGTTATGTATAATACTTGCCGGGAAAACATCAGCAAAACGAGTTGCAGAGGTCGTAGCCGCTGGGCGGGCCGCTAGTTATAAATAAGGACACGAATCTGAACAACTGTCCCTATGAAGTTCATGTTGAGAAACGTTTTTTTTATTTCTCGGTTTATAATCACAGGATAGTCTTTTTTACCCCAGAGTTCGCGGTATTTATGGAAACCAGACTTTAATGGTTTTTTGGACCGGAAAAAAAATTATCTACCTACATCTATATTATCTATCAAAATATATATACTTATCTATCAAAATGGTAAAGAAAGTATGCAGTTAGCAACAAGTAGCGACATCTGTTGATTAGAAGCCGCAACTGTAAAGCGGATCGGTGCATGCGCTGCTGTCTTTCCCGAGTGCTCTACTTACTAAGTTCCAATGCTGTTGGAGAGATGGCACCCCAACTGATAGTCGTTCAATGTTTTTGTTATATAAATGATAAAAAAGTAGGTATCATTTGAGCCTGTGATTTGAACTCACAGAACATATAATTAATTGTAATCTATAGTCTGTAAGTTTAGGTACTTATCTTTTTGTAAACACACTTAGTATGAAAGTGACACTTCAGAACTGTCAGTTTAATACAAAGTTTGTTTAATAAAAGATAAGTACCTAAACTTACAGACTATAGTATCATATGAATTTGTTGATTAATATTGTGTAATAAAGTATGTTTCTTATTTTAAACCAGACGTGCCCCAGCACAGGCGTCTTTTACTTCCACATCTATTTTGAACCACGTCCTTCCAGTTTTTTGGTTAAGAAAGACTAAGTAGTAGTTGTATTTATTTGCCCATAGTTCATTAGACAGACAAAAAAAGAAAGAAAGATCGTCTTATCTGTCGTCTGAGAATGTCTATTCATACAACATTCTCTATCCCAACTGCGTTCTGAATTACATCAGCTATTAAAATTCGGGAGCACAACAATGTTGTATTTCTGACTCGGTCAATCAACCTGACCCCGAGTATTGTGTATGTCTGTAATCTGCATGTAGATACCTATTTGAAATCAATTTTATGATCATGATAAAAAAATATCCAATATACCTAGCTCTTGCCATTAGAAAAGAAAAGGAAAAACCGAGAATATAATTACACGGGCGATGGGAGGTCCAAAAATTTTCTCATTGGTAAAAAAACACCTTGATGCGAGGTGGCGCGTGTCATCACAGCGTAGTATCACATCATATTTTCACTTATGTTTCTTGGGGATAGTTGTACAGTTTCATGGCCTTGCAGTTAATATTTTTACACCTTATAATATGTCACAAATACCTACCTATGCTTGGATGACACACCGAAGCCTAAAATAAGGAAGATGTTGTGTGCTGACTGCAATATTTCTTTTTCTAACCATAATCCTGTCCTTACATTTATCGAACCTAAATCGACTGGACTAAAACTTGTGATAAGCAACTGAAATAGTTTTGCTTATCTGCCGTCTTAATACTGTAGGGAAGGGACAGTTGCGTGATTTACGGGACAGTCCCGGCAATTAAAGTGACCGTACGTAGATCATATTTTATGTCCATTTGAACTCCTTGGGGAGGACTTTGGTCAGATCTAGTATATTCTATAGGTTAGTTATAATCAGATAGATCGTAGGGGTAATATGAAGTTTCAAATTTATTTTCATAATGAATGAGCTGAAACGGAAATAAATCGTGATTTTTTTAACTTTAGGCCAATAATAAAATGCAAATCTGCTTCAAAAAATAATTCTATGTAAAATATTGTACAATTTGTTTAGAAAACAACAGGTACGTTCATTTTCATTTTACAAATTCACTTTTCTAACAAAAGTGTAATCATTCAAATAACATTTTAGCAATACTCCATTGAATTGTCTTTAACTTGCATAAACATACATTTTAGTCATACCTACTTAGAAACAATGAATGCAATGTTGTAGGAAAACCTTACACAAGCACATCGCATTACGTATTCTATTAGCGCTGGATGGACGGACACTAGCCTCCTAGAGAGTTCACGTCACACATTTAGGCATAAAAAAGACATGATATTATAAAAACTTTATCCCTTGCGGGGTAGGCAGAGCGTTAACAGCCGTAACAATACGGTCGCTATCGCCACGCCTGACATTTTTGAGGATTGTTTTCCAAGGTTGTTTCAAAAAACAAGCGTATCACTATAGTGCCAGGTTGTCAGCCTATTGCCTAAAAATTGTAATACACCAATACTCTCGATCTCGAGTCCCTTAGTCGCCTCTTACGACACCCGCGGGAAGGATGTGGGGTGATGCTATTCTAAGCCGGCATCACACGGCATATTACACGTATATAAAAACATATGGCATCACACTACATATTATACGTGGGTATTTCACGCCCTTAAATATTTTTACTGCCTAGCGACAGTAGACCATAAACAAGTTTTATCAAGATCTACTTTATGTTGCTTTTAAATAACATGAAACTGTAGAAGTTATTTTTTTCTATTACTTTCTTGATGGCTTGATGCACACAAACAAGTGATTGCTTGATCAATCAAGCAACTTAACACTTTAAAGTTAGAACTTTTCATTTTTTAGTGTTTTGTTAGTAGTGGTATAAGTATTATAATTATTCACCTCTTTATTTTATTTATAAATATATTTGACAAAATGGTATTTATTATCTTATTATCCTACTTATATATCAAATTATTCCAATAACCATTCCCCAAACCAACCATTACCTACATTTTGTAAGTGTTGTACATGGCCAACTTTTTTGCGATGAATTATTAAACTGCTGAAGTGAAGTCGGCGATGTAGTTCACACTACTTCACTTGATACGTCACGGCAATATAGGCCTGGCGCCTATCTAACCTCATGGTAGCTGCTGAGAGCTGATACAAAAAGAGCCATATATCAAACATGCTGGGTTTGTTTTTGCAGTGTCGCTGTAGCAAAGTGGAGGGGCAGGGTGTCGCTATCGACCGTAGTTCGTCTCGCTCGCGCAGAGCTCATGGACGAACGCGCGGGATGTACCGGGCCATGCCTGCAAAGGCATATTTTATTTTCGCTTTTCGTAACCGGTAATCATTAAAAAACACTCAGTCAAGACTAAAATTACAGCGGTAATGACTGAAGATATTTATTTTAATTTTTATTTTGGGTTTGCGCCAACATGCACCGCCGGGAAGTGTCAAAATTCGTCAAAGTTCTTATAGGCTGCTCAGTATATTCTCTTGTGTACATTAATATTTCATTTCTAATGACGCCTTCCCCAATTTATAACTTCGTGAGTGAAGACATGCGTATTGGAGAAAAATATGTGCTGATACATTTAATTGCAAAAGGGCCAATATTCTCTGACGTGGACGGCGCGGAAGTTTTCCGAAGTAGAGGCTGTGGAAATTGTTTCATAACCAATAATAAAGGATTCCTGCCTATGAGTGAGTACGATGCCATCCTCGTCCACGGTGACAGAAAAACTTACGTGGATCCTTCGAAACAGTACATAATGAGGACACCAAGAAGATGCCTTGAAAGGAAACTGCGGGGTTGTGAGCCTATGATGACGTCAGTGGCAACGGGGGAAGACTTTAATCTATATAGCTTGTGTATGAATTTACACGGAAAAAGAAATAATGTGTCCCGGTTTAATTTTAAAAAACATTGACTCACAAATACTTTTTCTATTGTAAGATCTTCTATGCTGATACCGAAGTATGAATGAAGAAAAATTGGTGTCATCAAAATTGAAGTATATTGTTCTTGGGAGGAAAATAGCATTTTATTTAGATTTTATTTATTCAATCAAAATTATTGTACCTAATGCTAGACGCTTTACTTAGGAAAGTCATTATTGGAAATGTGGAACAGATCAGACAGTGAAAACTTTTTTTATATAATACAATAATAATCTATAATTTAAAAAATATAGTTTAATACCTGTGACGTTTGACAGACCTTATGTCATAGCGAAACTAACAGACGTCACAGGTATCAAGCAAAATTTTATAAAGTTATAATAAAAGTCCTCAAAAATGTCATACGTGGCAATAGCGACCGTATTTTAACGGCCGTTATTGCTCTGCCTACCCCGCAAGGGATAAAGGCGTACCTATGTATGTATAATGAAAGTTTGAACGGTTTGAATAAGATTCATTAAGTATATAAGGTCCCTCCCTTTTGATGACACGTCGTAATCTCATACATTTATATATAAGCGTTTAAAGGCTGTGTTTTGTGAGATGCCATGAATGAAATGTTGAGGCCTTGTAAGCTAAGCCGGCAAAAGATATTCGATGAGCTTGTAGTTAGGAAAAAATATATAAATAGTGTAAATTATGGAAAATCATTTATTCATAAAACTATGTCGATTTAAATGAGTTTCACATGCGATTGCGCATTGCATTATTTGTAATTTTATTATTATTGTTTGTATATAAACAAAAAACAATCATTTCATTTCTTTGGAACTCAGATTGCTAGGTTAAAATTTTGTAAATTGGAGTTCTTTTTTTTGTAATAATATATTTTTGGCAGATTGAAACGACATCCATCGCAAACTTAGCCGTTATGAATATTTTTTTTTTTATCTTTAACAGTAATGATATGATATCATTATATTCAGCAAAATTTTAAAATATTTGGGACAAAAGTTAATGTCGCTTTATTGATACATATTAGATTCAAAACCCTAAATAATTTAAAAAGTAATTGTATTAATTTAACTTTGGTAATATGTAATTTCCGCTCACAAATATTAGTACAAAATAATATTACAATAGGGACTATTACCAGCCAATACATCTGCCTACCTGTTACAGAAATCAACTGGAAGCAGTTTTCGTACAATTTATAGGAAATATGCCATCTTAGGCCCAGTGATATAAATCGTGCATGTCATAAAAATTACATCTAACTGGCATGTTGAGGAGCACTCACGTTGGTTATCATCTAATAAACAACAGAGTATTGTTTCTTTTGACAACCCCCAACAGAAAGTGTTTAAAGTGCTATATCTGTTAATAGTTTTAAAAACAGACTTGACGAGAGGTTTAAAAATGTAATGACTATGGACAAGTGAATTTGTGAGTAGTATAAAAATATAAAAATCAACTGTTACACGCACACCAGCTTAGAAATGGGCATCTCAGCCTATGGCTGCTCGCCTATCAATACATAATAGTAATAACAAAAAATACCAGCATCAAAGGAGCCCTTTTAGAGATAGATGATTATTATGTGTGACCTTGAAAGTTTTAAACCGATCATAGTTCAGGATCAAGTGCTACTGATAATACAAGTACCTACTGTAGACGACGTTGTTATTTAAATAAAATCTTTAAAAAATTTAGTCCATGGTACACCCATCCGTTTAAATAATAAGTTAGTACCTATGAAGTAGGTACGTTGAAAAGTCATTTTGTTTATATCAGGGAAGTCCAATCCTGATCTTAGAATATGCGTGTGCTTAGTTGTAAAAATGACGAACTTTGGAGGTCTATACTATGTGTTGTCTGTGTGATATGTTTTGACTTTAATCTACTGTCGCCTTCGCTTTACTCAAATTTCGACCAGATTAGGACAATATATTAAGAGATCTACTTTTCATTTTCATTAAATCCCTAATCTGTGTTTGAAAACTAAAATGGCCCTCTTCAAAAATATGGATGGACGCACTTATGGATTAGAATATAATGATTATGTAAGTTTAAAGGCTTGTCTCCTGCACGTCTCTTTTTCCAGATTGGACGATTTCCATCACTCCGAAAACAAATCATATAAATGTGTATGGCCATGTTACGCGGCAATATACCGACGTTTCTTTCGTTTGTTTAAAAAGATATAACATGCGCAGGAGACATGTTTTTCTACATAAAATTTTAACATAATACGTATACATTGACTGATAAGATAAAATATGAGTTAAGTAAATGGAAAGACGGCCAGTTAAAGACAATAAACATTTTTACATGAAATACACTTCGGTATAATATTAAATATTATGCTAACCTAAACTTATAAATAGTAAGTAAGTAGAAACAAATTCTCATTATATGCATAGACAGGTATGTACATCACATTTTGTTTAACCAGAACTTTTTCAGATATCTGCTTCTACAAATTTTTAGTGCATAAAATAAGAACGATTTTTATCGTGTTTTAGCGAACTATTTGCTAGTGATAAAAACATTTTTGTTACTCGTTCAATAAAATGAGCACTCTACGCCACAAAGGCAATAAAAATAATAAGTTGGTCTACTTATGAAGTGCCGTCACATCACACACGAAGTGCCATAAGTAACGTGTAATGTTCTAATATAATGCTATGTATGTAGTAGATATATTGCGTTTTTTCGGTTTGAACTACTTTTATTTCGTTAAAAATGTTGAATGTTATTAAAATTATGCTGTCCATTATTGAACTAATTAATGCTTATTATTATTAGATAGAATAGAAACGAATGTAATGTTAGTACAAAGAAATAAAATAAATTAAGTCTTATTAGGTTTGATATTTTAAAAATCTATAAATACTTACCTAATATTTTATTCTATGTTGTCTTGTACTTGTTTATCGTCTTTGTTAACTGTCATAATTTTAAAACACATATTAAATTATATACAAGAATAACCAAGCATTTTTCTTTTATTTCATGAGAATGTTAAACTTTTTGTGGACTTAATTATTTTCTCTTCAAAACCGAAGGAGGTACTTGTAAGACGAACTTTCCCGAAAACTTTAAATTGAACAGGTTAAAGTAGACAACTTTCCCCTTTACATTATTAAATTTATTTTAATTTAACTTTCCCCTTTACAAAAATGTAACAAAAAATCCATCCGAAACAAATTTTATCATTTATTTTTAATTCTGGTTCTTGGGGAAATTTAACAATTCTGTGGTTTGGAATTTACCTATCAAAAGTATTTCGTAGTCACAAGTATTGTATAAATACATAAATATGAATTCAATGGATTACCTAAATAAAAATTAATATTAATGTTGCGGTGCGGTGGATATCGAGATCCCGTACTTAAAACTGCAAAACCCGCAAATGAATACCGGGATCAAAAAATGAGTGCGGGAAGCCTTAGTGTCCACAAAGTAGGAGTGTCATATTTATTTTTAAAATTTTGGAATGATACAGTAAAGAGTGGGTATATCCTTTGAAGTGACAGAATTTTTTCAGCAATAGTTAAAGAAAACCTCAATAGACACACACACGTCATATAAATACATCACCCTTTTCCTTGCGGGCTAGGAAATTATGGACGTAAAGCTGCAGTTGATTGATATCGCTGGTGTGTTCCCATTGATCTCCAAGATCCTTGTCCCTGAAAAAAGTGGGGCAAGGTTGGGCAGGATGGGGCAAGTTTTGGCAGGGTGGGGCAAGGTGTAGCATTATAGGACATTGCCCAACTCTCTGCTACAACTTACCCCGCTTGGTCTACATACCCTGTTTAGTTACACCTTACCCCTTTAGTCGCCTCTTACGACACCCACGGGAAAGAAGTGGGGTGATGCTATTCTAAGCCGGCATCACACGTAGGTAGGTACATGTTAAATACTGTATCACTACGATATTTAGTCCAGACTAGAAACGTCATCAGTTTCGGATTGGTACATACTTACACAAATCATGGCCTCATTCCTTGCGGGGTAGACAGAGCGTAAAAGGCTATCAAAAACAGTCACAACGGTCAAATCAATGGACATATTCAATATTCAAACGTCAGATAGCGACCCATTTAAACGCTCTGGGTTTCCCGCGAAGAATAAAGGTGTAATACGTGTATATAAATAAATGTGTACATATATGACACTATTAATAGGTCAGATAAAGAAAGGATCCTGAAGTGACAACATTATTAGTTCAAAAGATTGCAATAAGAGCGGGATGTCCACAATAATGTTGCCATTTCGGGATCGTTTCTTTAAAAAATAAAGTTTTTATCAAAAATATGACATACGAAATGTCATGTGTTACATGTCCAGAATAATGTAGCTAGGTTGATTTTTTCTTTATTTGAAGTGGATCAAGTTAGTAAAATTTCACTCAACATTTTCGTCTATCCTCTGACCTTCCTAAGTTGAAAGGAAGCGATCATTTTTCTCTTTTTGCCCGCTAAAGGAGAAACATGACTTATATCCTTTCTTGCCCAATTTCTTGCAATTCAGGATGCGCACGCGCTGCCAACCGTGGCGCCTCCTTATTGCAGTTGGTCAATACGCATGCGCGGGCTAACTACTGTTTTATTGTTGTTTTTTATTGGAATTTCTTGGTGATTGGGGAAAATGATCAGTGTAAGGTGCGTTTTTTGTGTTTTTATTAAGGGTAGTGTATTGGTGCGTTGTTTTGTTTATAGTTTGGACCAGAACACCTTAAGTTCGGAACTTTAGTATGGTGTTGGAATTTGATTTAAACCCTTGGAAGACGAGTATCAAGAGATTGAAAAACGGGCAAGGGTAGGCCGAAGTGTCGATAGCTCAGTGGCAGAGCATTGGGATTGGGACGGTATACCACGTGTCTGCGGTTTGATCCCCTATTGGCGCTTGACATTTTTCAATTTCCAATTTTCATTATTGGGAAATCTACAAGATGTAAAAAAAAGCAACTGCAAATACTTTAAAGAGATGAACCAATTCATGAAACTAAACAACTTTACCAAATAGGTCGAAATATGAAAAAACATTCGGGCTTCCATAAAAACTGACGGCCGAGTCAGTTTGGTACTTTTTGTATGGAAAATTAAAGTATTTTTCGTATTTCGACCCATGTTTCTTGGGTCAGTTGTTCAATTGCATGGACTGGAACACCCTTTAAAATATTAGTAGTGTTTTATTACACCTTATCATCATTCATCATTCTCCTTGCCTTCCCCCATTCTCTTTCGGGGTCGGCTGCCTTACCTAGGGAATCTGATGTGGAATCATGTTTTTTAAACCTTATATTCACAATTACTGTTGGTACTTCCCATAAAACTTATATTTTAGCTCGATCCACTTGCTCCTCCTCCTGTACCTCTGGCCACCAGCTGCCACCACTCCAGACCTGTTCTCCAAGGCCACGAGGACCAGGAAGGATGAGCTGGACATCAGGAATAGCGTGTTTGACTTCATCATCGTCGGAGGTGGAACTGCAGGATGTGTCCTGGCCAATAGGCTCTCGGCAGTGCCGGAGTGGAAGGTAAATAAGTCTCTCTCTTTCTCTCTCTCTCTCTCTCTCTGTCTCTCTCTCCCTCTATCTCTCTCTCTATCTCTTTTCTCTCTCTATCTCTGTTCTTGTTGGTCAACGACAGGTGAATCAGTTGGTAGAGGTGAAAACTTTTTGTACCGAATTGATATCACATCATCATTATAACATCAGCCAGTCCACTGCTGAATTAGGTATAGGTTTGGAGAAAAATTTTTGCATCTAATTCGGTACAAGATATCATCAAGATAAATTTAAAAAATATCATGGCGAGACGACTTTGACACTTTTCTCCAAAATAGACAGTCGGAGGACCAAGATCGAGACGGGTGGCGCGGGAGAGGGGAGGCCTTTGCCCTGCAGTGGGACACCATACAGGCTAAATAAAAAAAAAAACATGGGTTTTGGTGGTAGAGCACTTCATTAATTTGACGTAACTTAACGTAACTTTACATACATATATCACGCCCCTATCTCTTGCGGGTTAGGCAGAGCGTTTAGGTAACTATTCTGTGATATTTTTTTTCTTGGTGACAGTGATTCTAAGGTTTCACTTACTGCAAATCTTGAAGCGTTAAGGGGCTGATAGGGGGTTAGGGTAAAAAGGGTGAAGTAGAATACTATACTTCATCATAAAGTACTATATCTTTATCATTATCTTTAACAATTAAATTCAGTTAATCGACATACATACACAAATCACGCCTTTATCCCTTGCGCGGTAGGCAGAGCGTTAACGATCGCAAAATTACGGTCGTTATCGCCACGTTTGACAAGTATTGAGGGCCCTTTCAGATGATCCGTGTATCACTGTAATGACAGGTTGTCAGCCTGTCGCCTAAAATTGTAATACACATGAAACCCTCGAGTCCTTTAGTTGCCTTTTACAACACCCGCAGGAAGAAATGGGGTGATGCTATTCTAAGCCGGCATCACACGGCGTTCTATCCACAATCTACTACTAAAGCTACAACAGTCCACACCTGGACATAGGCCTCCCCCAATTTCGATATAATCATGACAGGCGGATTGGAAAGCGCAGTTCAAGTGTTGTCAATTGTAGTCGTACAGGTTACTAAGTTAGAATACTAAGTTATGAAATTTGAGCATTATGATGAAATCTTGCAATTACCTAACTAACATTTGACAAGATGACAGGTGACGGCAGGATAATCGCATCCAAGTTATGCAACGTTTGTCAATCAGTGTCATACTACGCAACAAAACCAGTCCAGGGCCCTAAGACTGCTAAATGAAAATTGTGTCACTTGTGTGTTGATTGATTGTGTCGTGTGATGCCGGCTTAGAATAGCATCACCCCATTTCTTTCCCGTGGGTGTCGTAAGAGGCGATCAAGGGACTCGAGGGTTTCATGTGTATTACAATTACAGGCCGACAACCTGTCACTACGTATATAGTGATACACGAATTATCGGAAACGACCCTCAAAATTTGTTAGACGTGGCGATAACGATCGTATTTTACGGCCGTTGACGCTCTGCCTACCCCGCAAGGGATAAAGGCGTGATATATGCATGTATGTATGTTGATTGGATCTCAGTTGCATGATTTCAGTAATTTCGTAGTCTGCAGAAAATCACAATGGCAATGGAATGACAGTTGAGTTTCGATGGCGACACAATCACAAAAAATACAATATTTACCACAGGCAAAAGATGGGGTCCAGATTCTTGACCTTTTTTTAAATTTTTTAATGTGTTTGTCTGAAACTGAACCTAAAATATTAGCAGATGTGGCGACCGTATTTCTTTCTACGACTGTTGTCGCTCTGCCTACACCGTAAAAGATAAAGGCGTGATATGTATGCCAGTAATACAAATTATTTTATTTTCTTTTGTATATTGTTTTCTGTTCTATTTTTGTTTGTTTACCCATGAGTCACATGCAGAGAGAAAAAAAATACATTTGATTACATGACATTTTAGTCTGCGGTCACATGCTAACATGCTAACTGGTCACTAAAGTCTGTAAAATATAAGATGATCCCTGTGACGTTTGTGACCTTGGAGCAAAGGCTATGACATAAGGTCCATTATTCTAGTAAACAAAGAAAAATTGACCTTATGTTATAGCATTTTCTCCAAGGTCATAAACGTCACAGGGATCATCTTATATTTTACAGACTGTAAGAAGCCAGGATATTTTAAATATTCCAAGAACTAGGTATATAGATGGCGTTTATAGATTGCAAATCCAAAACCCAAAAGACTAAAAAACAATGCTACATGCGACAATCAATGCCAAATGATACGTTTCGTTTCGTTTTATGATCACATACATCCAAGTGAAAAAAAATATTAGGTACGTTCCGTTCTTTGCGGTAAGGTGCCAAACACAGCGCGTGATATCCAGTGACTAGATTTTAAAAATCCCTGTTGACTTAAAAACAAAAACCGTTTAAAGAGTTCCTGCGGCCTGCGGCGGGTATTGCGATGTAAAGTATTTTTTTTAATAAAGACCCACTTTCATTGCAATAATACTCAGTAGAAATGAATGCACATGCACATATCACGCCTTTATCCCTTGCGGGGTAGGCAGAGCGAGAACGATTGAAAATAACGGTCGTTACCGCCACGTCTGACAATATTTGAGGGTCGTTGCAGATAAGTCGTGTATCACTATAGTGACAGGTTGTCAGCCTGTCGCCTAAAATTGCAATGCACTTAAAACCCTTGACTCCCTCAGTCGCCTCCTACGACACCCATGGGAAAGGGGTGATGCTATTCTAAGCCAGCATCACACGGCGTAAAAATGAAGCTGAGCGATAAGTGGGCGATTAGAGGGCTATAAGTTCCACAGTTTGGACTAATGCTACGTTTATTTACGTTACATGCTCACATTCTTTCATGTAATTATTGTGTCGATTATCCGCATAAAGGTCATACCTGAAAACTCTGTTTCCTTCTGTATTTTAGTTTTCTATGGCCTGTGATGTCGGCTTGGAATAGGATCACCCATTTCTTTCCCGTGGGGGGGACACGAGGGTTTCATGTGCAGGTATTGCAATTTTAGGCGACAGGCTGACAACCTGTTACTGTAGGTTATACACGAAATGATCTTAAAATATTTGTCATTGTCGTTATCGGACATCAAAATATAACAACACCCCAAAGAAACCCCTAGAAACATGGTCGGAATATAAAAGAAAATTGAGATCTTCCATATTCAAAAAAATATTCAAAAAAATTACAGCGGCTCTTTACTGTATAATACCTACTTTTCTCACAAAAAAAATTGCACAGTTTTAGAAATCATACAGATCTGCCACGTCAATGAGTCAAATAGGCTATAGTCTGTAAGTTTAGGTATTTATCTTTTTGTAAACAAACTTTGTACGAAAGTGACACTTCTGAACAGTCAGTTTCATACAAAGTTTGTTTACAAAAAGATAAGTACCTAAACTTACAGACTATAATGTGTATGAATGAGTCAAATGGGTATATCGACTACTCGCGTCAACATTTCAAACTCCCAATGTATGCTTTCAAGGTCCTTCTATTAGAAGCTGGTGAAGAGGAGAACATAGACTATGATATACCAGGAGTACCCACGAAAGACTACCGGCCGATATTGTGGAATTACAGAACCGAACGAAATGGATTCTCTTGTCTTTCAAGGTAAGCGCCACAGTATTTTGAAAACATGCAAAAATTCTTGGACCTGTAAATTTTGCTAAGTTCTTACAACATTATATCGTCGGAAATTCAAATTGACTCATGTGCCTATATTTTCTATGCTTTGAATTTTTCTGTAATGTAACGTAACAGTCTGTTTAAAGACAATTAACTTAAGAATGTCTTAAACTTAAGAAAGAAGAATGAAAGAAGTCATCTATGTACAGTTTCATCGTGAAATTTTCCATTGTTCAAACTTTAGCAATAAAACATGCTTTACTCAGGTGTGTTTTGACCTTAAACCTGCTTAACTCTTCAGGCCTGGAGGTAGCTGCGAGGTCCGCACTGGGAAGGTCTTGGGAGGATCCACAGTTACCAATGATATGAAGTACACCAGAGGCACTAAGGCTGATTACGACTCCTGGCATAAGAACGGGGAGATCAGCTCCATTGATTGGAAGTTTGGCAACTTGCTGGAGTTCTTCAAGCATTCGGAGGATAATGGTAAGGCACCGAATATACTTGAAATTTGTTTAGTCACGGAATTTTGGACAGTCTTGGACGTAATGCGTCGACCCACGCAGAAGATCTTTGATGTGATATTCAAAATTGAGAGTAAATGTTTTTGTGCTGAAGTTTTATTACTCTGTACGTCATAGCTCCTATTCTACCTGTAACTATAGTGGGAGTCCAGCGAAATGTTTCGTCACAAGATTCCTGTTTGAATGCTAATTATTTCGTTCAGGTGACTACGATATTCTGATGAACTCGCACTACCACTCGCGAGGTGGTGAAATGCGTGTGCAGCGCTTCAAGTACGCCGATCGCTACCTCGAGGTCTTCACTTCTGCCTTCACTGAGATGGGCCTCCGCAGCCTCGACGCCAACATTAACCCGCCCGAAGCCTTCGTGAATCACCAATTTGCTCTACAAAACAACACCAGGCTCAGCACCAATTCTGCTTTCCTCAAACCCGTCAGACACAGAAAGAACCTCGCAGTTGTTACTGGCGCCACCGTCACCAAAATCGTCATTGATCGACTTGAGAAAACGGTCGATGGGGTCATCTATGAATTTGACAAGGGAAAAGAAAGACCGGCGTATGCTAAAAGAGAAATTATTCTAACTGGAGGTGCTATAAATAATGTAAAGTTGCTTTACATGTCCGGGATTGGACCAAAAGTAGAGCTCAAGAAATTCAATATTACAACACTGATGGACTTGCCGGTAGGTTTAAATTATCAAGACCAAGTAACTACAGGTGGTCTAGCATTTTCTTTACCTGATGTTGCGCCCGTTAGTGAAAATCAAGTCATTAATGATTTTAAAACTTGGTTTCAAAGTCGTAGTGGACCGTTAGCATCTAGGGGTATAAACCAAATTTCAGCATTCGTGCAATTGTATGAACAAAATAATGCACCTGACGTAGAAATTGCGTTCGAGGGAAATTTTGTTAGAAGTGATAAGTTTATGTTAACAAATGTAAGTGTCCATGCGGCTGAAGAATCTAACATGCCTTTATCATACTATAATTTAATCAACGTCATTCCAATAGTACTCAGACCAAAAAGCAAAGGAAAAGTAACACTCAATAAAAGAAATCCAAAATATGGCCGTCCAGTAATAACTGCTAATTTATTAAAAGAACCTGAAGATTTAGAAACTTTAGTGGATGCCATTGACATATCGTTACAGCTTCTTGATAAAAAAGAAGTAAAAAAAGCTGAGATAAAGTTTGCGCCTATTGACCTATTTCCTTGTGACAGGCTACGAAGTAGAGATCAATGGAATTGTATAGCACGGCATTACACTAAAGCTGTAGGTAATCCCATAGGAACATGTAGAATGGGTGACAATGCTACAAACTCTGTTGTAGATTTTGAACTAAGAGTTCACGGTATTGAAGGCCTAAGAATAGTAGATGCTTCAGTCATGCCTACGCACGTTAGAGGAGGAATATTTGCTCCAACTCTGATGATTGCGGAGAAAGCTGCAAAAATGATAACAAAAGATTGGAAAGATGATAAAGGATTTTACTTCAACAGACGATAGCTAAATACTCTGAGGGTTAAATAAAATAAAAGTCTTATTTAATACCAAGATGTTTTTATTAAATCACTTGCCTTTTCAGCTATCATCATAACAGTAGCTGCTGTTGATCCTCTGATTACTTTAGGGATTATGGATGCGTCGACAACTCTCAAATTTGTTACTCCATACACTCTTAAATGATTGTCAACTACTGAATCTTGATCTTTCGCGGGGCCCATTTTGCATGTTCCGACATAATTATGTAAAGGCGCAGAGAAGTGCCGAATAATGCACAGCCAAAACTGTTCAGATACTGTCTCGTGATCTTTGCATTCATTATGTAATATTGGCCTGGGATCAAATTCAACTCCCGCTGTTTTGAACACGTCAGTATCAAATAGTTTTACTATTTCTTGTATTCCTTCGAGTAGTTTCTTCTCATCAGATGGGTCTTTCAGAAAGTTTGGGTATATTAGAGGCTTTCCAAATATTGGGTCTGTAGCATTTAGTAAAACTTGACCCCGACTTTTTGGAGTTAGCACAGATACACACATATCGATCTTATCATAATACATGTTAGAGTCGTGCCCTTTAAATCTTATTTCAATATCGGGTGTTCCAATTACATCTGATAACGTGGTTTCTAAAAAAGCGACTACTTGAAAATTTGCAGACAATGGACCTATTCCTTTTGAATAATAAGTTGTTATATCTTTTAATTTCTCAGTAAATTTTGTAACTGTCGATGTCTTTGTTAATCGCAGCACAGGTAGACATACTGATACGTGATCGTGAAAATTACTACCAACTGGAAGATCGTAGTTTACTTTTATGTCTAAATATTCCAGATAGTCTTTCGGACCAATGCCAGATTGCATCAGAAGTTTTGGCGAATTAAACACCCCTGCACTTATTATTACTTCTTTGGATGCAAATGCCCTATGCATTGTACCATTTTTTATGTATTCTATACCTACTGCTCTGGTGTCTTTACCATCTACATCAAATAATATTTTAAGTACTAATGCATTTGTAATAATTTCGACGTTGGTTCGTATATTTCTTACAGGCTCTACAAAAGCTGTGTATGAACTAACTCTTTCGCCAAAGTACGACATAGTCTGTACTCTCATGAATCCAAGTTGATTTCGTCCATTGACATCTGTGTAATTGTAACCCAATTCATTTAATGCACTTAATAGTATATCGACGTTAATGTCAACATAAGGGTATCTTCCTATATCCAGTGGTCCTTGAGTAGAGTGGAAAAAGCCATTCTTTGAAACGTCTTTGTCGTAATTCCCTTCAGAGTATTTGAAATAAGTGAGAACGTTAGCAAAATCCCATCCGTCGTTTCCATTTTGGGCCCAATCATCGAAGTCTGCAGGGCTGCCTCGTATGTACGCCATATCGTTGATGGAAGAAGTGCCTCCAAGAACTCTTCCTTGAACTATTTCACATCCTAGATCGTTTCGATTTCGGCAGAAACTGAAACGTGATTAAACTATACGTTTGATAACAAATACTGTTACACGCAGACGGCCCGTTCAAAAATGTTGACTTTTTAGATGTGAATTGTGTATGAACCAAATTGTTTTCAAGAGACAACTGTATGTCAAAATCTTTGAACGGACCTAGCTTGTAGATATAGCTGAAACTCACCCCTTTCTGGGACGCATAGTGAACTGCCAGTCAAGAGAAGAGCCTCGAAATTCGCTAGTAAGCCCCGGAATCAGCGCCATCTTCGGTTCCTCAGGCCCTGCTTCCACAACCAGAACCTACAGATGGGAAGAAAAAAAATACAAATTTTAACGGCATAATAATCCTGATGTTAATCTGGCGAAGTATGGATGACGTAAGAATGATACGAGGTAACTAGCAACATTGAGCACTTGTGAAATAACAGTCTTCTTCTTCTTTTTCGTGTGGAACACCGATTCAAGGAACGACCCGATGAAACAACGATTCACGATTGAAACATACCTTCCATTTCCTGTTCTCTGAGAGCCTGCTGGCGAGGACGCAGCCAGCCGTTCCGCCTCCAACGATGATGAAGTCATACACCTTGCCGTCTGTCTCCGCTGGCAACGGCTCCTTCTTCTGCTCTTCTTCCACGTAGTTGAACGACTTGAACCTTGGTATCGCATCATCTATTCTCGCACGAGGCTTCCCAAAGTGTGCTTCAATTTTTTCTCTGTTCGCACCGAAGTAATCTGGTTCAGCGCCTATATAGCCGTACAGTGTATGAACTAATGATAAAAGGAGAATAGCAGTGGGCGCGCATTCGACTCTTCCATCACAACATATTTTGCATAGTTCATCGGTTATGTTGCCTGTCATGGCATCTTTTTACTATCTTTTTTGGGAATCACTTCGTCGATTAATATCATTGGTTATTTCCAACTCTTCTTCTTTATCACTGAGTTCCTAATTCGTTTACTGATTCGTCAGGCCGTCGTTCGACGTTCTCGATATAATGGGTTGCAGAAATCTATTTACCAAAAACGGTGCGAGTATTTTCACATATTTAAACATAAGCTTTGATAACACTATTATAGGTATATATTTTTAATTAAAATGTGTTTTAAATCTAGACAGGACGTGGTGCTGTTCCTTCTGATAATAGACTGCAATGTCGGATGCTCATGCGCATGTTGATTTCAATGTTTATGTTTTTGTACATTGTGTTTCTTCCAAGATGCGTTCAATGGGTTACACAGCTAATACGTAAGAATTCTGACCATTATTCCAATTCGTAAAACGGCTGCCTGTTGTAAAAGGGGGTTCTCACATACACAGCGGGACTTTCCAGGGCTTCGTCAGATTCTATATTTAGATGTAAGGCGTTTACTAAATCCTATAACACTAACAACAGCAGACTGCACGAAAACAAAACATTGCGCACTGCATTGCATCATGTTGACGCATTGTTTTTAAATGGAGTCACATCTCACGAGTCAAGACGTTTTTTTGCCAATGTCAGAGAGGCATGGTGTTTGTACGACGTCTCTCAAGAACCACCATTATCGCCCTCGCGTATCATAAGATGTATGAAGAAGTAATAAATTCTCGTTTAACTTATTGATTATCTACCAATATATTAGTTTTTGTAAAAAGTTATTAAGTTATAGTATTTGTTTTTTTATGATCCAAGGTAGGATCCTAGTTAACGCGGCTCGAGTGGGATAATAAAAGTATCTACGAGTAACATGTTAGTAATTCCACTATCGAATAAATAGCATAGCATAAATAATTAGTTTAATAGTGCTTATTTATTCGATTTTCCTTATTATTATTTATTATTAGTCAGACACGTCCCACTGCAGGGCAAAGGCCTCCCTCTCCTTCTTCCACATTTTCCTATCCTAAGCCATTTCCCTCCTACCAGGAGGAAAAAACAACTTTAATAATACTAATATCGACAAACCATATCAGTAGTACCTAGATAGAATATACCTGAATGCTACGATATGAAAGTCCATTCTCCTTTGTTTACTTTTTTTTCTTGGTATCTTTATGTCAAATAAACGTTCTTTCATCCGTTTTTTGTAATGAGTTTTTAACTAACAACGCCATCTATTGAGGAGTAAAAAAAACATTAAAGAACTGAGTGAGCTTGGTCCACTAGCTGGTATAAATTATAAAAGTTAATGGAAAAAAATATTACAAAGGAAGTAATCTACGAGAATACAGTTATTATTGAGAACAAACCTTCAATTTGGTGAAATTACTTCATTTCAGATCCAGAATTTCCGTGTCATTTGGAGAAATCACAGCATTTACCACAAAATTATGTTTTGAATAAGTTTATGAAAAGAGTAGGTAAACTAGCCACCCACGACGGAGGGAAGCTTAACAGGGAAGCTTAACTGACGCCCGTTGCTGCGCTTTTTTAACGCATTTGTTACACATGCGTCTGTCAGATGCAAGGAAATTTGGAATAAATTCGAAATCATAATTTAAAAAAATATTTGATAATAAAAAAGAGAGCGTCGGTGGCCAAGTGGTTAGGACACCGGTCCTACAATCGGGAGACCCGAGTTCGATCCCCGCCATGTACCAATGTGTTTTTACTCACGTACATTAACCGACTGCTCTTACGGTGAAGGAAAACATCGTGATGAAACCCACATTCAAATAAAATTTGAATTCAGATTATATTTGAATGTGACTTAACCTTCTTGAAAATTCGGACCAGGTTAGCCTTCGGGTTGCAGAGGTCAGATGGCAGTCGCTCTGTGTAAAAACTTGGCTCCACGTCTAAACCCCTAGGTTAGGTAGCCGACCCCGACAGAGAACGGGATAAGGCAAGGAGAATGATGATTTTATAATAAAAAAAAATACGTTGAACTGAGTGTTTCTAGATTTCAAAGCCAAAAAACTAAAAAAAACATACCAAATGTGACTATCAATGAAGACCTCACGATTGTAAGGCCGGTGGATGCGTGGTGGAGGCATAACCTGTAGAAAATAAAACGGGACTTGGCTTTAGGATTATGAATATTTTTAATGACTAGGAATTTTGCATCCGCACGACGTAAACAATGACATGACACATTAGAGAAAACATACATACATACATATATCACGCCTTTATCCCTTGCGGGGTAGGCAGAGCGTTAACACTCGTAAGAATACGGTCGCTATCGCCACGTCTGACGTTTTTGAGGATTGTTTTCCAAAGTTGTTTCAGAAAACATGTGTATGACTATAGTAACAGGTTGTCAGCCTGTTGCCTTAAAATTGTAATACACCAATACTCTCGAGTCCCTTAGTCGCCTCTTACGACACCCACGGGAAGGATGTGGGGTGATGCTATTCTAAGCCGGCAAACACTAAGGTATAATAATATCAACAAGGTTGGCGTCCACCATACAAACTCCACCAGCCAGTACTACTTTCATTTATACAAACATACAAAAATCACGCCTATATCCCTGGCGGGGTAGGCAGCGTGTTAACGTTTCCTTTATTAAAGTGATAAAATAAGCCCCGATTATAGGTGCCTACTTCTGAATACGCCTGATAGTAGCTATATGGCAATAATTTTGTAAAGCGAAAACATTTTTGCTTACAAAAGTCTTGCAGGAATTGGTTTAGGCCGTTCCCACACTTCGCTAGCGCAGCGTGGTGCGTTGGATTGGACCTACGTCGAGATGGGGATTGATGTTTTTAGTATGGATCTGACAGGCGCATACGTTAGCATTATTTTTGCGCTGTACTGTGATAGAGTAGAGGGCTAAAATAATAGTTTAGAAAAAAAGTTGCAGTTCCATTGCCTGATCATTTTGATCATACCCCATACACCGTCCCTTACACACGGTATAGAGGCAGTTAGACTCTACATTCTCATTTCGCTTTACCATATAGACCACAATCGACAATTATGGCCGCCGAGGTCCAGTCGTCGTGAAATAAAAACTTATCGCGGGATTAGCGAGATCAAATGCAAATGGAAATCGATTTGAATGTTGCCGATCGCTGTAGTAACTATCTGCAGCCCATTACCATAGCTACAGCTACATATGCGTTTTTACTCACATGCATTTACCGACTGCTCATACGGTGAAGGAAAAATATCGTGATGTAACCCAGTCAAATAAAATTTCAATTCAGATGAATGTGACCTATACAGGGTTTAAGGGACGGTGTAATCAAAACTTTTTAGGCGTGATCAGACCAAGAACTGAACAACTTTTACTATAGGGGCTATGTTGAAACAATAAATTATTTTCGAGTTTCCATACAAAGTCACTCAGATCGAGAAATATTTTTCGTGTCCTAACATAGCCCCCATAGAAAAAGTTGTTCAGTTTCATGGTCTGAGCACGCCTGCAATGTTTTTGTTACACCGACCCTTACATCCTGTATAGGATTCAGGTCAGGTTAGACTTCTTTAACCTTGTTTGTTAGTTTTACCGGAAGGTTGCAGAAATCAGATGGCAGTCACTCTGTGTAAAACGTCAAATCCCTAGGTTAGGTAGCCGACACGACAGAGAACGGACTAACTCAAATAATATGTCAGACGTGGCGATAACAACCGTATTTTAACAGCCGCTATGCCTACCCCGTAAGGGATAAGGGCGTGATGTTGAATAGGAGTGAAGAACGCCGATTGCGCCACCTACCGGATGCATTAGTAGAACTAGGTACTTATTACTCGATTGCATACGCTCAAATGCATGCGAATTGCAGTTAGAATGCTGTCATGCAACGCACGCATATAAGATAGAGCTTGCCAAATGCCATATTTTACAGGATATAAAAACATTAGCCCCAAAAAAATTTAAGGGGTAAACCAGCACAGGAAACTAAACAACTTTCCCCAAGGAAGATAGGTCACAATATGAATAAAAATTTTGGATCTCCCATACAAATTGACTTGGTCGGTTGGTAATTTTGTATGGGACCTATTTATTTATTTAACCATTTATTGTACACAATACAACACAAAGGACATAACATTAAGAACAATACACAACAGGTCAGCTTATTTCTAAAAAGAAAGCAGACCTAGGGTAGTGAGATGGCATAAAGTGAGGCAGTTGACGTGTACAACATACTAATATACCTATAATAATTTATAAAACAAGTATTTTAGCAATAATACCTACTTATATAAATAATATACCTACACTACATAATTATTACATAATGACCTATGTTCTTTGGGGAAAGTTCTTCAATTTCATGGACTGGTTCAAGCTTAAAATATTTGCAGCTTATATTTTTACACCTTATATAAGGTGCCCCTCTTTAAGTGATAGAAAGAAAAAAAATATATTATAGAAACCCTTAGTTACTAATCTGGAATATTTGTGTTTTTAATATGCGAAGAAAAAAAAATTACACTCAATATTTTTGCGCTCCGTCGTGCGTCAAGTGTGCGATCCTTCTATATTGGCTGTACTTAGCCCGTGAAAAAGAGTTTACTCTCTTACATAATATACATACATACATATATAATCTACAAATTTATAAACCTCCCTGGGGCAGTCGGTTAAAAATATATAAGAACTATTACTACACTTCCCAGACACAAAGATTATATTTACCAGAAAAAACATATTCCAACAGCAATCTAAATACTCCCTTCCGGTGTATTGCGAGATACAGGTACTTTAAAAAAACTGTTGGTTTGTCTATAAATCTCAACTAATAATACATAATGCTAGGGTCCCACGGCTAAGGCCAAATTGAAGACGGAATTTGAGTAGGTAGAACAGAAAATAAAAAATTGTTTTAATACTTATAAACAGTTTGGGCACTAGAACGCTGTGTCATACTCCTGGGTCTAATACACACATATATTCACAAATCACGCCTATATCCCTGGCGGGATAGGCAGAGCGTTAACGATCATAAAATTACGGTTGTTATGGCGACGTCTGACAAATGCTTGAGGGTCGTTTCAGATAAGTAGTGTATGTATCACAATAGTGACAAGTTGTCAGATTATCGTCTAAAATTGCAATACACAGGAAACCCTCAAGTCCCTCAGTCGGCTTCTACGTAAGTACGTCACCTACAAGAAAGAAATGGGGTAATTTTATTCTCAGCCGGCATCACACGCCATATCAATTTTTATCAATATCTGTCGTTACTACCAGACTGTCTCAAAAGGAGGGTAATGTTTTTCGTGAGTAAGTATGTATGTATACGAACAAGTAAATTCTTTTAACGGGTGAACCCCGAGAGCAATTTTTTTTTTTAAATAAGTCGATCACCTAAAAATGCCCCGAAAACATTGGAATGCCATGTCACACCAAACTTGATATGACTTTATTTACACAAAATTCTAAACCGTGTGATGCCAGCTTAGAATAGCATCACCCCACATCCTTCCCGCGGGTGTCGTAAGAGGCGACTAATGGACTCGAGAGTATAATTACACATGTTTTCTGAAACAACCTTGGAAAACAATCCTCAAAAATGTCAGACGTGGCGATAGCGACCGTATTCTTCCGACCGTTGGCGCTCTGCCTACCCCGCAAGGGATACAGGCGTGATATATGTACCTATCTATGTAAAATCCTAAACCGATATCAACGCATAGCTGTCACTAACGATAAATCATTTTACAATGAAACGAGCACGCCTCTTCTGTGTCCGGGAAATTGCGCGGGAATCTAAAGACGGCTTCAGATTATTCAAGGATAACATTAGAAAATCAAGATCGAAGGGGATTATGTTCAGAAGGAATGCCAGCAGGCCGTGCGATGCAGGCTGAGAATAGCATCACCCCATTTCTTTCCCGTGGGTGTCGTAGAAGCCGACTAAGGGGATTCGAGGGTTTCATCTTTAGGCGACAAGTTGACAACCTGTCACTATAGTGTACTACTGTAATTTTGAGTTATTTGTAATTTTAGGGTCACTGAACTTTCCACAGAAGAATCATCCGCAATAGAACATAATTTAAATACCTATGATTATGTATTTTATTCATATATCTCGAATTTTCAATTCCCACATAGACAAGCGTGCTTAATCCAAGATTTACCATTCCGAATTCAAATCTAGGATCAATTATCTACCCAAGATGTCGTCATGAGTTCGTAACGCATCATCAAAATCTAAATTATCTATTGTACTCCACAGTGGAAATAATTTTGGAAATTGCCGTGTGTCGTCTTGATTTTTGACAGCGTGAGTTATGGTCCGACAGGTTGCGATTCGGGAAAACCATTGTCATATACTTCAAGAAATATAATTTGAGTCGATTTGCCTTGACGTTTCATAGTCGAATTCGCTCAAATTAAGTATAAATGTTTCCTAAATTATAATAATAACTATCTTGAAAACCTATCTTGAAAAAGACTCAATAAACAATCTTGAAAAAGGAGGTTGAAAAATTCTGAAACTATTCTACACGGTTATAGGTCATTGGACGACTTTGTGTCCCACACGAAAAGAGAGAGTCCTATCTTGAAACAGGTCTGTCACCATCTGTAAAGTAGGTTTACATAAGGATAGGAGATATCTTAGTCACGGCATTTTTTTAAAAGTCAATGGATCGCCTTCTCTAATCAATTTAATCGCCATCGTTTTATTAGTCGCCGTATTTTGACAGATGCGCGCATTTTGCGTAAAATTATGAGACATGACATGACTTTCATATCACTTATCTCTTTCCTATTTAACGGATAGAGACAGCGCTATTTCAAGTTCGTTTAAGAGAATTTGCCGTGTGATGCCGGCCTAGAATAGCATCACCCCACATCCTTCCCGCGGGTGTCGTAAGAGGCGACTAAGGGTCTCGAGAGTATTGGTGTTTTGCAATTTTTAGGCGACAGGCTGACAACCTGTCACTATAGTGATACACGTGTTTTCTAAAACAACCTTGCGAAAAAATCCTCAAAAATGTAGATGTGGCGATATCGACCGTATTCTTACGGTAGTTAACGCTTTACCTAACCCCGCAAGGGATAAAGGCGTGATATTATGTATGTATGTTAAGAGAATCGTTTTTTCGAATCGTGTCCAGGTATTAAATATTCATTTGTCTGGATAAAAAATTGGTGAACTATGACGACCCTAATCAAAAAATTCTCATTCTGATCTAATGATGATGTATCTCAGAATGGTAGCAATCTTAAAATAATTTAAGAAGAAAAAAGTAAGTGTACCTAAACATAGAGGAAATACAGAATGTAAAAAAAGTTGCTGCAAATATTTTAAGGGGTGAATCAGCCCATGAAACTGAACAATTTTTCCTAAGAAACTTAGATCGAAATATGTCAAAAAAGAATACGATGTCTCATACAGTTGACTTGCTCGGCTGCTTGCTACATTTTGTATGATAGGTCCAAATAGTTTTCCATATTTTGACCTATATTTCTTGGGGATAGATGGCACTAGCCGTAGGTAGATAGCCGTCTATGATTGGCGGTCATTTCACCACCATGTTAGAAGTCTGCTACGTAGAAGGCGGTAAAAAAATTCTGAAACTGGGATTCATTGGGTCGTTGGACGACTCGGTGTCCCACACAATAAGCAAGAGAGAGACTATGACTGTACTTTACTTAAGGCGGAACGCACACTTGACGCACGACGGAGCGCTATTTTTGCGCTCCGTCGTGCGCCAAGTATGCGAAGTCGTAAATTGGTAAACATTCTTTAGTTCCAATGAATCCACAACGACCACAAATCTTTATTCTTATCGAACGGAGTGGGACGGAAGCTTTTGCTCGCACACGCAAACGCGCGCATGCGCACCGACCGATAGCATCGCCTGCGCAGCCTTCCACGCTAATTACTGCGCAGCTTGAGACATTGGGATATTTATTCTTTATTAATCCTATCTAGGGTCGTGCCGTGTGATGCCGGCTTAGAATAGCATCACCCCATTTCTTCCCGCGGGTGTTGTAAAAGGTAACTGAGGGACTCTAGGCTGAGAACCTGTCACTACAGTGATACATGAATCATCTGAAAGGGTTGTCAATACTTGTCAGACGTGGCGATAACGATCGCAATTTTACGATCGGTAACGCTCTGCCTACCCAGCAAGGGATAACGGCGTGATTTGTGTGTGTGTGTGTGTGTGTGCGTATGTGTGTGTGTGTGTGTGTGTGTGTGCGTGTGTGTGTGTGTGTGTGTGTGGTGGCTCCTGTAGGGTGATGGTGTCATCTACAGGACCAGCGGGCGTCCTCTTGATACCTGATGTGAAACTCTTCAACTTCTATCCTTCATTCAATGGTTGCAATGAGGATGCAACTGAAGATCTAAATAAACATAAAATAAAATAAAAATTTGTAAGACGTTCGTCATTGACAAAACAAAAGATACCTTCTGGATTCTGTCACAGAACAAAAATGACCTTTGTGTCTGCGTAGGCATGACATCTTTCTTTGGTCTGTGGTATGAGTGCAAAATTTTCCAGCGAAATACTTTGGAATAATGGAAGCAAGTCTGAAATAAAGAAATAATACGAGGATTATGCGTTTAAGTCATTGTGCTTATGCCGTGTGATGCCGGCTTAGAATAGCATCACCCCATTTCCTACCCATGGGTGTCTTAAGAGGCGACTGAGGGACTTGAGGGTTTTAGGTGTATTACAACTTTTAGGCGACAGTCTGACAACCTGTCACTATAGTGATACACAAATTTATTTCAAACGGCCCTCTATATTTGTCAGACGTGGCGATAGCGATCGTATTTTTACGGCCAGTAACGCTCTGCCTACCCCGTAAGGGATAAAGGCGTGATTTATGTATGAATGTATATGTATGCGCTTAGGACATTTTTAGGATTTAGGACATTATGCGTCGGGAGAGATGAGGGCAGCACCTTGGCGTATTTAAGTTACTATGACGACCGATGTGGCGCAGTTGTAATACGACGGCCTGCCACGCAAAGGTCCTTGGTTCGATTCTCGGTGGGTCACTCACAAAGTTGATATTTATTACTTTGTGAATTTGTTCCCAGTCTGGTTAGAACATTGCAGGCTGAAGCACCTGATTGTCCGTAATAAAGATGGTTCCGTGTTTCGGAGGGCACGTTAAGCCGTAGGTCCCGGTTGTTGTCTATGATAACTTAGACGGCGTTCGTTACTCAACCACATCAGAGGCCTACTACTATTAGCGGGCGGTTGAAAAACTCTGACACCAGCGTTCATCGGGTCGTTGGACGGCTCGGTGTCCCACTGGAAGAAGAAGAAGTTACTTTTCTTAGATTGCCTACGTCAAGTTGTCACTGTGATTACGTTGCATGGTTATTATTATTTTGTTTCATCTTTTTGTCTTGTCTGTCGAATCCAATAATAAGTTCATTATCTACACAGTCTACTGCAGTTATAACAAAATCTTGGAAGTAAAATTGTATGTTAACATTATTTTACATTGCTGCTTCAATTTGTATTAAGTATATGAAGCAAGGTGAATATTTTCTTTAATTATTTGTTAAATCTAATCTTTACCAAGCAAAGTTTTTAATACATATTTTAATAAGTAATAATAAAAGTTTTGAGCTGTTAACAAAATTTGCTTGGCAAAGGTTAGATTAGTCTTTCACCCTACCTGACAAAAATATCACATCTTAGTCTATAGTACTAGAATCTAAATTCAGTCTTAAGAATGTTGACATTCATCTGCATTTGGCTATGAATGATTTATGTGAGATACTTAAGTCCGTATTTTATTTATAAATCGCACTCAACTATGAGATCGATCTCAAAAACGATTTTGAGAAATGCCAGTAAATACTACTGCCATCTCAAAACCACTGAAGATCAATCTCAGAGTTTGCAGTGTATAAATACGGCCCTAAAGTATTTTAGTAAGATGAGAGACACTTTTCTTGCCAGCAATGGATGACGTTGATAAAATTTACAGCATGTAGTAGAATCAGCCACAAGTGCCCACAAATGCTATAATTTCGCGCACTTTTTGTGAGTCCTCACGTCGCTCGGCCCTCTGTGCATTCCCTCGGGCTCATAATGACTACCTTATGCCTTCGCAGACCAAGGGAGTAGTCCAGATGGAAGCCCAAAAACAAACAGACGCCAGAACCGCCATATTGCATTTGCAATACGGCCACAAAGAGCCACAGATTTGCCCCCCGGGGTCTAATTTTAAATCTTTCTTTATTTTCGTATAGGAAACTGAGTCGACTGCCAATAAAACCCATATTTTTTTCGAAGCAGTCCAAACTGACCATTTGACACAACAAAAACACGAGGTGAGCTATGAAAAATCTATGCATATTTGGTGGGCGCTCAAACAGAATTTATAAATATGTAAATAAATTGATTTGTATTGTATTTTAATCACGTGTAAAAAAACCCAAGTTACTTTAGGCGTCTTTATAAAATAAAGCATGTTTTTATGAAATCAATTGTGTTTCAGTGCACTCCAGTTGTCTGCCTCCGCAGGTTTCCGTCTGAATCATTTCTCTTCTCATAGATTTCTCTCTGCTTGGAACCTCTTTTCTTTTATTGCGTTGTTTTTTTTTCAGTTTCAAGAATAAAGGAAATCGTTATGTAATTTT
The DNA here is from genome assembly GCA_029255805.1 of Keiferia lycopersicella. Taxonomy (NCBI): domain Eukaryota; kingdom Metazoa; phylum Arthropoda; class Insecta; order Lepidoptera; family Gelechiidae; genus Keiferia; species Keiferia lycopersicella. The sequence continues at coordinate 16,528,009 of JARACZ010000005.1, forward strand.
CGTGTAGTTACTGTTTTTAACACAACTTAGCGAACTATTATTTCTAACATAATTGCAACATCTTGGCTTCTAAACCCTGGAAAGACTAGTTTCTTTAAATAAAACGGTCCTTTCTCAGAATCAATAGTTTTTTATAGAAACGAAACCAGAGCACGGTGTGTTAACGGTTCGCGTACCCCGCAAGGGATAAAGGCGTGATAGGTATGTGTATCAGAGTACTATACTGGGACATCAAGTTGATGAACGACTCGATGATATTTGTACTATGCTGAACTACTCATTACAGACTTGACTTTTTCTGTGAACTTTACAATCTACAAGAAACGTGTAATTTCGATAATGTTTTCTGTTTTTCTATTTGTTAGGTGTGTTTCGAATACGGGTCAATCGATAAATACTAGGTAACAAACGGTCAACATACACGTGTATTATTAACAGTCATTCATTCGTTATTCTATTTTTAAACTTAAGTTTGTTGTTCGATTTTTAAATACCTATATGTTTTGAGTTCTATGAAAAAGAATTTACTTGGTCACATACATATACCTCTATACTCTACAATAGCAACCTTCTTCTAAAGCAGTCGGGTAAAAATTTTATGACGGTGGATCGTGCAAGATTAACGCCCGAAGGAGCGCTAAAACATCGCAACGGTCTGTCAAATCCATACTAGAAATTTCAATCCCCATACTAAAACCGCACTCGACGGACGACGCTGCGATAGCGCTGTGTTGACAGCGGTTGAGCAGAGTTTTAGTATAGTGATTATCATTTCTAGTATGCATCTCACAAAACGTTGCGATGTTTAAGCGCTCCGTCGTGCGTTAAGTGTGCGATCCGCCTAAAGCTCATATTATGTACTTGAGTTCATTGCTTCTACCAAACGTCTATTATGTAAATTTCTATCTATTAGACAATTATTTTAATAATGTTCTAGAAACTGTTGCTTTGCAGCGTTAATTGATTCCATCCGAGACTCATTGGAACCATTGGAATACCATGTCGGAAGATATAAATCAATTTATGTTGATTTTAATTTGATTTAATAGTACGCAATTCATCTAGAATTGCCACCAGCGGCGTTGGTCTTCCGTTATAGTGGTTGTAAGGGATTTATACTATTGCCAGCGCATTTGGCCTCTTTCACACTCAACGTCCAACGCAGCGCAATTCTGACGTCCGTCCGGCTAAAATAACGCTGAACCAACGCAGTGACAGCGCACGACGTACGATCAAAATGTCAGGCCAAATGACGTCGTTTGGCACGACGCAGTGCTAACGCAGTGCTCAAGCAACACAGCGGTTGTGCGTTGGGACATCTGAGAGCGGTTTTCGTATGGGGAGTGACGTTTCTAGTACGGATTTGACAGACGGATCCGTTAGCGCAGGGTTTTTTTTATCTTTTTATTTAATTGGTTGATGTCGGACAAATATACTATCGCCTACCCATATGATTGGTTGATGTGCTGAGGATAGTACTCAAAACTTAGCATAAGTACAAGACAGGCTACCTTCCAAACAAATATTCATACAAGCCGTCACCAATCGTTTTTGTGAGGTTTTGTAACAACATTTTCTCCATCAGGACAAGTATGAACAAAAAGTAAGGTTTAGCTAACCAATCAAAATAAAAACTAAAAAATTACTCTTAATTTTCTGTTCTGTTTTCAACTAAATGCAAACGTTTATTTGATTTATGTGTGAAAGGTTTGTTAAAGTACCGTAAATAGTATTCATTCACTCGCAACATTTATTTCACTCAAAAAATTTCAAAATTTTAAATTTACTATATAGGCAAGAACGAAAGTTAGTCCTAATATTGACCCTTGAGTCACATCACATCAAAAATGTTAGTTACCCACGTTTTATTACTAATTTAAAGTCTAACTTCAGCTAAATATAGTAGTTAGGTATGTCACAAAACGTGTAACGGGTTTAACATTTAAAGAAACCGCAACTCTAACGAAAAACTGTATGGGAAAAACATATTTTACTTTTTTCCCAGAGTAAGCGCGGCAATCTGTCATTAAATTGCAAATTATAGGTGTCAAATTATACAGCACCAGTCACTAGGGGCTCTTCATTGGTAGAAAAAGCACACACAGCAACATTTTATAGAGTTAGACAGCCATGATAGAGCAAGTCAAACGCTTCGGCAAAATCTTTGAAGAAAGCATTTAAGGTATGATTTTTTTTTGGGGTACTGTTACTTTATGGCAGAAAAAACGTAGGTACTTATATGTAAATAACAACATAATTAAACGTCGAAACGTGCTTGCGTATAGTTTAGTCACAGAATTTTGGACAGTTTGCTTGCATATGACATCAAAATAGTCTTTACATATGCACGTTGTTACTATGTAAAGTTCCTAAAATACATATTCTGTAAAGAGTGGCGATTACTTTAAGAAATTGAAGTTACTACACCATTATATCATTCGCTTATCACTTGAATCGCACATAAACTACATACTGGAAATTTATACCAACAAGTTTTTCTACTGCTCGTAGTTTCTTTGCTACTATGATAGTTATACCACGCTGGATCAAACCATCTTATGTTGGTTCCATTGCGTCTTTCATAACATGTTTTGCTTCATCTATTGCTACAAAAATATTCGATGGAGCTGCAACATTGTAGTCCTGATCAGGATAATCTGTTTTTATCTGTTTTCTTGGTAGAAGTTGGTTATAATTTATGGGGTAACAAACGAGTTTGGACTGGGGTATGCGTAACTACTTATTAATGGGTCTTTATATATTTTTTAAATTGTGATTTTATCTTGTACAAAGGGTAATTGGATGGAAGGAACATTATTTAAAGGCGACATTGTATCTGGTTTAATAAATGAATGGACATTTATCACTTTTTGAGTAGCTCGTGGTGCGAAAGAGGAAATTCTACGAGCATTGAAGCATTCTTTTATAATAACTAGTAGCAATAAAACTTTATCTGCGCCAGTCAATATATCTGTAGTATAAACTGAAGTTTCTTTATGCGTTTCTCTGTCTGTCCATCTGTCTGTCATGTACAATGTTAACTCCTTCTAAACCACGCAACAAATTTTGGTGTTTTTTTACAAAATATAAAATTTGAATTTGAATGATTTTCGTTCATCTCCTTTACATCAGTAATCTTTCGTCACTACTGACTTTAGTTTACTAATAGTGATATCTCTTATTGTTTCAGGTAAGCAAGGACCTTTAAGTATTTCAACATCAACAATTTCAACATCTTATAATTCAAAATGTAATGGTAAGTCACTAGTATTATATTATTCTCCCTTTATACTATCAGTTGCACCTCGACTTAATAAGTAGGTCCAGATCAAAGTATGCTTTTTATTCCTCATCCTACTAATATTATAAATGTGAAATTTTGTATATTTGTTTGTTTGTTAAGTACTCCTTCACGCTAAAACTAAAAAAAAAAAAAAACGCTAAAACTACTAAACCAATTTTCATAAAATTTCACATACACATAGAGGGTAACTTGGATTAACACATAAGATAGTTTTTATACCAAAAAAATGTTCCTGTGAGATGTTACAGGATTCAAACCGACTTCCACGCGGGCGGAGCCGCGGGCGCCCATTAGTACATGATAAATGTATGGCTTTTCCAGTGAATAGAATGAAAAAATTGGATCTCCCATACCTATTAATAATGCTGATTGAATAGAAATCTGTACGGAGTCTCAAAGTTTTTTTCTTGAAATATCAAACATTTTTTTCGCTAAATTAGTATTCAGAATCTAGATTTTTTCTTAAGGCCATAAACACAAGTGCCCTTGACTTGAAAGGTTAACTCGAAGTGCTACTGACAGTACTAGGTGTGGGGTGTATAAGAATGGAATTATAGATTTCGAAAATCGTAATTCACTTTCAATTTGTATAAGAGAAATTGAACGGAAAACAGAATAATCTTTTTAGTTAGACCTTTGGTTCAAAACAATGGGTTGAGGCTCGTCCACCATCAATCTTTTGAAAGTGAACGCATAACGCAGCGCTAAAATAACTAATCCGTAACGCAGCGGGCTGTCAGATCCATAAACTAGAACTCGTTATCTTTCCGCATTATTTCATATACTGCGTTATTTTTCCGCAGCTGCGTCAACAGTGGTTGAGCGGTTTTAGTATGGCGATTGAGATTTATAGTAGGTATGGATCTGACAGACCGCTGCGTTATTTTAGCGGTGCGTTTGTGCGTTAAGTCTAAAAAAGGCGTAGATTTTCGTTTAGTCAAACAATTTTATATTGTTTATCTGTTTTTATTACTACTTACCCCGAGAGGGATAAAGGCGTGATGTATGTACGCAGAAGCTAGATTAGTTCTACTAGATAGCGCCCGATTGTCGTTTAGAAACGAAGGAAAAATTAACAAGGTCGATCGGTGCGTCGGTAGCTCAGTGGCAGAAGTCGAACAGCATCCCGAGTCTCGGATACGATCCCCGGTCGACTTTTCTAGCTTGTTATATTTTTTACATACATACATATATCACGCCCTTATCCCTTGCGGGGTAGGCAGAGCGTTAACGGCCGTAAAAATACGGTCGCTATCGCCACGTCTTACATTTTTGAGGATTGTTTTCCAAGGTTGTTTCAGAAAACATGTGTATCACTATAGCGCAGGTTGTCAGCCTGTCGCCTAAAAATTGTAATACACCAATACTCTCGAGCCACTTAGTCCCCTCATACGACATCCGCGGGAAGGATGTGGGGTTTTGGTATTCTAAGCCGGCGTCACAGGGTTATATTTTTAAAATTCTTTAGTTTAATAGTTATATGGAAAGTTTTTCTATGAAAAAATCACATTCACACATTGTGGACGGAGCCCAAGGAATGTGAACTTTAGACACTGTTGGCGTCGAAATGGTCCAAATCTTCCATTCAAATAGCCCCTAATTTGGACCACTGAGTTAAGTATAGCCCTAGTCCTATTACATACCGGGTGTTAGGGACGGTGTACCGAAAACTTTGCAGGCGTGATCAGGAGTTAAATTCTAGTGTGTATGGCATTCACACATTCTTTAATTATGTTCACATATCCACACTTACCTTTCACTATAAAAACATCGAGTAGTAGAATAGAAATAGGTGTGGTTTGACTAGTCGTTCCGCGCACAGAATGGAATTAAGACTTTTTTAAAATTTAGCTATAGCTAGACCATGAAACTGAATGATTTTTACTACGGGGTCTATGTTGGGTAACGATTTTTAAAATTTTTACGAACGAACTTCTTTCTTTTGAACGAACAAGTACAACAGTATATTTATACTTCATTAAATTTTTTTTGTTAACCGTCCCTAACACCCGGTATTCTGTGGTACAAGAGCCGAATGTAAGGCAATGCTGTAATAGCGTCTAATGATAGACAAGCTGGGTGTTTTGAACTTTAAAGAAATGACGGGTCTTTTGATGTAATTTTGAATTTAAGTTTGGGCTTCGAAGACAGTTCCGAGGTGGTTATGGTACTAAGGTCATGAAAAAGCCTGAAAGTATCAGTGTTTTTTTTTTAAATCTATGTATACAAAATCTCAAAAAAATCTATCACCACACTTGTAATAAGTCACCGCTTTAGTAACCGCGTTATTTTTAAGGAAATCCTATTTTTTATCCTTGTCTAGCACATAAGTCTCGATAAGGAAGGATATATCTTCAGAATGCCCAATAAATAGGCTAATAGGAGCGATAAAGGGAATTGGCGGTAAAGAGGTGGCAAAGAGGTTGTATAAGGCAGTAAGTGCTTCGGGCCTTATCCGGTATGGCGATACGGGTGTTGCCAGATTCTTCCACGTAATATCTACTAAACTTGAAACTCGCCGCCGTGTGATGCGGGCTTAGAATAGCATCACCCCACATCCTTCCCGCCGGTGCGGTGTCGTAAGAGGCGACTAAGGGTCTCGGAGAGTATTGGTGTATTACAATTTTTAGGCAACAGGCTGACAACCTGTCACTATAGTGATACACATGTTTTCTGAAACAACCTTGGAAAACAATCCTCAAAAATGTCAGACGTGGCGATAGCGACCGTATTCTTACGGCGTGATATATGTATATATGATGAAACTCGTGGTTAAAGTGGTGGTGAAGTAAAGTCTTTCTCTTTTTCGTGTGGGACACTGAGTCGTCCAACGACCCAGTGAGCCCTGGTGTCAGAATTTTTCAACAGCCTTCTACAAGTAGCAGGCTTCTGACATGATTTTGTAAAGACCGCCGTCTAAGTTATCATAGACAGCAACGGGGACTAACGGCTTAACGTGCTATCCGAAACACGGGTACAAAGTAAAGTAAAAACTTTGTAGAATGATGGATTTCGTACGTAACAGTGCATTTTTAGCAAAATATTTTTTCACATAAACGCTTCAACAAAAAATAGTGTCAGTCCAAAAATTTCATTTGCAACGTTTAAACTGGTAAAATTCATAGAAAAGTGCAATCTAAAATATACAGAATATACACTTAAGATTGAAGTCATTGCCATGGTTTTTAATCCTACTATCAAAATGGAATCTTTTTGTCTGGCAACACAAGAAGATAGAGATGTTACTTAGCCAAATAACGCAAGAAACTGAACTATTTTAAGTGGTCGCAATCGTCTTTATGGATAACGATAGAGATGTGACAAAAATACTTTACAAGATGGCCGAAAGAGTCTATTTGAAAGGTGTTTATATGAAGGGAAAGTAAGTAAGAAAATGAATGATGTTTCTATTCAAAATGCCCTTCATTTGGAATTGATTTAATTAGTTTGGTTACTTATCTTTTAAACATCGAGTCGTAAATAAAAAACTTTTCACATATTTTTAAATCTCCTACTTGATTTTTAACATCTTGGATGTCATATTTATGTCTTAGATCCCTAACTCATCTTTTTTTTTCATTTGGATGTCAAGTCATCATTAAAAATCTCGCAGTTCAAATAAAGGGTGTAAAAATTTGCTACATATATATTAAGGAGTGAATCAGTCAATGAAACTGAACAACTTTACCTAAGGAGCATAGGTCGAAATATGTAAGATAATTTAGTCCTCCCATACAAGAAATACCAAACCGACCAAGTTAATTTGTATGGGAGGAACAAAAAAGTTTATCATATTTGGACCTATGTTTCTTGGGGAAAGTTGTTCAGTTTCATTCACCCCCTTAAAATATTTGCAGCAATTTTTTTACACCGCATTTATATACGCAGGTGTGGTTGCGTCGTGTATCAAATTATCGCTTAGGATTAGGAAACCACTTTAACACTTTCTCATCCATCTACGACTTGCATTCCTTCCAATAAGCGGTGCCTTAACGGGATGGGAAATTGTGATAATTATATAGGGTGTTAGGAAACGTACCACTTCCTGTCAAGGGGTGAACCAGCCCATGAAACTGAACAACTTTCCCCAAGGAACATAGATCGAAATATTTAACACGTTGAACGCCACGCGGGCCACCATGTGGGCCAACCAAGGACGAACCATTGAGGCCAACAGAAAATCCTAATTTAGTAGGTATGATATCTACACGCGGCGGTCACTGTGCTAGGGCCAATCTATTGGGTTGCCGCAGCGGAGCTGGAAATTTTGGAATTCAAAATTTTGGACGTCACATACAAACTGACTCGGTTGGTAATTTTTGTATGGGAGAGGTCTAACAAATTTTTTTACAGTCCGATATATGTTCATTAAAGAATGTTGTTCAGTTTCATGGGCTGGTTCGTTCTTGCAAGGAAATCAGTACTTTTGCTAACACCCTGTGTAATAAGATAAGACACCATGGGAAAAAACTTGTGAAATTTTCTATCGCAGACAGTATATTCACTTGCGAATTTCTCTATGGTGGTATGCGTCTGTCAGATGCAAGGTAAATTCAAATTCACCATTACTAAAAACCAACGTTAACGCAGGTCTTTCATTATGAACCTGCGTCAACGGATGCGTCTGTTTAATAACGGAAGTTCATCCGTTGGTTCAGCGTCAGTTTTTAGTATCTGACAGACGCATGCGTTGTAGAGGGGTTAAAAATGCGCAGCGTCGTTTGTTAAATGTGGGATTCTCCTATTAGTACAGGAACTTTTAAAAAAATGACAAATTGCTCTGACGTGGGTAGGTATCTCTATTTACATCATATTGTAGGTACTTTGTTTAAGCCCAAATCTACACTACAACTACTTTGATTTCAAGGAACGTTTTTTTATTGCTACATACCTACCTAATCTTCCAACTCTCCTTAAGTTAAGTAAGAATTCCATTAGTTTCTAGTAACTAGTGCTTATACATTTCATCATCATACCAGGGGTGCGACACTGCGACTTTAGTGACAAAAACCGTTTTTTTAATAAATCATTTTTTTCGTAGTTATGTACTAATATACTAATATATAATAATATAACTTGATAATATAATAAATATTTTTTCGGTAAATTACACACACACACACACACAAATCACGCCTATATCCCTGGTGGGGCAGGCAGAGCGTAAATTCGGTAAAGTTATACTTTATACTATCGAAAAGAATGTTTCTAAACAGCTAAAATAAGGTATTGTGTATTTTAATTTAGTAATTCAGATAGAGTTTTCACTCAGACTTTGAAAAACCTATTTTTAATATAATAAAATGATCGATTTTAAAAACGATTATATTTTTTACATTATTTTCACATTAATGTACTCAAGTGGTATGTTATGGTACCTACTTGACTATAACAACATAAACTCATGCTCGTAGCGTGAAGATGATGAATTAGATAAATACGTAGCATGCGTCAAGGTTAAACTTTGGATAGATAAAAACCGTTTCTGCTAATTTGCTAGAACTCTGCACAAAAAAATATTGTACGGGCAACATGTTGGTACAAAAAGCATTTATTCATACACATATCACGCCCTTGTCCCTTGTAGGGTAGACAGATCGTCAATGGCCGTAAAAACAGTCCTCGCTATGGTCCGCCTTTCAAAAATTTAAAACCACGTCATCCAGAATCAAAGAGCTCTTTTTTATAAGTAGAAAGATAAGTATATATGGATAGGTATATTTTGACACTAGGGTTCATTGGGTCGCTGGACGATTTGGTGTCCCATACGAAAAGAAGAAAGAAGAAGTGGGTGTAATAAAGACTTGAGTGGCTTTGGTCTCACTCTTTATTCATTTAAACGCGTTTCATAAGTATGTATGTACATACATACATATATCACGCCTTTATCCCTTGCGGGGTAGGCAGAGCGATAGTTGCCGTAAGAATACAGCCACTATCGCCACGTCTGACACTTTTGAGGATTGCTTTCCAAGGTTGTTTCAGAAAACATGTGTATTACTATAGTGACAGGTTGTCAGCCTGTCGCCTAAAAATTGTAATACACCAATTCTCTCGAGTCCCTTAGTCGCCTCTTACGACACCCGCGGGAAGGATGTGGGGTGATGCTATTCTAAGCCGGCATCACACGGCATTCTAAGCCGGCATCACACGGCATAAGTAGGTATATACAACATTCTATGTTAAAATAATATGCACCCGACCCGCCGGCCCACATCTCATCATAAAATACGCCAATTATAACCCTTATTTTCTAAACACCTAAGCATTAGGTAACCTTATTATCAAACAGATAAGGGATACAATTGCATGCGTGTAGTAATAGGTTGTAACATTCAAATATGCGTCTAATTGCTTCCTGACCTGCGGGCAGTTCAAAAAACTTACAAAAGGAGGAGTATTTTTTTACTAGAAGCAGGTGATGAAACCAGTCGCTAGAATGTTTAGGCGGTTTTCTCACTTGACGTCCAGTACTGCGCATTTATAGTGCATCCGTCCGTAATACATACGTCTGTCAGATTACATAAACGTAACTGATGTTGACGCGGGGGCAATGCAAAACGTTGCGTTGGCATCTGTCTCTGTTACATTTATTAATGTTTAAATTAATGCGCCCGCTGCAACTCCTTTTCCCGTGGGAATCAGATGTTTTCTCCCGTGGGAATCAGATGTTTTCCCGGCAAGTATTATACATAAAACCTTTCTCTTGAATCACTCTATCTATTTATTTATTTAACTTGCATGAAAATCCGTTGTGTAGTTTTGAAGATTTAAGCAAACATACATACAGACAGACAGACGCGAAAAGCGACTTTGCTTTATACTATGTAGTGAACATGCAATATACCTATCTCTTGCACCAACGCACGTAAGGTGTGAGATTCGCCTTAAACGGGTAGGTTGATGTGCTGTGTATAAAAATTGTTTTCAAGAAAACTCTATTTTGTCAGCATCCTCACTGCCTACCGAGAAGCTGTAATGCTCGCAACAGATGCGGTCAGCACCGTTACCCTGGTCCCGCAAATCATGGCCCATTGTCTGCTGCAGGGCTGCCAGCTGCCTATACTTGAAGATCATCGTTTTCTTGTTTTGTACACGAGGATCTATATAAAGAACCCTATGAGACCGCGTCCTGATTTTCTTATTTTTTACTAGCGGCCCACCCAGCGGCTGCGCCCACTGCAACTTATTTTCCCGAAAAGTATTATATTTAACGTTTTAAATTTAGTATTAAATAAAAACTTTCTATTGAATCATTCTATCTATTAAAAAAACTGCATCAAAATCAGTTATGTAGTTTTTAATATTTCATACTATGTATTGATAATGATGTTAAAAAATTATTTATACTAAGTTTTACCATCGTGTTGTCTACTCAAGAATACAAAATGTTTACAATTTATGTTTGAAAAAGCATGCAGGTAACCCTACTTGCGCTGGCGCAGATGAACAATTGACGTGCGCTCAGTTATGCCTGTGCGTTCGATTTCTGTTGGAATTCACAAATCAAAGTCAAACGATTGTCAATTCGCACAAAATTGTATGAAAACAAGTATATAGTAGCTACCATAGTACTATCTATCATACAATATCTTACAAAGAGACATTTTTTTAGGTATATTACTGTAAAATTGTCGTTGAGTGTTGCACGTGTTAACCTCTCCTCCCAGTGGCAGTTTTTTTTTGTAATTGACTGTCTGTCTACCACCTCCATAAGGTGAATGCTCTAAGATTTTGACCCAGCATTCCCAAGTAGTTACTCATATACATTCACTATGAGCTGATGATATTACTTTCGAATCCATAAAATGCTTATTTAATATCATATAATGATTGCACCTTATCACAAGAATTACTTGCCTTTACGTCTCAATCAAGCTTTTGAATTGCAAATGCATTGATCAGGATTATATTAGCTTTATCACTCTAATTTCTTTAACAGGTCAAACTTGTTTGCGTAACCTCCTTGACAGTCGTTGGTATGGTTAATTTTTCTTGTGGAAATATGTAGAAGTTGCACTATTTAAATCGAACTGGCCTGTTCCACAATCCACACTTTAGAAGAAGAAACGTGTTTTGTTCTGGTTGTATCAACAGCAGATATCTTTTTTTATACATATATTTGGCCCGCATTTGTCTAGTGACGATGCAGACGATGATGGAACATGCTTGCCTAGATAATGCCTATTCACCCTTGCCTTGAAAAGGCCCAAGTTGTAATGTTCCGGAAACAGATTGGCGGACAGGGCATATCTCTTATTTACAATTATACAAATTTTATATACGAAACTGGAAAAAACCTCAATATTTCACAAAAAGCTTTTTAGAAACACCCTACCTTCTCATGTATGAATCAGACAGACATCTGCAAAGTCATTCAATCAATTCATACAATTCATTATTAGGTAATGGTTCTTCAATAAATATAAATTTAGTCCTACCAATAAATCCATCTGTATCTATCTTGCAGGCATGCTTTATATGAGAATGCTATCTCACCGGTCGTAAGAGCGTTTCACAACAATTTATCCGAGCAACATATGGCAATCAGCATAAAGTAGCGCAACTTTACTCACTCATGTTGCTATTTGCAAGCGACACGAAACGAATATTAAATTTTCTTTTATCTTCAACCGCTATCGGTCACCCATACAACGCTCTAGCAAAGTTCTAGCCACCTGCCTTCGGAGGCTTTGCAAACCCACCCATTGAAAACATCCCCACAAATTTACACTTTGTCCTTGAAGTAACAGAGTGTAAAGTTGCTTAAAATCTAAACGGCGCTAAAGACGTTCAGTCGATAGTAGAGAACACAAGTGTATGTAATGAAGACGAAGCTCTAAAGCAAAAGGTTAGAGATGAAATTTGTAAAGATAAAGTCGAAGGAACTGAAGCGCGTGCGCATGTCAGGTGCGGTACTCCGAACACAAAAGGCGATCAGGTTCACGATAATGCGGACAAACAGCTGTAGATAGCCAACAAAACGAGATGTCGATCTGATGTTGTTATAACTGTAACTTTAGAAAAAAACGAATCTGATTTGTGTTCCGAGGATAACAATTTTATTGACCTAGTTTAATAAAGGCAGTTGATATTATCTGAACTAGTAGTAGTGGTCACGAATCTTTTCAATATTTCCAGTGACTTGTTCGTCGGAAACATGGTCGAGCTTATGCGTAAAGGCGGCTTTATCGGGTGGAGGATCATGAATAAAATAGAGCAGATAGAATACATAAATATAACAGATACAGATGCCAACGCATTTTGCATTATTTCAAAGGTAACGTCAGTTTAGTATGGGGAGTTTGAAAAGTCCTGTCACCTGACAGACGCAGAATGTGCATCAACAAACATCGAGGTTGGGAACTGATTACTTCTTGCCCGCTCACCATATAGGACTGAGGAGCATAACATTTGAGGTACCAATGAATCTGCCATCGACTCGATGGTATAAAAGGTGATTTGTAAGAGATATTCGGTTTCGTAGTAGCCCCGGAGCGCAGCCAATCATCTGCCGGTGTAGTTATTACGTTGATTGCGAGGTAGCAAATGATACCGGCCGGCGTACCGTCCGGCCCTCAATAATTGTACAGAATTCTTCCTGCAGACATTCCTGTAGTCCTGTGTCTTGTGGCTTCATTTGAAGTTGTATTTTGGATGATCAATATTGAGGTTGAATACGGTAATTTATCTTAACTTGAAATAGCGGTGTCACTTTCTGTCAAATAAGTTTGAAAAAGAAGAGACTTATATTATCACATAATTATCTTACTCATGAAGAATGTTTCTATTTCTAAATTTTCTGTCATTTATCCTTTCAAGCCTATTTTTTACAGAAAGCGCACACTTTACGTCAAATTATAAGAGAATTTTAGTGGCGATCATCTTTTGAGCTTTTTAAGCCATTTTAGGTGAATATTGTCGAGAGTGTCGAGACTCCTCTCATTGTCAATGATATAGGTACCTAATTTAATTATCAAATGAGCGGGGAATAACATATTCTTTAGGTTACCCTTCAACCATCATAAAAATGACATCATACAAGACAATTTTGTCGAAACAAGACAATGCTCTAGCTATAATAACATCTTTATTTTATGAAAAGAAAGAAAAATATGTCTTTTGCCTTATGTATAAAACATGAGTCGAAAATAATCACACCCAATAAATCTACGTTCGGTGTTACAAGTTCTTTAGGTAATTTATCGATTGAATATTCAACTTCCATGTTTAGTTTTTAAAAGTTTCTATCTACATTCATATTCGAATCTCAACATGAACAACGTAGGCGAATCGCACACCCGACGTCCGTTGGTGCAAAAGAGAGAGTTGTTTCGCTTCCATTATATACGTAAGTGTAACAGAGACAGATGCGTCTGTCAAACAACGAAAGCTTTGCGCTTGCGTCAACGTATATTTTCGCATGTGGAATCAAAAAATTAATTTTATAAGACAAACGCATGCGTCACGGATCCGTTAAAAATGCACAGCAACGGACGTCAAATGTCCGAACCGTCATAAATAGAGTACTATTTGACGGCGATTTCATTAAAATTAACTACTTTAAAGCATTTCTCCACAGATAAAGCTAAGAGAAATAATTTCCGTTATAGCAACATCAAGTGTAATTCTCCGTCAATCTAACTTCGATTAATACTAGTTCAAGAGCGCGCTTTGGAAGATAAGCGTGGATAAGCTTAATGTTTGACTAGGGATGTAAAAAATAATAGGTTTTTTAATAATCGATTATTTTATAACTGCTCTGTCCAAAAATATTTATTTTTTTAATAGGTCGTTTGGTTACGACTATAACTTTATCTTTATTTTACCGAAAAATATAATTTTATCAATAATTGTGGTTTGTTTTATATAAACTAATGTTACCTACACTAAACTCCAAACAATTAGTTAGTGCGAATACATGGCGCTAAACAGTGAATGATTGTACTATTTAATTTAAAAAAAAAAAAACGGTTGAAATTAATAATCAACTATTAAAAAATGCATAACCTATTAATAAAAACGGTAGATAAAAATATCCGAAAAATAATCGTTTTTTGAAAACCGATTATTTTTCACATCGCTAACTTTGACCCAATATCGGGTAACAGTTTCTTCGCATACGTAAACAGCTCGAGTTAGCTCATTAAGTCAAGAGCTAAACCTGATGAAGCCATCATCACTTCTGTCTCGAGATTTTACGATGATATAAATTATGCTGTACCATAAGTATAGGTATCATATTGTCGTCTTTCTAACAATCGTCTTTTTAACAGACGTATATCTGAAATATCATCATTGGCCTGGTACTTCTGTGACAGACGACTTAATCAGTGTATAAGGCAAGCCAAAACTACCCGGTGACGCGAGTGACGCAGGTGAAGTTTCCTCTCCACAGACACTGCGTTGCCTGGGACGCAATTATGGAGAACGCAGGGATGCCCAGAACCTGCGCCACCCTCTCGGCCTCCCTGGCTGACTCCACAGGAAAACGAGTCGATACGTGCGAAGCCAGGTCGGCTGCAGAAGTCTACCGCACGAGACAGAGGTCTTTACCTCTGTCACACGCGCCTGACGGAGAACCCGTTCCGGGTTTAGTGTGTAGTTGTCTTTCTATAAGACTGGTCTTGGGTCGGGTCCATCGGTCGCCTCTTACAACCCTCACGGGTAAATCTCAACTTATCTTAATTAGCCTGCACCGTCCCACTGCTGGGCAAAGGCCTATCCCTCTTCTCTTCTTGAAATTTGATATTCGGAACATCACGTCTGAAATTTCCTTAAATCTGCCAGACGCGTGCGTTGAATGTGTGATTCGACTTAGCCATAAATTCATCACAATAACACAATCTTCCACAGAACTACCTTCAGCTTTCTCTAGTATTCATCAATTGCCTGTCTATTGGCCATATTTCTTGAAGCACTATCTTCTTGAGAAATAGGGAACATTAGTCCAACATCAAGATTAGTTAAGGAAGCTCTACGTTCTAGCCGGCGCCGGCGCACCCCTTACAATTTATTTCAACTTTCTAGTTAATTAAATGGCAAATGGAGGCAACACCTGAATTTATGACAACCTCGCCGCCGTGACATATATGCTGTAAAACCTGTTTCAATTAAAACCATAAATAAAGAAGCGAGTAAAATTTGAATAGCCTCTATAAACTGAAGGGATGATTTTCTGTTTCTATCCTTGTCTAGCTTCAGGGAAAGTGATCTGACTGTCTCGCTTGGAGGCGAAACGCACGGCGCGGTCCGCTGCCTCCGTGTCACTCAGTTGCGCACACGCAGCCGCGGGAAGCGTCTGTGTTCGAATTTTGAATTTTGAAAAGTTTTCGCGCGCTCCGTTTTCAAATTGGGTTCGTGTTCCGTTGGATGTGTTTTGTTTGACGAATCGGAAGGTGTGCCCGGAACTACGGTTGGTGACTAGTGATGCGCCAGTGATAATTTCCCAGTGAAATAATAGTGACGTGACGTTTTTCTGTCACCGTGAAAGTGAAGTGATTCAATCACAAAGGATTACAGTGATTAATGTTGTTGGATCACACCAGATTGTACTTATTGTGGTAATTATAGTGCAATAAGACGCTATTTACGCAATTTCGCTGAATAGTTTCTAAAAGTTGAATGGTTACATTTTATTACGGCTTTTTTCGTTTATGAAGGACAAATTTGGATGAACGAATACTTATTGCTCATACAAATCGATAATATACCTAAAACATTCTCACAAGCTACGACTGACAATTCCTTTGCTTAAAACAGCATCAAAATAGGTTCAGCCAAACCAGAATTAATCGCGGCCAAACAAACATACAAATATAAATATACCTACAAGGCCCCAAGTCTGCTATTTTTTGTCATTGTAACGCAATCGAATCTCAACTGTCATTCAATTGCCATTGTGATTTATCTATACTTTAAACTGTTAGCAGACTACGAAATGACCGAAAGCATCCAACTGAGATTCAATCGACATCCAACTGAAACGATTTTCATTTAGCAGACTAGGGCCCTGGTGAATCAAACTGTATTTTTTAAGTCGGTTAAATTATACCAAAACCGTATGTAATCCAATCAACTAGCAAGGCGAGGTTATAAAATTGTGAGAAATTACTTTACGGACGCCACATAAATCTAATCATCTATAGATACCTTATATAAAATTTATATTGCTAGTTGTTAAATATTAAATTGGGCGGGCCCTAAAACAGATAATTGATAATTCTTGTAACTTAAAATAGAGCCATCGGTCAGAGTATACTTTTCGGGGCGGTGAAGGAGAGTTGGAGTATACGCTTCGGGGCCCTATGGAACGTCGAGAAAACATGAAAAAAATATATTTTTGATTTACCTTTTTTTTTTTTTTGAAAATCTTTTTTTTAAATATATTTACGTACTAGGGGGCCTAATACAAGCACTTTTTGTCCTTGCCAATTTTGGGCTAGGACGCACCTATACCGAGATATAGGCCCTCGAAAGTCTAGACCAAAAACTTCAAGGGCCTATAACTCGGCCAAGGTGCATCCTAGCCCAAAATTAACAAGGACAAAAAGTGCTTGTATAGCGCCTAGCGCCCCGATCGGTAAACTCCAACCGAGCTATCACTTTTCGTCATTTCAATCTGGAAAGAAGAGTACCTAGATATTTTAGTCATGTCATGTTTAAAAAAGTCTACGGTTCGTTTGCCA